>CM070712.1:49003977-49603977 GCA_036346275.1 Otatea glauca | reverse complement strand
CAAGATTTGAGACTTTAAAGAGGGATCGAGAAGCGTCGATGGGGACAAAACAGGAGGAGGTTAAGTCGCGACAGAGACGACGAGCCGTCCATCGTGCGCGCTAAAGAGATTAATGATTGGTGATCATTAAGCGCGGGATTGTTTAACACCTTAAGCCCTGGCTAATTAACTCTTTCTAGGATCAAGGCTGCGGCTGCGACGACACCTGTAGCCGAGACGACGAGAGGGCTGAAAAAGAAAGTGTTTGAGCGAGAGGGGTAGAGTTGAATGCGCAGCGCGGCAGTTGGAAGCGGCAGCACACGGGGAGGTGGCAACACGGTTTGCCTGCATCTGCATGAATGGCCGGGCCAATCGAATCGTCTTAGCAGTTGGTTACCCCTCTCTCTGTCCTGTTAAACAATGCAGCCATTTAACTAGTATCTTTTTCCTGCTGGTACTGTTCATAGCAAAATGCTGCACTGTTGTCGGGGGAAATCACAAACTTATGTACTGATGTGATCATCTTTGAGCGGCAGGTGATGATAGGTTGGTAAAATAAACATGTAAAACAAACCACGGCGTCACTGAAGATTGTTGAGCATAATACTAACCGAAATGCGTCTAGAAACCACGCATCTCGTACTTGCGTAGCAGCAGCACGCCAGCAGCATGTGGGCTTGCCATGGGGCGAGACAAAAGCCCCTGAACCTGTTCTGCAGGATTCACATCACCTTCTCAGATTTTCCCCTGGCGATAATAGCCTCTGTAGCTTAGCCGGAATGAAATGCACCGACCTATAATAACACTGCTAGATACATTTGGATTTGGTCGTTGCAGAAAAAACATATCTCCTTTCTGATGATTGCTACGTAGGACGACAGCACGTGCGCTGACCCTTCCGGTGCCGTATTTTAAGCTTTCCCGAGAGGAGAGTACGCACAGGCGAACAGTAGTTAATCGGTTGATGCTATATACTAGAAACACTGTAGCTTTAGTTAATCCATCGATCGGGCCTGTACTTTGGCACATACAATAAGCCCAGCAGCTGAGGAACCGCCACGTTAATGGTGCCGATTTGGTACGGGTTAGTCTTGGCGACTTCCCTCTCCTTCCCGCTTCTACCAATCAGGCTCTCGAGTTTCGATCTTGATCTCTGTCCCTTGCATCGCGTCGCACGCATCTGGTGTGCTTGCTTCTGCGCTTGGTGTTCGATGATTCGATCGTTCGGTGGCGATGGACTTCATGGAAGCGGCGGTAGCAGCTGTTAGCCCTCGAGTAGGTAGAAGTAGCTAGGAGTAGTTCAGACTGACTCCAGAGTTGGCGATGAAGCAGCAGCAGCTAGCATCATCTTCTTGAGGGTTGGGTTTGGACTTTGGAGTGTCCTGCGTCCTGCGCCTCAGCGTGTATCAACACTAGAGACAAGGCCAAAAAGTGCATATTCCCCTGGGTTATGTGTTGCTTTCCTCCACGGAAGCTCGTGTCGATCGGTCTGTGAAAGGATTGAGGCAAGTACGATCTCCTAACAACAGCACATAAGAAGAACCCTCTAATATGAATAGACTGCTAATAAACAGTGCATTGCTTATTCGATTGTAGTTGATAAAACCACTCAAGAAACCGCTCGATGCCTGCTTCACAAAATAGAAAGAGTGACCGCTTGACTTCGCATTGTGCGTGCACTAGCTAGCTAACGTGTCAGGAGATACCAACTCCGATGTACTAATTAATATAATCGATTGGCAACGGTGCGTGAGAAAGCACAAGTAGAGATGAGGCGCGCACAACACATTAGCAGTGATACATATAGGATGTGTTTGGTTGTCTGCACCATTCTAGTCTGTCCCGTATGAGCTATTCAGACTAGTCTTGGTCTGCATGAGTGGATACAAGTTGAGTTGTTTGGTTGTTTGTTTATGCATCTCATCGGCTTGCATTGGAGAGAAGCCTAATTTATGTGTTTCCTCTATCCTGCATGAGTGGATGCAATTGCATTCACCTAGCCTGGATGAAAAGAAATCAAACACGTGTCTAACAGATATAATTACATCTACTCATGCGATTTAGACACCATACATACAACCAAATACACCCGCACTGCTCCCGCGCGAACAAGTTGCCCAGTTTTGCTCATCAGCAAAGCGGGAGTAGCAACCACCAGTGACACTTGTTCTTTGTTGAATTTTTATTTTAAATAATATAATTTTTTATTCAAATTGCAAAAATATATGTCCATCTCAAAAAATTACAAAAATATACTTTTGTCGCCACGCTTATCGCTCCATATCTGACGATCGGTGTCGTCTGACGCAGCTGATATTTCCTCATGCGTGATCGGTTCTAAAAAATCATAACTTTTTCATATGATGTCGGATGAAGATAAACTTTATATGAAAATTGTAGCTCTCTACGGGATTTACAACTTTTGTATATAAACTTTTTCAATTTGAATCCATTTAGATGGTAAAAAATGGGATAGAATGTTCAGATCTAAAAACAGATCAGTTTTTAGACCTGAAACTTCTATCCTGTTTTTGGTTATCTAAATGGATTCAAATAAAACAAATTTGTATACAAAAGTTGTAGATCCCGTCGATAACTATAATTTTCATATAAAGTTCATCTCCATCCGACATCATATGAAAAAGTTATGATTTTTTTTAGGAACTGACTACAGACAGAGGAAATATCGCGCGTTGAAAGCCACACCGATCGCTCGTGTATGGGGCGATCACCCTATATACGGGCGATCGCCCTATGTACGGGCGACAAAAGTATATTTTTGTAATTTTTTGAGATCGACGTGTATTTTTGCAATTTAAATAAAAAATTATATTATTTAAAATAAAAATTCTTCGTTGTTAGGCATCAAGTGATGCCGGGTGGGCCTACCTGGAGAAACAGATTGGTACAAAGCACCTGCACCTCAGAGTTGAAATCTAGCCCATTTCTGTTTGCATCCTGAAGGTGAGTTGGGCCGTATCGAATCCGGCCCATTAAAAATAGCTCGATGGAGACGTGCCGATGCTGGTGCTGACTGCTGACCCGGCCTCTCATCAATCCACAGGACAGGAGAGCTCGTTGCTGCTTCGCTCGAGTACTGTAGTACCCCGCATCTGGAGCTCCAGAACCCCACCTACTCGCCGGGGGCCGCGCGGAGGCGATGCCGGAAACCCAGCCGCCGCCGCCGCCGCCGACGAGGCTGGTGATGCTCGCCGACCTCAACGTCGACCCGCCGGAGAGCGACGGCGAGGACCACCCGCCAACCCCCAACCCCTCCATCGCCGCCGCCGCCGCCGCCTTCTCCGCCGCGGCTCCGGCGGTCGCCGCTGACCCCTCGACCAGGTATCAGTATGAAATTACTCTTCGATCTGACAGTTCAGTCTGTTGCTACTTGCGCACCCATGGCCCCTGCAAATACTTCGGAATAGGGCGTCCAATCCTCGCGGGCTCGAGGTCGTTAGTCGTAACCCGAGGGTTTGCTGGAGAATGTGATTTTTTGCATCTGTGGAGAGGATAGTTATGCCATAGCGTTAAACTTTTCGGGCCAACTGTGCTGAATTCAGCACGATGCTGTACACAGGGTGCTGAATTTATTGCATGTGCTCACCCATTTAACTTTGAAGCATGCTTAACATACTTAGGGCATGTTCTTTTTTTTTTTTGAACTGGATCTTAACCATAACTTGCCACACCCCAAGTTTGGCGTGCCACACCTAGTTAGCCTAGTGTTTGTTTCCTCATCAGACTTTGGTGCAGTAGCGGAACTAGAAAACTTGCAATGGGGTGTACACTTCACATGCACAATTCCATAGTCTTGTACAATGATATCATAACATCATAAAATCCAACACATAAGTTTGAAATTTGCCAAAAATACAATACAAATAGTTCAAATAATGTACTACTCAAATTGAGAGGTGCTTCCATGCTTTTCCTTTTAGCAGTTGCACAAATATTAAAGTATGAATGAATGGTAGATGGTGATTACTTACCTCTTCGCCTGCTTTAAGATTTGTGCAACTTGTATCTGGAGGGAAATCATTGAAGCACTACTCAAATTGGAATACTACTTTATGCGTTTTCATGCCTTGGAAACGCTTGCTTACATCATCTTCACTAACCTTCAAGAAAACATCACAATAAATGTGACTAAGCAATCATTTAAGAATTGATCGCCCATACTATTTCTCAACTTGTTCTTCACAAGATTCACAAGAAATCGTGCACATACACAAGAAATCCTGCTGCCACGCCTGCGCTGCCACCTGCTGCGCGTTGCATGGGTGCTGGCTGCTGCTCCGCTGGACCGCGCCGCCTGCCACTTGCTGTGCTGCCGCCGAGCCGTCGCCTGCTGCCCTGTTCCTCACATTGGGGAATTGGGGAGGAGAGGAATTGGAGTGGTGAGTTATTCGGCTGTGGGTTGGGGCTGTGTGTTGGACCGGCTGGTGAGGTAGGCTCGAGTGGGCCTTCAAATCGTGGGCTGGGCTTTCATGAGGAAGTACTAGAAATATGGCCCACTGAAGAATTGATCCCCTTGAGTTGTCCCCCCTTTTTTGGGGGTGCCGGTGCATACCCGGCACCCCTACTGGTTCTGCCCCTGCTTTGGTGTGTCATAACAAGTTAGGCAGCTGCCAGCTGCTTTGCCACATATTTTTGCTGGCCGAGTTGTGATATCCTTCGCCATGCCTGAGGCACGCTGCATGTGGAGGCCAAAAAGGCACACTATTATTAACGTCATGTAAAAGTTGGCACAAAATGGATGGAAAAAACAAGCCCTTAATTTGCACACAGTTCAACATGAGATAACCATTAATATCACTTCCCTGATAATCGCACCAGTTAAGAAGTTACGGGCCACCAGTTCTTTGCTGAATTCTTAGACATTAACAATTGATGGATTTTACTTGCAGGAATTGCAATGAGGAGGGTGGTTTGATGAAAAACGCGATTGCAACAAAGGACCCTGATACTGTTGAATGCGAAGGTGAGACACTGTTGACATGCGAAGCAGTGGAAGGAAAGTTTTCTGTTGTGAATTGATTACCTACTATTCTCCGTAAACAGATGCTGATCAACATTGTCAAGGGGCTTCTGTTCCACGTGAGGAGAAAGTTAGCAACCTGAAAGCTGTGAGTTCTTGGTCTTAATGTCACTGGACAGTGAAATTTTTTCTATCTGCAGCCTTGCACACTACAGCAAAGTGAAACTGTATTTAGATACCATGTAATATCATATGAACCATGGTGTTTTCATCACATTATCTTGATGTGTAAGTTGGTGATTTAAATGGAAATGATCAGCATAAATGTGGTTAAAGACTTAACTTTCCTTTTCGCAGGCTTTGGTTCATGTTGCCCGGAAGATGCCTAAGAATGCTCATGCGCATTTTATGTTGGGTTTGATGTACCAAAGGCTTGGTCAGCCACAGAAGGTACATGACCCTTCACTTTGAAAAATTGAACTTATTTAGCATTTGCATAAAGTTCAATCAGTTGCACAACCCTGTTAGGCAATATCAGCATATGAAAAGTCGTCTGAAATATTGTTACAAGACGAAGAAGAAGTGCGGAGGCCGGATTTACTCTCATCAGTGAGGATACACCATGCTCAGGTTCATCCGCTTGACAAACGGAACTTAACTCAGTTGCAATTTAATTTTTCATTTATATTCTTGGCAGCTCTGAAAAAGAGTTCAATCCCCTTTGACTCATCTAGTTCCTCACGCAGTGCATTTTGCAAACAAGCATGGGCGATAGTTTTGATGAAGAGCTTGAAACTGGTGAGCTGGATGAAATCATTGTTAAGCTGAAGAGTTCAGTTGAGTCGGACCCCAGGCAGGCAGCTGTTTGGAATATCCTCGGTTTAGTTCTTCTTCGAGGTGGTCAACTTCAGGTACCAACGTGCTGAACCTGTTGCAATTCTTTCTATTCATTATACAGCAGTGTCTACAATGAAATGTCTTGGAATAACTACCTAACTGGTTGATGATTTTGTTCGACCTTTCCAGAGTGCTATCTCAGTTTTTTCTTCTCTTACGACTGTTGCTCCAGATTACTTGGACTCCCTTGCAAATCTTGGCGTTGCATATATTCAAAGGTTTGAACTTTGAAATACCATTCAGGTTTCATTTCCTTCCTTCAGACTGTTAATATCTATCAACTTCCAGTGGGAATCTAGAGCTGTCCACAAAATGCTTTCAAGAGCTTGTTCTGAAAGATCAAAACCACCCAGCTGCTCTGGTGAACTACGCAGCTCTCCTTCTCTGTAAATATGGATCTTTGGCTGCAGGTACACCAGCAACTTATTTGCCACTCTTATCTGCTTTAGTCTTGTCATGCCATATCTTAAATCTATGTTAGAACCATGCTTTTGAGTATCATCCACCTCGGTAAATTTTGAGCTGTGCAGAACCTTTGGCATTACTTTGATGCACCCATAAATCAATTGGGTAAACATAAAGGAGCATATATGCTCTTTTTGTGCCAACATCTAGTCCACATGGCTATCCCTGTGGCCTGATGCTCTAGCCAAATCAATGATACTCTAGATAAGAAGATAGAAATTAGCAACAGAACAGTTCTTATCTTTTCAGTTCTTGGACTTGCTACATCCATCAATTAGTTGTTTTTGCCCAAAGTAAGTCTCAAGAAAGTTGTTTTTACCGGAAATAAGGCTCAAGAAGCACAAGGGTATTTTGACGAGTAGTCATTACTTTTAGTTGATGTCTAATACATTTTTACAAAGCAGGGGCAGGAGGTAATGTCAGTGCAGGCTCTTATCTGCATCAGAAAGAAGCCTTATTTGTTGCAAAAGAGTGCTTACTTGCAGCAGTGAAAGCTGATCCTAAAGCTGCATCGGTGTGGGTTAATCTTGCAAATGCATACCACATGGCTGGTGATCATAGAAATTCAAAGAGGTGTTTGGAGCAGGTAATGACTGTTGTTATTTTTCTTTTATTAACATTATTGTTTAGACTTAGTTTTGCTCAAACTAACTGTCGTATTGATTTTAGCATTGATATATCCTGTCAACACCTGGACAAACTGCTCTGATGACAACACAATAGATCATCTAGCTTTCTGTAATTGTTTAATGAATATTCATTCTTTGCCGTGTCTCTCTCTCTCTTTAATTGAGTGGGGGAAGCAGCGTTGAATTCAGATTTTGTTGTAGCTTAGATCCAAATACTGGTCTTTGAGATTGTTATATTAACAGAAAATGTATGCATATCAGAATCAGACCGGTGATCAAATGGGGCAAGTGGTCAGTCCGCTGTTCACTGCTAGCTGGTGGTTCTTAGTTCAATAGCCAATACTGTTAATTCCAGAACATTTTTAAAGACACGAGGGACTAACCTTTCCCAACGCTTTCGATTTAAAACAGGTATTTCAGTTAGACACGGTTACCAGAATCCTGTTTGTTAGTCGTAAGTCGTAACTGGCCTGGACAACCTCTCTGGATTCACTACTTTGCCGATTATAATACATATAATTTAACAATCATATAAATTGTCTGAAATATTTGACAATTTTTCCATTTATATCATATTAATGTTAGATTTGTGTGCCTGCTATCTATTATTCTTTACTACTCTAGCTATTGAATAAACTTTGTACAGAAAGACCATTCCTACACTACACCAATTTGATTCATTCAGAAATTGTTTGGCATTATGGCAAAAGGAATCATGGCCTGTGGGGGAGCTGGTTACTGCATGTGCTGCCAAGAGGAGACTTCATGTTGTAGGCTTGTTTTATTAGAATTATTTGCTAGGTTTTGGTGCTTACCCTGTCCAAATTCCAATACCTCAAACAAGACCAGGCTCCAATTGATTTTGTCTGGTTAAACTGCCAGTCTGGGCTGCTTGTTATCACTTTGAGAGTATGAGTTTATATCTGGAAACTTTGGTGAAACTTACAACAAGTCAACTTGAACACTGCTTGTCTATTAGCCACTTTTCTTCCCGCTCCGCCATTGCCCATCACTGACCATATTCTGTACTGTTAAGTACTTTTTGTTCTGGTACTAGATGGACACAGGTGCTGAAGGCTTGGGTATGAGATAAACTTTTTCTTGGACTGTGCTATGCAGGCAGCGAAATTGGAACCCAATCATATGCCTGCTCGGTATGCTATTGCAGTTCACCGTATCAGGGATGCTGTAAGGTCACAGTGTTCTGATGATCAACTTCTCTGGGCTGCAAATGAAATGGCAACGGTTCTAAAAGAAGGCGACCCTTCAGCAGTTGATGCCCCAATCGCATGGGCAGGGTTGGCAATGGCTCACAGGGCACAACATGAAATTGCGGCTGCTTATGACGCTGAACAGATCAATCTAATTGGGGCAGAAGAACGAGCTCTTTTTACACTAAAGCAGGTGATGTTTTGCAAACTATCACCAAAACAAAGTCATTCACTTCAACCTGAGCTAGGAAGTGCAAAATGTGGGCACTGGAAAATAGTGAAATAAATATTCTTATTCTGGCATCTTATTTGCAGGCAATCCAAGATGACCCAGATGACGCTGTTCAATGGCATCAACTTGGCTTGTACAATATTTGCACTACTCAGTTTAGCAGATCTGTAAATTTTCTCAAAGCTGCAGTAGCTCGTTCCCCAGATTGCAGCTATGCTTGGTCTAATCTTGGTAAGTCTTGAGCTCAGTTCAGTCCTTTTTTATATCCTGAGTCAATAAGCCAGTAGAATGGAGCAATAACGATGGAGGGTCCTTTTGTGCATTCTGATATGAGCTTTTGTTGACTTAACACTTCAATTATTTTTAGTCTAAACTTTTTCTTTTTTTGGTAAATGTTGGTTCCTTTTTGGTGTGTGGGGGACCATGGCATTATATGCTTTACCCATGGATGGCCTAAAATGACCTGTTAATATCCTTATCTGGTTCAAATTCCAGCAATCTTCTCATTTCCCCTATTTATCTAATCAGCTCAGAAATGCCCCAAGTTAATCCTCTGAACAATGGAACTAAATCCCATATAATTGATCTACTGGAGTCTCCCATTTACCTTTCTCTAGTTTAATTCCTCCATGACCGATGAGTATGCACCGAATGTGGTTATCTGACAATAACTTACTGTTCACACAGGTATTGCATTGCAACTATCAGATGATCCCTCCTCTGAAACTGTGTATAAACGGGCACTTGTATTATCTTCAAGCCAGCAGTCGCATGCAATCCTCTCTAATCTCGGAATTCTTTATCGGCAGCACAGGATGTATGAACTTGCAAGAAGGATGCTATCGAGGTCTTTAGAACTGTGTCCTGGATATGCACCAGCGAACAACAACCTGGGGCTTGTATTTGTCGCAGAGGGCCATTGGGAGGATGCTATAGGATGTTTTGAGAAAGCTCTGCAATCTGATCCCCTGCTTGATGCTGCCAAATCGAACTTGACAAAAGTTATTGCATTGTCTAAGAAACAGTAGAACAACAGAAGACGAAAGGTGACCTTCAACTGGAGCTTTAAACAAGTAACTAAGTAAGCACTTCCGTGCGCAAATCTCCATCTGGAGTGTCTCAAGGGGCCGACTAACAAATGATACTTGATGTCTTTGGATTGCTCACAAGACTGGATGGTGTTCAGAAGTGCAGCTGCCTTTCGTATGCGAGGATAGATGATGAGGCTCTGCAGTTGCTCTGCTATATATTCTTAGTGTCACGTCACTCTAGAGAGGGCCCAAATTTTGAAGTAATCGTGTTCACTGTAACAAGCATGTTTGAATTCACACTGTAGATGCACATAACGCCTCAAGTTTAGCTGTAAACACCACTCACTGTAAGATTTGATTATTTCCATTTCCTTAAATGGAAGGTGTGGTACTGTGGTCCTGGGTTTCAAAGGTGACACTTGTACTAGACATAGTAGACATCAACGAGCACTGAATTTTCCTTCTGGCGCAACCCGCAAAGTAACACGCACAACTACTGTAGCATCTACAGTTGTAGCAGCTGCAGTTAGCTTATGTTCAGCGGCAATTTGAAGTTCACAATAGTTATGATGCATCATTAGATTTTTCTGAAATCTGAATATCGGTGATGAATATGAGGCAGCAACCAAAGTAGACATCTTTCGGTTGAACCTCTATCAAGAAAATGTGAACTACCTAAAAAGAGTAAATTTCATAAAAAAATTATATTTTTTTATACAAAATACAAGAAAACTAAATGTTTGATTCTATTTCACAAAACAAGAGATTTTAGAATAACATAGAATCATAAAACTATATGTTTTAGAATTGATCGTTTCTTATAATAAGTTTGACAGTGTGGACCTATATGGTAGCCTCATGCGCAAGTGAAATAGGAAATAAGAGGCATGTGAGACTGTCGCATGGGCTCATATTGTTAGATATGTTATAAAAAACGGTTAATTCTAAAACTTGTAGTTTTATGACACAAGTTTTTTTAAAATATATAGTTTTATAAAATAAAAGCTAAACCTATAATTTTCTGATAGTCTGTACAATAAAATTGCAGTTCTGTGAAATTTACTCCCGTAAACATGGCTAATCGTTGCAAATTCCGTGAAATTCGGGTCAAAAACAAAATTCAGGTAACATAAACGCAAACGTGCACACACACAATACGAGTTGGGCCTTCACTTGCCCAGGCTCGAGCAGCAACAAAACGTCAGGGTAGGCCCATCGCGTGTCATCGCTGGCAACGCCCTCACCGGCAGTTCGTTAGCGACTACCCTCCTCCCCTCGCGGCGCCGCCGCCCGCCTGCGTGACGGCGATTTCACCTCTACGCCCGCGATTTCCGAGGTTCTGTGCATCTCTGTCAGATCCGAACAAGAAAACCGAGAGAGCAAATCGGATTACGCAAGAAAAACTAATCGGATCCAAGATAATGATACAAAAAACGGAGATTAAAGGGGAACTGGGTGCTATACTAAATGCCTAATAGACTTAACTACAGAATAATGATCTCAAAGCTTGCTTCATTTCTCTCGTGTTCAGGGTTTATATATCCAATCTGTTACAAGCTAAGATGCGGTAGCAGTAAAAGAAAATTACAGCTTTTAGATGACCTCCAGGCGTTTTACCAACAACAGATCACTAAAATTACCAACAGTAATTGCTACTCTAAACATCAACCATCCGATCTGACTAAGTGACTTAAGTAGTGATCCTAGCCGTCCAATACTCCTTAAAAGAACTCGCCTCTTCATTTGAAATGGGTGCCGACTTCTTTCTGAACCGTATTCATCTTCTTGAACTGGGTCTCGTTGCCGCAGATACTAGAGTCCTGACATTTCCCCCTCCCTGTCTTCTTCCTTGTCCTCAAGGAGTAAAGCTTGGAAAAGTCGATTGTATGAACGAGGCATCTTTCCAGGTTGCATCCACCGGGTCCAGATTAAGCCGGGTATATGAACATGCTCAAGTTTAGTAATCTGGCACACCGGACATTCTGCCACCATTTGTTCGACCTGCCTTTTCAATCTTGGCCAATAAAATAACCTTTTGATCTTTTGATAAGTTCCTCTCATTCCTGAGTGACCCCTGAAACTTGATGAGTGAAAATTAGTGATAATCTTTTGCCGAAGTTCACCCTTATCACCAACAACTATTCTTCCTTTGTACCTCAGAAGACCAGCTTCGACCTTGTAATCTTTATTGGCGCCATCAGTAGCTTGTGCTTCTTCCATTAACTTTTGGCTATAATCATCCTCGATGTAACTGTTTTTAATTTCTAGAATCCACTCAGGTATTACTGTTGTCATTGCCTCGCAAGCTAAATCAGATTCACTGCATTGCAGGTGCTTCCTGGAAAGTGCGTCAGCAGCAGTATTGTCTTTGCACTTTTTATATTCCACTTGATAATCAAATTTTAATAATTTGAGCAGTAGTTTGTGCTGAATTCCTTCTATCAATCTTTGAGATGTAATGTAGTTCAAGCTCTTTTGGTCCGTTCTTATGATCAATTTTCCTCCCAGTAAGTAGTGGCGCCACCTCTTCAAAGCCTCAAGGATTTCCATCGCCTCTTTGTCATATATGGATTGTGCTGCAACCCTAACTCCAAGAACCTTGCTGAAATAGGCAATTGGACGACCGTTTTGCATTAAAACTCCTCCAATTCCTGTGCCACAACCATCCGTCTCAACAACAAACGGTTTTGTAAAGTCGGGCAAAGCCAAAACTGGACAACTTGTCATGAGTTTCTTAAGTTGTTCAAATGCTTTGGACTGTTCTTGACCCCAATTCCATGAATTCTTCTTCAGCATATCAAATAAGGGCCGGCATATTTGTCCATAGCCTTTAACAAACCTCCTATAGTATCTGGTTAATCCAAGAAATCCCTTCAACTTTGTCAGATTAGCTGGTTTAGGCCACTTGAGGATATCTGCAATTTTCTTTGGGTCTGTTGATACTCCACTGCCATTGATGACATGCCCTAAGTATCCCACTTTAGATGTAGCAAACACGCATTTTGGTAAGTTAACTTTCAGCTTGTTTTCTCTCAACAGAGTTAATGTGATTGTCAACTGCTGCAGATGCTCTTGTCAGCGACCACTATACACCAAGATATCATCAAAGAAGACTAGAATAAACTTCCTCAAAGGTTTTGCAAACACTGAATTCATCAATGACTGGAAGGTGGCTGGCGCATTCGACAACCCAAATGGCATCACTAAGCACTCGTAATGTCCTAAATGTGTCTTGAATGCTGTTTTCTCCACATCCCTCTCATGCATCCGAATTTGATGGTATCCGGACTTTAAATCCAATTTAGTGAAAATTGTTGCTCCATGAAGTTCATCTAACCAATCTTCAATTACAAGCATAGGGAATTTGTTCTTAATGGTCATGGCATTCAATTTTCTATAATCTACACACAATCTCCATGAGCTATCCTTTTTCCTAACCATTACTGCAGGAGAAGCATATGGGCTAATGTTTTCTTGTATTTCGTTGTTTTCCAACAAGTTACTGATAATCATTTCCATCGCTTCTTTTTGATGGTGAGGAACCCTGTAAGGTCTGAGGTTTGGCGGCTCGGCTCCTTCCTTCAAATGAATAATATGGTCACAATTTCTCTTTGGCGGTAACCCCTTCGGCTCCAACAACACTTCCTGAAACTGCTTGAGTATCGGTTCAATGTCCCTTGGAATCACCTGTTCTGTTTTAGAATCTTCAGCATGATCCTTGTGCACTTGGATTATACATCCCACCACTCCTTTGGGTACCATTTTCTCGAGTTTTTCTGCATTGATTCTACAATTGGATGGAGGTTGAGTAAAATCCTTGAAAGCCTCTTTGAACAGAGACAATGTTCTCAGCTTCAAGTCCAAATTGATTGGGCTGTGATCATAAATCCAATCGGCACCTAGTATCATATCATAATTTTTGAGTGGAAGTAGCTTAAATGAGTTCATGAAATAGGTACCCTGAACCACATACTTCAGTTGGCCAACCTAAGCATCTGTAATCAGTTCTCCACCCCCAGCCAAAGTGACTTTCTTTGCCGGGCCAAATGTGAGCTTACAATTTGCTTTAACTGCTAATTCATAGTCCAGAAATGAATTAGTGCTGCCGCTATCAACTAAAGCTACAGCTTCAATTCCTGTAACTTTAGTGATAAGAGCAAATGTAGCAACTCCCAATTGTCCTTGAACTGCCTGTTGTGAAACTAACATCAACTGCTCTTGAACTTCCGGTGGATCAGCAATATTAGGACTTCCTGGAGCTGATACAAACTCACTTTCTTGCTGACCATCAGTCTCTTATGTCCTATCTTCTTTCTCATCTTCTTCTCCCCTCATTATCAAAGCGTGTAATGCCCTTTTTACCTTGCACTTATGTGCCGGATTCCAGGGTTCCTTACAGTACCAGCATAGGTTTTTATCCCTTTCTCCAACTTTCTCCGGAGTGGTTACCTGAGGAATATTGCTACCATTCTTGGGTATCATTGGCTTTTTCCCATTATAATTAGATTTAGTTCCTTCTTCCCCAAATTTACTTTTAGCATAATTACCAGTTGCTTGATACTTCTTGCTAGCAGCTGCTTTCTCATAGACTCGGGCATACCAGTAGCATTCCATTAAACCTTGTGGTTGTTGGCCACTTACTTCATGCTTAATATCTCCTTTTAATCCTCCAATAAAACAGCTCAATAGAAATTGCCCTTGCAAATAAGGATGATCCCTTTTAACCAGGGCTACACATTCTTCAAATCTGTCAATATAATTGGCTATGGTTGAGTGTTGTTTCATATTCTGCAGAGCTTCCACTGCCTCATGTGCTGAGAATTCAGAAAACCTATCACTGATCATGGCACAAAACTGAGGCCATGTCATTGCAAAATTGGGTATACCGACTCCCTTAAACCAGGTTGCAGCCTGACCTTGTAGGTGTGCAGTGGCCAAGTTCACCCAGTGTTCACTTGGGGTTCCTGAAATTTCAAAAAACTTCTCACATAACTTGAGCCAATTCAGTACATCACTGCCTTCAAAGAGAGGTATCTCCAATCTAGGCCCCTTTATCACTGCCTCTGCATAATGACCATTTTGATTGACAGTACCCCAGTATTGATTATGTTGGGAGTCAAACCAACGAATTCCTGCATTTTGTGGTCTAAATCCATAATTGTTCCAAATGTGAACTGGTGTTCTCCCATGATGATCAGTATCAAAACCAAACAATTGTTGTTGCTGTTGTTGCATCCCCCTTACATTGATATTGCTGAAATCCTGAGCCCTGGGTACTCTTGGAGCCGAGTTAACATCTGGGTTTAACTCCGAAATCTCAGTATTATGTTCCATAGCAAATTGTACACCTCGAGCTCTCCTATCCTCTATACCATCCAGAGATGTCGATATTGGAAAAGTCGACGTTGGGTTGGTTACCTGAACTCCCATCGGTGTTGATCCCGCAGTCTGAACCTCCCCAGTGGTTTCCTCTATGTAAGTACTTTCCACTCGATTAGGATTGCTCTCTTCATTGTGATGGGGAATCGAAGATCTGGACGACATAATCTGCTTCAGTAACTCCTTCATCTCAGTGAAATCGCTCTTCAAGCTCTTCAAATTAGTTAAATCCTCCTTAATTACTGCGATTTCGGCCTTGATTTCGACGATTTCTTCTCTTCCAGCCATCGCTTCCTGGGACCTGGTCGTCACCACCAAAAACACGATCCTTCGCGCAAATCCGGCCAGCAAGGGGATTTTACAGAGACGATTCTTAGAAAATTGTCCAAACCCTCACTATTACCAGATCAATCCAAGGATTGCGACTTTGCTCTGATACCTTTGTCAGATCCAAACAAGAAAACCGAAAGAGCAAATAGGATTACGCAAGAAAAACCAATCGGATCCAAGACAATGATACAGAAAACAGAGATTAAAGGGGAACTGGGTGCTATACTAAATGCCTAATAGACTTAACTACAGAATAATGATCTCAAAGCTTGCTTCATTTCTCTCGTGTTCAGGGTTTATATATCCAGTCTGTTACAAGCTAAGATGCGGTAGCAGTAAAAGAAAATTACAGCTTTTAGATGACCTCCAGGCGTTTTACCAACAACAGATCACTACAATTACCAACAGTAATTGCTACTCTAAACATCAACCATCCGATCTGACTAAGTGACTCAAGTAGTGATCCTAGCCGTCCAATACTCCTTAAAAGAACTCGCCTCTTCATTTGAAATGGGTGCCGACTTCTTTCTGAACCGTATTCATCTTCTTGAACTGGGTCTCGTTGCCGCAGATACTAGAGTCCTGACAATCTCCTTCTCATCCGTGCTTTTCTAGGGTTTGTCCTCCACGGCGGCGATCCAACCTTTATTTTTTTACCACGCATGGTGGCGTCAAAGAGGGAGAAGCAAATCCTCGTGACCAGGGTTTATAGAGCCCATGAAAACCGGTCGGTTTTCCTCGCCGAGCCTGTTCAGCAATAAAAACCGAACGATAAACCGTGAAGTTCAAATGTAAATTTAAAAATTTATGGAAATTTATTAAAAAGTGTTATTTTTTTTGAAATTTTTTGTGTGAGTTCTTGAGGCAATGCTAATGATGCTATAAAATTATAAGATGATTATCAGACATGTGTATTTTTTAAAAATTCTGACAATGATACTGTCATAATATATGCTCTTCAGTTTTTTATTTTCTAGGGGCACAAAATGAAGTCTAATATTTCTTAAAATTTTTATGTGATGTTATAACGTAATTATAATTATGTTGTAAAATTTTTAGATGATGCTCAGATATGTGTATTTTTAAAAAATTATGAAAGTGCTATTATCATTGTATGCGCTCTTCTGTTTTTTATTTTATATGGGTACTAAATGAAGTCTAATATTTATGAAAATTTTAGTACATAATACTTTGGCACTATTTATGGTTAAATTAAAATTTTAGAATATAAAAAATCTTTTAAATATTTATAAAAATCTGACAGTGTCTTTGTTCCTTTTCATTAATTGTTGTTTTGGATTTTTTAAAAGAAATAAATGATTTAAAATAAATAAATTTCTCTGAGGTGTTTGATAGATTAATTGGGATTTTTGTATTTTTTGTATTTTTTTTGCAATTTTTCCTTGCATTTTCACCATTTTTTCCTTCTACCGTCGGTTTTCGATTTTTTCAACCGGTTTTTGGTTTTTTCGAATCGGTTTGACCAACTGTTTGACTTTCACAAACCGATCAGTTTTTACCGAATTTCGGTCAGTTTTCGCAAAAAACTGATGCTTACCAGATACCGGTTTTCGAATGCAAAACGAAAATGTGAACCCTGCTCGTGACTAAACAACAATCGGTGTCCGATTTCTTCATGGGTTCTGCTGGAAAAGGCCACCACACTCTCACGGCCACTGCAACACACGCGCACACGCACATATCTCGAAAATTTCTCAAAAGATCATTAATTGCAACTATAATCATTGGATAGATGATGGCTGCAAAATGCAAACTTACAAGTACAGGTACAGATGTGCCCTTAGGTTCATGCCTTAATGGGATACATTGCTGGAGATGAGAGAACTTCTACTAACCTGGCCGGACCAATGACTTCATGGTTGCTTCGCTCCTTCCATTAGAACCTAAGAGAAGTCAATAAGTAGCTCTTGATAAAAATTGAATTCAGATCTGTTATAGTGTGGACCCAAAGGCTGCTTTGGGCGGAAAATTGCAGTGTCTCGAAACATGATTGGTGCATTGGAATGCTGAAATGACCATATAGATCTTTTCTATTGAGTAAATGAATTCAAACTTTTAATATATCTTCGAGTGACACACAGTAGAATTATTTCCTTGTTCTCTCCCTTTTTTCATCGGGATGCACTGTACATTTCCTAAAGTATTGTTGTACAAGCTCAGTGTGTTCATTGAAGAAGTATTTTTTTTTGCTTTTTTGTTCTGTTTTTAAATTTACTAAACATGAACTGCAATAGGTTATGCTGTGGATGTTTTTTTTCTCAATTGGAGAAGTATGTGACTCCCTTTTCTCAGAAAAAGCTAGACTCAGGTTTTGATGAAAAGTCTAGGTCTCAAGCAGGCAAATCCAAAAGAAAGCTTTGGACACTTCAATGGGGATCAAGTAGTTATGCCAAGCAGAAGTATGTGACAGATTATGCTATTACTTCTACCAATAGCAGATGTGCTGAGTTATCGGTAAGTTCTCCAAAGGGAGAATGCTGTAAAATATTGTTTACTCTAGTTTTACGATTTTGAATCTGTCACGGACTTGGGTCCTTGGAAGCTGGGCTACTGGACTGGGCTGCAAGTGGGCTCAGACTTGCCCTACTCGGCTGAGAGGGGAGGCAATACAAAAGGAAGAGAGCAACAGTCACACGAGGATTGAAGAACAGAACAGGCATTTGCCTCGGCTCTCCTCTCCCTATTGCTGATCTCCCCCAAACTCTAGTTCTCTAATTCCCAATCCCTTGGTTCTTCCCAGTCCTTGCTTCCAATTCCCCCAATTTGTATCTCCAAGTACCGTGTATCTTGTGTTTCGTTTGCAATCGGTCTCTTGTGCTGGTGTTGATGTATGTTAATCAAGTGGGTTCGTGACAATATGGTATCAGAGCAAGGGATTCATGGGGTTCCTAGCGAGGAGATGGTGTGGGAGATCATCGGTGGTAGTATGCATGACCGGTGGCTAGATTTGGGCAACAGTGGCGTCCATGGGGAGGGCGCCTGCCAACTGTTTGTGGAATGCCAAGTCCCAGGGAGGTGCTCACGGGCAGCGTTATTCGCGTTACCGTGAGCCATGTGCTCTATCCGGTGACCAAAGAGGTGCTGCACCAGGTCTTGGATGCTTATGGGGCAGAGAAGGTGGTGGTGTTCAAGAGGGCTGACCATGTCAAGGCATTGGTTTGGTTTCGATCTGGCCATGACATGAAGCGAGCTCGAAATGTCACCCATGGGCGTTGCATTTACGACGGCTGTTGCTGGATGGACATCCAGCATGTGCTGTTGCCTCTCACCGACAGCACCAAGGTGACGCCCGCAAGGTGTTTGATGGAGGGTCTCGACCATGATGCCAGTGTGCCGGCAGTGGCCTCAACCTCAACAGCGTTGACTCCCTTGCATATGGCCTCGCAGGCACTATCACCAACAACCATGGCTTCACAACACCCACCAGTCGTTCGACGTCATGCCCTAGCCATGGCGCAAGTGCACCGGTAGCTACGACCACCCCAGCGGAGGATTCACCCATGCCAGTGATTAATTACCCCAGCAGTGGCGTCACTCACAGCCTCAACCATCGGAACTCGGAAGTCCTACGTGACAAGGTCAAGGAATCGACTCCCAAGGCCACATCGGAGCAGCCGAAAGAGACGTTCCAAGAGTTGTGCGAAAAGATACTCACCATGTTGAACCACCTGATCGAGGGCAACCGCAACACCGACCTCGACAGCCAGCTCAAGCACACCGTCAAGCACCAAGGTGCCCATAAGCTACTCGATAGAATGCCCTGGCAAGAATGCTAGTGCTGCAGCCCCAACGTTCACATCCCTCATTGCCCAAGCAATGATGTTGCCACTCGCAGCCACACTGTGGCTCATCATTGAAACCTCAGTAACCTCTGACGCATCTGTATCAATGCCATGTGCCACCACTAAGCTTGGAATTGATGCCATTTACCTCGTCATCTCGACGCCCATGGCCAAGAGTTGCGCCTACTTCACTCCTCATATTTGGAATGGGATGACCAGACTGCCACCCACATCATCATGCCCCCTGAATCCACCATGGGCTGCCTATCAGGAGGCATGGTGGTGCTCAGGTCCACAACCTGTACCATCGCGTCCTCCAGATCCACCAGACCCAAGCTGGAATAAGCCTCCTGCGCAATCCAGTTGTGCTGTGTTCAACAATTGAGATAAAAGTGCAAGGCTGCTGCTGCTTCTATGGCTAACCCCTACTCAAGCCGAAGTGCAGCTGAAGCAACCATGGCCACCACCCTTGCTTAGCAGAGATAAAGTGGTGCTCCAACCTTGGTGTTATATAAGTGGGATGCAGCTGGTGCCTTCATGCTCATCACCTCGAAGCAGAATGGTTGTGCTACAGTTGTGTGCTAGATTGGTGCAATTAAAAGTAAGAAAACTAGTTCTTGCTACATCAGAGATGGAAATGCTACTATTACTTGATGCAACTCCATGCAATGAGCCGAATCAAGAAAATGCAGGTATTGAGTGTCTGAGCAAGGAAGCTGTCATACTCACTTGCTTTAGTCCTAGTACTCAACAAACTTGGGCCATGATATTAACGGGAAAGAATCTACAAGAACTTGGCCTTGGTTGTGTTGTTCTGCAGCATGCTACACTGTTTTGGTTCACTATTGGCAAGCAAATTGTTGTGATACATATTCTTGCTAGAGTACAGGATATTACGGGTGCGTCATCTAGTATGCAAGCTGTTGAGTTCTACCATAGGCAAGCAAGATCATGTGAATACGTCATGGGATCAACAATACACCAATTCAGGTATCAAATGACAGCAGAAACACATCTGAATCCTTGTGTGTCTGCACTCAAGTTTGTCCATGGGAAAGTCAATTCAAGTGGTGGAAAAGGGATCCTGATTACTCCAATGTGCAAGCAACGTGGCTACCAAGACCTGGGAATGGTGAACAGAAAAGCTATGCATCATCAGAATTCACATTATCCTTAACTGTTATTATAAAGTGTGGTGGTGAATCAACAACTCCAGGAATACTTCAGTTCAAGGAGCTTGCACAAGCATATGAGGTTTTGAGTGACCCTGAGAAGCGTGAGATCTATGATCAGTATGATGAAGATGCCCTCAAGGAAGGAATGGGTGGAGGAGGAGCCCATGTTGATCCATTTGACATCTTCTCATCATTCTTTGGACCCTCTTTTGGAGGTGGTGGTGGCAGCAGCAGGGGCAGAAGGCAAAGGAGGGGAGATGATGTGATTCATCCACTTAAAGTTTCTCTAAAAGATCTTTACAATGGTACCTCAAAGAAGCTCTCTTTCTCGTAGTTTCATCTGCTCCAAGTGCAAGGGCAAGGGCTCCAAGTTTGGTGCTTCCATGAGGTGCCCAGGCTACCAGGGTTCAGGCATGAAAGTGACTATCCGCCAGCTGGGGCCTTCGATGATACAACAGATGCAGCAGCCCTACAATGAGTGCAAGGGGACTAGAGAGAGCATTAACGAGAAGAGGTGTTCTAGTTTTGTGGCTTCTTCGAGTGCCTCGGGATCCCGGTGGCTTCACAGGCATGGCATTGGCTTGGGGACAAGCCGAATTTCAACAGGAGAGGAATGTCACGGACTTGGGCCCTTGGAAGATGAGCTGCTGGACTGAGCTGCAAGTGGGCTCAGACTTGCCCTACTCGGCTGAGAGGGGAGGCGATACAAAAGGAAGAGAGCAGCAGTCACGCGAGGATTGAAGAACAGAACATGCATTTGCCTCGGCTCTCCTCTCCCTATTGCTGATCTCCCTCAAACTCTAGTTCTCTAATTCCCAATCCCCTGCTTCTTCCCAATCCTTGCTTCCAATTCCCCCAATTTGTATCTCCAAGTACCGTGTATCTTGTGTTTGGTTTGCAATCGGTCTCTTGTGCTGGTGTTGATGTATGTTAATCAAGTGGGTTCGTGACAGAATCTATGTGGTGAGAAGGGTTTCAAAAGAAAGTGATCTTTGAACGATATGTGATCAAAATCAGAAGTTCTGCTCTTAGATATGCAACAACTTCTGAATAAACTGCGTAGTGCTCTTACATTGCTTTATCTTTAAAGTTTTTCCCTTTTGCTATAGAACGCGCCTTATCTGTTTTATTTATTTATTTTCTTTTCAGAAGTCTGAGAATCGCCAAACATCAAGCAAGCTTCTTTTTTATTCACAGGAGGTTAATGCATACACAGCTGTAAGTAATGTTGAAAGTTCTTCTGAAAGCACCAAGAAAACCATTCATTAGAGTTATGGTGCAAAGGTTCAGCTGTTGGTAAGTTGACGCACTATTTATGTTGTCTATTTTTTTTCTACGAAACGAATTATATTATGTTTAGTTTTCATGCCCCTTCCATAGAGCAGCCTTAGGTAAATATGGTTTGTTTTGCTTTGTCCACTACTGTCACAATTTGCATGCATCACATCAAATTAGAAGTCAACATAGCAACTTAGAGTGATTGAACCCGACCACTAGGACATGTGTGCACTAACTTTCTCAAAAACTCTTTAACTAATTATATATCAACAAGAAGTGGTTTTGTTCCTATATATGTTTATATGGGGTCACCCCATCAATAAGTACACCTATTTCTTTCTATAACAAATAGTGATTAGCTCCTTAAGAATCTATTTCTTATGCCTGCTGAATATCTAGCCTTTTGTAGCATTCTTAGGATTTCCATAAGAATGTTGCAATTGCAATGAGTGACCAGCAGTCTTTACTGAAATTGCATTTAAAGAATAGATGAAACCAATCTTCTTGATATCCAGAGTTGCAAGGAGCAAAATGATCAGATTACAGCAAAAAAAGGTCTTTCCTTGTCAGCTTTTCCTTGGTATGTAACTCCCTTTGCATTAGGATTCATAGAAAGATTCTGTATTTTAGCATGCATTTGTTTCTCCATATATAGAAATGAAGAGCTGATATATTGATCCTTCCTAAGGAAATTGCATGAACTTGGGAGTGTCAAAACTTTCTAGAGTCCCATGGCCGTATATATGTCCTTAGGTCAAAGGAATCATTCAATTGCACTTTGCAGAGTCTCCATTGTAGACCTTTGAGCTCATGAATTGTTATTTCAGATAGCTGTAAATAGAATTATGTCAATATATCTTCTAGAACTAGAAACTATGAAATTAACATAGATGGTTTCTTAGCAAATAAATGTAGCTGATTGAAGTCATGATCCAAAACTGAGTTAAGCCACCAGTCCCTAATTCAAGACCTGATCCAAGAGAATTTGCAATTTTTTACGGAGAAGTAACAAAACAATCAAACAGGTTTGCATTTTTAGTTTTAATTTACTTTCGTTTGGTGATTGCATCATATTAATTTTTCTCTACTTTTGGTTGTTTTTCACTAATATGTTCCTTTATTACTTTTCATTGTTTTTCTAGTTTCGACAATGGTATACATGCAATTGTTTTCATGGAGCATTGGAACGGTAGACACTGTCCTATGATACAGGATGTATGTCTCTTTTTACTACATCTCGATGATTTACTAGGAGTTACTGTTCTTATAGTAGTTTTTTAGAAGCTACGAATGTTTCTTCTTCAGTGTGACATTCCAAAATCCGCAGGAAACTTCTACTATTGGTTTGTGCAGTCTAAGAACCTTTGAACTGTTCGTGGTCTGAAGACAATCCAAGAAAAGGTATTCATTCTTTTTGTTTTTAGTAGTTTGAGTTAAATTGTGATCCATATTATTGTTATTATTGATTGTGATGTTAATTCTTTTGTTCATTCAGCCCAGGAGGAAACAAGCATGATGGCTGCAAGACTAATGGGATTATTAGTCAATAACATAGAAGTTTCTTTACTTTTTTCTTCTTTTAGTGGTGATGGATATTTAGCTTATGTATTGTTGGGATAATAACATAGCAAATGTCTTTTCCTTTACCTTTTAGCTATGCGTAATGATGGATGTTCTGCTTATGTATTGTTCGGAAAATGGAATTCTTTGAGAGGAGTTTACCGTCATATTTGTTTTGGTGATGGATTAGTTTAAAGATAAACAATAAAGCCTCACTTAATTGAAAATTATTCATTGCAATTCTAGCAAAAACTAGTAGTTTGATTATAGTTGAGGTATGGTTATCATAGATGGTAGTGTATATCGGTAACAATGTGAATTGAACAATTTTGGGGCAAAGATTATCACAAGATTCTATTTTAATCTTTTTCATGAGCATTAAATGTTAAATTTGATTTTTCAATTTCCAAGTTAGATATTTTATAACCCCAACTTTGGAGTTTCAAATTACTTAATAATTATTTGTAGTATGAAACTTTCATGTTCAGAGTGTGAAACTCTTGAATATTATTTTCAAAGTATAATTTGACAATTAGAAAATCATTTTTAAATTACTAAAATAGTTGTTTTTCAATTTCATATTAGGACTTCATTTTTCATATTCAAGGTGGAAAATTCCGTGCTCCAACATTTCAAAACTTGAATGCCAACTTTTGCCCAAAATAAATTCAAAACTAACATATATTTTCAAATTGCAATAAATGTTGTTTGGATGGTTATGGTAACAGAAGCTTCTTAGAGTGAATTACAACAAAGATCTGGCTTTCATCCTTATCCTCCAATTTCTCCTCTCCCCTATTTGTTCCAACTTCCAATATCCTCCTCCTCCTCACAGTTATCCCCGTCAAGTCCTTCTCTTCCTCCTCCCAACTTCAACTCTCCCCTATCTAGGGTTTGAAATTTCGTTTTCGACTCATATCTCAAAGGTGGGTGAAATCCGAAATTTCATCAAAATCGTGGAGTTTTGAAGGAAATCTGGTCAAAATTCAAAAAGTAAATTTAAAATCAGGAATTTTTGACATGAAATTTCAGCTGAAATTGCCGAAATCTCGGCAAAATTCAATCGAGTGAAACATAGTTGAAACAATGTTAATTTTTTAAAAAAATTGTTGTGAATGGTCCTGACACATCATTAATGTTCCCATAAAATTTTCAGATGATGAATAATCCTAAGAAATTTTAAAAATTCTAACAATGTTACTGTCCTGATAAAAGGCTGATCGGCAAATTTCAACCGAATGAAAAATGGTGTAAGCCACGTTAGAAAATTTTGAATTTTTTTGCAGATGGTCCTGACGCATCAAAAATGTTCCCATAAAATGTTTAAATGATAATCAAGCTTGAGGAATTTTAAAAAATTTGGACAGAGGTTGACCGGCAAATTTCAACCAAATGAAAAGTGGTCCAAACCATATTAGAAAATTTTAAAAAAAATTGTGAATGGTCATGACATATTACTAATATTTTCATAAATTTTTCATATGATGATCAAGTTTGAGGAATTTTCAAAAATTGTGACAGTAAAACTGTTTTGATAAAAGCCTTACGGTGCTACATGTATTGCTTCCATATATTTGATTGAGTAACCAAAACAAGTTTAAATTTTTCTGAAACTTTTAGAGAAGGATTCTGAGGCAATTTTTAAGCTCTTATAAAAATTTTGGATCATAATCACACTCGAGCGAATTTATAAAATTCTGATACGGTTACTATCTCAATTATGTTCATTTTGTTTTTGAAGTTTTAAATATAACAAATGAAGTTAAATTATTTTTTAATTTTTTCTGTATGATCTTTGACTGCTAAATATGATACCATAAATTTTTTAGAGCATAATAAATCCTGTACCATTTAATAAAAATATAATAGTGTTTCTGCTATTTTATAAAACATCTTAAATATTCGATTTTTCAACAAGTTTTCATGGAAGATGACATTCTTAAGGTTTATTGATCCAAATCCAGTTCTCAAAAGTCAAAATACCTGATATTTCAACGAAATTTAACGAAAATTTTGAAATTACTGTACAATTTCAATTTTTTTTATCCAACCGGGATTTTGGATCTCGTCTCCGACCGAAATCCAAAATCTCCGACGAAATTAAATTTTACCGAGATTTTGAACTATACCCGTCAGCTCTAATCTCCGCCGCTGCCTCATGACTATCCCGTCAAGCCCTCCTCGGCCTTCGCTGCCTCCTCCCAGAGCTCCTAGCTTCCCCCTCCAAACTTGCCCAGCCTCCGCAAACCTGCTTGGCGTGGCTGGGAACTTGGTTGGAAACTGCAATGTCGAGTGAAAAATTGGCAAAAGGAAAAAAATAGGAGAGAATTTGGGCAGAAATTCTTGTGGAAGAGAAATATATAGTAGTTGGAGTCGAGTTGCAAGAATAGGAAACTGAGATAACGGGAGGATTTATGGAACCAATAGCAAAGAAACATATGAGAGAGCTGCATCAATGATTTTTTTTTACTGTACTAGCCTCCTAGCTATTTTTTTTGCGAACATGGTCCTCGCCGTGACAAATTTATGAATCTAGTACCTTGTAGTCAAAATTCCATTGGCAGCAAGTGCAGAATTTTTTCTTGAGCCCGGGTTCCGCGGGAATATAAAAACCAATGGCCGACAAACGCTGTTTTTTTCCAATTTTTTTCTACGACCAGGGACCGCTGGAATCAGCAGCGTTGCATTTTTTCCCTTTTATTTCAGCGGCAGGCAACCGATGGATCTGGCCGCTGCATAATTTTCCAGCGGTTCAGTGAGTGTAATCAATATATCACTGCAGGTTTAGCTACGTACTGCCAATTAATCATACTTTTCTTGGAAATTAGAATGAATTCACAGTGCATGCAGAGGATCGAGAGTAAATTTTTACTCTGGATCTGGGCCGGAGACGTCATACGCGTGCATGTGATAATGGATGGATGAAAATTGAAGTAATACTGGAAGCTATTCAAGCATGATCATTTGCAGTGACGCATGCGTTAGCTGCATATATGCATTTCCCATCGGACCACTGGAAAAGTTATGTAGCAGCTGCGGCCGCTGCATAATTTTCCAACGGACCCTGGTGTCTGGTCCCGGCTAGAATTTAGCGGTCGCCTGCCGCTGAAATAAAAAGAGGAAATGCAGCGCTGCTGATTCTAACAATCTCTGGCGAAAGAAAAAAAAATAGTGCTCGCTGACCGCTGGTTTTTATATTCCTGCGGAACCGGGTGCAAGAAAAGTTTCGCGCTTGCTGCCCACAGAATTTTGATAGATTCATAAATTGGTCGCAACAAGTGCCATGTTAAAAAAAAGCAGCTAGGAGGCCAGTACAATAGAAAATTCGCATCAATCTACCATGGGCACTGAGCCTCAACGAATACTAGCCCATTCTTGCGCAAGACATGGGATTTGACTGAGCCAATACTGCGATGGCGTGGAGCAAGGAGCCGTACCACTTCCGCGAATGCGAGGAGGTCCAAAATGTGGCGCCACAGGATGTGCAACGGAGGCAAGGTCACTTACGAAGCTCCTCTTCGCTGCAAGCAGTGATTTTGACATTGATGAGGACGCTGCTTAAGCTGGACGACGACACCGCGTTGGTTGCCTCCACCGCCGCCTCACGACTTCACTTATGGGAATCGCCGTGTCAGCCGCAACCTCACCGCTTTGAGCAACCGCCGCCGCTAACGCACGAGCTCGCTGGTTGCCATTGCCGTCTCCCCATGACGCCTTTGCAGAGCAGACGGGGCAAAGTGCGCGCCACCATTCACCGGCGCGCGTGGCCTCAAAGCAGACGGCTTAGAGTTGCGGCAAGTAGGGGGTCACATCAGGAAGCCGCTCACCGGTGCCACATGCGAAGTCGGGAACGAGGAAGCAAAGCAGGTACAGGTTGCCCTGAGCTCGCGTTGCCCCTGTCGTGGAAGAAGAGGAAGTCGAGGAAGATTAATTGAGGGTAACACTTGTACAGATCGAAGGTGAGTGGGTTGTCAAAAATTACGCCGTGTGTAAGCCACGACAGCGTCCATCGCCAGCTTGGGCATATTTGGATATGCGATGCCACTTAAAACTTTAAGGGTATAAATACACACTAGCCTATCGTTAGAATGTCATTAAAGCTACAAATAAGTCAAAATTCCACGCTCAATCCTACTAAAAAACGTTATTTATCCTTCCGTTTTCGTACATATCATTCTAGCTTTTAAATTTTATTTCTAAATACAAATTATCCTACAAATTTAAGATAATTTTTTACTATTTTTTTATATATCCTCTTTTTAATTATTTTTAATATTATTTACTATAGTGTTTTGTATATATGTTTCCGTGGACGTGGAAGAACCACGATTTTTTTTAAATAATACTATTTTTATTCTATTTTACAAAAATAATATGCCGAAAAAAAAATTACAAAACTACCCAGCTGTCGCCATTTCAAATGGCGACAGAAAGTATGGCGACAGACAGCCTGTCGCCGTTTCAGATAGGGACAGACTCTCTGTCGCCATTTCAAATGGCGACAGAGAGTCTGTCGCCGATTGAAAAACCGACAGACTTTGTGTCGCCATTTGAAATAGCGAAGAACTCTCTGTCGCCGTTTGAAACGGCGACAGAGAGGTTTAGTCCATTTTTTTATTCGAATTGCAATGTATGTAAATTATGAGCTGTAGTGTAGTTAATAAAAAGTCAGTATTAGTTGTTGTGATGTTTTACGAGAGGAGATTAAAAGAGTGCGAATCGAGATCCGGGAGAATGATTTTTAGACTTTTCTGACTCAGTAAAATTTAATGTTTAAATGTAATTTTTAGAAAGAGTAGACCAGATTTGCTCTTTGATATGTGCACTACCATATTCGGGAAAATATTTAATTTACACCTTGCTTTGCATCTAATTTCCACTAGTGCAACAACCCTAAGTATTATAGTCGACAACAACGCATGTTATAAATAGTTCCCACGAAGCACTTAAATTATTTGTTGAACATATATATAAAGGCACATACATCGAAAGTTCGGATGATAAAATAAGCAATAGATAGATTATATTGCAAGGGCATTACAATGATGACGAAATTGCTTGCGAACTAACTAACAAAAGCATTGGTTGTCATGGTGGAACAAATGATCGTTCGCCTATCTGGTACAAATGAATGATGTCCCACATTTTTCGCATATTACCCGACCGTGTAAATTTGGAGATTTGTCCTCGGACACCGCTCAATCCCCACTATGAAAGAACTCCATGGGGATCCGCAGTGCTCCTGTGTGTCGCCGAATGGGTGGCCTATGCCGACGCCTCGGGTGTGTAAGATGTAATTTTTGGTCTTTTGATGTGGATTTACGCCTCCCACATGGGCATGTCATCCCAATTCCGGCGTCCCTTATGTTATTACCACCGGGTTCCGGATGGGTCGCGTAACGTCAAGGATTTGTTGCGTGGTGCGGACCTCGGCCGCCGCTTCCCTTGTCCTTCCTCTTCGAGAGGAGGTACCTCTTGCACCTCGGTGTGTTGGCGTTAGCGGACACTTGCGAGACGCCGCCTGTTTCGCTCGCACTCCACTGTATGGTGCAGGAGGTGTGTGTTGGGCTTATCGTTGTACAACCGGAAGCATGCCCTGCAGTCAATGCAGTATGCCCGCGTTGGCCGTTGAATAACACCGTAGGCGTACTCGAGGTCTGGCTTTTCTGGGCGGTAGTAGCACCACGGGGAGGGTTGCTCCCGATTATCCCATACGGGAAGTTTGAGATGTGGGTGGTACGTCTCCGGGTCCACCCAGTTGAAGTAGCCGCACCATTCATCCTCGGCCAAGGGGCACCGGTAGAATCTTCGATCCGCTAGTTCATCGTGGCAGGTATCAACCACTGCCTGAAGGCCGTGTTCGCAAAAGTCATGGCTTTCGGGTGGCCCCGGGAGGTTTCTCCTTTGACTCGAGCAATTTCGCAATTTTCTTTTGAACTCCGTATGGGATGAACTGGTTTAGAATTACTACTTTGTGAGTGAAGCATGGGTTCGTCGCATGAAACTCACCGATTGGTTGGCCTCTTGCCCACCGCCCCGAACTCGTCGCTCTAGAACAGGACGTATCTGGCGGCCTCCCACCGGTTGAAGTTCTCGGGCGAAGCGGGTTCGGCGTCGTGGCAGTTGTAGACAAATTCGTAGTCACGTCGTTCCGGGCCGTCGATCCATTGGAAGAAGCAACACCGGTCCTTGTGCTGAGAAAGGAAAGAACGATGCGTGAAATAGTACCGTTAGCCTATATTTTATGGATACAAGTAGGTTTACCGGTAGGCGGGAACTGCAAGATGGAGCGCGGCGCCGTCTCTCCGTGGGTAGATTGCATCATCTTCGCCGGAAGGTTGCAGTCGCATTTGGGTCTGGGCAACTCCGGCAGAACTGGGGCGTGCACGCTACTGGTATCCGGGTATTCGGGGCGGGATGACTTATGCTTGCTGAAGAGGCGACGGTAGAACGACATCGTGCCCTAATTTGTGTAGATTCAGATGGCGTGTATTGCTTGTTTGGTGGTGTTGGATGTGTAACCCTAGGCCGGTTTTATAGTGGTGGTGAGTGGTTACTCCGCACGACTACAAAGACTTGTCCGGTTGACGCTCGCATCCTCGTGAAAAGTCGCACGACATGTCACCCATCATCAAAGCCGCATCACCGTCACCTTCTGCGAAAGGTCGCACGATTTGTCACCATCTCGAGAAAAG
Source organism: Otatea glauca (assembly GCA_036346275.1). Taxonomy (NCBI): domain Eukaryota; kingdom Viridiplantae; phylum Streptophyta; class Magnoliopsida; order Poales; family Poaceae; genus Otatea; species Otatea glauca. Next base: position 49,574,332 of record CM070712.1, on the reverse strand, counting down.
CCACACGACTGTCATCACGAACAAAAGTAGGCGTGAGTGGTCACATTGAACTGCGGCTCGCATGTGTGACAAAGCTTGTGTGCTAAACAAGAGAGGTCTGTCGTGTGGTCAAATCGGCTGAAAAGGTTGAAAGCATTGCGCCGTGAGTTGTCTAATCGCGTGGAAAGTCTGCTACAAGGTCGTACATATGTCGAATGGTGTTTCATGGCTATTACTCCATAATTTATCATGTAAACTCGTTATTTTACTAATCCACTAAAAGCTATAGTGATCATATCGTAATATAACATAACTTATGTAAACAAAATTCTATAGCTGAATTTGACGTAATATGAGGAAATAAAGCATCATTTTGTGTTCAAGACAAAATATATGAAAGGAAACAATTAGGGATAGTCGCCAAGAATGAGGTCTTTGTCGATCGACCGACAAAGTAGCTACGTGTGTGTTTGTCCTATCGACGTGACAAAGGTATCGTAGCATATTTACAAATAGCGCCATGGAAGTAAAAGATTATATATAGCACAAAACTTCATAAATAAAACTAACATATGTGATATTACATGAGCTAAGGAAGTAAAAGACGAGATTGTTTACGGTACATCATGTGTAAAAGAAACAAACTAGCTAGGGCCCTGGCGGTGCAACAACTCTGTGGTCCTGTGCCTCCTACGACGACGCACATGTTCAGACGGATATGTGAGCTGGTCAGGCCTGCCCACGAGTACTCCTAGGAGGCCGGACCGGGTCAAGTGAGTAGCGAAGGCGCCCTGTGGTTTACCGAGATGGGGCGGGGCCGATGCGAGCTGCGACGAGGAAGTACCACACCGCGGACTCGATAAGGATCGACGAAAGTCAAGTCCTCGTCCCGAAAGTACCGTAGTCCCCGAGGTGCTCGTGACTGTCGTCGGCGTGGATCGGCGTGTTGACAAACTTTTCAAGTTAGAACGACACGTTATGTGAACAACAAAATATATGAAAAAAGAGACCACCTGATATACCTGCGGTCATCGGGACAGACGCCGGTCCGTGACACCGAGCCCCTGTGCAGTCCGGACGAGGCGGTCGGGTCTGCTGTGTCGACCTCGCATGCAGCATTTAACGAGGGGATCTGTACCACGTCATCCGCCCTGGGCCGCCTACACGACGTTAGGTGTACGGCACGGTAAGTCAAGTCCTGAATATGGCGCAATACCGAAGGCCGTCCGTGTGACCCTATCGTATGGGTGGCACCGATCACCAGAGTAACGCCGACGTCGCCTCGTGTGCCTCCCTGGCAAGGTCGCTCTGCGAAAACGAAAAGAGGCTAGTTAGTTGGCATAATTTTCAAGACGTTACGTTGAATGACAAATGGAGGGAGTACGAACCGCGTGGTGGAAAGCAGAGTCTGGCTGGGTGGGGTACGTGTCGGAAGTGGTCGGATCGTGCCTGGGAGGTGACTCCACGACACGCACAACTCGAACGAGGGTGCGCGTGCTGTACCACTCGATATATGCGTCGTACGTGCCGTGGTCGTAGGGGGTAGTCTCGTCGATCACATCCGCAAGAGCCAGTGCCCACTGCTGCGCATGAGGTACCATGCGTGCTGCCCAGCTCTGCGTGCCGACGAAGCCTTTGCGTGTGTACCTGCAAAAACGAAAGCGCAATATTAATTCGCAAGCCACCGAGATCGTAAGTACTAGCGAGAAGGGAAAAATGTAGAAATACGAACGAGTGCACGGCCGCTGGAACAGCGGCGCGCTGGGTACCGGGAACGCCGTAGACCAAATCGCCTCAAGACGCGGTGGGCGCGACGTCTCGACGAACACGCCGAACACCAAGTGACGTCGGGTCAACCAAGATGCGCTGCGTCGGCGAGCAGCATCGCAATGACGAGCCAAGCGGCGACGTGCTCGCACAAGCTCAGAGCGTGGGGCGCCATATGACGCGGCCGTCCGTGAGTCGGTCCAACATCGCTACGCATCGAGGGTACGGCGTGCGTCAGAATCGGGTGAACCGCGGCTGCAAAAAAAACACCAGCGATGAATGTGTGGGTCTCCTCACCACACGGCAGGTGAAAGGTGTGGGTCTCGTGCCGCCACCGGTCCACTAGAGCGATCACCAAGCTCGTCGTAGGGAACCGCCTAGAGGCACTCCGGCGGTCCACAGATCCGCGGCGGTCGCCTCGACCATACGGCAACAGTAGTAGGCCACCGCCCTCAACCTCGCAAAAGAATGTGAGAAGTATTATTGTGTGTCGAAGGGACATGAGTACAACATCGCGATTTAAATTGAACTAACCTCGGGATCCATCGCGGATCGAGACGCCACGCCTCATGGGGTGCGCAAGCGCAGGCCCCAAGCTCCAAGGCCGCCTCCCATCCTGCGGGGGCAACGCCGCTAAACGGCTCCGGTGAGTCGCGTCGACCGACGGGTCAAGCAACTCGCATAACCTGTCACCGCCATGCCCGCAAATAAAGATGTTTATGTTACATAAGGTGTAAAAAGGTGCAAAATAAATACAACAAATACAAATAGAATATGAATGGAACGAGTATCGTCATAATTTAGAGCACACGTAATACATGGAAGTAAAATGTTCATCTATGTGCAAAGCGTTAAAAGATACAAAATGAATACAACATACTACACTCTCATTTAATCAAGTAGAATAACATTCAGATTACATATTTTGACCACACGCATTTAATTCGATACAAGCAAAATGAAATTTAGTGCATCAAGTAAACCATAGTTCAAGATTTAAAAGAACATATAACACTTCACGGTCAATCTTGGGCAACTCTTGAAAGAGTGCCTGTCTCCTTGCAAGTAGAACATTTCTTTACGCTGGCGGCCACTTTGGTGGCGCCCATATCATTCCTTATACGCTGGATTGCCTTCTTCCCACTCCCTTTAGCCTCGCTCATGTCCGGGACCCAACGTGTATCCTCCCGGCTTTTGTGCTCGTGAATAAACCCACAACTCGAAACCGTACATTTCAAGCGCTCCAAAGTTGCAAACCACGGCTTCCTTACTAAAGAATTGAGACATGAATATACCGGATCCATGTGAATCATCGAAAAGCAGCCATAACATGGGAGCATGGCCGTGTAATAGACGAGGCTTATTGCAGTGCGGACACAAGTTTGCTGTGTATGATGCATTCGTGAGCAACTTTTCGTCGGTTCGTCCCACGACCGCTTTCTCCTTGCACATCACCTCAAACGGAGCTCCTCGCACTCCATCTTCGTTGTTCGCATCTCCCCTTCTTGCCTTTGTCCTCCATGTATGCGTAAATCATCTCCGAGTACTTCATAGCAGATCGTTCATGCGCGTGATCGCCCTTGCATGGCGATCAACGAAGTACTTTGTGATGCCACGAAGAACACCTCAACAATACCAACCAAGGAAGGGTCTCAACCTCGCATCACCCAGCTTGTAAACCTCCGCAAGGTTTGTTGTCATGACACCATACCTCGCACCATCGGTGTCGTAAAGCGTAACCCATTTCTCCCTAGGCTCATGCTCTATCCATTCGAGAAGCGTTTCAAAGCCCTTCCATTCCTTCGAACCGGTGGGAGGGTCGGTGGTAACTCCTCCAGTATGACTGGGCCTCCCTAAGGTCGGGCTGCCTCTTCGTTGCCTCTGCTTGTGTGCCTCGATGTCACTCATCCAATTTCTTCCAGTACATCAAACTTTCTCTCACTGGTTCGTCGCAGAGCCTCTTGAAAAGCTTTGTTAGCTCCTTGTTCCCGAATCGCTTGTAGAAGTTGGCACCCATATGACGCTTGCACCACCTACTACGCAAATCGTGCCATGGATGAGTCTCATCCACACCTTGTTGCAATCGAATAATTGCCCTCAAAAGCCGGAATGCCGATCGTGTATGATACACACTGTGTCGTCGATGAACGACTCCGCTTTGACATTCGTAGGAACCAATGCCGACTATCGTGTTTTCACCCTCCACAAATGCGAAGCGCCACGGGAGAACTTGATTATTGCCATCCACTCCTATGGCAGTCAATATCTGCCCTTTGTATTTACCAATCAAAAATGTCCCATCGACACATAACAAAGGACGACAATGCCTGAACGCATTGATGCATGGACCTAAAGCGAAGAATGCTCGCTTCAAAACCATCTTCCCAGAGAAGCGCTGCGAAGGATGCTCACAAATGTCCACATAAGTTCCAGGATTTCAGTCCTTTATCACCTTAAGCAAACCTGGCAAGTTTTGGTAGGAGTCTTCGTACGTGCCGAACCGTGTTTCCAATGCCTTCTGCTTTGCTCTCCATGCCTTCGCGTAGCTTATTGTATACTGGAACCTCTGTTGTATTGCGAGTACGATGGCCCGTGGCTCTAAATCTAGGTTGCCTTCAATCTCTCCGTACATTGCATTGGCAATAAAGCCTGATGATATGTTTCGATGTGACTGCGCAGACTCCGTTAGTACACATGTATGTGGAACGACTATAGAACACTTCCAAATGGTGTCCCATTTAGGCTGGTACGCATGGACGCGCCACGGGCAACCCTTCGTCTGGCATCTTACATCATACACCCGCTGATCGGACTTTACAACCTTGAAGGCTCGCAAGAACGACATCGACCATGCTATTATCGCTTCTTGAACCTCACTCTTATTCTTGTAAATTGCATCTTTTCTCACCTCATTCGATCATATCGCGAAGGAATCGTTCATCATCGTTCACCACCACTGTCGAACGGATACTCATCCCACTGCGGGAATAGATCTTCACGGCTTCATCATTACTTAAAGCCTCATAGTCCTCATTCTCTGTGTCCATCGCTCGACCATCGACTCAATGTTTTCGCCTCGTCGCCATGCCCATTGCTTCTTGAACCTCTCCCTGCAACATCGCTCTCCCACCTTGCACTTCAGATCGACCAACTCGCATCCCGCTCTACTAAGCCTTCTCTACTTGTAACGCTCTCCCAACTTCCTCGGTTCTTCATCAACAACCTCTTCTCTGCGTCGCATGCGGTATTGACTTTCTCAAATGCTTGTGCCAATAACACTAATGGCCATCCTTTCTCGATTGCAATTTTACGCATACGAACTCCAAGATTTCGCCTCTCATTTCCATTAACTCCCAAAGACGTGCAATCTATTCTTGACAAACTACTCCATGTAACTTCAGATCATGCAATTCACGGTCCAAAGAGAACATGTGGTACAACCATCTCATAACCGTAGCCCATGAACGCTCCCCTGCGTGACAAAGCTAGCCTCTACACTTGCGAAATGACTTAGATCTACCCTTCAACACCCATGCGAACTCCTTCTCCATAATATATTTTAAATTGCACTCTATCATCCATACTGTCATGCAAATTCATCAATTCTTAACATTTGCACAATTTAACTCTACATTGTACGACTAATAATGATCACAAATTTTTAATCAAGATAATTGCAATATTTCAATTCTTACAAATTCTTCAGATTCGTGATCATTTTCAAATTTCTATGAGAACATAACTAAACTAATGTGTCAGAACCTCTGATTGAGTTATATTTCGGTCCCGACAATTTTAGCCACCCAACTCTACATGACATCTCCGAATTCTCAAGACACAAATAACCGAATTTGGATTCTACATTTCCAGTCATTTAAAATTTATCCATGATCTCTAATCAAAAACTATTATTACAATCAAAATTTTAATCCCTACCTCTAGGTCATCCCTACATCGAAAATTAATTGCTAACTAAGTCGCATAACTAAATATCCGTCCATACCGACATAACTATAAATTCTTGACTAATTCATCTAACTAAACATCTATTCTTACCAAATAAATATAAATTTCTAACTAAGTCAACTAGCTAAACAACTTGCATCAGTTCTCATTCCTAACTAAGTCATCTACCTAAATAACTATTATTACTCTATTTAACTGATTACTATATTACATATTCAACATTTAAATACTTAAAAAAATTAGTACTGATTTAAATGCAGATCTTCGAAGTCCCTCTCCCTTTCTCCTCCTCCTCCTTCTCCTTCTCCTTCTCCTTCTCCTTCTCCCTCCCCCTTCTTCTCCTTCTCCTTCTCCTCTTTTTTCTGTTTTTTTCCTCTGCGCTTTTGGCTGGCACGAGTGAGGCAGGGGCCGCTATTTAAATAGGCGACAGAGGTGACGTTTGCTCTCTGTCGCCATTTGAAATGGCGACAGCTGGGTAGTTTTGTAAATTTTTTTTGGCATATTATTTTTGTAAAATAGAATAAAAAATAGTATTATTTAAAAAAAATTCGAAGAACCACATCGTAACGAAGGGTGTACTTCGCAATTGTTCGCAGTTCGGGTACGGGCCGAATTCTTTATTTAGAGTTGGAAAGCGGGTAATCGGGGCTCCGCCAGCGGCAACCGGCTCATAACTCGACGCCATCACCACCGAACACAAATCGGCCGAGCAGACGACGACGACGACTCCGCCGACGATTCCTCGTCTTCCACCTCCTCTTCCCGCGAGAGCGCGAGGAAGCCCGCCGCCGTCTCTCGCCCCACCGATCGAGCGCCACCAGATCGGCTCCCTTCTTGTCGCCCTCCCCTTCTTCGAGATCCTTCTAGACCTCTCCAGATCCTCGGAGCGCGGGCGCGCGGGAGAGCGATCTCTGCTAGGAATGGACAAGTCCAGCGCCCTCGAGTACATCAACCAGATGTTCCCCACTGGTACGCGCGCCGCTCGAAATGAATCGATTCCTCGCATTCAAACTCGCTCGCGATGTACTGCTGCAATGCGCTCGTTTAAGCTGCTCTGTTCCGAGACTTAGTAGTATTTGTTGGGGGCGCTTAGGGTTACAGTTTGCGCTTGTTTTTTTGGGGCTTATCAGAGGCGTCGTTATCGGGAGTCGAGCCGCTGATGCAGAAGATACAGGGCGAGATTCGCCGGGTGGACGCCAGCATCCTCGCCGCCGTTCGGCAGCAGGTTCGGCCTTGTGGTTTGCAATGTCTACACTTTGCATTAGGACTGGTTAATCTGGCCAAACCGATGTGTTATGTACTTAGATGAGTATTGTGATGATGCAATAGTAGCGAGCTTACTCTGGATTTACACTTAAAATGTGCTGCTGGAAGCTCCAGACTGAAATATACTGAATTGCTTGGTATGTGTTTCTTATTGCTTGTGCTTATACTAAATCTCATAATGGGAAGCTATTGTTACTCCACAGAGCAGCTCAGGAACCAAGGCTAAGGAAGAGCTTGCTGCAGCAACAAATGCTGTTCAGGTCATTGTTTTCACTTCTCATTTAGTGTGCATTTTGGCCACAATGAACTTGCTGGATCAATTCATCAAGAAGCATGTTTTGCTCTACTATAGTTGGATTAACTCCGGGCAAGGGGAAAAAGTTAATCTGATACTAGCATGAGCACTTAATGGCTTGATTGGAGCTTAACTTTGTTGTCTACTAACAGGAACTAATGAACAAGATACACGAGATAAAAACAAAGGCTGAAGAAAGTGAAACAATGGTTCAAGAAATCTGTCGCGATATCAAAAAGCTGGATTGTGCCAAGAGGCATATAACAGCTACAATAACCGCTCTTCACCGTCTTACTATGCTTGGTTAGTTTCTTTAGTTTACTTTTTTTTGGAATATGTGCTATTGTGCTTAAAACGACATGACACAATAACAAATATACGTCCACCTAAGCTAAGTCATATTGTGCTCCATGCGTCATGTGCAGTTTCTGCCGTTGAGCAACTTCAGGTCATGGCCTCAAAACGCCAGTATAAAGAAGCAGCTGCGCAGCTAGAGGTAAGACAATAGTTGATACCCTTGTAAACCTTCTAGCACTGATCTCCATGCTTGCAACACTTTATCGCTTACCCTGACTGTTTTTCATGTTTGGCATGCTGCTGCTTATACTTGTGTGCACAAGATTTCTGCCAAAAGTCCTGATTCTTTTCCTTTCTTCAGGCAGTAAACCAGTTGTGCAGTCATTTTGAAGCCTATAGGGATGTGCCAAAGATAACAGAGCTCAGAGAGAAATTTAAGAACATCAAGAAAATCCTCAAATCTCATGTATTTTCCGATTTTTCAAGGTACACAACAAATAAACTTATGTTGTTAAGTTTGTGAAAAAGTACCGGTCTAATTACCACTTACCTGTTGGTGGTAGTGCCAATTTCTGGCCAATTCCTCAGCAGTAAACCTGTCAGGCAGTCAGGTACTGGAAGTAAGACCATGGCTAAGGACAAGTTAAATCCATGAGTCAGATGGGAACAGGTGGCCTAACTTGGGAAGTGTGGCGTCTTTCTCATTTGTTTGTCATTTTCGGTAGTGAGGAACTCAGCCAGAATAATTCAAATCCAATGTAATTCCAAAAACCTGATAGGAAAAGCCGTAATATCTGCACCCTAAATTGCTTGGTTTACCAAATACTGGTCCCTGCTGGTAACCAACAGTTTGAGAACCCTGAGCGTGTTTCGTGCCTGGACAGTGGAGCTATGCAAATTTTTACTCCAATAGGCAATCGTTCTGTTTTTTATATTTCTACTACTTCTTACTGTGAAATAGGCCCACAGCCGACTAATTTTTATACTTTTGCAGTTTAGGAACTGGGAAGGAAACAGAAGATGCCATTCTATTGCAGCAGCTATCTGATGCTTGCTTGGTGGTTGATGCTTTGGAGCCATCTGTGAGGGAAGAACTAGTAAAGAATTTTTGCAGCAAGGAGCTTACCTCTTATAAGCAGATCTTTGAAGGAGCAGGTCAAAACCTTATATATGCTACTTATATCAAATTGCTTTGCCATTTTAGTGTAAATTTACACTCTCATTTTTCTTTATTATTTTTTTGATACTTCTGAAAAAAATGCAGAACTTGCCAAGTTAGACAAGACTGAAAGGAGGTATGCATGGATTAAGCGTCGGCTACGGTCAAATGAGGATACCTGGAAAATATTTCCACCTTCCTGGCACGTTGACTATCTGTTGTGTATCCAGTTCTGTAAGATTACAAGGTTTGATTTCACCCTCTCCAATTTTGCAGTTAATGAACTTCTTCTGTCAAATTGAGATTTACATAGAACTAAAGTAACCATTTGTCACTTCATTTTACTTGTTTGCTGCATTACGTTGCTACTCATATTAGTACAAATTGGTCCTTTTTTTTGTCTATTTCTGCCCCGTCATAACCATTCAGCTGCAAATTTGTGCTATAACATTAAGAATTTAAGATCAATTCTTATCTTCTGCCTCACAAGTTAATTTACGGGTGATAAATTACTTCTTTTCAGGGCCCAGCTTGTTGATATCCTTAACAATCTCAGAGAAAAGCCAGACGTTGCAACTTTGTTACTGGTAATTTTCCTTGTTATTTCTTTGAAGTATGGATAACAGATGGAAATGACTATGTGCCCTCTATCTTACCATGCTATGCAAATGATTGATAGCCTACTTTGTATTAATTATTTTAGGTTTTTTGGGTGACTTTCCTAGTGGTTTTATTTTCCTTCAAGGTCTTTTGTTAGATCTTCTATTGGCTTTAAATTAATATAATAAAAGATCAAGAAAACAAGAAAAATTTATGCACTTCATGATGCTGTAACATCACAAGTCTTGGAGCACTAGAGATATTAGTGAAATATTTGAGCGGGTGAGTTGAGTATGTAAGCTGATGCATTTGCAATATAAAATATGTACCAAACATTTTGAGATTCTTGCAATGTAGGCGTTGCAGAGAACCCTTGAATTTGAAGAAGAATTGGCAGAGAAATTCAGTGGTGGAACTACGACTGCTCGTAATAAAGAGTCAGGAAGCGACGATGAAAATGATGCTGGAGAACGCAATAAAATTGTTTCAGACATACGGAAGAAGTACGAGAAGAAACTGGCATTGCCAAATGATGAAGTTGAACAAGTATCTATTGTCTAGTCTAAAACTTCACCCCCTCCTCCTCCTCCTCCTCATCCTCCTACTGTATATATTTTTCCCAACTCTTCTGCAATTCTCTACTGGCAGGACAAAGTCAAGCAGAAAGATTTATCAGTTACTGGTGCCGGGGTTAGTAGTCTATCAGCTATTGAGCAGTTCATGTCTATTACTGTTTCCATAAGTTTGGAAGATAAACTGTATCATATACTCATATCTCATATTTTGCCACTCTGTTACTGCAGTTCAATTTCCATGGAATTATATCATCTTGTTTTGAACAATATATGGCTGTGTACATAGAACTCGAGGAGAAATCTTTGGTGGAACAATTAGATAAACTTATCCAGGTACACAAAGCATACTTATAATTGGAACCTTTAGTGTTCGAGCGTTCGAGGTCTCTTTACCTTGAGCTAACCCTTCAATTCTGGCAGGATGAAAAATGGGAAACAGAGGAAGGGAGTCAGACAAACATTCTATCAAGCAGCATTCAGGTAAAAGGAAATAATACATGATAGCAGTTTCCAGTCTTGGTCAAAAATCTTGCCAACATCCTACTATTTCCTCTTGGAATTGGCCAAAAAGTGGTCCATTTCTGCTTTCTCCTTTTCTCCCTTGGGGTTGTCTTGGAAAAAGTTATTAACCTTGTGTTATGTGGAATGTATAAACTACTAAACTAGGAATAGGTTTTCCAAAGCTGGCCTTCTAGATGTGTGCAACTAAGCATTTGATTCTCTGCTATTCTTTTATTAAGCTATTATGTTAATCTGCTTTACAATTTCACTTGATCAGGTGTTCTTGGTAATTAGGAGAAGCTTAAAGAGGTGCAGTGCATTGACAAAGAACCAAACGTTATTCAACTTGTTTCAGGTAGACAGTTCTCTCCAGCGTTTGTTAGCACCTTTCCGTTGTATTGACAGTTCCATGTTGTTTGCCCCCAGGCCCCAACAAATGGTTCCTTCATGCATGCTGTTTATTTAGCTGTTGGGATTTTTTTTGTTTTTCTAATTTCTGCTGTGGCGATGAAGGCTAATTGATTTCACTATTTGGTATCTTCATTACTGCTTGTTTGCTACCTCTGATATTGATCTTTATGTGCTGTTCATTTATTCAATTGGTGAAAGACACTGAAGGATAGGAATTACACAGAAGATGAAATGTACCATGGACTAACCATGCACAAGAATCATATGAAATAAAAGTTGCTGTCTATATGAATTATCTCTAAACACTATACCGACCTTTCTGAGATTTGATGAACTATTTGAGCGCATGTTGAGTTGTTGACTATGGTTGTGTCTATCAAGATTTTATACAACAACAACCTAGCTTTTTGCCCTAAACAAGTTGGGACAGGCTAGGAATGAAACCCAATCAAAGCCAGATCATGGTCATGGTTCCGATACGTGGATCACTAATTTCCATGCACTCTTATCGAACACACCGACTCTTTGGATACAACTGCTTCTTCTCACGTCAGTTTCAGTGGACCTCTGCCTCTTCTTATGCTTTCGAGACGGCTAAAAATTCGACTACGCACCAGTGCATCAGGAGGCCTCAGTTGGAGGTGTTCAAACCCTCAAACGATATTAGACAAGCATTTCTTCAATTGGTGCTACCCCAATCATATCACTGATAAAATATATTTCGTAAAATCTGTAAAGATTTTATAATGTTACCAAATCTAATGAAGTTTGGCCTTTAAACGGGTTCATTACTGATAAAATATATTTCTTGTTAGGTATTTCAAAGAATACTTAAAGCCTATGCAGCAAAGTTATATGCCAGGTTACCAAAAGGTGGTACTGGTATTGTTGCAGCTGCTACTGGTACTGATGGGCAGATCAGGGTATGATAGTTATCATTGCATTGTTATTGCCCCCTTCTATTTCTTGTTTTTCTCATCTGGTAGCATCATCTTATATACTGTGTCCATTACTGCAGACCTCTGACAGGGACGAGAAAATGATATGCTACATTGTTAACACTGCAGAATATTGTCACCAGACGGTAAGTTTATTTTCCCTTCAAGTAAACCATAACTGGTAGCCTGGTGTAGAAGGAAATGGAATGAAATTATGTCAATTGTTAATCTCTTGCTTGGAGAGACAGAAACAACATATTCAGAATAAATTCTAGGTTCATGCATTTAAGTTTTAGTGACATTCTGTTCTTCAGTGGTGCTTATATTTTTGCCATTCAAAAAAGCTTTTTTTTTCCTTTTTTTTGGGAAAGTTATCTATATGCACTACTAAACTTGCAAAATGCCCCTACAAACAAGCCTCTGAGATATGCTACTGCAAGCATTGATTAGTTTGCAAAATGCATCATTGGCTTTAAAAGAATAATAGGAGTTCAATTTAGCCAAATTGCCCCTTGCATATTTTCAGATTTTTTTGCATCTACCATTCTTTATCGCCAAATTTATGTTATTAGTCCATAGTTCTCCATGGGTACTGCTTGGCACTTCCCAGTTCCTCATTAGAAGACCTCACCAGTCGTGCCGTTTCACATCGGAAGGCTAGCGTTGTAAGTGTGTCACTGGAAATGTGCAGCACAATACTTTCTGGTTGGAGATCCCAACAAATCCTTTAGTTTATTGGCTAAAAGATGGGATACTTATGTTCTGATTGCAATTGATCCAAAAACAGCCTCGTGTTTGGTGGCTTGTCACCATCATCCACCAAGATTGCCTTCATGATGGCATTCAGCAGGCCGAGAGGAGTTGCCAATAGAAGCTCTCCACAGATTGGGCCTTGTATCATATCTACTCAGAGGGAAGAGAGGAAAACAGAGGAAGGAAGAGAAAAGGGGAGGGGAGGAATTGAGGCTGACAAGCGGGCCTGTTGTCAGTCTCAGTGCAAAGTTAGGGGCAAAAATGTCTCAGTAGATTGCGAGCTATCCGATGTTTGGAGTGGCATTTTGCAAATCTAGCACTTTCAGAGTGGCATATAGCTAATTTTTTCCTTGTCTGTGCGTGCTCAAGAGATTCTCTAAAGCTCCCTTTTATGATTATCAATTTTCTCTATAAATTTGACAGTCTGGTGAGCTAGCTGAGAATGTTGCTAAGATGATTAACCCTCAGTTTGCTGACAAGGTGGACATGTCTGAAGTTCAGGTGACTGATCATTATCTTTTGTTGTTTTTTTCTGCCTGATGTGAATATTGTAGCCATTAGATTGCTATGTTATTTCATTGATATTATTGTTAAAGTTCTAGAAAATGCCTCAATACTTCAATACTTGCAGGATGAATTCTCAGCTGTGATCACAAAAGCATTGATGACACTTGTGCATGGTCTTGAAACCAAATTTGATGCTGAAATGGCTGCAATGACTCGTGTACCATGGGCCACCCTTGAAAGCGTTGGCGACCAATCAGAGTAGGATTTTATTAAATCCCTTTTATAGTACATCCCTGCTGATATTTCATTGTGTGAAAAGTCTTATTACATATTTGAAACTAGTATGGAATAACAAGTTATATACTTTACAAGAGTCCAAATCCGACGGCCTAGGTTTGATGGGCAAGTGAAAAATATGAGTTTGTAACATAACATAGCAATGATGTCACATATTTTACAGCTAATGTAGTTAATGTTGTTCCACTGGAAAGAAGAGAAGATAGATTCTATATGAACTGCTGATTGGGATCTATCTTATCAGAAGCTGCATCTCATAGCCTGTAAATAAAAGCAAATATATGAACTCCCGTAGCCTGTAACTAACTCCATAGTGGATTGCTGGACGGAACAGATATAGGTAGACTGGAGGCATGTATGGAAGTTGCAAGCAAACCCCTAAGAAATTGCAAAATTATGCATTTGGGATCCCACCCCCTCAAGTTTGCCTAAAAACTTAGTCCATCCAGACGTGAAATGTCACTCAATAGCTCATATGAGAATTAGCATGTCCCAGATATGGCTTTGCAGTTTTGTACTATATAATATATACATAAAATGGATCCTTGGAATTTTGGAACACTCTCTTCTTCATTCTTTTAATTGGGGAAAAAAACCTTAATTTGTGCTTATAAACATTATTTGCCTTGCATATTCTTCAGATCAACCAAAAAACACATGATTATTCTCATGTATATAAATATCTGCTAAGTGGATTCACTGTTCTATGCCAGATACGTGAATGGTATTAGCTCTATTCTGTCCAGCAGTATTCCTGTGCTTGGTAGCCTGCTTTCGCCTACCTACTTCCAGTATTTCCTGGACAAAGTAAGTTAAGCATTCTTCTTTATCATGGGGAAAAACCTTATGGGTTCTTATCATCTTTTTGTCATGAACTATATAATGGCTATCAGCGTAGTTTATTGTACTTACCTGCATTGTTTTGGTGCAGCTGGCAGCCTCTCTTGGACCTCGTTTTTATCTCAATATATACAAGTGCAAGCATATATCAGAAACTGGTGCACAGCAGGTCCACATTAATTACATACGAAGCTCTTTTTTTGTATTATTCAGCACATTTCTCATCAGTCATAACTTTTCTTCTTCTTCTTTTTTCCTGCAGATGCTTTTGGATACTCAAGCAGTGAAGACTATTCTACTGGACATACCAGCTCTTGGAAAACAGGTATTGTCAGCACAAAATCATCTTCGGCATATTACATGGCCTATGTATTTTTAGTTACTAGTGGCGGGTTTAGGAAGCCTGCCAAGCGGAGTGATTCTTTTGTATCAAGCAATCCTTGAATCTGTGGAGAAATTTGGCCCTAGGGAGAGCGAAACATGTGTAGCAAACTGCAAAAGTGATCTGATTCTTATGTTACTCAAAGAAGGTTGGCAGCAAACAAATGCAACAAATTTGCTTACGACAAACAAGGATTGGCTGCAAAAGGCAGAATTTATAGTTTAAACTAAATTGCAAGAATATAAGCTTTCAAGTTATGCTCCACTTACATGTGGTTTCCTTCAATTGTATGTAACAGAGTACAGTTGCTGCTAGCTACTCAAAGTTTGTCAGCCGAGAAATGAGTAAAGCTGAAGCACTCCTTAAGGTAAATTGGGGAAAATGAAGAGTTCTGATTATCTATATCAGTATTGCTGAATATGCACTTCACATTGATCAAGCTAATAACATCGCTTGATGCAGGTTATTTTGTCACCAGTTGATTCTGTTGCTAATACGTACCGTGCACTCCTTCCGGAAGGCACACCTCTCGAGTTTCAGCGGATACTTGACCTCAAGGTTTTTGCTTGAAAATCTGGTCTCTTTAATATGCCAAGTACAATCTCCCATCACTTAGTTTAACCTGACACACTTCATTTCTGCTCGTGTTGTTCTCGCTCGTCACAGGGCTTGAAGAAAGCAGACCAACAAGCTATAATGGAAGACTTCAACAAGCATAGCCCCGGCATCAAACACCCCACCGTGACTCCGACTGTTGTGCCACCAGTTGCCACTGCATCTATCCCGATCGCACCAATCGCAACTCCAGCTGTTTCAATTACACCAAGCATGGCTGTCTTGACGGGAGCTCTGGCCAACCGAGAGGATGTACTCGCCCGTGCTGCAGCACTTGGGCGGGGAGCAGCGACGACAGGGTTCAAGAGGTTCCTTGCATTGACAGAGGCGGCCAAAGATCGAAAGGACGGGCCATTTCGCAAGCTTTTTAATGCCTGAAATTTTGTTCATGCTTGTTCATATAGTTTGCATCTTTCTTGCAGTGCACATAGCTATAGGAAATTCTTTCCACAACGCGTTTCTTCTCTGTTCTCGAACCTTCAGTGCATAATGAGAAAACCTTTTTCGCCCATTTTCCCGCTTTGCGGAGAGCGAGTGGTTCTGCTGTATTAAGGGATTTTATCAGTGTTAGTAATAAGATTTCATTGTCTGGTTTTACACGTGAAGGGACAAGGTTTCACATTCGCTGAGTTCTTGAAAATCGAATGCATAGAATTGTCTGCTTACATTTGAGCGTATCATTAGCTATTTTATTTATTATTGACATTTGAGCACTTGATACTCCAGTGTAATCGCCCTCCCGTGCCTTGTAATATGGATTCTGGCTTGGTGGAGCTCATTATGTATTTTACAGAATCGCAATTCTATAACTGATTGCAGCAATAAAAAGTAATAATTGCAGCTATGGAACAATAAATTTTGGCCACGAGGTCAAAACAGCACGAAACTATAACATGTCGGAGGCGTATACGGCATACCCCCTCCCGAGTCCCGAAGCAAAGCGTAAGGATTTTATATCTGAAGTTCATTTGTTGGTGACTAATTAAACAAAGGCATAACAGTGCTCTTGATCAATGAGCAAAATTTACAGATTATTACAATTCCCGTGATATAGAATTCTAAGCTCGCTTGGCCTTCTTCAACACCGTGCCGGTCTCCTTGAGGAGTTCGTCGATGGCCGGTCAGCCGAAATTCGCCCTGACCTCTGGTAGCCTCCCTTCCGATGCGATGAACCTGCAACAGTGTGTCTGCAACTGCCAGCAGCCGTGTTCTCCTCCGCGAAGGCTAGCGTCGCGGCCGCCGTGCCCACGCTGACGCCCTGAGCCAGCCTATCCAGTATCCACGCATATCGCTTGCATCCGCCTCATCTCGAATCTCTTCGTGGCCAAGAAGAGGCCTTGCGTCGTGGCCAGCATGTGCGCTCTTGGGTGCATCCTTCTCCGACGAGGTCTTCCGTCATGGGCAATTTGTATGTGTACAGGAAACGAAGCGTGGCAGTGGCACTGAAGACTACAGGCTCTATATATGCCGCTGACAGGGACACAAGATTGCGACGTGCCGATATCCTCCGCGGCTAAGACTGGCGACCGCGCGATGAGGATGCATTTGTGCACAGCGAATGTCTGCTCCCCGACGCTTCTGCGCCCTTCCCGCTCTCAAGGAGACGGCCGAGGTCGCCGTCCAACTCGGCAGGTGGCACGGCGATGGCACCGGCTCGTGGATCTCACGAAGACGGGTTGAAAATAGGGGGCGGTGAAAAATAGAGGGTGAACTCAAACTCATAACAGTATTTCCTTTGGCGGCCGCTGAGGAGCTAGTTTCACCGTGATTTGGCTATAATCAGTGGCCTACGCGGCTAGCCGGACAAGACGGTCACATGCGGTCAAAATCGATATCTAGGCAACGGGGCGGAATTAGGTGCAACGGATTGGGTGACCAACTCAGCGGGCTAGAAGGGTGAGTTGGAGTAGGACACCAGAAAGGGAGGAGGAGGAAACGGAGGCGGAGGTGGAGGAGAAATAAGTGGCGGCGATGTTAGATATGGAAGCTAGTGTAGAGCAGCCGCCATTGATTCCTCCTCTGCCCAGTGCTGCCAGCTGGATCGACATCGCTACCTCTTCCCCTACCTCGATTCCTCCTCCATCTCGACGAATTCAACCTCCCAGCCATCTGAATCACCCTCTCTATCACTAGAATCACCCTCCCTGTCAGAATTACTAACTAGACAATATATATATTACGTACTAAATAGCAGTGAAAGTAAAGAGCAACCAATGAAATTAGTAATAATATTATATATTTATATACATTACCTTACCTTGTTAGCTGCAGAATAGCTCTCGGTCGGCTCGGCCGATTTTAAGTCTTCAGTTGATGCTGCTCGCCTACTCACTCACTCAATCGCTCGGCTAGTCGACCAACTCCTCCTCCAGGCTCTAGCCTCCAGATCCACCTCAGTAGCTAGAGCCTCGCCCTAGCAACCCAGGGCTCGTCTCCTTGGTGACTCGACCGGTCGGCTCCTCGTTGCGTCTTCTCGCACAGTCGTGCAAACCTTCTGATCGCCCTGGTCTTTGGCCCCAAGCCTCCCCTTCTTCGTCAACCTGCTCGGCCACGCGCTGCGCCTTGACCTGGCTCCTCGTCATGTTGTGACACTGGCCGCCGCCGCCCGCTAGGTGTGCTCTCAAGCTCTCGACTCTCTACTTTTGTTTGATTGGATTTGGGGACGTGAGTTCAATTGGATTTGGATGTTACTTGTTATGCCACATCAAGGCCTTGTGGGCTTTAGCAAAGGAACATTCTGCTTCTTCCTTTCTTTCAGATGAGGCTATAATTGCCTGGCGAGGGCATGTATTGGCAATCGTGGGGACCAAGGGTGGGGGTACCAGCATTGACGTAGAGGATAGGCTCCAGCATGATGGAGCTCCCTGTTGGATTCACCTCTATGCGGGGTGACGGTGACCTCCAAGTCAACTGCCATTCGCTTCGAGGCCCGGCGGAGACCAAATGCCTCAACGGCGGTCTTGGAGATGCTAAAGCTACTGAAACTGATTGAAACACCGTTGGGTCGATGCACACGACAGTTGAGCTTAACTCCAAAGTCGTGGCCTGCGAATGCCATGGAGATCGATCTCGCGGAATCGATGGTTGGAGTTGAAAGGATGTGAGATGCCAGATAAGAGGGCGTGTAATATTTATGGGTGCGCAGACCAAGTGTCGGAGTCGATGGTCTTCCCAAACCCCCAGTCCACACAATTTATTTAAGGAAATGTTGTGTCCTACTAGAATTAATTTGCCATGATAAAATTAGATACATCTAAATATGGATACTTGTAATGAACTTTCTAGGATCTAGATATTTGTAGTATATTATGGTTAGGATCTTGACAAGTGGCAAGCATCCAATGGACTTGATGGTCTATGTAAGAAAGTTGCTTGCTCTTGCCGTTACATGGCATGGCATTTTGAGTATGGTAGAAGTGTGGGTGTAGAATCTTAGGCAAGCAACCAAAAGGTGTGTGTATACTATTGTGTGACAGTATCCGTGTTTTGTTTTAATAAAGTAGTATTTGGTAATTGTAAGTCTCCTGGTTACACCACTTAGTGCATTGTTAAGTTGTGATTCAATATGAGTGGCCCGTCCGCTCGGAATCACTAACTGCTAACTTCAATGTGAGGGGCTCAGTCACCCAAAAACAGGAAGATCTTGGCTTCAACTTGAGTGACTCAGGCCAATAATAAATATTATACTAAGTAAGTAGAAATTAAAATGCTAATTGACTTTAATAAATACTTAGTGTAGCATTAAGTGTATGTCTGGAGTATTAAGGCCACCCTGATCGAGCTAAGCAACAGGGGACTCTGAAAAATGCACAATGTAGTACAGGTTTGCAGGGGTTAACAAGGTACTACGTGGAACATTGCACAAAAATGGTCAACGCAAGCAATGCTTCGCTTGCACATTTCGTCGAGCACGCACCAGGAGCTCCTGCACCACATCGATACCCAGCCACTATTCCTTAGTATCTTGCTAGACCAGTCAGCAAATAGCACATAGACACAAAAACAAGCTGAATCCATTGAAAAAATATATCCTTACAAAATTTAGTTTCCTATTGATACACGAGTGGCAAACCAATAAGTGGGGGAAAACAAAATTTACTGACGCCGTACAGACGCTCGCCTACTGCACTTATAGTCTTGCACTGACAGTCGTCATCGCTTTTGCTCTGGATTTTACTTGCACTGTCAAAATTTTTTTCTTCTTTCAGAAATACCTTTTGCCATACACCTTACATACATGCTTGTAAAATAGTGTGATCAAGCCCATTAAGACAAGCTTGATATTTGTGATTATAGCGCTTTCATCCCATTGTCCAAGACTCAAGAACGAAAAGAATGAGTTGATGGTCCTGTAAAAATGTTTTAATTATGGAATGTGGCATATGTAATCTATTGATATAATTCTTAAAATAAGTGATATATTGTGATGATTGATAGACTAATGAATTGGTTATGAGTATGTAACTGTTCATAGAACTAACGTGTTTATGTGAATGATGTAAAGTGCATACGTGTCTGTGCGTGTACTTAATCGTGTGTGCATGCGTGATAGTATGTATGTCAGTATGTGTGTGTTTCTTGTATTCCTTTTATTTCTGAATAGATGGTGTTTTAGGATTTTGCACTTCGAGCATGTCATGTGTAGAAATGATCAAATTGCCCTCCTTCATTAGCTTACTTATTGCTCTTAGATGGTGTGTGGTACTCTAATTCACGGTAATAAATAGCATTGGGAATAATGAATGTTAAGGATATGTAAAGGAAAAACTAGTTAAAAACTGTCTTGAAAATTGTAGAATGACAATGTACTCCCTCCGGTTCATAAAAACTTATTGGTCTGGGATACATGCAATCAAACTTTTGAAACTTTAACTATTGATATCATTTTAAATATTTAGATTGGATGCATGAAAATTATATATGTAGATTCGTCTCGAAACGTACCTTCATAATATTACAATTTTATTGGATTTTATAAATATTTTACAATAGAAATTAGCGGTTAAAGTTGAGTTTGTTTTTTGGGGGGCGGTGTCGATATTCAAAATGATAACTATTTACGATCAGATGGGGTATTGAGATAAATTTTGAAAGCTAGAACGTGTATTTAGAAAGAAATGGAGTACGAGGCAAAGGCAACATTGCTGCTGTTTGGCCAGTGGTCAACAACGTCCTTGCATTAGAGGCACAGCTAACTTCTCTGGTGCACGCCATTATCGGAATTGGATCATGAGGTCATCTTTATGCATGCTGGATAAGGTGCGATCGAGATCACCGCGGTCCTCAACAGAAAGGATGTTGAGATCCCAGAGTGCTAAAGGGCGCTGCTTGGCGCTGACCGCATTAGAGAGGATCAGGATCCACCAAAAGTCGCGAATTCGATTTCTTCGTGATGGGATGCCAGTACCAAAAATTTTCCACATGAAAGTTCATGCTCGACGTAGGGGAAAAAAATGTCATGCTATCCCTACGCCACCAAGATCACATGGCGGTCATAGAGCAGGAGAATTGGAGAAGCTTGTGAAGGTTTTCGCTTACAATATTCTTACAGATCCTGCG
The DNA here is from genome assembly GCA_036346275.1 of Otatea glauca. Lineage (NCBI taxonomy): Eukaryota > Viridiplantae > Streptophyta > Magnoliopsida > Poales > Poaceae > Otatea > Otatea glauca. The sequence continues at coordinate 49,553,625 of CM070712.1, read as the reverse complement.
GGGCAAAACCCATGTATTTCCCCTCGCAAGGAAAAAACATGTATTTCGTCATCTTGATGTAGTTCAATCAGCTCCCCGTCTTCAAAATCATTGAAGAAGCTTTGCAGTCCACTTTGGATATCGTCATATCAATCTGGCACGAAATCTGCAAGTTGAATGCGATCGATGCACAACGCCGTTTCAGATTTTAGGAGTTGCAGGTAAACATCAATAAAAAATCACACATATGTGCAGATCAACACATCCATTCTTATCTTCTTTTTGTCTGTCCATCCATCAATTGCGACGCGTCACTCCGACTTGCAGCGTATGTGTGTAGATTTCACATTACGAAGATCCCTCTACCTAGCAAGTGATCAAGATCATTTGCCGTCGAGACTGTTTGCAGGGAAGCGAACCTGGAAGAAAACTCGGTTCGTCGTTAGTTCTGGAAAGGTTCTAGCAGAGCCTCAGTAAAGCTTCCCTTTCTGCTGTGCAGAATCGGTTGTCATAGTTGGTCATTTAGCATCAAAGAATCCGTGTGTTTTCTGTTCTTAGGTGGTGAGCGTTTTGTGCTTCGATTCAGAAAAGTTTTTTGCCGCTTGCTCGTTGTCAACACAACCCACACCCACATCCATGTACAGGCAAAATCGCCGGTCTCCTCTGGTTCATGAATTGGGCAGGCAGGGAATGGGATGATTTGCTCCACTGTACACGGGTCCCTACGGTCTTTCCAAATGCAGGAACATGACAGCAGATATAGATCTGGCTCAAAACAACTAGCTAGCACAACAACACTTCATACTCCAGCACAAACGGATTTGATGGCATGTCAAGAGGTCTTCTGAGTTTCATCTTCAAACTACCAAAAGCTTAAGCTCTCTGCTCTCCTAAGTATAAAAAAAAATCCCGCAAAATTGAGCTACTGCTAGAATTTTTCTTCTTCTAAATCTACCACCGTCTGACCTCTACCGGTGATACCCTATTGAGTATAATAGATCAACCAATTCACCGAAAAAATAGACGGTATACTCATACTTCACCAACCATCTTACGCCATAGGAACTACGCTTTTCCAACCAGGCTTCTCGAGTGATCAGTTCTGGACTGGTCTAGCGAAGTAGGATCAAGTTGCAGCATGATTCCATTTGCCGATCTGATGACAATTTTTTTTCGACGGTCAATCATGGCAGCATGATTCAAGGACGCTGGCATGTATATATAACTTCTACCTGCCATGTTCTTTTCTTGTACTCAAGAGTCACATACGTTGCATTCAAGTTTTTCTTTTTGACAGTTGCACAAATATTAAAAGATGAATGAAAGGTAGGCAGTGATTACTTACCCCTTCACTTGCTTTGAGATTTGTGCAACTTGTATTAAGAGAAAAAGTACTGAAACACTGCTCTTAATCTCTCTATTCTTTGTGACTCCAATTTGAGATTAGTCTTAAGGACTTGTTGGCTAAGAGCTGCTTATCCTTTTTCCTATAAGTAAATCACTAGTGTTTTGCTGTAACTAGTTTATATGAATAAACAAACCATGTGGTGCAGACCTCATTTGTTTAGATCTTGCAAACTGGCTGATGTAGACGGTAGACCTCAATTCTTCAGATTTTGTGAGCTGGTTATTCAGATTTTTGCCACCGTTTTGTTCGAGGTTTCCTCTTCTGCATATACACAAATGGGATACACAACCTAGCTAATATGCATAATCTGATATTCAGAGTGCAGTTGACAGTTACATTAGACTTCATACAGCTATACTACAACACACTCCTTAGCCTGGAAGCTTTCAGAGTTTCGAAAGAAACGTTCATCTGCCTCTGGCATTTCGAGAAGTGTTGAATGGTGTGTAAATTGATATTGTACCATTCAGTAAGGACAAAAGAAAACCATCTGAGGACTCCATTGTGGTTGTCGTAGTAACCAACTTTTGGACAACTGAGTGTGTGCAGCCATGGAGGTACACACTAGTACAGCAGCCTGCCAATCAGAATCGTGTGGTCAAGAAGTGAGGGAACAGTGCTGATTGCCTGGGGAATCTTGAATTGTCGATGCCCAAATTCCATCACTAATGTCTGCATATATTATGTTCGCTATCTTTTTTTTCCTTAAGCTCTCGCAATACTTATTTTCCTCCAAAATTTCTGTAAAATTTTTCGGCTAATCATGATTAGTGAGTAACTTGCACCTGAATACTACAGCCATATATAGCTCGAATTTAGCATTCATTTAGACGAGTAAGATGGAGTGTATAGATAATCATGTGAGCGTTTCTTTGTGAAAGGAGGAGCTGGGTGGGGGCAGTCCAGGCAAATACAATGCGATAACAGGCTGTAGTGACATTGAAATCAGATAGACTATTTCCCGAAGAGTTTTGGACAGATTAGAAGGAGAGGGGGAGAGGATAGGCAAACGAGAAATATGAAACAGATGCGCATCAACTGGCATCTCCCTGTCCCGGCCCAGAATATTGTGGTGGGGCAGATTGCCTTCTTTGCTAAAACTGATGTTTTTGTTACATGTACTCATAATTTGACCCCTTATGCAAAACATGTTAAATATATTGGGCTATACTAATTTAGCTTGGCGATCCGGTGGCTACTCAGCTCGGTTATGCTTCCTTCGGCTTTAATATTGTTCATTTTTGTTTTTCTTTTATAAGCATAGATTGACAACTTGTATTTCCTAACCAATATAAAAGAGGTAGAAGAAAAATTCCGGTTCAATAATGTTTTGGACCTTTGGTTCTCATGGTTATAACCTTTGGTGTTAAATTCCATAAGTAACACTAATTTACGATGTCATTTTGTTGTACCATACGAAATGAGTGTACAATTCAAAAAATACATAATCATAATTGTAGATAGACATGGGCATTTTTTTTATCAAGAAGATAGATACAAGCCATTATTAGCTATAAAAACAATACTCAAAGAAAAAATAGTGTAAACACAACACATCATACTAATTCACACAAAATACATAAAGATACAAGAGCTGGTATATAAAAGCCATAACATATTAATAGTCATGACATATGCAAAATCAGTATAAATGGATATATTATCGCATAGCATCATAGGTGATAAATTTTACATATTCGGGGACCAACATACAAAACATACAACAAAAAACGAGGGACTTTTGAAAAATTTGTGGTCCGGAGTCCGGACGAACCACAGTAAGTGAAAAGGATGCTTGAGTGTGACCGCGTGTTAACAGCGGTGTACGCGTAGCAGCACCAATTCAAAATGGGGAACAGGGTGCCAGAAGCCCAGAAGCATTTTGGGAAGGGGAGGCCGGAGCCCTAATCACAAAGGCCACACCCACACCCACACAGCACGCTGCTGCGCCAGCTGCGGCCGCACTTACAAATTTCCCAGCGACGGCCTCTCGCGGTCTCGCCCCTCCTCCTCCGCCTCCCCCTAGAAGCGTCTAGAAGCTTCGGGAGGGGACGCCGCGGCAATGGCGGCGATGGAAGCCGCCGCCGACGCGATGCTCGCCGCCGCGAGCCGCGCCTTCTGCAGCCCCATCGCCGTATTCTTCCAGATCCAGGTGAGCCCCGCCCCCTCCTCCGCTCCGCATTGCGGTCGATTCGTGGCGGCGGCGCGGAATTGTTTTGGATGCTGCGGAAAGCGCCGAGTTTTTGAATTATTCCCATCGGTACCCCTTTCGAGGAGTAATTTTGGGCGGAGAATTTTCTTCTCCGTACCAACTGGAACTTAGCGTGAGGTTCTACCGGCGCCTGCGTGCAATAAAGGCACAATTGTCACGGGGAAGGAAGTTCAAGGTTTCACAGTGGGAAAAGACGAGATATTTGTGCTTTTGAAGTGTTGTAATTTGGAGTGGGTGATGGACAAGTTTGATTTCTACGTCTCAAGCCGACAAATGTTTGCATACTTGTGATATAAGGCGCGTATGCTTTATTGATTTGTTGGTTTCGTTCAGACAAGCGATGTCGATCTCAACTTGTCTTATTCGTTTTGTATGCGTCATGTGTTACCATTTTTGGGCTATTCGACCTTTGTTTGATTCATTTTGAATGTCCATGAGAATATGACATGGTATATATCCTGTAGTCTAGGTTAAAGTTTAGATTTTCTTCTGAAGCTGAGTGCTTTGCATCTTAATCTATAGGTCTGTTTGGGGAGCTATAAGAGAAAACCGCTTTGATAAATAGCTCTAGCTTTTTAAGGACCGTTTGATAAATAGTTAATTTCTCAAGAATAATGATAAAAAGCAGTCCAACTCAGCTTTCAGCTTGTGGCTTTTGCTAGTTATATATAGCTTGTGGCCGCTTAAAAGCTGAGCTGTTTGGGGGCTTACTGGCTTTTCGGAAGTTGAAGATGGCTTAAAGCCCCACCAAACAGGGCCTATATCATTTTGGTGCTTCAACTTTACTTTTACCATTTACACTATAGCTTGCTTCTTGTTTCTAATGCAATTTTCCACAATTTATGTAGGGGTGCTTGATCTGCTTAACACTTGCTCTTGGTTGGGCTGTTGCCGCATTTGTCAGGTAATGTGGATCTTCAAGAAGGCAATTTTGTAATCAAAATTTTTGTTGGTTATGTTTTGTCAAGGCCAGAAATCCAGCAGCAAACAAATTTTATTTTACAATCGATGCTTTCTTACCAGAAAAAAAGAAATACGGAAGATGAGGCTCAAAATTGTAGATGGAAATAGTTTTGCATTTCTTTGTGATGACGTAGATGAGCTTGAACACTCTGCTCAGGAGAAATTACCTAGGGTCTCTGTAATCATGCCCTTGAAGGGCTTTGGCGAACACAATTTGCAAAATTGGAGAACTCAGGTACGGTCAGACTGCAATTTATAACCATTGTTGTTTATAGTATTAATTATTATGCTATTAACACCCATAAAAATGCAGATTACCTCTCTTTATGGGGGACCATTGGAATTCTTGTTTGTAGTAGAAAGCAAAGATGATCCAGCTTATCATGCTGTTTCCCGTTTGATCGTAGAGTACAAGGTAGGTGGAAGCCCTCATAAGTAACTGATAGTCTTAATTCTCCCAAGTTATGCATCTCATCTGTCCAGTAGCTCTCTTCATCCTTTGTAACCTTTTTAGATTATGTAATTTCCAGGACAAATTGGAGGCAAATGTGATTGTAGCTGGGTTCTCAACAACGTGTAGCCAGAAAATTCATAATCAGTTAGTATGTAAAGGACTTCATTACCGCCCTTGATGTGTATTCTGTTATCTTTTCAGTTTTTCACATTTAGCGAAGTTGAATGTTCTATTTAGCTCATGCTTCTAAATGCACTATTAATTTATTGCGCTTGGAATGCTATTAAGTATTGGCATCAATTGAAAATACAGAGGGATGACACTGATGTCTTTCACTCTTTCTTCTCCCTTCCCTTCTCTCTCTTGGTACATACACACAGGCTGTCCATACATAATTCTTTTATATATCTTTCGTTCCTCACTATTTAAATTATCTAAAGAACCTGAAAAGTTGATAAGTTGTAACCTGCAAGTGCTGTATCTTACGAGCATGGTGGGATGGTGATATTGAACAAGAACTCAGGGGAGAAATTTCAAATTTTCTGCAGCTACTATAGGATCATCTATTGGTCTTATTCTCTGTTTACCAAACAAGCCCAATGAGGTGAAAGAGTAACGGACTTTTGCTTATGCATTGAAACAGATCGGTGTTGAAAAGATGCACAAGGACAGCAAATATGTTTTGTTTCTGGATGATGATGTGAGACTGCATCCTGGGACAATTGGAGCTCTCACAAAAGAAATGGAGAAGAATCCTGAGGTCTGCTTTTCCTCCCTCCCTCCCTCGCTCTCCCTTGCCCTCTCCCTCTGCCTCTCCTAACAGAATATGCTTCTTGCATCTGACAGATATTTATCCAAACTGGATACCCCCTTGACTTACCTTCTGGCAGCTTGGGAAGCTATTGCATATATGAATATCACATGGTATGTCGCTTTCTCATGATAACGGATTATCATGTAAAGTTATTCATTATAGATCAGGAGGTTATGGATGCCCTGCTTTCACTGAAGTGCAAAACTGTCCAGCTAGAATTACATGCTGCAAAGTTATTTTACAGATAAAATTGTTCATTCTGGTTTCTGGATAATACTAACACACTACCGGTGCATCAAAGACTTCTTTTTCTTTTTGCCTTTTTTTAACCATTTCGGCAAAAGGTTTCTGAAGATTCTGTGATTGCCATTTGATTGCTTGTGTTGAAAAAATTGAGATATTTGACTTTTTTAGTTTTTTTAACAAATAAAACTGTCATTTATTATAAGATGCTTTGAAGGAACTGATGTAATAGTATCTGAACTTTTTGAGCTTTGATTTTTGCTCTTTGCTATTGTCCCTTTGGGTCATTGACTAGGTTGTTTATGTATTAGAAGTTTCCACAAGGGTGCTAATTTGGTTAGCCGCATTAGGCCTTTTTGTAAGCACATATAATCGTGTCAAGTTAGTCTTTAGAGTTTGTTAGCTAGTTATTTAGTTCTGTATCTTAATTTTGTGATTCTTTTTGTTTATTCTCTTTGCAATTTACTGATACAACTGTATTACAGCCTTGTTCGATTGGATTTGCAACTGGTGGAAAGACTTTCTTTTTGTGGGGTGGCTGTATGATGGTAGGGTCTTCTTTACTCACCCTTTCTTCTCCAAAGAAAAAAAATCTCTCAGCTATTGCTCTGTGTAAACTTCAATTTGATCCTGTTGTGTTGCTAAGACAAGTTTATTTTAGATGCATGCTGATGATTTTCGGCAAGACTTATATGGTGTAGTCAGTGGATTAAGAGATGGTGGTTACTCAGATGATATGACCCTGGCTGCAATAGCTGGTAATGTTTTGGGCAAGGAATTATGTCTTTTTGTTTTATAGCTCAAAAATCTAGTATTAAGCATGGAAATTTAGTGTTGAGAATGAAAAACAATTTGCTACCTTGTTTTCTATGTTTAAAGGCAGCTCACAGCAGCTGCTTATCTTATTTCTCTTTGAGGTTTTGGCTTTTGCCCATATCAAATTTTGTGGGAAAAGGTCCATATAACACCTCAAACTTTGCATGAAAGCCCGTCGAGCACCTTGAACTATGAAACCAAACATCCGACACCCTGAACTTTGTAATCCAGTTCAAATAACACCTTGACCTGGTTTGGCATCGTGGTATTGCCCACGTGCATGATGAGTGGGCAGTTTTGCCACGTAGGATGACATGTTGGCCAAGTTTAGGCCCTGTTTGGGGGCTACGGCTGGACTGAAAAAGCTGCTTTTGGTTTGTTGGGTTGAAAAGTAGCTGTAGCTGGCGGTTGTGGCTTTTCTTGAGAGGGCGTTTGGCAAACTGGCTTTTTGTTGACTTTATGCTAGGCTGAAAATCAGGGAGGCAGGCAAGCGGCGATCGAGCAAGGTGGGGTGGGGTGGAAGCGACCGAGCGAAGCCACAGCCGGAAGCACCTCCCCGCCTGTTGCAGCTTTTAGGTGTGCTTTGGCTATGGCTTGCCCGTGCAGCTGCTGCACAATTGGGCTGTTTAGGGGGGGGAGGCTTCCAGCCCAAAGTTGAAACCTAGCTGAAGCACAACCCCTTAGTTGAATGACAGATAGAGCCTCAGGGCTTCTCCCCCAAATCAAAACAGATAAGGAGGGAGCTACAAGGCGGTCGCCATGGAACGCGGCTAGAAGCTCAGTGTGGGAGAAGCCTCTGTGGACTCCACCTGTCGTTGACCCAATTTGGCCAAAACGTCATCGTGGAAAAGCCGCCAATTCATCATGTCATGTGGGCAATATCATCCTGGGAAACTGGGTCAATGTGTTATTTAAACCAGATTACAAAGTTCAGGGGTTAGATGTCTGGTTTTATATTTCGGGGTACTAGACGGAATTCTGAGCAAAGTTTGGAGTGTTATATGGACTTTTTCCAATTTTGTGCTGCCCAAAGTGTGTGCATTTTGGCACACAACATTTTCCTACAAATAATTTGAGTGCATCATTTACAGGGCAACATAAAAGGCTAATATCTTCACCGCCTGTTGCTGTGTTTCCACACCCTCTTGCAAGTGATCTCAGCTTCTCAAGGTACTGCAAATCTTATATTAGAAACATATGCATCTCATGCGCAGTCAATAAAACAAATATATGCATCTTGAATCTCGACTAATGTCACCTTTTCAATATGCATATTTCGTTTTCATACAGGTACTGGAATTATCTAAGGAAACAAACTTTCGTTCTTGAATCGTATGTATCAAAGGTCAATTGGATGATGAACCGTGCACTATTTGCATCACATTGCTATTTGTCATGGGGATTTGTTTGGCCCTATTTTATGATTATGGTACATGTTGTGACTGCCCTCAGAGCACCATACAGCGAAATTGTAAAGGAAGCATCTGAATCATCTTGCGGTTAGTGCCATGTCTCTCTCTCTCTCTCTCTAAGATTCATGACTGCAGATACAGTGTTATTGCTGTAAAAGTCAAGACAATGAACTGTATTTAAGTATCGAGTGTTCTAGATCTGGCATATTGCTATATTCTAATTATAACAAGTACACCTCCACCTGCCTGTGGTCAAATTTTCTCATCCAACTTTTATCATGTTGTGGCATGCTATTTCAGGTTTGAAACTAGCGAGCTGCTTGTTAATATGCACTCTCACAGAACTTGTTTCGATGTGGAATTTGACGAAGGTGGAGATTCAACTCTGCAACATGCTATCTCCAGAAGGACCAAAAGTCTCCCTTGGTTCATATAACTGGGGGCTTGTGAGTGTCTCTTCCAAAGCTCCAATTTATTTCAGGAATCTTGAGTTACCTGTGGTCAATATTTATTAACGTCATTTTGGCTGGACTTCAATTTCAGGTGTTCATTGCTGTGTTGGTAGACAATCTCCTCTACCCTATATCTGCATTCCGGTCTCGTTTCTCCCAATCAATTAATTGGTCTGGTATCAGGTACTACCTGAGAGATGGGAAAATAAGCAAGGTACACAACATATTTTGTACATGTTTCATTTGATGAAAACCCATTTTCTTTTTGCAATGTTTTAAGAAAATTCACCTGGTAGAATGACCTTCGTTTCAGCTCCTCTATACACCTCATTTTAATTGTTATGGTTCTGCAGATTGAAAGAGAGAACATTTTGAAGTATACTGATCTTGGAGGGAAGCATCTATATGGCAAGAGGACATACCCTCCTAGAACATCATTGCTTGGTTACTTGTCAAGAACTTTAGTGCAATGGCACCAGCCAAAGAAGTACGATGTCTAGGAAGGCCAACCAGAAATTCAGTCCTCAATTTTGTGGGGTATCTTGTTGTACACTCCTTTTTTGTTTCCATCTTTTTTCTTTTCTTCTTTGATTGTTTATTGATTGTTTGGCTCTCATTGAACTTGGTGTTCAAGCAGCGTCACCTTACAGGTTTGCACCTCGTAGTTCTTGTAACATTATAGATATGTAACGAGCTGATTGAAGAAGTGAAATGTTCCATATTGGTTCCTTGCTTCATCCTTTTTATTCACAAACATTGTTCTATTTGTTTTAGAGAATGGAAGCAAGTGCAATTTGATTGATGAATGTTGTTTCTGTTAGGTACTGTTGGTGGATGTTAGTATACTTATTCTGATTGCAGTTTGATAAAACGTTATTAGGTCAAACATTTGGAGCCTGACAGCATATGCAAGCATATTATTCAATATTTATATCGCTTGAGATGCATTTAAGATCCTGGCTTTAAAGTTATCTTGCAATCAGTTGACATGTCCATAGCCATGGGAAGTTGACCACAAAAGGTATAGACGGCCCTACTCTTCGTCAGCTTTCTATACCATCCAATTTCTATATTGGAGACCTGAGGTTCAACTCTGCAACCCAAAATAGAATATAGTCGTAAAATAATTACTTGAATTGGCATTTATTCTATAAAAGAAATTATCTTTTGTTGTTGTAAGCTTCTCGAGTTGCGCTTTCTATTTAAATTGATGGGTAGCAAAATTGGTCATGTCCTCTGTAGGTCACGGACATGGCTTCTCATAAGAAACTCTTATGAGTAGTGTTTTCTTTTATAATATAAGTTGTATAAATTTTGAAGTAAGCGAAGGGGTAAGTAATTATCATCAATTTTTTATTTATACTTTAATACATGTGTAACTGAAAAAAAAAAGCACTTCTCAACTTCTATTCGTTGATCACACTAGGTCACAGGCTTGCTTCGCGGCGCCCTACCGCGCAATAAAGAGAATATCTAAAGCAAACACGCACATTGGCACATGTGGTAAGTATGAGAATGACGGCTAATGGAAAGAAGTAGCAAAACCAAGACAACGTGCATAACACAACATAACAACAAAACAGTAACATATAGGGGATACAGGTCTTTATCTCGCCATGGGCGATCAAACAGAGAACGTCGTAGCAATACGCTCAAAAATTAACCAATCTAGAGAACATGTAATCGTTCGGGTGCGTAGTTCATCGATGCCAAAAATAGAAGTCATAATTGGGGTATTATAAAGGGTGAATTTCTTATATACCGCTGAAAGTTTATCTTATCCCTTATATACCACTCGTTGTTTTACTGGTATGTAGCCCCTATCCTACATTGTAGCAACACATTCATGTATTTCCCAGAGTTTCAGTAGCATATAAGGAATTAATCGTATTATAAACGACATCGTGTATGTTGGCAGCAGTTTGAAGATACCACAAGAGGCAAATCACGTGTACATGTATAATGTCAACAGACACTATTTTGTTATATCAGAGAGATAATACCAGCAAATTCCAAAATGTCGACCTCATTGATTTTAGCTTGTATACAGACGCAGCATGGTAATCTGGAATTTCTCAACCATATCACTTTGAGACATGCTCACTTAGAGAGGCTACACCAAGATCCAAAGAAAACCCACCTTTATTTCATCATGTAGCATTTACGTTCTGGATATGTTCAGGAGATACTTCCATGGATGCCCATGGTGTCGGCAGAAATAATGACCGATAAACAAAGCAAGCTGGCGGTAAGAACTGGCAAACCACGTTAAGAAGAAACAAATTGAACCTCTAGCCACTTGGCCATTCGTATTAGCAATATGCTTCGGTTTAGTGGGCTGAAGGATCAGCTCAATGCCTGAAAGATGGCAGCAGAAGCCACTAATTTCATATATTAAAAACTAACAAATTAACTTCACCATAAAATGTGCCAAGACAGAGAAAAATATGTCTTACTTCTCCCCTAATCACCTCCTCATCACTATTTGCGCCAAAGAATGAGAACAGGGGACGTAATTAACACGATAATTCCTGGAGGCGCCTAGACCAAACACCACAGTACTGTGAATAAATTGAGGAAAACTGCAGGTCTGCAACTATATCATCAAAGTCATTAATCCACCGTATCAATTTCATTGTATGGTACTGAAACATTATTCATCAACTGTACGGACCAGACCATACACATCCAGACATCAGGAAGAAAAATTATTTCCTTTTGAAACAATGAGCTCCAGTGAACAAACAATTTTGAGTTTACACAAGGCTCAAGAAGAAACAGTATTACTCATCATAAAGCCTTGAACACAACACAAAGTTACCAATGCATTTGATGATATGAGTAAGATTCTCAAGTTTGAATTGAAAATTTTCCATCGAAAAAGTATAAGAATGATGTATTCTTGCAGTAGAGAAACCAATGCATCAATTGTTAGAAAGTATATCATTTACAGAAGTGACTGAGCAGTGCTAACAAACAGCAGTAGAGAAATAAGTAAATAGGAAAAATCCATGCACGAAGACACTGAGTTCATCAAAATTCGACCACCCATCCAAAAGTGGCTTCAATCCAGTGCGTCAAACAATCACTTAGGAATAAACTGATTTAGGAATGGAGATGAGCTAGTTCTATATGCCTAGGGAAATGATGTTTGCCTTCCCAATTTGCAACAACTGATCTCCCTCTCCTTAACTGATGCTCTAATATTCATATTTGCAAAACATCATTTTAAGTACCAAAGAGCAGCAAAAGGTATACCTCCATGGGCACTACAGGCATCAATGGCTCTTGCCGATCCTCCGCCTGTGTTCTTGGCTGCGTGACAATATGTCGTCCCACAGTGTCGTGAAGAGCGCGCAGACCGCCACCTCCTTCTCCTCGACCGCGTCCTGGATGGAGCGTCACGGCACACCTCGCAGCCGCAAGCAGCACCCCCGTCGTCGTATGACGTCCTGTATTGCTTCTAGCCGTGCCGCAGCATCTCCAAGGGCGGCATGGCGGCGAAGGCCACAGAGCGAGCCCAAAAATTAAAGGCCCTATTTTCTACTTAACCTTCTTCAATTAGTGAAACTTAATCTTGGTATTAGTAGTAAAGTAGCAAGTGAGTAACCTTTTTATTCACTTCTCTATAAAAACTTTCACCAATTCACATCTACTTTCCCTGCTTCTCTCTCTCTCTCTCTTCGTTTTCTTGCACTAAACTTTTACTTAAAAAATATTCCTAAGAAAAATATGGACCCAATTGATATTTTAAGGAATTTTTATAAGTTGATTTTTTAAATCCTACTTGGATTCTACAATGTCTCGAGAAAGATCTAATGGATTAGAAAGACTCACAATAACACTAAAATGACAAGATGTATGATGATTACAAAGTCATATACTAGTTTGGAGAGTGAGACCTGATCATTTGTTATGTTAATTGAGGGTCTAATTTTAAATTTAGCTTGGCCCCTCCCCCCAACATGGTAGGTATGGTCAACAACGGTAGGCTGGCGCCTAGGATCCACCTCAACCCCGACTGAATCCAGTGAGAGTGGTGGTCCTCGGCGGCATTGCTCTTCCAGATCCGCTCGTCGTCGACCTCGATGCACACGTGCGGCAGCGGTGATGCAACTAGAGGAGGAGCTCTGGTGCTTGGCGACGCGTAGAGGAGGGAGACGAGCACTGTCGGACAACGACAGGCCAAAACCATTGCTTCCACCGAGCTGCCCCGATAGCGCACACCGCTGCCTCGCTCTCCCGTGTGGATCCAAAGCCGCGCTGCCTTCCTTACACCGCGTTGCCTCCCGTACTTCTCTAGTGGTGGCGTCACTCAGCATCCACTACCAGATCCATCGGCGTTGATGGGTCGACGGACGCAACACCAGCGCTCGTGCAGGAGGGAAAAAGGGGGACTGGAGGAGGACAGGGGCGGTAGAGGCGGTCCAGAGCGGCTGCACGACAACGGTGGGAGATGGTTAGGGAGGGGGAGGGCGCTACGAGAGGCAGAGGGCATCGCGAGGGAGAGAGTGAGTGAGCCACGCGTCGACACCTGGTGACGGCCACGCTAGTAAAAAAACTAAAAACTGCAGTGAAAGCAAATAGCAACTCTCTTTAATCTGTTTAATTTAATTTAATACAAACGGCCATTATCCATAGCGTTTCCAACTCGAACCTTAAGGTCTCTGGCACCCGAAACAGTTTTGTTCGACTCGTTGCAGGAGAGACCAGAATATCAGCGTCCATTTCAAAGCCTTTGTCGCAGCGATTTGATGCGTGGAAGATGGAAATACAAGTCACCTACTGCTGTTTCGTATTGCCACAGCTTACCTTTCACGCTCACGCATAACGTATCTATGGAACACCTGTATACCAACATTACTCTTGAAGCTACGATAATTTATTCTTTATCGGAAAACAAAAAGTTGTGATGGTGATTGGTGAAGTGATTATATATTACTTCGTGTGACCAAAGAACCAAATGCGAAGTTGCACTAGGTAGATGGCCTGGTCCAACAATACCGCTACTAGCGCACAACATTCCAGCATCACCTCGACTCGTGCTGTGAAGATGTCTCACGACCACGATGGTCGATGGATACTACTAGTTACTACTACTAAAATGAGTTATTTATGTTGTCTTTATAGCCTAGGGCGAACAACTCGCTCAGATACCTTATTTGTCCTAACCCCGCAAACACGGAGCACTCATGTTGTCCGTTGAGCCATCAGCTGGAAACAGTGGTCACGAGGAAACGAGCACACGAATGTGGTGAAACAAAGGAGAAAGCGGCAGTAAATAGGGGAGAAGAAAGAAAGAAAAGGTTGGGAGTTGAACGGGGGCAGAGGGAACCGTTGGTGTCCGTACAGATGGGCGGAAGCGGAAGCGAGACGAGCAAAACGGGAGCCCGCCAGGTTTAGGTTTCGGTCTCCGGAAACCACTTGCGACCGACGGTTTCCTACGCCTTCTCCGCCCGCGCGTGGTGCGGGTCCAGAACAGCGACGCGTGCGTGTTGCCGCGACAAAAAACCGCTCATACGGAAGCCGGCGGCACACGTCAGGGAACACGAGTGGCCCCGCAGGGTTCTCGCGGCTGCGCCGTGACACGCGGTTAAACAGGGCGCGGACTAGAGGTGGGCACTCGGGTTGGGCTCTTTTGGGCCGGTCTGAGGCATGACGTCACGGTCCAGCACGAAGTGGGCGTCTTGCGGGCGCGACGACATCAGAGCACGAGCTGGCGCGTGCGGGCTCGAGAATCGAGCACGATGGGCGGCCGACGCATGCGACAACGTAGAATGGGCTATCTTGGGCACGATGATCCGTGGTATGAGGAAGAAGCCTAGCATGAAGGTCAGCGACTCACGAGCATGACCGTCATGGATGCACCCGAGAGCATGAGCGTTACCCTATCGTCGACACCTAAGAGAGACGGACAAAACAGGAGAGAGAGCTAAGAGAGATTGAGAGACGGTGCAAGAAGCTGCTCTCTCTCGCTCTTCCTTCTCAATCTCTCTCAGCTCTCTCTCACCAGCCTCTCTCAATCTCCCTCACAATCTCTCTCGTCTGTCTCGCTCACTCTCTTTCTCGCCCATTGTCCCCTCTCTCGTCTGTATTGAGCATATCCTTCTCGCTCTATGTAATTGTTCGATAATAAATAAATTTTAGTTCTTTTTCTCATAATATTTGCATTCACTGTCTTAATTTAATGTATCTCCGGCTCCTTTCCTCTCGTTGCAATAGTGCAAATGGGTCGGGCCTGGACCGGCACGACACGAAGCAGGCACGAAGCGCAAATGGGCCTTGCCTGGGCTCGCCGAAGGCGAGCTGGGCCGGCCGGCACGGCACGGCAAGCATGACGGACCGTCGCGGCCCGACACGATTCAGGCACGAAGCACGATGGGCTCGTGCCGGGCTGACCCGGCACGGCACGATGCCCACCTCTAGCGCGGACTCGGCGTGAATCGTGCTGTGGACGTCGCGTCGCGTGCGGAGTGGGTGGGTGGCACGGTTGGGTGAAGTGAACCCGTGGCTAGTGCGGTCGGGCTTTGGGCGAGCCGCAAGCCAGGTTGAAGTAAACCAAACACCATGGACCATGTAATATTGTAAAATCTTATATCATAGGGTGCAAGTGCGTCCCCTGAAAACGGTGCGTGAGAATTTGAGGAAATTACGATATCTCTTGAGAAACCCTACATCATACACCAGGTACCGTGTAATATTGTAAAACCTTCGAGCAAACCAAACATGGTTTTGTTTTTGCATGTTGAGAATTTTTGATATATCGGTCTTTTTTGCAATCACCAAGGACATTTAGAATTTTTTTATCACCTATCTACATCTAGAATTTAGAATTTTTTTGTCTTTGTGCACATTTTTTTTAAAAAAAATATGGCTCCATGCAAATAAATTTGCAAAATTAGCTCCATCCAGAACCACGAAAGTAGCAGCAGCCAACATGTATCATCTACCTCATTATCGTACCGTGGTAACATAGTCCATCACGGTAGACATGATGAATTTGGAGCTGCCACGTAACAGAAGCTCGGTTGCTAGTGGCAGGGAGCTGTCGAGCATCCATACCTTGGTAGGATTAATTAAGTGATTAGTTAATTAAAATGATTAATTAGTTGACACATTTCTATCGAGGAAGGGAAGCTCGGTAGGATCATCCAGTGCTTTGCCGTAGTACAAAAGCGCGGCAAGTGTCACGTGTCATGCCTTCTACGAAGGAAGGGAGCTATTTTTACAAATTATACTAATTCGGGTGTAATGAGGTGCGAAGTAATCCAAGCTACCTATTAAAAAAAGGGACAACCATATCAAACTAATGATGCATACAATTCTCATCAAGCAATAAAAAAGGGACAACCATATTAAACTAATGATGCATACAATTCTCATCACATCATCAGTTTGATATGGTTGTCCCTTTTTTAATAGGTAGCTTAGATTACTTCGCACCTCATTACACCCGAATTAGTACTCTTGCATAGGATACCAATCCAAACTGGATTTTTGTCCCACCCCCACAATAAGGCACAATGTAGTGCACCTGACAAATGTCACATTTTTTTAAAGCCACAATGCAGTGCACTTAACAAATGTCACATTTCTGTAAACCACAGTCCAGCACACCTAACAGTGTCATATTTTTGTAAGCCACAATACAATACACATGACAAATATCACATTTTGTATAAAGCCTCATGTTGTACAGCCGCCGACACATGTCACATTTTTGTAAACTACCATACAGAACATCAGACAATGTCATATTTCTATAAACTATAATATAGTACACGTGACAAATGTCATATTTATATAAACTACAGTAAAATACATCCGACAAATATCATATATTTGTAAATCAACATGTAATAAACGTAACAACATAACAAATGTCACATATCTATAAACCACAGAACGTCACTCAGATCTGATCACCTCTCTTTCCCCTCCTCCAAGACTCGACCCTCTTTATAAGCCCCCACCCCGCTCTCATCCCTTCTTGCACAGCCGGCTTCCCTGCCAAACCAACTACCCCCAGATCTCCCTTCCCGACTCTCGAATCCTCCCCAAGCATCCGACCATGTCGGCCTACTGCGGCAAATACAAGGGTATGAACCATGCCCCCGGTCTGTTTATTATTTTATGGGCTCGTGTGTAGATCTGTTAGTTGTTTGCTGTTGGGTATCGTTAGATCTAGCTATGGTCGTAAATCTACATAGGATTTACCATGTTTTGTTAGATCCGTACAGGTTGTGCTTGTTCGGTGGTATATATCTGCTTGGTTGTAGGGGTTAGGTTGTTTTCGAAAGGATTTAGGGGCTGCGAGTTAGATCAGGTGTTTAGGTATTACGAGTTACATATGGTGATGCGTTATATGGCGGTAATATTGTATCGTCTTACTACTGTTTTAAGTATCCACCGCGTGGGCGTAGCGATTAGCGCTGGTTTTAAGTGGTATTATATGGTTCTGTTTGGTTGCGTCAAAGGTTTATGCTGGCTTCGAGATATTGAAATTTGCATCTGTATTACTAGATCTATAAATCGTTGTGTTTAGGTTTGGCCTATGCTGATGCAGTTTTCAATCACAAGCTCTATTTATGCCCTGTTTTGATGTTAACAGTTGGTCGCCTCCGCCCATAGGTTTAGCTTATGCAGATGCAGTTTTTAACTAATGCAAAATTTCAGAAATAAGTAATTTTTATGAATCAGTTATGACTGGGAATTGGCATAATCAGGATGTTATGTGTGTTTTGTTGTTGGCTAAACATATGTATTGGTTGTACTCTAGTTGTCGATAATTTGTAAAATTTTGAGTATTATTTGTCTTATGATTGGGATAATTAGGGTAATCTCCATTTTCAGTATTATTTGTCATATGATTGGGATAATTAGGGCAATCTCCATTGTCTTTTTGACTAAATACTCATGTTGGTTATCTTGCAGACGAGCTCATCAAGAACGCTGCCTACATTGGCACCCCTGGCAAGGGTATCCTTGCTGCTGACGAGTCCACTGGTACCATTGGCAAGCGCTTTGCCAGCATCAATGTTGAGAACGTTGAGGAGAACCGCCGTGCCCTCCGTGAACTCCTCTTCTGCACCCCTGGTGCCCTCCAGTACCTAAGTGGTGTGATCCTCTTTGAGGAGACCCTTTATCAGAAGACCAAGGATGGCAAGCCCTTTGTCGATGTCCTCAAGGAGGGTGGTGTCCTCCCCGGCATCAAGGTGGACAAGGGCACCATCGAGGTTGCTGGCACCAACAAGGAGACCACCACCCAGGGCCATGATGATCTTGGCAAGCGCTGCGCCAAGTACTATGAGGCCGGTGCTCGCTTTGCCAAGTGGCGTGCTGTCCTCAAGATTGCTCCCAATGAGCCATCTCAGCTTGCCATTGATCTGAATGCTCAGGGTCTGGCTCGTTACGCCATCATCTGCCAGGAGAACGGACTGGTGCCAATTGTTGAGCCTGAGATCCTTGTTGATGGGCCACATGACATTGACCGTTGTGCTTATGTCACAGAGACCGTCCTTGCTGCCTGCTACAAGGCGCTCAGCGAGCACCATGTTCTTCTTGAGGGTACCCTCCTGAAGCCCAACATGGTCACCCCGGGCTCTGACTCCAAGAAGGTGGCCCCAGAGGTCATTGCTGAGTACACTGTCCGTGCCCTCCAGAGGACTGTCCCTGCTGCCGTGCCCGCCATTGTCTTCCTCTCTGGTGGACAGAGCGAGGAGGAGGCTACACTGAACCTGAACGCGATGAACAAGCTGAGCACCAAGAAGCCGTGGTCTCTGTCCTTCTCCTTTGGACGTGCTCTCCAGCAGAGCACGCTCAAGTCCTGGGCTGGCAAGGAGGAGAACCTGGGGAAGGCCAGGAAGGCCTTCCTTACCAGGTGCAAGGCCAACTCCGAGGCCACTCTTGGTACATACAAGGGTGATGCTGTCCTCGGCGAGGGTGCCTCGGAGAGCCTTCACGTGAAGGACTACAAGTACTGATCTGCCTCTGGCTGCCTATCCCATTGGACCTCCTGCGTATGAATATTCAGGTTGCTGAGTGTGGTTTTGTTTTCGGAGCCTAGTCTTCGGACATTAGAAGCTATGTTTTAATAATCTGGAACTTATGCCTAGTTTTTTTTGTGTTAATCTCATGTAATTCCAGTGCTGCGTGTGGTAAATTGGAGCAGCTGCGTTTTGTTCTATGGCAATCTAATTTTGCTGCCATGTTGGTGAAACCTTTATATGTTCAGTATACCGTTTCAGGCGTTTGGCTCTACTTCGTTGTGTTTGCACTTCGCAGCTCGTGGTTTTGGAATTTTTTTGTTATGTTTGCTATTGCATTGGCATGTCTGTATGTTCATGGCAACCTACAATCCTCCAGTTTTGTTTCCTCGTGAACAAATTGTAGTTTTATTCTTGTGAACAAACTGAAATGATGCAACGGATTGCAGTTCTGTTCTTCTGAACAGATTGACTAGATGATGGGAGGCAATGCCTGCCTTAAATATATCTATGAACAAGCTGTTTTCCAAGAATTTCTTTTGTTAGGTTCTAGCCTCTGAATGAACACACGCAAAGTATTCTTATGTTTGTACTCACGAAAAAGAAAAGTACTCTTGTGCTCGCGGCTAGCCTGTCCAATCCAAACTAAATGAAGGTTTGTTCTTGTTTATTTCTCTTGCAATTTTGCTACATATTGCTGCGTCGACCTGTATCGGTATGCACTCTGCAGGCATTTTACTGGTGTTTGCAGCAGCTGCTAGCATCTGTCACTTTTGCAGTTTTTGAGTACTGGTGAGGTTGTGCATCATCAGCGCCCATGCTAATTACAACCTGCGTTCGTTCAATTATATCGTGGCGAAACAAGTTGGACTGGAACTGGATACCTGAGGGCTGAGGCTATGCCTGGGCCGAGTTGGGATCAGCTGCAGGCTCCAGCAGCTGCAATTTCAGGAACTGCCAGAGGGACAACGGGAACAATCTCAGGGTCAGAAGTTGACCTTGTCAGACGGCCTCAGGGTGATCATGAAGAAATGATTCTCATCTCATTCAAATCGTAGTCCCAATCATTCGCACCCCTCCGAAATTTCGGCGAAATCTCGTTATTTCGGAAGAAATCCAGTCGAAATTCAAAAAGCAAAATTCAAATCCGAATTTTTAGACCGAAATTTCGGTAAATTTCACCTGAACGAAAAATAGTTCAAACGATGTCGAAATTTTTTGAAATTTTTTGTACAGGTTTATGACACGTCAATGATGTTCCCATAAAAATTTTGGTATCAAGTCTGAGAAATTTTTAAAAATTCGAACATTGCTACTGTCTTTATAAAACGTTAACTGGCAAGTTTGAACCAAATGAAAAATGATTCAAACCACATTAGCAAATTTTGAAAAAATTTGCATGGTTACGATTCATCACTAATGCTCTCATAAAATTTTCATATGATGATCAAGCTTCATGAATTTTTAAAAATTCGAACAGTGCGACTGTCATGTTAAATGCCTTACCGACAAATTTGAACAAAATGAAAAATGGTTCAAACCATGTTAAATTTTTTTTATTTTTTTTATGGTCCTGATGTAACATTAATGTTTCTATAAAATTTTTAGATGACGATCATGCTTAAAGAATTTTTAAAAATTCTGACAGTGCTATATCTCGATAAAAGACTAACGATCAATACATAGATTTGCTTTAGAAATCAAAAAAGGTTTAGATTTTTTAAAAAAATTACAGATGGGTGATAAGGAAATCTTGAAGATCTCATAAAAATTTTGAATCATGATCACACTCCAGTGAATTTATAAAATTCTTACAAGACATTGTACCATTTATGTTCTTTCTCTTTTTGATTTTTGAAATATAACAAATGAAGTTCAATGCTTACATAGATTTGATTGACCAAACAAAAAATGTTTAAATTTTTTGAAAACTTTATAGAATATTACTGAGGCAATTATTAAGCTCTTATAAATTTTTTTGATCATGATCATACTCGAGAAAAATTATAAAATTCTGACAAGGTTACTGTCCCAATTATGTTCATTTATTTCTTATTTTTTAAAGATAACAAATGAAGTTAAATTATTTTTAAAAATTTTATGTATGATTCCACACTACTAAATATAGTAACATAAATTTTTCAAATCATTATCAAGCTTGTATAATTTTATAAAAATCTAACAGTGTTTCTGCTAAAATTTTATGATGTCTCAAAAATTCGGTTTTCAACAAAATTTCATAGAAGATGACTTTTTAAGGGTTATTGGACCAAATCTGGCCATAAAACAGCAAAAACAGATAAAAAAATCCGAAATTTTGGCCGAAAAACGAAAATACTGTAGCAATTTCATTTTTTTATCCGTCCGTAATTTGGATTTTACGGAATGGTTCTCCTTCGTTTTCTACTGTTGTGGTGCACTTCAAAACTCACAAGTGCATCAAACAAGAACGCGAAGGGACGGACAGTTCTTTGTGGCATCGAATAGGACAGGAAATGATCCAAATGTGAACGCACGTCAGATGACGAGTAGGTTCTGAACTTCTGACCGGAACTAGTTAAACCTGTCATTATATACCTGAGCCTACAAACTCAAAAGCGTAACTCCCCCAAACAGTACCAACTAAGTAATGGGGCTATAAAGATATTGAGCTGCTTTATGTTGTGCATCGCAACATGTTTTATGGAGGCTTACTACCGATGAACGCACACAGATTGACAATTGGCGCAGGAAAGTAAGTACCCCAACACCTGTTCTTTCTGAATTACTTAGCAATTTGCCAGAGCAGGAATGCCAAACAGCTGAAACTTTGGGACAAGATCCTCCAACATCTCTTTCTTTCTGTACACTTATTACAACAAAAAATGCGATTACACAAGGCCAGTCTTGAGGAACAATGGTGTTTCGGGACGAACGGCTTTCCTTGCCAGACTCAATCTGCAGAGGATGGTTGGCTGCCGGAACCCTTGTACACCTCTCTCTTCTGTTCCAAAGGGAGCTTCACTGTTAGACTAGGTAGTCATAGTAGACCAACAACACGTTGTCGGGCACTATCAGCGGCAAGCTGTCGATGAAGCTGTGGAAGTGCCTCACATTCTCCTTCTCCAGGGTTACAGTGTCGATCACGTCATCGTCACCAGTGAGCACCCAGAGGTCTCTGGATCGGACTCTTTTTAGGCTTCCGCGGCAGAAAGGGCATGACTTAGATCTTGTATACCTGCAATCGTAATGCATATTAGAGTTGCAATTTGATGTACTTGCAGCAAAAGGAAAAGAACACGATTGGGAAGATGTCTGACTTGGTTCAAACAAAGCTCTTCAAACAAAGCTCAGAACCAATAACTACCAGACTGCTGTACACATCCCCACCCAATTCCTCTAAATCGCTAAACCATCTAAAGCCTTGGCCGAAAGCCAGTCTATAAGCTCCAAATCACACCAACTTTGTTCATGTTCCAATGGAAGCCAAGGAAAAGAAGCATTTTTTTCTGGTAGTTGTTTAATAATAGTAGTCTGACCGCTAGAATTTTCAGCAACTGCACTAATAGGCCAGTTACCAAAAGTATCTGCAACCATAATTGCGATAAAACTACATCTAATCTAAAGCAATATTGTTGGAAAAGCTAGTGGCTGCACCAAATTTCTAATTAAGCCACCAGTTGACATGAGTATCATTATAACGAAAACTTGACAGATACTTAAATATATGACATGCAGGATGAGTTGCAGATAACACTAGCCTTGGCATACAAGTATGAGCTGCCAGCTAAGGAAACATCATTTAGGATATAGAATGCCACATGTCACTGTGCTCCACGCCCTCTTTATTTCTTCAAATTTGGTTTGTGATCTTGGCAGTCGGCGTTTTATTTATGGTTACGGCTCTCCTAGTTGTCTCCTTTCCATACCATTTATGAACTAGTATCAATTGTTTTTAGTATGACAAAGTGCAGGGCTGTTAACAATGGTATGAAGTATAACAGTTTGTCCCATCAAACTATGACAAATGCAGCATTCAATTAAAGGGATAACAGAATATATCTCTTAAGAGCAGTGCTTCAATGCATTCCCTTCCAATACAATATGTGTTAAATTTATAATCCTACGAACATTGTACAAGACTATAGAATTGTATTATGAATAGTGCACCCCAACGAAAATTTCCCAGTTCCGCCACTGCAATTAATTGTTTGGTATAAACAAATCAAAACCATCAGAGCAGCACAAGTGGACAGTTGCAGTGTTGCACAACTACAGTAAGGATTAAATTCTAAATTTGAGAGAATGTAGCTTAAATTAGACTAATGTAGATTGGAGAGCGATAAAATGCAGAATTGCGTGCATTAAGCCTATATTGGATTGGTCAACTACACTGTCTACACTCCTACCAGTATTGAATAAGTAGAAGTAGCTCACAAACAGCACCAAGCTTGAAAAAAGAACTGAACCAGAAATGCAATGTTAGAATCCGTGCTATCAAGGCTCCGTCGTTGCTTATGCAATTCCTCGAATCTTATCCCCTAAATCCACCTTACCTTAAAGCTATTTAAGCCACTAGCATTTGTTTATAATACCATGTGACATGGGGCCTAATTAATTACAGTAATATCCACGCTCAGATAATCGTACTACTTAAATACACCTCAAACGGGTAAGCGAGGGCAAATGAAAGCAATTACCAATCTCGGTAACAGTTGATGCACATGGCATGGTTGCAATTGGGAAGAACCATCTTGGTGCAAGTCTCCAGGCAAATGCCGCACTCATCTTCCCTCTCAGCATCCTTATCATTGGCATAAAGCTTCTGGCAGCCGCTGCCAGCCTCCTTGCACCGCCCTTTCTCCTTGCATTCCTTCTCCATCAGGTTGCCCTCAAGTTGTTGCAAGAATGGATATATTATAGCTGCATTCCATGGCCCCAAATTTACATGATACCAGTGCAAGAAGAAAACCTCAAACTGAAGAACTTCCTAACCGTGTGCTATGCATACCGTAGAATTCTTTAAGGTTTGCCCGCCTTTCAATGGTGGATATAGAGGCATCCTCATCAACATAAACCTGCAGGTTGAACCAAACCATGTAAACACCATTATCATGGAACAAAAAAATATCTGGAAATGAGGCCCAACTCATAAATTTCAAGACTTGTAACAAGTAAGAATGCAATACCTTGTACACAAGAACCTCGAGAAGGCCTAGGTAGCTAGGGAGGGTATATGAAAGGGAGCAGCTGCAGTCCATCCACTGGATAAGGTTCAGGATGATTGGAGCCATGGAGCTGTAGGACAGCCTCATCTGCACACAGGCACCACCATAGGCCCTGTGTATAGCATGCGCCCTGAAAAAAGAATAACCAATTCATCACTACATGTCTACAACATCAACATAATACCCACACAAATTCCAGTAAACATGTCAAAATAAACCCCCAAAAAATCAAGAATAAAAAGGCTAACTTTCCCTTTCTACTTCTTTTCCTGGAAAATCAAGTACCAAAAGAGAACACCAAGAATCAAGAAAGCATGAAAGGAAAGGAGAAGAATATTACAGGGTGTTGGCATGGTGGATATCAGCTTCAAGGGCCTTGAGAGAGCCCCTGAGAGACAAAGGCCTACCACCATGAAACATGACTTCCCAGGGAGCCCCTATGCTGAAGTCTACAACAATACACAGAGACTTGGGCAAAGAGGACTGGAGGAGAGGGGTTCAAGAAGCAACAACCAAGCAAGAAGAAGGCCAACAAGAAAGAAATAAAGAAGCAAGCTGTTTTGGTTTGGGTTTGTGGGAAAGTAGCTTTGGGGAAACTGTGAAGGGGCTTTTGTCCTATGGCCATGGTCCTCCTGGTTTTATAACAGAGGGCAAGAGGTGTCTGCAATTTGCAATTGCTTGCTTTGTTTTCTTGGTTGCTTGAGAAGAAAATAAAAGCTTGGGAATAAAGAAAGGCAAGGAGACAAAGCGAGAGGGAAAGGCTACACAAATAAGGCAAGAAAGAAAACAGTGGGGGTATTGAGGAGCAGTTATGAGCCTATTCTCCTCATTTCCACCCATGTCCAATACTCCAATCTTCTATCTTATCTGACTTTTTTAATATTTTAGGGGAAAAACTATCTGATGTCTACTGATTCTTCTCTTGTATCCTGAAGTGACTCTCGGAAAAACAATATAAGTAACAAGTAAAAAAGATAAAAATATTCCGAGAAGAAAGCTCAAAAAAGAAAAATGTGAAAAGGAAAGGGATGGGAAAAAATTAAAGGAGTGGGTGGATTGATTGACCATGGATAGATGGTGATAATGAGGCCTTGAAGGAGGGCTCAGAAGCCTCAGATACATTCGGAAAAGAAGGGTCTTGGTGGGGAGGTGGCTGCCTGGCCCTATCCACTACCAGCCCACCGGGACCTACCGCCCGTTTCTCCGGGACCCACTCTTTTTTTCATTGTGATCCATTGACGCCATGGAAAGAGGTACACAGGAAACTACAGTGCCTTCATGGACACAAGTCACACAAATACAATTACATTTTGGAGTTTTCAATTTAAGAGAGCATGCATCTAAAAATATACTAGTTTTATTGAGCTATTAGGAATGATTAACTCGATTAAAAGTATTGGTTATACTGGTTAAGTCGATGGGTTATGACAAGGAGTTTTCTTGAATTCCATCCTTGGAACTGTGTCTAATCTCGAGACTCGAGACAGGTCATTTGGATACCACGTAGATTAGCAACTAGCGATCCGTGACAGTTTATGTTCTGTGTCCAGTTTAGAATAAGAACTCATACATTTTATGTTTAGTTCACTCTAAAGATATACTTAGATTTTATTGTACAACTACTATTTTTTTGCAAAGGTGTTGGAGCTTATGCAAACGATTGGAAATTTTTGTTTGGTTTGTATCTTGCCATGGCAGCACAGCTGGCCCCACAGATCCCCACTACAGAAAAGGCAAGAATCTATGATATCTCTCCAGCACCACGAATCAATCAATGGAAGTCGTGAGGAACCGAGGCTTGTTTATCGGTTCGATGCAAAGTGGGCACAAAATCAACAAGGGCCCGGGGCAGTATGCAGAAGATATTGACTGTTTTAGCTGCATGTTTCTTGCTGATCCGCCTCAGCATTGTTATCCTACTTTATCTTTTCATATATATATTCCTTTTTGCCCTAGATTCCTGGTTCTTGTCATTGAGAATTTATCATGGAAACTTTGTGGATTTATGCATATGCTAAAGTGGAGCAATTGTATAGAAATGAATGATAATGTTATACTCGTTGAAAAAGAGATGGGGGCTTCTCATTTGGTCGCAGTTAACTTTAGCCCAGCTGCCGACTGGTGACTGCGACTCTGAATCAAAGAAAGAACAAAAGAAAATATTTTCGTGAGGCAAGCTATGATCTCATATCCAACTGTTCACGGACGCTGGAATAAATTATAGGTGTGATCACAGATCAACGAAGACAATATATATATATTGCATCAGTCAAAGCAGCAACAAGAACAATAACAAGGGAGAAGAAAATTAAAGCAGGGTTAGACACATGTTAGTTGAAAACTTGAAATCTTGAACCCGTATGGAGAGATTTTTCAATGAAAAAAAAAACCTGTTGAGACTGATGATGTGATATCAACCGTTGCTATCTTCAACTGCCTACACATGATGAGCGGCAGTTGGAATTCAGAGTTTGATTTCAAATCGAGTTTGTGAACAAAGGATCGAGATGGTGATCAGAGAAGGGCGAATGATCCCAAATAAAATTTTCTCCGAATCAAAATAATCCAAATAAGCCCTCAAACAAAAACAATCAAAAGAGGCAAATGTGAATGAGCCATTTGCTCTGTATAGCCGGTATGACCGCAGGGTTTCCGGTATGACTGGATAGTGGGCGGTACAGAGTCAAAAATAGCAGAACTCAAAAGTCAATTTGATGTATCTTTTGCTCAACTGGACAAAAACTCTCGAAACTTGTTAGATGTCGTCCTAGGGATGTCAGGAACTTATTCTAACCTTCAATCGCAAGGATTGACATCAAAGTTCCAACCTTTTTCACTTTGAAGGAAGAACACATCAAGTTTGTGCAAAACTCAAAAACTTGATCTATGACTTACTCGTAGGGTTTTGATGATCAAGATGATCTTGGATAACCTCCAATACGTAAAGCAAGCCAGAACACAAATCAAGAACACCAGAAACCCGATTTTCTAATAATGATCCTCTAAAGAGCAAAAGATCGGTATTTTGCAAGGAAGAACACAAGATTTTGCTTAGATGATTGGGATATAGTCTAAAAAAGACTCATCCATCAATCATACATCCTCAGCATAAGAAGCAAAAGCATGTAGAAGGAGTGGAGGCAAATCCAAATTGTATAAATGTAAATTGTAAGAATGTAAGTGCTGAATTTAAGATATAAATTAAATGCGTAAAGTAAATTCAAGTATATGAGAAAAAATTTGCATTTCTAGAAGGGGGTTTACAAAGCCTCACAACAAAGTGAACAAAGCTCAAATGAGTACAAAACCTCTAAAACCTTCGAGAGGAGGAAGGCTACCCCTCCCCCTCTATTTATACTACTCTTGAGTCACCCTCCACCCTTAGATGAGTTACTTATACCCTAAGGATCACCATCAAGGGTTAGGAATGACTCACACACACAGCCATACATGGACTAACCCGAAACCCAACAAGCATACCGGTTTTTTTGCACGGTTTTCAAAGAATACTAACTAGACGCACTCTATCACCTAGACCGCGATTCGACGGCCCTCCTTGATCCAAGTAGCTCCAAGTTAGCATCTGATACATTCCTTGTCTTCTTGGCTCGTAACGACTTCGTCTTCGATTATCTTCCGGCGATCCTCAATCGTCTGGACCTCCCGTGCACTTCTTTTAGTCCCGATTATCCCCCGTCTCACCATGATCAAGTACTAACGTCCTGTGACCATAAAAAACAAGAAATACCCATCACATAGCAATGTTAAAAAAGATATGCAATTAAACTCCTAGAATCATAATTTTTTGGAACATTCACGCTCATCCAGGATCGGTGCTACCGCCCTTCATCCAACACAGCAAAACATCCCTCTCTGAAAATTTCACATCAGCCATTTGGGCCGGTGCTACTGCTAGTCCGGTAGCATTGGACTAATATGGGCGGTAGCACCAGACCGCTAGAATGCTAAAAAATGCACCATTCTGAAATTTTTACACCGCTCGGCCGGTAGCACCGGGTTGCTATGGCCGATAGTACCATAAATTTCAGACATAACTCAAATTGCTTTAAATTTAGAATAACGCTCAAATCAAACTCAAACTTAGACAACTAAAGCTTAAATGATGTCAATAACTCATCACAATACATAGTCTTTCGGTTAAGACTTTGTGTTAAATTCCTTTTATATGACGTGCTTAAGAAACAATACGTAGCTGTTGCCTTGGAGCGTCTCGTCGCCTACGCTACAAGTATTCCATTCCATTTCGTCGATGGTTCCTAGGCTCTCACGCTCCAGAGTCCAGACATGCTACACCGAAAGGCGCTTTAGAATAATTTGAGTGGTTGAGAACAGCTATTTAGATTAGTTTTTAGGTTAGTAGCAATATATTGAGATTAATGGATTGCCTCAGTTCGTAGGGATTCCCGTCGTGTAAATTGTCCGTTCCGGTGAAAACCTACACAAGTTTCACTTAACGAAAGGGATTATTGCCTCAGTTTCCGCATTTTTTTTGTAGCACTCGTATTCTGTAATATGTAGTTTTGTCACACGCGGCCAAGGAAAAGTAACAAGAAATTGACATACTTGGAACTGCGAACACACACTGATTTCGTAGATCAATCAAATTACGGAAGCACACGCCGTTGTCCGCGAGTCTGGAACTTTCGGAGCGAGCCATCATCACTCCCGGAGCTCGTTACAAGATTCGGTAGGCGACAAGGGTCGGAACCCATCGGATCGCCACGAAAGTTCTCGCGATTTGGGGAAAGGAAGGTCGCGTCAAACTCGACTCAGTCAGGCTCAGGCGGCAGGCCACACAAATCGCCAGCTAGTCTCGCGCGCACCGATCGTCTCTGAAGCTGAGGCGTGTAAGCTCGTGGTAAAAATTGGAGTATCATTCGTGGTCACAATTGGGTCTGTTTAGGGGTAGTTCTCTCCGTGGATAATCAGAAGTTGTCTCAAACACACAACCGAAAGTAGCGATCCATTTATATCAGAAGAAGCCAAAAGTAAAAAAAAACAGTTCATTTTTATCAGAAAAAGTTAAATATCGGCTTATGATAGATTTCTACAGCTTTGATGGGCGCACCTCGTACCAGTACCGCTCTCTAGTCTCTCCCCCTATTCTCCTACTCGCGCCACCTCCGTACCCGTACAAATATTGGCCGTCGCACCCTAGCACGCCACCGTGCCATCTCCGTCCCCACACAGATCTCGGCTCGCCGCGCCCCAAGTAAAGCATACAGCTCCCGTCGGAGTCACAAGTGCGTACAGTCCTCTCCATCACTCCTGAATCAGCCCTCCCAAACCATATTTTTTTCAGGTAGCTCACCGATCCTTGCGTGCCGCCTCACCAGGGTTCGTTCCGTTGGTGATTGGATCCTTGTATGGATCGGATTGAGTCGTGGGTCAGTAGGGGTCCCAATGGCAGATACGACAAAGCTCGAGGTGGCGGCGGAGGCTGCCAAGATGGACCTGCTTGAGGACGACGATGAGTTCGAGGATTTTGAGATTGATCAACGTACAGTTTCTTATCGATTCCTCGCATGTGCTCTTCCCGTTGTTGTTGATGCCTCTTGTAATGCGTGGCTATATGTACCGGCAGATCTACGCGCCCTACCATAGATTTTTCTCTTTTGGTAGATATATCTGCATCCTGGTGGATTAGCTCGAATGGTAGACGAGTTGGAGAAGTCGGGCTCGTCCATCTTGTGCACAAGCGACTGATCTATCTTTGTGGTTCCAGTGAAATACTTTCTGTCGATGTTCAAAACACGGGATCTCTAGATCGAGTTTATGAATAAAAATGGTAGCAAGTCTCTACATCAAAGATTACGAAAGATGGGATAAAAGATTGCTTTTTATTAACTTAACGGCTTAACATAGTATAAGTATTATAGAGTTTGTGAATTTGTAAATCAAATTATGAGGAATTTTAGATGACGTTTGCAGTTTAGTCTCCTGATAACCATTTAAGGATTCATTTGGATGAGTGTGCGGTTTATATGGTTTCCTGTTATAACTATTTCAGAGCGTTGATTTCATGCTTTTCTTTTCAATACAAATTGTATAAATCTTAAAACAAGCGAAAGGGTAAGTAATCATCATCTGTCATTCATTAATACTTTAATATTTATGTAACTTTAAAAAAGAAAAGCATGGAAGCATCTCTCGATAGTTAATACTTACATAATACTTAACATCATCTTTCAACCATGCTTTTCTAATCAGTCAACTTGGCCTTCTTCCCCTCCTCTGGTCTATTTGGTCTCACTTCGTATATTTTTTGTTATCTTTGTTTCCCTTCCGAATAAAATTGTAAATCTAGCTCTCTTGTTGACCTTAAAAGCACCGACAAACGACACATGTCATCTACCGCACTTCCCTACCACGGTAGGTCGCCGGTACGTAGCACCTCCCGACAGCACAGCACGTCTGGAGGGTCCATCATAATAGATGAGCTACCACGGTACTAAGCTCGGCAGGACGGGGCACCATGTTACTCAAACTCGACAAGAAGGTGTGGCCCACCATCTATCGCACTTATCAGAAGATGTTGTGGTATATGAAACCGTTGCGATAGAGAAGCACGATAGATGAAAAGTATCATCTATTAGTGTTTACACGTTCGAGAAGAAATCTAGATCTATAATTTTATTCGAAAAATAAACTAAAGATAAAAAATGTGTAAAAGGATCAAATACACACAGGCTTCGCTTCTTAAATTGGAGTGGCTCGGAGCTCGGACTAATTACTACTCCGTTCCGTGCTAGCCTCTGGATTAGCACGCGGTGGTGGTGGTTGGGTTCGAACAAGTTTGGGGCGGAAAATTTCGGTGTGGCGACGATCGATTGCTCGGGCTAAGTGCAGCGGTGGAATTAGAAATTTTGTAATAGGTGTGTCTCTAGCCCCGTGCAGCCCGCCCGAGCTATCCGCTTGATCCGCGCCGTCGCTTGCTCGAGCCGTCTGCCGCTTGCTGCGTCACCACCCGCCCGAGCCGCTTGTTGGCTGCCACGCCGTCGCCTGTCGCCCGCTCGAGCCGCTTGCCACGCCGCTCGCATGTTGCCTCCGCGTCGCGTCACAGCCTACTCGAGCCGCATGCCACTTGTCGCGCCGCCGCGCGAGCCACATCTTGCCCGCTCCGCGTTGCCACACGCCGCCCCACCCCCGCATTGCCGGCCAGCGCCGCGCCGCCTAAACTACTTGTCGCGTCGCTCACCCCGCCCGCGCGCCGCTGCGCCCACCAGAGCCGCTCGTCGCCGCCGCTCACCCGAACCGCCGTGACGCGTGCCGCGTCACTCGCCTGGATAGCTTGTTGTCAGATCCATCTCAATACTAGATGGATTTCGACAAGGAAATTAGGATTTAATAGCTGAAAACGAATTAGAAAATTAAATTTGTATACTATGTACTTTACTCTACTTAGACTAAAGCTTTGCAAATCAATCATGAATTCCGACAAGAAAATTAGGATTTGATAGCAGGAAACGAATTGAAAAAATAAGTTTCTGTGCTAGTTACTTTACTCTACTTAGGCTAAGGTTTTGCGAATCAATCGTGATTCATTTTCTTCCAACCAAAACAGACCTTAAAGCCTTCTGTCTTTTACAGCGATGAAAAAAAACAGTAAAACGAATATGAAAATTAATTCTGCTGATTATGACTCTGAACAGTACGACCGACATTACACACAACAGTAATTACTACTCTTGTTCTAGGATGTCAGATCTCACTTAAGTCATATTTGTGTTTTGATCTCAACCTTGATCTACTTTAATTGAAATTGGTTACCCGTTATGTTCATTGCCGACTTTACTGCTGTCTGCAAATTTTAAATTCTCCTTTGTTTGTTCAGTCCGCATAGCTCTGATTCTAACACTTGTGTTCTCAAAATTTTGAGAGTGTCGTAGCATACTCGACATCCCTAGTACCGCCTCTGCGGTGCTGAACTGGTACACGACCTCTCTTTTCTTTTTTTTCTTTGTGTGTGTTTTTAATTGGGAAAAATAATTGGTTGCTGTCGTGATGTTTTTGGTTGGATGTTGATGGTCTTGAGTGGAATACGAAGGTAAGCTAGGTCGGCGATAGAGTTTAATGGTTGCTGCTAAAACGTGACACGTGCTCATCTTCTTTCCTGGTGGAATTCTGACTTGGTAAGGGTTAGTGCATCTGTTCCTGCTGCCTTTTTCTTTTCTTTTTCTTTTTTACTTTCTGATACTTTCCATATGTAATTAATGAGACTCTTTTGGGTACATATATATTGGCGGTAAAAGATTAACAATCGGATATATATACAGGCAGAAGTATTGCATAATGACGCGATCGACAGTGTTGATTAGTGCAGTTTTTGCAGTTAATGAACAAGCTTGGCTTGTTCTTCTTAAATATACGCCGGATTATAAACTACTCCCCGTTGATAAATATAAGACGTATTTTGACTTGGCACAAGGATTAAAATCATGGTGAAATTAAGAAAAATATAAGAGAAAATGACTTACATATCTCTCTTAATTGTTTTGGAAGATGAGAGATAATACTTTGTGTAGATGGTAATGAATAAATGCATATGGTTGAGAGAGAATAAATAAGAGAATATGTAAAAAGACTCATTAAATCTATATACACGTTTTATATTTTTTAATAAAATCATTCAAACTATAGATCTTATATTTATCATGAAGGGAGTATCGGAAGTGCTCGCAGGAGATACAAGTCAACGGCGAAATAGACGTAGCAACTAAAAGGCTAGGTTCACCAAATAGTCACTAATAAACAAAGAGAACTCGATCGCTTAAATTAACCAAGAATCTTATTGTTGACAAATTCGCTGTGCAGTGCAGGAATCGAGGAATCGGCGCAGACAAGACGGATTCCATCGTTGTGTCTCTGACTCTCTGCCTTAATTCGATTATTAGGGCAAATAAAATAGTAAAGTCAACTACTGTTTAATAATAAGTTAAAAATCTGTTCGTATAATAACTGTCTCTAAAGATTGTCTTTAAACGTTGTGCAATAACTATCTTTTCTCTCTTGTACATAAATGATCTACCTATACTCCCGTGCAAAGCTGACTACTAAATAAAAGCCAGCTCTCTTCTCTCTCCTCTTTTCTTAGGGCATGTACAATAAGATCACGTTAGCTGGTTCTTAGTCTGTACACATCAGCTTTGATCTATGTGGAGGAGTGAGAAAAGAGAAGATAGAAAAGAGCTGGCTCTTATTTAGAAGCTAGCTTTGCACGGGAATATAGGTAGATCATTTATGTACAAGAGAGAAAAGATAGTTATTGCACAACATCTAAAGATAACCTTTAGAGACAGTTATTGTACAAACTGGCTTTTAGCTTACTATTAACCAGTAGTTAGCTTTGCTATTATACTTGCCTTTACTCCTTCACATAAACTAAAATTGATAGGTATAAATTAAGAGTTAGCTGACGTGACTTTATTTTACATGCGCTGCGCTAACCGAAAGGACCATTGCTAGCTATCTCCGACATTCGCGACCGAATAAACTTTTCCCAAGGAAACCGTGTGTCTTTCGATGATGGATTAGGTTTGGTGAAACGTATGTTAATCACGAGTAGTCGTCATAGGCCATAGGCCATACATAATATCTTTTGAGTGCCTGAACAAATAATCGACCGATGAACCGGATGTTCAGCGAGCAGTATCTAAAGTGAAGCATAAGACGTGTCGCTGGGAGATGATATGCATATCAATTACTCTATAAGTATTTCTTTTTTACAGTTACATAAGTATTAAAGTATGAATAAAGGGTAGATGGTGATTACTTATCTCTTCATTTGCTTTAAGATTTATGTAATTTGTATTAAGAGGAAAATCATTGAATCATTGCTCCAATTATATTCTTGCCTGTTGCCCCAGTGGCGTGTAGCAGTGTGCTTCACTATGTTGTCCGTACGAAAACAGTTTGTGCAAGGGAGTCACTATTTGAAAAATGGGACGGGTCTGAGGTTGTACTCGTCGGGATAAAGCTGATAATTCTCGACAAGTTGTAAAAAGGGGAAATGTAAAAGGTTATTGTGCTTTAGGAGCCTCTGTTAGGCGCACAATGGACTACGCATCGCACTACGAAAGGCTCGGACACTAGCAGCAGTGTGATGATTCAACGTGCGGCATGCGCGCGGAGGCAAAAATGGCCGGGCCGGCGCCGGCGCCGGCGCCGGCGGGGCCCTATGCCGCAAAACCGTGCGGCTGTTTGGAGCAGGCACTAGCTAGCGAGTTTTTGTAACACAAGCGGCCAAACTTGACGCTGCTTACCACTACACAATAAAGTTCCCGGATTGAACAGACGGTCCACCCAATTACTTGGACTATGCTGTGCTCCTCGTTAGCAGCTTCTTTAATTTCGTTTCACATTGTTAGATGCTTTACGCAAAACTTGTTATTTTCCATCTGGTCCAAAAGTTGTTTCAAAAGACGGAGAGCAAAACATAAGTTTAGTCTTGTCTTGCTTTTGTCTCCGGTGCCATTAGTCCTCACCGGTAACACAACTTTGAACTTGGGTTTTGAGGCAAGCCAGTGACCCCTGAGCAAGGATACAAATTTCGTTGAATTTTTGGATTTCGAGCCGCCACGGAATCTAAACTACCGCCCGGATAAAAAAAAATTTAAATTGCTAAAGCAATTTCGTTTTTCCGCCGCGATTTTTGGCCGGTTTTTAAACTTTTAGGGCCGGATTTGGTCCAATAACCCTTTAAAAAGTCATCTTATATGAAAATTTGTTGAAAAAGCGAATTTTTGAAACATTTTAAAATTTTGGCAGAAAACACTATCAGATTTTTATAAAAATTTACGAGCTTGATAATGATCTAAAAATTTTATGGTACTATATTTAGTAGTGTAGGATCATACAAAAAAAACTAAAAATAATTTAACTGCATTTGTTATCTTTAAAAAATCAAAAACAGAATGAACATAATTGGGACAGTAACCTTGTCAGAATTTTATAAATTTTCTCGTGTGTTATTATGATCTAAAATTTTTATGAGAGATTAATAATTGCTTCAATACCATTCTATAAAATTTTCAAAAAATTTCAACTTTTCTGTTTGGTCAATCAGATCTATGTAAGCATTGAACTTCATTTGTTATATTATATTTCAAAAATCAAAAAGAGAAATAACATAAATGGTACTATGCCTTGTAAGAATTTTATAAATTCATTGGAGTGTGATAATGATTCAAAAAATTTATGAGATCTTAAACATTTCCTTATCACCCTTCTGTAAATTTTTAAAAATTTAAACCTTTTTTGATTGCCAAAGCAAACCTATGTATTGATCATCACGCTTTTATCAGGATGTAGCAATGTCAGAATTTTTAAAAATTATTTATGAATGATGATAATCTAAAAAATTTAGAGAAATATTACTTTTACATCAGGACCATCCACAAAATTTTTAAAAATTTCTAACATGGTTTGAACCATTTTTCATTTTGTTCAAGTTTGCCGGTAAGCCTTTTAACATAAGCAGTAGCACTTTTCAAATTCTAAAAAAATCATGGAGCTTGATCATCATATGAAAAATTTATGAGAATATTAGCTATGCATCATAACCATTCAAAAAAAATTTCAAAATTTTCTAATATGATTTGAACCATTTTTCATTAGGTTAAAACTTGTCGGTCAGCGTTTCATCATGACAACAACAATGTTTGAATTTTTAAAAATTTCAAAGACTTTATAATTATCTGAAATTTTTATGAAAATATCAACAATATGTCAGAACTCTAAAAAAAATGCAAAATTTTTTGTCATCATTTGAACAACTTTTCTGACGATGCAAAAACACTGAAATTTCGGGTTATCGGCCAAATTTCGGGATTTCTCGATTGCAAATGGACCAGATTTGAATTTTGGTTTTCAAATTTCATCCGAGACTTGTTCAAAATACCGAGATTTTAGCAAAATTTCGGATTTTAGTGATGAGCTAGATTTTATTCGAAAACGAAATTTAAATCGTGGCCTTGAACCCATGTCTTGAACTGGTCGGCCGGCGACGCCCATAGCTTGGGCTGACACCGAGGCATCGTATTCAGGCTCCACATTTCGCTGTCCCTTGCCCCTGCTCGTGGCTCCACATTTTGCCACTTTGCCGTGCGCCGCTCGAGCGTGCTCGTGGCTCGTGAGCCCGGCGCGGAGGCTGGCGGCTGGCGCCGTGAGCTCACGCTGCGAACGTCGCGCGCGCGCACTTGGGCGAAGGGTTGCCGCCGGCCGGCACAGCAACTTGTCCAGTCTCCGCACGACGCTCGGTACGGCATCCTTATGATTGACATTTCTCAAGGAGCGCTGAAGATATTTTCCCCACGTCGACTCGATCGGACCATCTGACGTATCACCGCTCTCTTTCTGTCTAGCCATGTCGGGAAGATAGTAGATGTACTCACATGGAGACAAGGAGTGGTCGCGTCCGAAAGAACCCCAGATTTTATTTGCGTGAGAGGCAATCCGGGCTGTCCATACGGCTTGGCGTCGTCTTTTCTTTGTCATCCTCTTCACAGGGCTTTGGACTTTCCTTTGGCACAGGGTCTCTCTTTTCACCTGTTTGCCCTTCTTTCTATGAGTGAGCTTTCTCACCTTGTAGCTATTGGCATTGACTTGATGCTGCCTCTCAAATCCAGTGGTCTGCGAGACATAGTTCTTTCGTAGAACATCGTCTTGCGATTCCGCAACTTGCATTACATCAATCAGTTCGCTATACTCCTTGTATGCGTCCTGACGATAGCTGCGTGCACTCTGGATAGCATTAGGGTGGAAGGTAGAGAGAGTTTTCTCAATCTTCTCTTCATCAGTGATCTTCTTGCCACATAGAGAGAGATTGGTACAAATTCTGTGCAAGGCAGAATTGTACTCGGCCACTGCTCAAGTCCGCAAACCTCATGCGGGCGGCGTGGCTCCGTCTTGCGGCGAGGAGGGGCGACGTCGGCCACTGCGGCGCTCAGCGCCTGCGCCAGCGCTATCTTCATTGTTGTTGCGGCGACTGAGCACAACCGAGACTTGCACTCTATGGCATACGAAATTACGAATACTACGGAATGTTGGGCAAACATTGTAACCACTGAAAAGCATTGTAACCACTGAAAAGCGATGGACATGGGAGGGCTGATGGCCTCAGCCCATATCACGACAGGCGCTGATGACAAGCCAGCCCAGGAGATAGAAAATGTGCGAGGGGGGTTCTCTTCTGAAGATGACAACGGAAAGGGGAGTCATCTGATTTTCTTCTCGTCAGCCAGACGGTAATCTCTGCCACAGTGATCAAATAGCTTCCGTTGCACCGGAGCTGATTCGTTGGCTCCGCTGCACGGAAAGAGAATCAGGGTAAAGCAAAGGAGCTGTTCGCTCATTTGATCCCTCACGTCAATTTTTTTTCAAAACTAGGCCCATCCACGCTACAATACTGTGGGATATACCTTTCGCACTACAGTACCACTGTAGCGCGGAAAGTCATCTCCCATGTCACTCGTGTCGGCTCCCTCGCACACCACTGCTCCGATTGCTCAACCCCTCCTCGAAAACGACGCCTTCCAAGCCCCCGAGTGTGGAAGCAGGCTACTTTCACGCTCGGTGCCGTTTTCTACGTTGTCTAGTTCTACTTCCCACGCTTCCAATCCGTGGTATTTTGGTCTCCCATAATTCCTGACGCAGAAGGTGTCAGGTGTTAGTCTCGTAGTTGGGGTGGGAAAAAGGGCTGTTTAAAAAAATCGTGAGGAAGGTATTTTGTGTGTGAGAGAGAGAGTGAGAGAGAGAGGCGCCAAAACAGCGAAGATTTCAAAGCGAAGAGCCGACGCAATCCATGGTCCATCCGTGTAAACCTTAGTAAGCAGTAGTACAAGCTCAAACAGGAGGAAATGGACTAGACAATACAACAAGAGCAGCCAGCCAGTCTGAGAGACACTGGGAACAGGACAGACTGAGACTGAGAGAACCCTCTCGGCCACCTGTCGGCTGGGACCCACACATGGCCCGCGCACAGCCCGCTCGGCGGATCACCTGAGAAGCGACCGGCCACTTTGAGGTCTCGATTCCCAGACGCTAGCCACTGGGAGTCCGGGACCCTTTTCACCGGGCCCATTGCCCAGCGAAAGAAACATTGCTCCCTGCTGCATTCATGCATGCATGGTTATATTTAGTTCTCTCCACGTTATTATTTTTCGAGTTCAATCTCTTCAAAAGTATATTTTTTTTAAAAAAAAAACTCCTCTCTCTCACTGTAGGAAACTCGGAAGAAGACACATGTCTCCTACCGCGTCTGGAGAGCGTGAAAACTCGTCTGTGCCACGGTAGGCCGGGGCGAGTGTGGGAGCGCACGCGGACGGTACAGGTAGCCGGGCGACGCGGGTTTGCGCTCGCGCAAGGGCAGATGCGCATGTGCCGGCAAGGGCGTGCTCACGGGCAGGCATGTCATACGAGGGTGCTCACAGGCAGGAGGGACTCGCGAAGGCTGGCGTGGGTAGGCAGCGTGCCGGCACGTGCACACGCGGGAGGCTTACTACTGTGCCTAGGTTGCGTGGGAGGCATGTTGCCGCGCTCGTCCAACGTGGAAGGAGCCCTACCGTACTAGGCCACAGCCTATGTGTCTTCCACACTCTTCGGATGGAGCAGACGATATGTCGCGCATATATATATATATATATATATATATATATGAAAATGATTTTATACTCCTGGGTGTACGTACTTCCACCTCTAGTATACCGTTTAAATGATGTTGTTATACCTCTTTATCCTTTTGAGTGCCTGTGCTAACGCTACGATGGCAATACATCCACTTATCAATTAAATGAGAAGATAAGTATGAATACAACACTTAATAATAAAAGAGAAATTTAGAATTTTAAATGAATTTAGAAAGAAAAACGGAACTAAATAGAGGTCGAATAGGCGAAAACGGGCTCCCAAAAGATTTTAAATCAAGAAAGAGAAAGAAAAAAGAATTTTCTGATCTTAGATTATTTTTTTTGCAGCTTCCACAGAGAGAGCACAGGCGTGCTCTCTGGCTTGGCCAGGCAAGGGGAGGGAAGGCAAGGGGTGACCATTTGGTCGCAGTGGGTCAAGATCAGTGCGGCGAGATCGCCGCACCGATGCTGCATGGGAGGAGTCACTGCCATGTGAATTTCACGGAAAGATGACGGTGATGGCTTGGGTTACCTCCAAAATTCGATGATCTTTACAAGAGGGAGCACTTGGGGATTTACGCAATGCGATGGGGTGGAGGAGAGCTCGTCGGCTTTTATAGCACCGAAACAAGCATATTTATGGAAACCATAATTTGGGATCAAATCAGATTGGGAGGAAATTTTGGCAATAGAATACGAAATTTGGGGAATTAACACCATAGATGGAAAGAGGAGATTTGGTGCGGGATTGATGGAGCTTTGGAGCTTCTTTCTTTCTTTAATGGAGGGAGGGAAGAGAAGAAGCTTCTCTGGTCTGGGCTACAGGTAAAAGAGGCTACATGTGAGTTGCCTTATTTTTTTAAAATATAGAAGGATTTTTTAAAAGACAGCACATTAGGTTAAAAAATTCTAGAAAAAATCTCAAAAAAACTTTTGATTATTTTGTACTTAATAAAATTATTATCAAAAAAATTAAATTATAAATTTGCCGAGCC
This sequence comes from Otatea glauca, assembly GCA_036346275.1. NCBI lineage: Eukaryota > Viridiplantae > Streptophyta > Magnoliopsida > Poales > Poaceae > Otatea > Otatea glauca. The sequence continues at coordinate 49,514,039 of CM070712.1, read as the reverse complement.
ACGGCGGCCTCGAGGTCGCTGACCAGCAACCTCGCCGCGTCGGCAAAGCCACCGATGGCGACCGTGGAGCCATTGCAGACCTACGTTCTCCCGGTTTCCTTTTCCCAGCACGTAATGTATGATCCTTTCCTTTTCCAGGACGTTTGTTTCCTTTTCTTTGTTGATGCTGGAGATGAAGGAAGGTCTGTTGTGGACCACAGGGATGATTTCGAAAAAATATGGAAAAATAAACTGCGCTCGCTTGACAATTTGGATTCGTAAGGAAAAAAGATAAAATTAAATAAATGTTTCGCAAATTACTGGTTCCGCGAGAAAAAATTGAAAAAAATTAAGCAGCACTCACAGACAGTTGGTTCCTTAGATAAAAAATGAAAACAAAAATTCAGCTCTCTCCGTGCGCTGAAATTAGGCTCTATGGGGCTAGATCCGTAAAAAAGTCTCGAGACGGGTCATATTCGAAAGAAAAAAACGATCACAATGCCAGGATAATAAAAAATTCAAGTCTTATTTCCTTGCATGCGGATCCTCCCTGTTTATTTCCTTGTTTGATTCACCCTCCTTCCAAATATGTAGTACGTACAATTTTGGCCGGTAAAAAATTCAAATTTGGTTTCCTTGCATGCGGATCCTCCTTATTTATTTACTTGTTTGATTCGCTCTCCTTCCAAATATGTAGGTGGGGGAGGTCTGTTGTGGGCCACAGGGATGATTAGACACACTAAATAATGACCATCGGATGTGGGTGAGTAAAACTGAGGAAAGATCTGAGACGTTCATTTTGATGAATGCAAGTTTCTGGGGACGTTTTGCTGGGTGCACGAACATTGGGCCATCTCTAATGAGATGCATTATTTAGGGTGGACGTAGGAAAATTTGCTTAGGTGCATTATAAAGGGGTATAGATACTCTAATACTGGTTATAAGATACTCCAAAGTGAGTTCCATGAAAAATTTCATTAAAGTCCACCATTTATAGCATAATTTGTTTATATATTCATTTTACATATGGAAAAGGGTACGTAGCAAAAACATAAAGTGCTCTGATGAAAATTTTTCAACCATGTCGTATTGGAGTATATTAGAATTATTATTGGAGTATACCGAAAGTGATAAAGATGTATAAAACGTTCATTTAAGTAGTATATTAGACGTGGGGGTATGTACGACTGAGAGTACGAAAAAGGCTTCATATATATACACACACGGTGACGCTATTCTGCGCCAACGCGTAGAACTAGTTATTCTACGCGCTGGTCGTAAGCACCACGTAACGATGTAATTAAAGCGACGTAGTATGTAAATGTTTTACGACCAGACATTGAGTGTGAACTCAGATCGATAGTAAACTATTCCACATACAAAGCTAGAGTAACTAGAAAATATGTTCCTATAGTTTTGTATATGAATCTTGTTTTTATTTATTTAACCATATCTTTCAAATGAGAATAATTTTGGTCTTGAAATTTTACAGGGAAGTAGAATCCACCCTCCCCTACTTATGGTAATTTTTTGAGCATTTTTTAAAACTTGTACATGTGATTTTCATATGTTGTAACAGAAGTTACTACATATTGACCTAAGTTTTACTGTATGTATAGATAGATTTTACTGCCACGCGGTAGTAAAATCTTATAGTACATTCGGTAAATTGGTAGTAAAAACTCATTCGTGCAGTGTTTATTAGCGAAACTTATATCATTATGATCCTCTTGTCGTCAGTAAACTACTGGTGAAAACCGTTCGTTAATTGAAGCTACGAATGAAAAGTTATGACTAAAATAAAGTAATAACAGAAACATATACAAACTAACACATGCGCGTACTAGTTGTTTCGGTCACCCTTACTGTTTACTAGTTATTTCATTTTCTAGTTTGTATACAAGTCTGTTCTTTTTTTTATTTTAGTTATAACTTTTTATTCGATGCTCGATTCACAAACAAATTTCACCAATAGATTTCTGATAACGAGAGGAACAACATGATATAAATTTCGGTAATAACCATTGCATGAATCAAATTTTACTGCTAAAATGAACATTGATTTACTACTGTATGATAGTAAAACACATATATATCGAAAATAAAATCTACATATAAGGATAGTAAAATTTGTTACCAGCTAGAAAAATTAATGTTTATTAATGAGACTTATAGATTTTATTATCGGTATACATAGATTTTACTGTCACGCAATAGTAAAATCTTACGGTACATTCGGCAAATTGGTAATAAAAACTCATTCGTGCAGTGTTTATTAGCGAGACTTATATCATTATGATCCTCTTGTCGTCAGTAAATTACTTGTGAAAACCGTTCGTTAATTGAAGCTACGAATAAAAAGTTACGGCTAAAATAAAGTAATAACAGAATCATATGCAAACTTACATATGCGCGTACTAGTTGTTTCGGTCAGTAAGCGCTTGACTAGTTACTTCATTGTTTAGTTTGTATAAAAGTCTGTTCTTTCTTTATTTTAGTTATAATTTTTTATTCGATGCTCAGATTCACGAACAAATTTTACCAGTAGATTACTGATAACGAGAGGAACAACATGATATAAGTTGCGCTAATAAACGTTGCATGAATCAAATTTTATTGCTAAAATGAACATCGATTTACTACTGTATGATAGTAAAACATATATAGATCGATAGTAAAATCTATATATAAGAATAATAAAATTTGTTACTAAGTAGCATTTATTATTTATTCATATACAAACACGATTGTCAACTAGATAGTCATGCGGGCTCGATCGATGCAGCAAACCTGGCTGACGCATTCTACACGTAGTTGTAGAATAGCGCATTTATATATATATATATATATATGTGTGTACAGTAGCTGGACATGCCAGTTGTGGCGAAAGCATCAGAGTGAGAGGCCAACGGGAGCATCCAGGTTTCATTTCCCAAAGCGCCAAGTGGAGGCTGTGAAGCAGGGGAGCATCGGGCACATCGGTGTTTGGTGTTGCAATTTACTCCCTCCCATTAAAGAAGTCGCTCTTTTTTTTAGTTGATCGGAATGCTACTTTGACCACCACTGAATTTTATCATTGTGTTTTCAAATAGACGTGTTTTTATATTTTTCTTTTTAAAAATTACATAAATATTAAAATATTAGCGAAAGGTAAACAGTGATTACTTACTTTTTATTTGTTTTAAAATTTGTGCAACTTGTATTTAGAGGGAAAGTATGAAAGCACGGCTCACTTTTAAAAAATATTAGAAACATTAAGTACTATGAAAGTATTTTTCACTATAAATTATCATTTTCTCATATCTAAATTATATATTTTAGATAATATTTTGTGGTTAAAATTAATGGAAAAATCGATGATTTACCTTTGTTTATTTGTACTATTGGTGATTTAATCTGTGATATTCTAATAACATACGGATTAATTATACCAACTAAAACAGCAAATCATCGGATCTCGATTTTAGGGAGTATTGTGGAGTGGACTAGGCCGCGGACTAGTGTCTAGCAGTACTAAAACATTACAGTATTTGTTTTTTTTTCCTTCTAGGGAGACGAACACAAAAGGATTGATGGAATGGGAAAAGCATATGCAGCCATTATTGGTTTCTTCTCCGCTCTGCAGTAAGAGAGGAATTTTGCAAAGATTTGATCTTTTATCTTTGTGCCTGTCTTACATTGGTTCTTCACTCTGGGAATATTGCTGAATCCAATGACCATCGAAAGATCGCCTTTTTTTTATAAATCGTTTTCGCTTCTTCTTTGACTTGAGAGATGTATCATGTATGCATGTTTGAATAGGCAGCTGAATTGTGGGAGAGTGAGTGATCGGAGGAGGCAATGGTTCTTGATGTCACATTAGATCATCACAAAATGGCATTCTTGTAGCATTCTTCAGCAAACTAGTAAATAACCTTCCCTCCTGTTGTTTTCTCGGCTTGTTGGTTTTGTTCGAGTGTTCTTGTGAGATTCTTGGGCACATAGCAACAGATGGAGATGATAAGAGTGTTGAAGCAAGAGAAAGAAGAGAGCCAGGAGGAGAGAGCCGAGAAGGTTAACCAGGAGGAGAAAGCGCCCGAGAAGGCAAAGAAGAGGAGGAAGAGGATCTATGACCCACACAGGAAGCGGGCTTGCGTGGATTGCACAAAGAGATGCGTCCGAGTTCATGGCCGTGCTTCCTCCTCCGAGAAGGCTCGCCAGATCCCGACACTGCCGTCTTTCTTCAAGATCATGATGGGCTACTTCTCCGAAAACATGGTATGGAATTTTAGTTTTTTGCTCTCATTGTAGTACTCAAAGATAAAATCTATCTAGCTGTACACTAGGCAAAGTAGTACTCTTCGTATGATCCATTGTAGTTTGTTTAATGTTATTCATGTAGCATGTACATTTTAGGCAAGTCCAAGGACTGAGGAATGATGAAAATACTTGCTTTGTTCGTGAAATCTATCTAAAAATAGTATATTCTGCAATGGTACAGAGATTCATCAGTGAAAATGAGTTGATCGTGATGAGTATGCAGTGGTAACTTTTATTGATACCATAACTTACATAAACCCTATATTTCACACATGCAGGATATACCACCCCCATTTGCCAAGACAATCTTGGACCTGACCGGCTCCAATATTTATCTTGAAGATGCCTTTGGACTTCGCTGGCGAGTGCGGTTGTGCTTACGTGAAGGTTTTTTATCATTTGGGCATGGATGGAAGAACTTTGTGCTAGACCATGCCATCAGCGTTGGCGAGTTCCTGGTGTTCAGACAGATTGCCAGGTCAGTCTTCACTGTACAAATATTTGCTCCATCGGCTTGTGAAAGGATGTATCTCTGTGAGAGGAACAAAAGGCAAAGCCGGAAGAGGAAGCCTCGGCAGAAAGCAAGCTCCCTCGTTAATCAAACGGTGAAAATAAGCAAGAATAATACAGATAGCAGTAAAAAGAAACAGCGTACTTATCTGCAAAATGATCCGGGCTTGAGCGATTGCGACATGTCTGTTCATGTTTGCATTGACTCTGAAATTCCCAAGGCAACATCTGAACTAAAATGTTCTGAAACATCTGAGCAAGCACTTGGCACTGGTGCTGCCGAATCACATGAAATTGATGAGGTCCCTACAAGAGATCAAGATAAAGCTCAGGATGTGTTAGATGGAGAGACAGAAACAGCAGATGACTGTACGACCTGTAAAGAAAAAGAAGCTGAATGCAATGCTAATGTCAGAGAGCATCCCATTTATGATGCAATTGGATCAAAGCCTCCAAAAAGTATGGTTGTTATTGATGTATCTTCTAACACAAAAGATATGACAGTGGATGCAAAAAAATCTGAAGCCTTGCAAGACTTAAGTTATTCTGCAGCAAGCAACATGATGATGGCTGATAAAGGATCAATAGGTCCACACCGAGACAGGCCAAGTGAGCTTTACTGTTCTTTGGGACTAGAAGATGAGAATACAGAAACTGAGAACTGTGGGGGCTCTAATTTTCCAACAAATGCAGAACAGAGAACACCTTTGGCTAGGATGGATCTTAATGAAGTGATTATGGATGATATATTTCTGTCAGCTGATATATACGAATTTGAAAGTGACTATTGTAATCCAGAAGCATTTCCTGTTGATCTGAATATGGAAGGGCTAACTACCAATTGTCAGACTTCATGTTTCAGTTGTGTTGAGATTAGCTCACGAAATTGCGACTCTTCTATAGACATCAACGCATTGCGCAGCAAAGAGTTATCAACATTTGGAGAGGACAGTTCTTGTGCTGAGATTGATGCAGAAGTGCCTTGTAGTGAATGTGCAATAGATACTTGTAAGAAAGGTAAAGGTAATATTTTGTTCCCTCCTGAGGGTAACCAAGTTGAACAAAAAGAAGGTTAGTATCTTTCAAACTTTTGTTGTAAAAAAGATATGCACTGCTTTTCTTTGTATTTTGTATGTTTTCTAGCTTAAGCTTATTGAGCAACCACAAATATTCAGGATTTGTACCAGCAGATTTTTCTGTGAAGCAAGATAATCTGCAAGATGGTCCAGGACAAATTGCTGCAGAAATTATGTCTTGTAGTCCAAATCCTCGTGAACTACCTGACTTCAGGCAAAGTCCCATGCAGCCTGGTAATAATTGTTTGTTGCCGGTTTTTGGTGACTCCACATGATATCCTAGATTTAGGAGTCTTGGTTCTCAATGCATGTGTACATTCACTAATGGATTATATAAAAGGATTTTTTATGAGTGTCAGGCAATATGCAGGGAATAATTGTGAAGGCCTCAAAAGTGGAAGTATTGAGTCAGATGGTGTTCCTGAAGCAAACAACAGAAAGTTTTGCATTGCAGTACCCCCACCACATCAAACATGGCTTGTGAGTAGCTTTAACTAAGTACTTGTTAAGCATTGCAAGGCAGTTAACTCGTAGTGCGAGATTATTGTCTCAAATCATAGTTTCACCACCTTTTGTGTTCATCCAATGATGCAAGGATATCAAAACTCTTTTTCATGAGGCTACGTTTGTTTGCCTTACAGTTTTCCCATAGTGATGCTGATGACCTGTGATTCTATTTCCTCTGTTAGTCATAACTCAAATCAGCCTAGTTAAGCTTTAGATAAATGACTAAATAATGGGAAATTGGACATAAGAGCTAGGGCTAGCTGATATTGCTAATATGGGCAATCTTTTTTTAGATGGTGGGAATAACTGGCAAATGCAATCATCTTAAGACACAACCCACAAGTCACGGGTTCAAATTTCAGAAAATACTAATGAAAATCCACACAAATAACCCAACCAACCTGAGGTTGGTGAGAATCAACTTCCAGTCATCAGCCAGAAAGACTGGGTGTCACACCGCTACGCTATCCTACGGTTGGCGATAATATGGGCAAATCAATAGTTATTCACCAAAACTGCGAGGCATTTTTTTTTACTTTAACCTGAATTTTGATTGTCCAAAGTTCAGGTATTCATCAAAACTGTGAGGCAATTTGTTTTTGCTTTAACCTGATTTTTCACTGTCGAAAGTTCAGATAAACAAAGCTGACTAACTGTTGAATCTCTCTATTTATATTTTCCTTACAGTATGTGAAAATCCAAAAAAAAATCTTTGTTCATGTGAGTACCTTTCTGCATAATAGTCCTAAAAGATGCTTTTGTAGGAGCTTCCTAGTCGACTGCCAGTTCTCCCAAGAACGAAGAAACAGGGAAGGAAGATTTTAGTAATCAAGGATCCATGCATGAGACTCTGGCCTGTGCTGTACCAATGCACACCAAGGTTCAACGGTTTCATCACTGGCTGGGCTGACATCAGTAGGAAGAACAACCTGCAGGAAGGCGACACATGCGAGTTCGAATTCTGCAGTAATTCTGAACTATCATTCCAAGTGCGCATGCCCAATTTGCAGTAGTCACTCCTGACTAGCAAGATGGTCAAAACTGAAATTTTTACCTGTCATAAGCTTGGCCATGCCCAGGCAGAATTTCAGTTATTGTGCCTGTCTTCTGTGGCTATGTTCCTTGGTCGTGTTAGAAGAAACAATGTAAACTTCTTCCACCGTCAACATGAAAATGGTGCTGCACTCTCAGTCTCTTACTCATATTTTGCATGATTATTTGTACATCCTATCTCGAAAACAAAAGGATTATTTGTACATGAAGATGATAGGAAAAGAGTGGTGCCACCGCTGACTGCTACAGCTCTATCTGTTGCCATTGAAAGGCTGTGTAGTTTCTACTAGACTCCTATAGCATTCATGAGAGGTTTCCAAGAAAAAAGGGAGGATTTGAAGATCTTCCGAATTCACTACTAGTATTTCCTGCGCTCTGCGGCTTCTGCTTTGAACAATTCTGACAGCAATTCAGCCAGGTTCTTGGCCGTGTACCTGACTGATTTTTCAAGCTTGGAGTGGTTCTGCAGATACGCCTTATAAGCATGAACGATCTTCTCCGACACGGCATGTCACAAGGCTCCACGGAGCGAGGGATCTTGAACTTCGCAGTGAATCTGACTCTTGCACACTTGGTCAAACGCCGAGTTGAACTTTACTAGCAGTTTAACCGGCTTCCAGCGGTCCAGCCCCCAAGCAAGCCAGAAGAGGAGCCCACGAAGCCTCGAGGTAGGTCGCTATGTGCCGATCGATTCGGCTCTGACGCTGCGCTGCCCAGTCGTCTCCGAGAAGAGACTTGACGTCGGCATCCACGGCGCGTTTCAGTACGTAGCCGGGGTTGTTGGCCAGGAAGAGGTGCTGCAAACCTGCCGGGTGGCAGAGACCGGGCGTCTCCTCGAGGTCGCGCTTTAGCCAATAGATTAGCCCCGATACGAGACGAGACCGGCGAGAGAGGTCACGCTCTCAGCGCCGGCGGCTGCAGCAGGAACACCGCACCCACCGCTTGCAAGGATCAGATCCAGCGTGCCGCGGCGCGGTGCCAGCATCTCGACGCAGGTCATGGCGTGCCGTGTCAGCGGATGGACGCCGACGCCTTGCGGTGGTGTGGCCTCCGAATGATGTGTCATGACTTATGAGACTGCCGATCATGAACTTCATCGCGTCTCCCAAGTCAGGGGCGGAGCCAGTCCAGACCTAAGTCTCGGGCTGGCCCAGGGGTTATTGGGCTTATTTGATCTCCGCTCTTGTCTCAACCTATCGAGGATACCTTGAGCGTGGCGGGAGATGAGCACGTTGTCAGCGGTGAACATGATTAGGAGGATGGGGGCAGGTTGCTTAGAGCCTCGTACATATTGAGGATCCTAGATGCGTGGGCGAGGCGTGCCTCGCGCTGAGTCTGTTGCCCGCGGTCGCGCGCGCGACGCGAACGCGCCCATGCGAGGTCACGCGACGGCGCAAGCAACCTGTGCCACGCGTCGGCCAGGGGGAGGGCCAGGGCAAACGTGCGGTGGTACAGAGGGCGGGAAACATTCCCATCCTTTGCAAATGAACCATATTTTGCAGAAAGGATCTGCCTTTTGTTGTACAACTCTTGCTTTCTTGGACATCAAAACCTTCATTTTTCTGAACTCTTGAACAAGTAGTTAGGTTTTAGTGAATTAATAGGGATAGGTTATTACAAATTTTGGAGCATCCTAAACTTGTAGAAGAATAAATGCTTCCCTAGCAGCTTGTCGGAGAAAAACGAAGCCTTAGAAATTGTAAATGAATCCCTAAAAGCGGATAAAGGCTTAAACCTATTCATTGTAAGTTTCTTCCAAGAAACCAAAGCATAAGCAAGTTAGTTTAACATTTAATTATGTTGAACGCCTTGTCTAGCCGATATACTAAAAGACAATCGTTCTCCAAAGCATACATATGACTCCACAAACCTTAAAGCCATGGTTCCTTACTAACATTCGCTACGATCACAAAGCCTTTAATTATAAAAGTGTATAAAGATCATTTAGAACTTTGGTACATACATTGTATAATGTTTATCGGTTGCTGCCCCCATGACAAGCATAGTAACATGATGCTCAGAAATGAGCTCCACTAATCCCTTTGCAACATCATCTGATTCAACCATCAACTTTTCAGCTTGTACCTGTGAGATATATAGTGCATAGTATTAACATCATGCATTAGCCAGCATGATATTTTGGAAAATAAACCATGCATTTATATATTGGTGCTGCACATGATAATTTGCATTGAATTCTAAGAGTTTAGATGTGAATGCAACTGATTTGTTAGTTTATCTAGTTCCGAAGTTGAAGATGGTGATAAATGTTTGAAGCGGGAAAACCTTTTCTTGTGCACAGAAGTGTAAGTATTGATCCAAGCTGTCATTGATTCTTTGTATCCCCATCTTCTTGTGTGCAATCAGCTTGTGCTCCTCCAGCAGGCTAGTAGGAAACATGGCACCCGCTGAACACAACATTGGAGCCTTAAAATTTGAATCCATAAACTTATTTCCAAAAAACAAAAAAATGGATCCATAATAATGGAACCAAAATTCTAATCAAGAAACAAAAAGTAAACAATATTTCCTCGTGGTGTTTGGATGCAAACTTGCATCACCCTTTTGTCAAAAACAACGGAAACTAAGAAAAAACGCCTTGTAATATAGGAAATAGGAAATTGGATTGAAGGGGTCATGGTGGGCAACAACGATTGAAAGAAAGTAGAAGGAAACAAAGTTCCTCCTTGAGTTGAATTGGCCTCAATTGCACACAGGGCAACACTAGAGCAAGTAAATTTGTAGAAATAATAAAACATGAAGCGATTGGGTCAGCCTAATTTTGACCCGTGCAAGCTATGAAGCTACACGAATTGAGCTAAGAAAACACAGACGATCGTATCTTTGATCATCGAAAACATAAAACTTTGTTTCATAGTGACAGTGGGCAACAACAGTAACATGAGCGGGAAGAGGGAGACATACGGACGGGAAGGAGCTTCAGGAGGAGGGGAGGTGGACATGAACCACCACGAAGGTGGTGCCTTGGGGTAACTTGTGTGGTGTCTACAGCAGCGTGGCCCTGGACTTCGTCCCCACCGCCACGTACACCTTCTCGTCGGTGAAGGACTGCTTCGGCGAATCATCGGTGTGTGGCATGGGTGGCGAGGAGGAGCCAGCCATGGCCATGGTGGATAGGCTCAGATTTCTTGGAGCTTCGCCTACTGAGATTTGGAATTTGCCTCGTGTTAACGCGGCGTGCCCCCGCACACTACGCGAACGCACCCACACGACGACGCTAGCAACCCGCGCCACTTGTCGACCAGGGAGAGGAGCGGGCCTGACGTGGTGAAGCATCTAGGTCCCAAATTTCATCTTTAGTTTTGGTAATTAATGACAATCATGCTTTAAGGACTAACGATTTTTCTTGAGTTAATAAAAAGATTAGGTTGGTTCTATAAAGAGGTGAAATTGTTGAGCTATAAGGAAATTGAAACACATCAAGCAAAACCAAGGTATAAGTTATAAGGACCTTTTTCTAGCTTTTTGCTAATCTAGGTGTTTGAAGAAAAGATCGGATTGCTAATGTAGGTGTCGTACTATTAAGAGAGATCTTTGGTGAGTAGCTTGAAGATAATCAAGTGTCATGGCTCAAATTCATGCTCATACTTTAGTCATGTGCATTTCTTAGAAAGTCCTTTCAAGTCCTCTGAAAATATGTATTGTCGACACTACCGACCTTCTAGGAGTGGTATTGCCACAAGGACGACAGTATCGGCTTAAGAGGCTTGTAGTTTGACAGTTTTGGGGTCTAACCCCAGGCCAGCACTACCGACCTTGTAGGAGTGGTACTGACCTCAGAGGTCGGTAGCTATTTTACAGTACGCATGTTTTTGGGGTGTGCCCAAGACAGCACTACCGACCCACTTAGGACGATACTGCCGTAGGTGCGGTAGTACCGGTCCTAGTGGTCGGTAGATCTTTTTAGAACAATACATCTTTTAGGTTTCTACCCGGCCGGAACTACCACCCATCTGGGAGCGGTACTGCCGCAGGTGCAGTAGTACCGACTCAAATGGACAGTAGATTTTTTTCCAGAAAACGTTGTAAATGCACAATTCTTGGTGCTTAAGGCTGGCACTACCGGCCTTACATAGGCGGAAGCGCGTGGATCAGAGTAACGATCAGTTCTTCTCAAAGATTAAATCTGCAGCGCATCGTTGAGCCTAAGATGGGCGGCAGAAGGTTCGACTTACCTGAGTTTTTCAGAAATTAGGTGGTAACGACTAGATTTGTTTGTGGGGGCTATAAATACACCTTCATCTACATAAAGGAGATACTCTTGATCATTCATTGCATATTTGTGAGCCCTTGCAAGTCTTTCACCATCTCTAGAGCATTTAATTCATATTTTGTAAGTTGTTGAGAGAAATTTAAGTGTGTTCATTCAAGTTGAGCCATTGAATAATTGATCAACCTCAAGAAAGCGTCAAAGTCTATTCTCTTGGAGGTTGGCGCCTCCTAGATGGCTTGGAGGCATGAGAACCGTTGATCTCCTCAAAAAAGCTTGTGAGGAGACCCGATAGATTGTGAAGATTGGAGCTCATCTACCCGAAGCGGAAAAGAGCTACCACTAGTGATCGAGGGAGACTCATTTGCGTAAGGAGCCGGCTTGTTTCGTTCAAACTTCATCAACGTTGATTAGGAGGGACCGGCAAGTCTCGAAGATCACGGGAAAAATCATTGTGTTCATCTATTGTGGTTTGCTCTCTTGTGTTCAATTGTGCAAATTTATATTACTAGTGTACTTAGTGTTTGCTCATACTTCAAGGATTGCATAATTTGATTAGACCTAGTTTGTTGGTGCACTTAATGAAACCTAGACGTTTTAGGTTTTAATTATTAAAAATTTTAATTATAGTATTACTTGATTATTCATTGCAATTAAAGCTAAAATTTTTTAAAAACCTTCCATTCACCCCTTAGCTGGAAACCCGAGTATACATGACATTTGAGTTGAAGCCAGATGCATACTTGCACATAACCCGGTTCGCTTTGGGTTGAAGGGTTAGACCAGGTCAACAAGATTGCTCCCCTCCTTTAAGGCCATGGGATGAGTGATGGGCCGCCTCAAAGCCCACACGGGCAAATTTTCTCGAAGCTGCGTAACTGGTCGTGTGTTGCTTTGCACACACTGCCTGGGCCGCTCTTCATCCTGTGTCGCGGCACGCACGGCGTATCGCCCCGACTTTTGTTGCTACCTCGGTGGTGTAGGCTTTGCAGCAGAGTTATGGTCTCACCGTCTCACTCCAAGCATGACGAGCTTTGAGATTGTGAGGTGGTTTCCTCTCACAGGAATAACTTAGCTTTTTGTTCGGCTTGCCGTTCTAGTTGTTGTCATGTAGCTCTCTTGAAGCTTGAAATGGTTTTTTTGGTAAGTAATCATACTCAACTCATTCATTCATTTTTTAATATTTATGTAACTTTCAAAAAGTGATATATAGACGATTGGTAGGCGTTCGAAGCTTTTGCCACTAAATTTCGGGGTGTATGTACTGGTAAAGTAAAGAATAGAATTCCTCCATTTATACCGTAGTTTCAAGATTTGATATTACAAGTACAATATTTTCGAAGACGATTTGAAGATGTCTGAGTACAACTAGGCTTTCCTGCGCTCTGCGGCTTCTCCTTCGAACAACTCCGAGATCGATTCGGCTAGCTTGTCGGCCGTGTACCCGACGGATGTTTCAATCTTGGGGTACTTCTGCAAATACGCGTTGTAAGCAGGAACGACCATCTCCGACGCTGCCTTTCGTAGGGCCGCACGGAGCGCTGGATCTGGGATCTCGCAGTATACCTCACTGCTGTACGCTTTCTCAAACGCGGAGCTGAATCGTGCGAGAACTTTAGACGGCTTCGTTCCCACGTTTTCCAAACAAGCGACAACCGGAGCCCAAGAAGCCTCGAGGTAGCTCGCTACGTGCTGCTCGATTCGGCTCTGAAGCCGTGCAGCCCACTCGTCTCCGAGCAGAGACTTCACGTCGGCGTCCACGGCGCGTTTCAGTACGAAGCCCGCGTTGTTGGCCAGGAAGAGTTGCCGCGAACCTTCCGCCCCACAAAGCAGGGACTTGTCGTGGAGGTTGCGTTGCAGGCACGTGATTAGCACCGCTACGAGGCTGCCGAGCGAGGTCACTCTCTCGGCGCCGCCGGCAGGAGCACTGCCTCCACCGTTCGCAAGGATCAAGTCCAGCGCGTCACGGTGCGGTGACAACAGCTCGATGCAGTTCATGGCGCATCGCGTCAGCGGATGGACGCCGACGTCGTGCGCCACGCTGTGTGTCTGCGAACAATCACTTCGGATCTTGGTGATGAGGCCGCCGATCATAATCCTCAACGCGCGCTCCAACTTGGTGAGAATTACTCCAACCTGTCGGGAGATGAGTTCCATGTGCTGCCCACTAAATAAGAGCAGGAGGCCGGGAAAAGCATTGCTTAGAGCCTCGTACAATTCCAGGACATAGATGAGCTTTTCAGGTGATTGCGTACTGGTGAACCCATTTGCGAATTTGAGCAGGATGAAGATATTCTGCTTTGCAATGGCCAAGAAGTACTCGTTCTTGAACCTATCGAAGGCTCCACAGCTCTGTGCGTGGAGCTGCCTTTGCATGACGACGAGGGCCTTCCCGACAAGCTTAGTCGTCAAGATCCACCGCTTGATCATGTCCTCCGTTGTCCACCACTCGGCGTCCTCGAAATTGATTTGGTCGGTCTCGAGAGAGCATTCCAGTTGAAGAATCGACATGAACCTGCTCCACGGTTATAATTCTCTTGTTTAACTCTTAAGGAAATCACAGTTCAGAATCAGATCAACACATGGTAGATTAGATTGCAACTCACGGAACCAGTATACATCAAAAAAGAAGACTTGCATAATAGGAACCTGTCTAGAACGTCGCAGGGAGCGTTGGTGAATGTGTGAAGCAGCTCATTCGTGTAGCCGGCACGGATGACGCGCAGTGCGATCTCATGGAGGACAGACAAGCTTGCCGGGCAGATTAGACGGAGCTCATCCAAGAACATGCTGTCCAAGAAGACGGTCACCACGTCAGGCCCATTCGACTCGCTCCCACCGGACGCGTACAGCTCGCTCAGGGTGGTATCCAACGTGCTGTTGCTGTCGTCGGTGGGGAAGTGGAGCGGCACTCCAGAGTCGGCAGCAGAGACCAAGAGCTTCTCGACAGCGAAGCGAAGGCCACACCTGCCTTCTAGCTGGGAAGCGTTCCAGACCCTGAGGCGGAGGAACTCTTCCACGACGCACGACATGGCGACGCCGAGGGCACTATCCATTCGGCGGCGAGCGGCTGAGACCATGGGGAAGGCGTGGATCTCCGCGAGGAGAAGGATCTCGTCGACCGAGGTGAGGAGTCTTTTGTTGGTGCAGGTCGCGTCCGCGTCCCATATGCCGGCGTCGGCGCCGGATGAGTGCGCGCGATGCCACTCGAGTAATACATGCTCGGCAATGGCAAGCCGGTGTTCCGCTTGAGTTTCCGGCGCAGCCGCGAAGTCTTCCACCGCCTTCGCTGTCGCGGCGCCCATGCAGAGGCGTGGGAGGCCGAGGCCTGGAATGAGCTGCGAACGAAACAATGCTGTAACTTGTTGCAGAGTCAGAGGGGAGGACTTGGAAGTAGGAACTCACGGAGTCGCGGTACATCGCATTGGGTTTGAGAACTGAGAATTGTCCGTGGTTGTAGCGCACTTGTGCTGTGGCAATGGCATTGGTCACTTCATGGAAGTTGCTGAGAAGAAGGATATGTTACAGCTTGTACGACTTAGTCTCTGGACTTCAAAGAAATGTAGACTACTCTGAAATCAAGGGCATAAAAAATTCGTTTTCTGCCCCAGAG
Source organism: Otatea glauca (assembly GCA_036346275.1). Lineage (NCBI taxonomy): Eukaryota > Viridiplantae > Streptophyta > Magnoliopsida > Poales > Poaceae > Otatea > Otatea glauca. The sequence continues at coordinate 49,498,771 of CM070712.1, read as the reverse complement.
TCCAGGCTAGACTTCTGCTTTTACATAAAGTTTTTTATATACTGCTTTAAATATATACTTATAGTTTATAGAATAGAACAAGAGAAAAAAAAAGAGTCTTATTGCAAACATCTTCTCGTGTAGTATTATTTGATTTTGTGTGTTCATTGTTTTTTTTCGCAATGATTTTCCACCTCAAATCAACATCTTTTGCTTTTTTTCATCTTCTATTTTTATTGTACATTTTATAACAAAAGGTACTAAAGCTTCGGGTTCAATACCTAAGACGCCGCCCTTCAAAAAAGACTGACTCAACGGAGCGATCATCGCACGATGCCAACACCGGCTGGAGTTCTCGTTGTTCATCGCGACTCTCTGCTGCCTCGATCATTTTTCCGTCGCCGTTTCGCGTTTAATCGAGACATCGGCGTATTGCCTCTGCTGCTCGTATTGGAAGTCGTGTGTCCCCCAGCAAGCTAAGTCCGAGTCGAAGAGATGCTCAAGTCGAGAAAAGGAGAACCAAGTCCGTCGGTGTTCCAAGTCAGACGAAGCCGTCCGTGAATCAGAATTCAGAACCGGAGGAGCAAAAGGAGAAATAAAAGGTATGACTCATGAGAAGGCAGCACCGTAGACCGTAGCCATCCAGTAGCATCAAAACCGACCAACATGTTGCTGCTACGCGGGTTCATCAGTAATTACCCTGTTTTTCGCTAAGTGCACACAACAAGCTTACCCCGGAAATTTCTAAATCCTGCTTCGTGTACACGATGAAGGGTACCAAGATTCGCTGCACCACCAACTTCGGCAGGAAATCAACATCAACTTCCGCTGCTACGACGCACTCAGAAGGCCTAACACGGAATTTGTCGTCCACTACTCACGTGCACACGAGAGATGATTTCAACTTGCATACACTCCATTTCACAACTCTACTTTGTCTCGACGTGATCCGTTTCTACCTGGTAACTGCTTCAGTGTTGATTCGTTCATAAGCAATCATTGATGATTTCTTCGATGATCCGTCCTCTACGGATTATTACAGTAAAATCCGCACAAGTGAAGTTTAAGATAGAGTTTCCTACTTATGCACATCATTTCGAGGATATGCTAAAGAAAAAAAAATCAATATCAATTATGGGGATAACTGAATTTGATGTTGTGTTCACCGTTTTGATATATTGTAAATTTGGATCGCTTACGCGATCTTTGTGGAGGCTTTGTAACTTTAATTCTCATGAATTTTAATGACATTCTGATGGTAGCTAGCATTATACTCTTTAGAGTTTTGCTATTTGAAAGTGAAAGTTTTACTCCAATTTCAATTCAAGTTGAAGGATCAAAGTGCAAGAAAGAGTTTGTTTTGTGTGGATACTACAACGTTTATCCAGTTGTTATAGCTCGATATGAGTGGTTTACTATAGTCTATAATCCATAGATGACACAGGAGTTCCTTTTATCCTGATAATTTTATAGGAGCAGTTTCAACCATGTTGTGGAATTTAATTACCTTTGAAGTCGACAGTTTGATGTCTGTGATAGCCACACATGCAAGTTTCTCTCTAATGGGTATTGTTTTGTCGAGTTTTGTGTTCCAGATGGAGCATGTCAGATTCCATGATCTATCTGATGCCATGAGTGATGCTTTGGTTTATGCCGTTTTAATGTTTGAGCATTTGTTTTAGGATGTGAGTTGAACAGACTCAGGTTTTACTTAAGTTATGAATTGTTAAAAATCCATATTTCTTCTTCTACTTTATTGATAGCTATGTGTTTGCATCTGGTGGTGGTGTGCTAAATTTTGCTTTGCGAGAAGCGTTCAGATAAGCCTGTTTCAGTCTTAATAATTAGGATTAGCCCTTTGTATTTTTTTGGCATACAAGGTGTTTATGTTGATCTGTTTTGAGAAGATTTGTGTTTATTTTGGCTTTAGGAGGAATATGATTCAAGGTGGAGATTATTGAGTTTGTGACCCGAATTCGTTTTGTACTACAACTTAGAGTTCTACTCCTACACGGAGTCTTCATATACCCATTTAAATATGTATCTGTAGTTAATAGGATAAAATAAGAGAAAAGAGAACCTTATTGTAAAAATCTCAAATAATTACATTTGCTGTTAAATCATTATCTCATATAGTTAAACATGTTCTCCCCAAAGATTTTTCACATTAAATCATTATCTCCTGTTCTTTTAATCCTCTGTTTTTACCGCGTGTTTTAAAACACTATGTCAATTTGCTTTTGTTTCCATCCCTTTGCGACCAAAATTGCATCCCTACCATGATCCCTTACAAAGGACCCAGTCTTTCTTTCATCGGTAAACCTTCTGCTGCTCACAAAACAAGTAGCGAAACGAAACTATGGCGTCTCACTCTCACGAACTCCCTGGCATTCCAGGCCATGCAGAAGCGTGGTGCCCTCCTTCTACATACTTTGCACCACGTGAGTCTCTGACCATCTGTTGGTGTATTTGGGTTTCCCCAAATTTTGGAAAGGCCAACTGGGCCGACTCGGCCCATCGGGCCAAGTCAGCCCAGCGGGCCCAGGCCGCTGGGGATAAGGCACCATTTGGTGCCTCTTCCTGAGCAAGCGTGTAGAGGGGAGGCGAGCGGGTCAGGAGGAAGGCTGCCATTACTCTCCTTCCTCTTCCCCGAGCTCCTTTAAAGCATCATGGATGCTCCTCTCGGTTAATCACGGTGAAATCCTCTCTAATCCCCATCTATTTGATTCGAATCCACTCAATCCGATTGGAGTTTTGGCTTTGTTTTGCACTTCTGACAACCTCTTGTGATCCCAAGCTTTGGTCCGATCTCGATTCAACCTGTGGATGATCGCTTATGCGTGTTACCCTAGTTGAATCTTGGATTTGATCTTGAGCCTAGGGTTTGCTTGTTTGTTTAGGGAAGACACATGAAGCTAGTTCATCAGGTTGCACAGCTTTCTTGCTGGCTTCTTGATCCGGTTGCTTGTGGATCTCGGCTCGATTGTATTGCCCTGGTTGTGGCCGGTTCTTGTGACCTGCTACTTGGTGTTCGGCTAATCCACTCCTCTGGCCAGGAGTTGATTATGTGAGTTCTGTGTAGTTCTAGCATCATCTTGAGCTTTCTAGTGAATTGCCTTAATTTGGGAGTTGCGGCTTTGTATCTCTGACACGTTCGTCGGTTCTACTACGGCATTGCAGTGGCGATATCATTTTCTAGGACAACGTCTTTGACGTGCCTAGCCGATTAACACTGACAGTCTGTCAATGTTTTGTGAGTTCTCTCAAATTTGTGATTACTTGCATTCTGTGATTGCAAAGGAGCTAGTCAATTTATTGACTTGGTGATCTTGCATATGGGTGCTGTTGTTCAATGAGGATTTGGGACTAGATAGACTATTTGTGACAACAATATTAGTCCTCAGTTTACATTCTCTTATATATTTGACTATCACAATTGCTATCTTGTCATATATGATCATTTTGTGAATGTTTAGCTTACTGTTATACTTCTATATGCTCTATTGGTCGGCTGTGTCATAGCTCTATTAGTATATTCATGTTGTTCCAGTAAGCTTCTTTTTGTTGATTCACTGTTAAGTGCATATAACTTGGAAGATTATCAATTGTTTAGGTTTATATATAAACTGTCAAGTATTGAATTTGGTAATTGAGGTAAGATTGTCACAAATTAGTCTTTTACTCGTTCCTAGTGGCGAGGAAAGCCTTTAAGGCAACCCGACATCTGAGAACACTATAAAATATCAACTTGAGCTTGTATGCTAGTTGTTATGCCTCTATTATTGTTCATGAACATGCACATGTTTGTATCTTTGATTATGAGTACTTTTACTATGATATTGTCAATTATCATGTTTCAATATATTAGCATGTGCTTTTACGATTCTTTTGATCCATGGTTATTCTTTATACTTGGGATTTATGTCATGATAAATTTGCTAATGCCGCTTTTTATACGACAATCTAGAAAACGATATATTAAAATGGCTTCTAGTTCGGATGTAGTTAAGCCTGAGGTATTTGACGGTGCGAGCTTTAAACGCTGGCAGGCTAAAACTAGGCTTTGACTGATAGACCTCAAACTCTTTTGGGTCATCGCTAATCCCCCAAAACTTTCTTTGGAAGCTAAGGTGCTTAAGCGCTCGGAGGATGCGAACCATTCAGTCTTAGCTAGACTGTTTGCCGTCATGTCTAATAGGTTTTTTGATGTCTACTCGAACTACACCTCTGCTAAGGCACTTTGTTATATGATGATCATTAGTATGAATGGTAATTGTAATCACTATTATGTGTTATTGGAAGGTGTGTTTCCACTACATATTTGTTATCATATAAGGACTAAGTAACAACTTATATAAGACATTCAAGTGTAGTTAACTGACATTGACCACATACCTGATTATCTGAGTTTCGCTAAGTAATTGTTTTGGAGGATGTATCTCTGAGTGGGATTAAGGGATTAAGAACCCTCTATTGCTTCTTTGGAAGCTAGATTTAAGGACTCTCTGTTGCTTCTTCTTAAGCTAGATGGTGAAAGTTATGACTTTTTTAGAGACATACTCTGATGTAATGTTGGAAAGGCATCATGAGCAATTGGCCTTGGCCACACACTAAAAGCAGTGTGTATGTCCTGTCGGCATTAAAGACCGGTGACATGTGTGGGTATAATAACACAACCTTGGAAGAGTTCTTCTACAAAGTAAAAAAATTGATTATCACTCCCTGGTTTTGGGTAGAAACTGCATCGCAATAGGAAATGGAACTACAAGGTTCTACCTGTGGTGTCCTGTAAAGAGTAGAAAATTCATAACTAAAACTTGACCATCTTTGGCAACAAATGTTTTAGAAACTATCTAGCATATTCTCAAGAATGTGGGTTTTTCACTAGTATAGGTTTGGTATAATTAGATAGTTAGAGCATGTACTGTTGGTTTGCTAATGTTGAACTTGTTGAATATCTTTTGTACTAATTCCTATTATATATTCTCTTTGCTAGATCGACACACCAAACTCAAAAAAAGTGCTTCACTGAAGTTAAAGGAGGATATTATAGAATCAACCAAGAGAAGGAAGGCACCAGAAGGTTCACTACAACAACTCAATCCTTGGAGGTCGACGAAGACTGAAGCACATCTAGACAGTAGAGTTGGGTCGATGTTTCCACTTTAGTTATATCTTAAATGTATTTGTAAAACTATCGTTCAATGTTTAGTTTATCGCATTCACTCAAATGATTTTGTTATGTTACTCTGATATGTGCATTCTTGATAGTTATACTTTATTAAGAAGTGGAAGTGGAATGTGTGGGTTGTCACACCATTTTTTTCCAAAGTATCACGAAAATTGTGCCAATTTTTTTCTTCAAAGTTCCACAAAAATTTTCAAAGTTTTCTGAAAATTATGTACTTAAATTTCTCAAAGTTTTACAAAAACATGTAATGTTAGAAACTTTTAAAAAATGTACAAAGCAAATACAAAAAAAGTTACATACACTAAAACAGGTTACAAAATAATTACCAAAAATGTTATAAAACTACTTACAAAATAATGAGTTTATACAGGTGAACCCACAAAGATAGGACATAATTAGGGTGGGTATTCGGTTTATACAGCTAATTCGGTTCGGTTAATTAGGTGAAAAAAATATTTCAGTTTTTGAGTGATGACCACCGAATTGACCCAACAAAAATAATAAACCGAACCCAATTAAGCAAATTAATTTGGTAAATTGGTTTACCGAAATACATTGGACAACAACAAAACAGTCCTCACTTACATGGCAGCACACCATAGCCAAACATAAGCACCACATAGTCTTCTCACCCGTGAGCAATTGAGCAGAGGAAACAAAGTAACAAACGTTGAACACAATCTATACCCCTTTATAATGCACCTAAGCATTCTTTTCTACGTCCACCCCAAATAATGCACCCCACTAGAGATGGGCTAACCATCATGCACCCTACGAAACATCCCCAGAAACTTGCCTCCATTAAAATTAACCTCTCAGATCTTTCCTCAGCTTTACTCACCCATATCCGATGACCATTGTTTAATGTGTCTAACTCATCCATGTGACCCACAACAGATCTCCCCCCACCTCCAGCATCATCTCAAGGAAAAGGAAACAAATATTCTAAAATTAAGGAAAAGGAAACAAACGTTCTAGAAAAGGAAAAGACCATATATTACGTGTTGGGAAAAGAAAACCGGAAGACAGGACACTATACTAGTACCATATAGTTTTCCATGTAGCCCAGCCATATTGCCCTGACCCAAATCACCAATTCACCACAGCGTGACTGCGTGAGGACTCCTTGGTCACGCAGCGGTTAGTGGGCCTTTGGCACATGCGTGGGGGTTAGCTTAGGTACGTACATAAGTATGAGATCGGTTTTTTCGGTCTCGTTGATTTCTAAGATGTGGAAACTGAGACGAACACCGAACATGGTGAAAATAAAAACCGAGCCAAGGATCGAAAATCGAACAAACTGAGAATTTCGGTAAATTCGGTTTGATATCAAATTGCTCACCCCTAGACATAATGGTGTTTATACGGTGTGTGGAAAAGCTAGAAAAGTTGGGCAATACAAAGAAATACAAGGGCGTAGTATAGGTACTGCCAAATCTCAGAACACGTTAAACAGTGAGGATAGTACATGCAGATGTATGTACGAGCGGTTTTGATTTTTCCGTGTTGTAATCGCACTAACTTGTGGGTTGAAACTTTTCCCATCTAGAATCATCTTCAAACTACTAAAGAGGAAAATTGCACACGATAAATACTTCGATCTTTCGGTGATACGGTCTAGCCAGTTGCACCTGCAATTTTAGGAAATACCATTTAGAAACATAAAAAATAATAATTTGTCACTCCAAAACAAAGTACTTCGCTCTTCTTTCCCTCTTGGACGTTGTTGCCCTTGCTCCGCCCTTTTTCCTCCATATGCCGGGGCCGGCCGTCATCGCTACCGCTCGGGTGAGCTCCAGTGGTATTCGACGCTTTGTCGTGCTGCTCATGCAATCGTCTACACTTCCCACCTTCCGACGCTTGCTTGAGTTGTGTCCGTGCATTGGCGGAGCCACACATGAGTTGCGGGGTCAATTGACCCCACGACTTTTGACAAAACTGCCCAATACTTATATGAATTCACATAGAAGTAGTCCATGGTATTTTGGCGAACCGACCTATAAAAATTGAAAAAATCTACATTTGATCTCACAGACTTTAAGTCACCGTGCGTGGGACGCCACAGCGGCGAGTTTCTCCAGGCCGCGCGACCGTTGGATGGTTTGCACAGTTGCACCACGCTGCCTGGATCACATCACGTCGTCCCCTACGGCTACGGGCCTTCACGCACGGCACCTTCGGCGGTTGGGCTGATCGCCACCGTCCGATTATTAGAGCTACGCTCCCTCTACCCTGCTGGGCCAAACAGCTCAATAGAAGCCTACGGTGTTTTTAACTTCTGGGTGACATTGCCAGCTTCGATCGATTACGCCTTGCCCTCTGTAAACTCAATTTCCGAAAATTCTCTCCCTGGTCTCCGTGCTCGCAGTAACATTTGCCGTCGGACCTTGCTGCCTGCTGGATTATTTTCTCTAGGACAATTGTGCAGGGGATCCGAACGCTAGATTGCATCATAATTACCGATATATCTTTTAGCTAGTTCAGATTATCTTGGAAGAAAGTGGAGGTGACAAGTAGCTCATCGGCCATTACAAGCATAAAGGTCCAAAGGGAGGTGTTTGGCACTACAAGCCCTGAGAAAGTCGACGAGCGATCTTAAGTGAGATTTCATTCCCTCGAGTGCTGCAGGAAAAAGAGGGATTTGATGCCCATCTGATGCACTGCGTGCTTCAAATTATCGCAAAGCTGTTGCTATGGTGGAATTGAATAATCGAGCGTGGATTCTGCATGTGGAGTGGTTCGGCCTTCTCACGGATTGAAATATTGCAAGGAAGATAGAGGAAGAATACTGTAATCTCAAGACCGTGTTCAGGTGTGAAACCTATCTTGAAAAGGACAATCCTAACATGGACACATGATTTTATTGTTAATTACCTTGAAAGAGATACATATATTAATGGCCTTGTTTTCTGAACTAGTACTCTACGTGCACAATCAGAGTTCAGAACTTGCCACCTGCTTTTGCTGTTCGCCGTTGTCCATTCAGAAATCCAGTTGATCATTGGTCCATACGATTATGCAGCTAACTGCTTGTTTAGAGGACTAAATCACATACTTTAGTAATAGTAAGGTTTCTGGGGGCTAGGCTTTTGTCGTTAAGATATTTGTGTCCTGGTTTGCACAGTTTCTAGAGGCTAGGGCGCCTGTTCTGGTGTCTCCAACCAGCAAAAACTGGCGTTTCTCAAAGGAATTTTCTACACAACTATGCAAAGCAAAGGCATCTAACAGCAGTCCAGCACTGCAGAACAAAAAAAAACATTCAGATTCCCTCTCCCTCCTGCTGAGGAAATTCTGGCCTCGGAATCTGCAGTTGACACGAGTGGCTGCTAGTGATGGCGGGAAACAAGCAGGTAGTTTCATGTTCTGTCACGAGTATGTATTGCACTGCACTCAGATAACATATTCTTTGATACCAAGGTCAATTTAGCTGGCTTCAGCCAGATGCCAGGGACCTTTAATTTTCCTGTCTGCTATGAACAGCTGGAATAGCTCCATCCATGCCTCATTCAGTTCATGTTATCCAGGAGAACAATGGAATAATTAATGCCTATATAGGAATATACGATCCGTCCCTGTTCCACAATGCTTGCCATCCTATCGCAATCTCTGAGGAATGGGTAATGAACCAAAGAAGGGAAAACAGGCAAGACCTCACTTTGACCCAAGATATACAATCAAATGAGCACACTAAATTCTTCTACTGTAAAGAAATGAGCACATTGTGCTTCTGTCTTCCATCCAACTCTGCCACATAGTATAGGACACGATCGCCAATTCGGACATTGTTCATGACTTCCTTAACTACAATACGAGTAGTTGGGTACTTAGTGAAAACTTGGTTGCAGATTTTACAACAGTGAATACCTTTTTTTTAGAAACATGAATACTGCTCTTTTGAGAACGTAAGCACGAAGTATATTCTTAATTAGTAGTACAAGAACTCGATTTCCAACTTATTGTACGGTTCAGAAATCAAAACAGGAGAGATATGTGAGTTGAGTACGTACGAAATCTCCTCAGCCTCTAGCGTTAGTACTCGTAGTACTTATCTATTTGCTCTGTGCTCTAGCTGGTTGGCCTAGTAGGCACTGATCGATGCTTGTGGCTACCACATGGAGCTGACAAGCTGTGACTGTGCTGTCCCCTACCCCCTTTGTGCTTGTGGATGGATGGATATCCTCGGTAGGCTTTTGCAGCGGCTGCGAGAGTGGTCTCGGCATGATGAGCTTTGTTGGGTAGCAGGAAAGTTTCTCCAAATAGGAAGACTTCGCTCGTCATTTGACATGCCATTCTAGTAGTAGTAGTAATAATAATAATGTAATGCTAGTCAATGAGCGCCCTCAAGATCAGTTGCACGCACGAGACACGGCATTGGTAGGGCGTCCTAAGTTTAGCTCTTGCCTTGCCTGCCTGGAGAGTTACAAGGTACAAAAACAACAGCAGCATGTATTGTCTGCGTTGAGGAGAAGAAGAGGAAGAAGTTGCTTTAATTTCCTTCAGAATGGGGCCTTGTCACGGAGGGGAAGGAAAGCACTTACTGCCTTTAACTTGCTAGCTTTCTTCGAGCATTATCAGGTACGCTTTGATCGGAGACACGAACATTACAACGGCATGGTCTTTTCCACGTAGAGTCCTCTACGATTTGTCGGTTTTTTTTATTGTGGAGACAGCAATGGCATGACAGTGAAGCCTAAGCTAAGCTCCCTCCCTCTCACATTAAATTTTTCACTAGCTTTCGTCTGAAAGACTTGTTAGGTAGGGCTTTGTAGCCAACACCTATGGTGCTTGTTTAACTTACCGGAGTAGCAAATATAAGGAAGTGCTTATATATGAGAAAATGCACAGATCACAAAAGTGATCCAGGAGTTGCTTTGTACCTAACTATTTAATAACTACTCAAGTTTTAGAATCTATGTGTTTTTTTAATGTTGTATAGAAGCACTTCTCTAGGATATTTAATTCACTCGCCAAGAAATTTAATTCTTTTTTACTGCAATTTGGTCACTGACAGTCACTAGTCGCTGCAAGGATTCATTGTAGTCGTAAATCGCAAAATTCAAGGACCAATCTACTACAAAAGGTAAAAAAGCTGAAGAAGGGAACTATCTGAAACATTATCCTGCAGTTCAGTGCTTGCAAAGGTAGGAGAAGGACACCCACAAAATTTCCAGAACAACATAACTCAGGCAAGACTCATCACCATTTGACTGCTTATTTCTGGCTAGTCCTGGCCAGTGTTTTGGATTTCGGTTTCGGATAAAATACCGTTCATGTCCGGAAAACGAAATTTCAGCGAAATTCGGTAATTTCGGACAAATCTCGTCCGGAAATTCAAATCCAAATTTTGAATCCGGTTTTTTTTCTACCGGGAAATGCCGAATTTCGGCGAGAATTGGCGAGATCTCGCCGAGAATGGCGAAATTTCGCCAGATTGACAAGCCCAAAATTGGTCCAAAAGATGGAGAAAAATTTGAATTTTTTTGGAGAGTTCTGACGTATTATTAATGTTGTCACAAAAATTTCAGATTTTTTTGAATCATGTAAATTTTTTTAAAATTGAAACATTGGTACTGTCGTAATGAAACGCTCGCCGGCAATTTTGAACTGAATGAAAAATGGGACAAAGCATGTTATAAATATTTGAAATTTTAATAGCATGATTCTGACATGTGAATAATGTTGCCATAAAATTTTCAGTAGTTACTGAAGCTCGGGTATACGTGCGTGAAGTATGAAATTTCGGCAGCATTTTGACTGAAAATCGAAGATTGAGAGTCACAATTCGAAACAATTAATGTATATTGGCATGACAATTATTAAGAATGTAATAAAATCGATACACACAACAAGTACTAACTTATATGTTATATATGTTGTAATAGGAATCTTTAAATGAAGAAGTTTATGACTCCGTGACCTACTAATCTTATTGTATATGGAAATCTTATTGTATATTGAAATCTTATTCATATGACCTACATTGATCCTACTTGTGTTTTGAAAAGGTTTTATCAAAATATCACATTTAGGGGGAGTCAAGTTTGCTACATGTGCAAATTTCGTCCCTGTTTCTTCTATATGTTTTCTTGAAAAGGTTCATCGAAAATGTCTTATAACCGTTAGAATTAAATTTCTCATAATTCTACGGACCACTTGAATTCTTTGTCCGTAAGTTTTTACTTCTACGGACTAGTTAGCGATACTAGTCGATTCACGCCGGACTAGTTAGCGATATTAGTCGATTCACGCCGACCACTTGGAAGTGGTCCGGCGTGAACGAAACTTACTTACGCGACCACTTCCAAGTGGTCCGCGTGAACTCGATGTTTATCCTATTTCGATTTTTATTTTTAAAACATAACAAATGATGTTAAAATATTTTCATAAATTTTATGTATTATCCTACATATCTTATGATACTCCCATAAATTTTTCATAGCATGAAAATGCATTCTCAATTTTTAAAATTCGAGAGTGTTTCACTAAATGCCAAAAAGTCTAAAAATAAACTTTTTCAAACATTATCATTGAAGATCACTTACTGAGAACTTATTGATATAATTCCGGTCAGATCTGGCCAAAAAATTCAAATTTCGGTTTAAAATTCGAAATCTCGCGTTTTTGCGAAATCTCATGAAAAAATAAAAATCCGAAATATACTGTAGCAATTTCAATTTTTTTTCGGATTTTTACATCCGGCCGGTCTATGCAAACTCGCTGGGGTCCGAAATCCGAGATTTCGGCGAGATTTCGCCGAATTTCGGCGGTTTTTGTAACCTTGGTCCTGACTGCTTACCCCATTACTTGACCTTTAGATCAGAGAGAAGAAGTAAGCCCTACAGGCACTAAAGAGTCAAATTGGCACGACCAATCTGGCAAATTCTCCAGAAGGATATATTTCTTTAAAGTTTCTTCCTCCAAGCCTACACCACTGTGACATACAGTTGCCTATCCTAATGTGACTACCCAAAAAAGGCTTCAGAGTGTTGCATAATTTAAACAATCATTTCAGTACCACTTCAAAAGGCTGAGAAAGGATGCAACCCCATGTGAAAGCGGAAGCCATTAATTTTTTTGGCCTCGTACTTTTTTTTTTTTTTTTGACAAATCTGGCCCCTTAAAGAATTTACAAAATTAGCCAAGTCCCCACCACATGTGTCACTTATCGCGCTCTCGTACCATGGCAAGACGCTGACAGCACGGCATGACCCACTGGCCTACCGAGCTCCCTTTGCTCGACATCACATGGCCTGCCGACCTCCTCTGGCTCGGCATGGCATGCACGTATTTATTTACTTAATTAATCATGTAATTAATCACTTGGCCACATCCTGTCGAGGGATGGGTGCTCGGCAGGGACCAGACGAGCTGCCAATCCATGGCACCTGCTGCCGAGCTCGGGGTATGCAGTAGGTAACATGTTTCTCCTGCAGCTGCTTCTGTAGTCAGGAACGGGGCTAGTTTTGTAAATTCATTCGTGTAAAGCCAAATTTAAAAAAAAATGTATCGAGGGCCAAAGAAGCAAATAACTCTATGAAAGTGAGGGCACCAAGAATTCTTGTGCCTTTTTTATGACTACAAAAATGCAGCTATTGGTCGTGTGTGCCTTTTAGATAAGACACGCACAAAATATTTCCCTCCTAGACTAGCATTGATTTACACAACTATAAGGCCTAAGGGCATTGTAAATGGGGCATTTTGCCTTTTTTTTTCAGTCCCACATTAAGGAAAAGAAGTCATATATTGTTGCCTTGTAATTAGAATCCTCATTTGACATATCTGAACAGAAATTTCGAACATTAAGCTCCTCATTGGCCACACCTTGTGGCCTTGCTTCCATTTGTATGTACTACCAACGTAGCATCAGGTTCAGGTAGTAGTATTCCAACCAGTCTTTTGAGTCACTACTATACGAACATTAGAAAAAAAAATAATTCATACCACCGTAAAGGTTGTCACTTCAGGAAATACAACTCGTTGTCTCAATGACATGTGGGTTCAGAGGCCACATGTCATTGAGACAACGAGTGGTATTTTTTGAAGTACCAACGAATGAAGTGGTATAGTATGAATCATCCCTAGAAAAAAAAAGGTGAAACTTTATCTTGTTGGGCTGCTCCTGAAGCCTTTATCTTGTTGAGCTGCTCCTGAAGCCAGACAGTTGGTGCTAGTTTATTGTTTCTGCCTTTCAGTTACACTTTCACGTAGGGTCAACTCTACCGGTAAATGCAGAATCTGCTTCTCTGAGTAGTATATAATAGCGCAATAATTGTCACGGAAGCAACCTTATCATTGGAGGTAGGCTGCCTGTGCAAAGCACTGAATTTTACTGTAACAGCAGAAAAAAGCAGGATGGATCGATCCTCATCTCAAGCTTACCACGAGCAAGCACCACCACCAGATAGTAGTAGATATATTTCAGGAAGCACTCGTCTACCTACCTGCAAAAGCAAGTCAATTTATCGAGTGCTTCAAGTGCACAATTGTACATCACAAGGACATCTCATTCAGATTAGTTGGATTTTTTTCTTAAAAAAAAGGAGAGCCAGGTCTAATCATGCCATACCACTAAATTTCGTTCTTTGTTTAACAGAGACGAAGACAACAAATTTCACATGAGGTGAATCACAGAAAAGATGCCCCTGCACGCAGCGTAACAGAAGCAGCAGCTGCAAAGGAGAGAAAAGGACCGGGTGCAGATGGGCAAGCAAGGAGAAGGAATAGGAGGATGAGGGGGAGGAGATAGAGAGGAATCTACCGAGCCCATTGGCCACGAAGCAAAGCAAAGCGACCGCGGTGGCTGTAGGGCCGTCGCGCTGCGTTGCCTCTCCGCTCCACTAATCTCAGTGTCCATAGGAGGAGGGCTCCCCACTTAGCCAACTCATAACCAGTAGAAAAGGGCGGCTTAAAGGCCTAAAGCTTTTTCAGGATAGCACACACAGCCGCACTGCCAATTCCGAATTGCCGAGGCCAAGTACATGAATGGCATTGTTGCTTTTGAAGCCTTCTCTCTCTGTTTTAATCCCTAACATATTTTTTTTAATCCGATCCCTTCTAAATAATTTTACAAAAATAGCCTCCCTCGCATGCGGAAGGTGCGGCTGATATCACTTGCTGTGCTACAGTAGCACAATATGTTTTCCTAACGAGCAACTTTTCCCGGCATGTTAATTAATTTAAGCACCTTAATTAGTATCTTTAATTAATCGATTTAATTATTCTATCACTTAATTAAGTCAAGAATTAAGTGACAAATTAAGTCACCACCGAGCCAGGGTTGCGCGGCAAGTGACGCGTGTTGTCTGTCACGTCTTCAACGATTGAGGATGCTATTTTTATAAATTTATTAAAAAAGAAAAGCTAGATTTAGGGGGAGGGAGCGAAAACTCCGCTGCTTTTGAAGAGAATCCACCAACCAAGCCCCCCGAGTGATGTGATTTGTGCCTCTGCCAATTACTCGTTCGCCCTGGCCTGGCCTCGCTTTCTCGTCGCGAGTGCTCGCGTGAACATTCCCGTGCCCCGCCCACTGCCCACTGGGCTAATATTTTACGCCCCCGGTGCGGCCTTTCCACGTTGGGCGAGCACGGCACCGCCCGCCTTTTTCTCCTCCTGCTGCTTCTGCATGCCCCCGCGCGGCACATTCCAATTCTCTCCCCGGCCGCGTCTATCTGCGGCTGGCAATGCTCGCGCGCTCGCGAGCGCCTCCGGGCCGGCACGGCACGTGTTCGGATGCGCGCCGCGGGGATCGACGCCCTGTCTCTTGTGCATTGGCCCGTCCATGCGCGCGTCCCGACCGCACCTGCATGCGGTTGCGGTGCGCAATCTACACCCAGCCACAGGCATCGTTCAAAAGCCACCAGCGACTGGGCTGCCTGTGCTGTGCGAGCTAGCTATACGTGACACCGATGAGTGCGTCTCTTCTCTTCCACCTCGTTCTGCCGTGCCGGATGCGAAAGCGTACGTATTTGTTTGCGCGACCGGCCAGTGCGCGCGGTGCTGCTAGCTTCGCCTTTTCTCTGAGCGGCGCGGGGCACGGCCGTCGTGCTGTACGCGCTGGTGAGCGCGTACCCGTGATCGGATAGAGGCAGGGAGGTGTGAAAGCCGGCCGGGCCGGGGGGTTGGAACAGTGACGGCGACGGTCGGTCGCGCTGCGCGCGTCGTGTCGGCACGGGAATGGCCCGGGCCATGCAGATTCCGGATTCCCGTGGCGCCCTCGGCGTGACAGCCACCCCTCCGATGGGCACGAACGATCGAGGGGCGGCGCCGGCGGGTGGCGCGTAATGCCGGTGCAGCTTTTCCCGCGCCGCGCCGGAGGCCACACGATGGGAAATGGTGAGGCGAGGTGTGTTCCACGGCCTTTCGGTGTTACCAAATGGAGCTGATTTGTGACATGGTGGTTACCGCTGCTGCTGGTGACCAGATCGACCGACAAATTTCTTTTTGTTGAGGGAATTCTCATTTCATGTGACAAGATTGCAACCACCAGGGGAGGATTGATCGATGGACACATCAAGGAAAAAAGAGGATGAAAAATAGAAGGGAATAGCACAAAGGGGCGCCCTTTGACCTAAATTCCATTTTTCACAGCATTAAAGAGTATCTTTTAGGAGCCTGTAGCTACGTGTACGGATCGAAAAACTTTTTCAACCAGTTTATAGTGCGTGGATATTTTTTTAGCCAGAGAGAGACTGTTCATTACTGGTTGCTACAAACACGCAGGGTTCCATTGAATATTAGTGTGCGTATCCGGATAAATATTTTTTTGTAGTGAATAAATATGTTTTAGCACAGTCATTTCTTGCACAATTTTTTTTGACATACATTGTTTGTGTAAAATTTCAGTTTATGTGGTTCAATTAGCTAGAAAAGTTGGATAAAAAGTACATTTCAATTAATTTCCTAAAAGGTACAATTAATTCTATTGTTGCAAAAAATGTAAAAGTCTGGCCTGTTCGGAACACATGAATGTAAAACCACAGAAATAGAAAAAACACAGGAATATGATAAGAATGAATGTGCAAAATAAATAATAGGAAAAACACAGGAATTAGAGGAATTGGTGCTTGAATGAGTCATAGGAAAAACTTTTCCATCCAGTGTGAGATCATGTTTTTTCCCTACGATGTTCCTATGAAATCATGGGAATGGAAACAATAATGATCCTTAGGAGTTGAAATGGTGACTTCCTATGTTGCAAAGGGACGAATAGTACCAATTCATGTAGAAATAGGATTTCTCCATTCTTTGTATGAAATTCCCTCGATTCAAAAAGGTCCTAAAGTTTCGTTTCGTGCATATTATGTTGGCTTACGATGATCTTGTCTGGGCAAAACTTCTTTCTGTAGTTTGTTGTTTGTCTAGTTGTTTTTCCAACCATATTGCAATAAGAGATTTTTTGCGTGATGGATAACAAAATATATTAGAATAGTTAGTTAAGAAAAAACCCATGTGGGCATAACTACAAAAGATTAACCACTGGATAAAATAAAATAAGATTCATCACAATCGATTCCTTCTCAGAACCGATTGTGATGAGGGGGTGTACAATCTCATTTTTTCATCCTCCTAAAAACATCACATATTAACAGTATGCACGTAAATATCACATTCACACAGTACAGATTACACACAGTATACACATATCACATTCACATAACACAAACACTTTATTACAACATGTGTATCATATCCATTTGAAAGCATCTAGGCCCCTAATTTAATTTGGTTTTGATAATTGATGACAATTGCGGTTAATGGACTAACATTTTCAATTTGAGTATTTTGAGAATAGGTTAGTCCAAATTTCGACGAATATATAAGCGTGGAATGAGTGAAGAAAAAAAGCAAGCGTCGAAGACAAAATGAATAAGGTATAAAATTTAAGGATTTTTCATAACTTTTTGCCTATCTCGGAGTTAGGAAGAAAAGATTGGGTTGCTAGAATAGATGTCACACTATTAAGAGGGGTCATTGCCGCTTGTTCGATGTCGAAAAAGGTTTAGGAGCTCAATACTTGTGTATTTAGACTTTTATGTGGCTTTGCATAAAAATAAAAAGAAGAAAAATCTTTGCGAACAAAAATATGTTCGGTGTAGTGGGGCTGGTATGACCGGGCCCCCTTCGGTCATACCGACCATCGGTGTGACCAGGCTCCTCCCAGCATGTTTTTACAGAAGCATGCATTTTTGAAGCTGATGGGGCCGGTACGACCGAGCCCATGGGTGGTGTTTTTTACAGGACGTATGCATTTGGCTCTGAGGTGGGCGATATGATCGGGGACCATTCGGTCATACCGTTCGACGGTATGATCGGACCCCCTCTGGTCATACTGGCCATGTGACCAACGGTCACTGACAGTGCATTAAATGCACTGTATCGATCGTTGCCCATTAAGGGGCGGTATGACCAGCCTCTCATGAGGTTTTTGTCCAACGGTTAGATTAGGTGGGTGGGGGTTATAAATACCTCCACCTGCATTTTAGAGTTCTTTTTGGATCTCATTGATGATATTTGAGCTCTAGCTAGTCTTCAATACTCTTTGTGCATTCAATTCACACTTTGAGAGAGTTATGCAAAAATTGAGTGGTGCATTTAGTGTTGAGCCTCTAGACATTCAATTTGACCTCGAGCAAGCGTCAAGGCTTATTACTCTTGGAGGTTGCCTACTCCTAGACGGCTCGGAGGTGTTCGTGCGCGGTGAGCTTCTCAACACAGGTTGTGAGAAGCCCCAGCAAGTTGTGAAGGCCGGAGTTCGTCTACCCGGAGCGGAAAATAACTACCTTAGTGATCGAGGAAGGCTCAAACGGGTGGAGCCGGTTTGAAGTTGTTCAAGTCACCTCAACGTGGAGTAGGGAAGACCGGCAAGTCTCCGAGACCACGGGATAAATTTCTTGTCTCTCATTTTCTTGTGACTTCTATAATTCTTATCTCTAGCAATTTGAGTATATTATTTGTAATTAGAATCCTTTATTACTTATACTTGACTTGCTAGAATACTTTATGATCATTAGAAATCATAGTTGTAGATTACCATTATTGCAATTCTAGCTTAGTGTTTTAATTAATTGCAATTAAAGTCGAAAAATTTAGAAATCTCCTATTCACCTCCCTCTAGTCGGTTATCCTTAATCCTACAAGAAATTTCCTCGAGTTAGGGTTTCAAATTTACCGTCTTAACACCCAAACTTAAGGATGTCAAAATTTCTCACCTAAGTATTGCTTTCAACCAAAATATGTGATGTTTTTTTTCCAGTGGGGGTGGTTTTCTTAGCCTCTGGAACAACAACAGAGGAGAGTTTAGTCCGAGGGCATAAATAAACTAGCGAGGCACATCACAATCGGTTCTCAGTTAGAAGCGATTGTGATTATTATTAACACTCTCTTCTAAATCATCTATCACAATCAAATTTTTTTTAAAAAAAATTAAGAACCGATCCAGATGAAGCGATAGTGATATAACATTTTGTAGTAGTGTGTATTCTTTGTAGTTGTTTTATGCGATAGCTTTGGAACATAAGAGCAGTGCAACAAACCCCAAACTGACAAGAAATACAACTACTACAACATTTGCTTAGCGTTAGTAGCACAACAAAAATCTTCCTTGAAATGTAATTCCCACATATACAACTACAATCCTCACATGTGCATTAAGTCATTACCCACTGAAAGCACATTCTTATATGATTCTTTCAAAATTTTCTCCTTCCAAGATCGAATAAACAACGCCTACCTGATATTCATTTTCCAACATTCCTAAAGAACATTTGCCGATAAAAAAGAACAAACTAAACCAGCAAAAACGCAACACACTTCATATTCCACTTGATCAAGACCGGTCACGGCTCACTTCTACATGCTCTGTGGCTTGCTAATAAGCTCTTATTTTAAAGCAAAACTATTTTACCACATAAAATCTAGTCGAAAGAAAAACAGACACCGAGACAAGAAAGAAACGGGACGAGGAGAGGAATAAAGTTAGTTACCCAACGGGCGCTAATATTTATCAGCCCTCCTCCTCCCCCTCCACTTCGCACCCTTTTTAACCGCTTTTTAAAGCGCTCCCCGGCCTTCCCTGCCTACTTGCTCCCTCCCTCCCCACTTCCCCCCTGCAAGACCCGGCGCGCGTGCGGAGAGGGCGACAGAGCGAGGCGGAGGGGCTGAGCGGCATGGCCCTGGCCGACGCCACCGCCTTCCCCTACGGGCTGCGCGTCCTCGTCGTCGACGATGACCCCACCTGGCTCAAGATCCTCGAGAAGATGCTCAGGAAGTGTTTCTACGAAGGTTGGAATCTTTGCTTTCCTCTTTGGTTATTGAGCTTGATTGATGGTTATGGCTATGCTGTGGTAAAAACTGGAAAGATGGGAGTGCATGTGCACCCGTCGTATATGCATGCTTAGTGTTTGTTTAAATTACGCAATGGATGATTAGGGAAACCTCGCTCTTGTCAGTATGTTCTGAAAAAGTAGTCTCTTTTTGGCAAGGACTTGCTACTTTAAATCGGTTGTTTGGATCATGTTAATTCAAATTAGGTTTTTTTTTTTAAAGATTTATGTCGGCAATTTTCCTGCCTTTTGGTTTCATTGTGTGTTTGTTCTTGCTTATGTATGTAACATGTGGTTGCTAAGATAGGAGGTATTTGTGTGTTTTTGGCATAATTGTCCAAACTGTGTGGTGTCAACTGTTAAGAGTGGGAGCTACAGGCCTGGACAATAACTTTTTACTAAAATTCCCTATAGCGCAACATGAGGCAACATACATATTTCAAACCTGTGTCCACTGTTAAGCGATGATTGTTCAATTATTTAGATGGATGATTTGGTTCCACTCCTGCATAATTTGCTAGTAATCAAGCATTGAAATTCAGAAAACTTAGTTCGTCTGCTACCTTCTTAGTTTGCAGTCTTGCAGACTATTTAGGTGCTATCTTTGTGGCACCGGTACTAAGGCAGTAGCTGGCTTCCAAGGCAGTAAAGTTTTCAATGAATTAGCTAGCAAGCATAGCATAGCATATTTGGCTTTTAAGGACTATGTATATTCAATTTGAACACACATTAGTCCTTTCGGCAGACCTATTACCGGTTTATCACTACTGAATGGTCAGTGTTTTTCAACAAACTTGACCGCCAATCTAATAATATCATCTCTCTCTCTCTGCGCGTGCGCGCGCCTGTATGTAAACCATTTTGTATGCACCATATTTATGATTAATAGTCATGGATTATCTATTACTTAGACAGTTACACTAAACTAGCTATCTACCTGCAGTCACCACATGTGGCCTAGCTAGAGTTGCTCTTGAAATTCTCCGAGAGAGGAAAAACAAGTTTGACATTGTAATTAGTGATGTCAACATGCCTGACATGGACGGGTTCAAGCTTCTCGAACACATTGGACTTGAGATGGATCTGCCTGTTATAAGTTAGTATTCAACACCAGAACCTGTCTCCCCGCAAGCTTTAAATAAGAAATAATATCTGCTATGTGGTTTGATTATCTATTCTCAAAAACACCAAATTGCTCCATTCTGTTTTCACAGTGATGTCCATCGATGGAGAGACAAGTAGGGTGATGAAAGGTGTCCAACATGGTGCTTGCGATTACCTCCTTAAGCCCGTTCGAATGAAGGAACTCCGGAACATTTGGCAACACGTATATAGGAAAAAAATGCATGAGGTTAGAGAGATTGAAGGTCACGATAGTTGTGATGATCTCCAATTACTAAGAAATGGTTTTGAGGGATTGGACGAGAAGAGCTTATTTATGAGAGTTGATTCCGATTCCATGAGGAAGAGAAAAGATGTGGACAAGGACCATGCAGATCACGAGTCAAGTGATGGTGGTACTGTTAAAAAGGCTAGAGTAGTTTGGTCTGTTGATCTTCATCAGAAGTTTGTAAATGCTGTGAACCAAATTGGATTCGACAGTGAGTGCTCTGTGAAAATTGAGACATTTGCATTTTCCTTCCGATAAATTTATAAAATTTGCATGATCTCATTTCAAAAGGGCAACTGTCACTATCTTGCAGAAGTCGGGCCAAAGAAAATACTGGACTTGATGAATATTCCTGGCTTAACAAGAGAGAATGTAGCTAGCCATCTCCAGGTATGACATATGATGTTCTAATCCTAAACTTTTATGCTCTCTTTTCTTGAAAAAAGGAACCGAATAAAGAAAGTTCAAGGCTAAACAGTTCTTTGCTACTATGACTTCAAATTATTAGACAGGACGCACTGAATTCAGATTACTCCACCATGACTTTTTGTCCAGTTCACTGTACCTGGTCTGACATGACAAATTCGTGCAACAGTCAGGGACCTTTCTTCAAGACTCAAAAATTAGGCACACGAAATGCAAATTTATAATCTGATACATGGTGTTTCTTGTGCATTAAGGACCACCTTTTCTTAATAAAAGAAGATAACCTTTGTCAGAGTTTGTCTAGAAGTAAGTGAAAGAAGGTTCTTGGTTCAGTAAATGACAGAAAAGTGGATGTTATGGTGTAGCTATGAGTTTCTGACATGGCATACTCTTGACTTAGCCATGTTCATGGCAAAGTGCCTATTGTGTAATTGGTGGGGTTGTTGTAGGAACATATTTATTGAATAGCTCCCTGCTATCCTCTAAAAACTTTGTGATTTAACCCGCATCCTACCTTTCTTAAACCCTTAAATATCACAACTTTCGAGCTTTCATGAAAAAGCCATATGAAGTTTGGATCATCTGATTTTACCCAATACTCCAGAATTCAAGTTAGCATTCTTGTATTCCTTAAAAATACATAATGATGTTCTATTATTCATAAGAAGAAAATTAATTGCTATGCAGAAATATCGCCTCTACTTGAGTAGGCTGCAAAAGCAGAATGAAGAAAGGATATTGGGCGCTGCTAGGCAAGATTTCAGCCATAAGGGACCATCAGATAACCTTAACCTCAGAAGTTCCTTCCAAGAGCAGCCAAGCAACATTGCCAGTGGATATCCACATGCTTCTAAGAACATACAAGCTCAGAACAGCATGCTGGATTCTCAGTTAGAAGACACTAAGAGCGCAGTGCCCTTGCCGGTGTCAGATAAAAACAGAACTCCAGTAAGCGACGTTGCTGACTCTCAGAATGTCGCTGGTGCTTCACCTTTAGGTGGGCTGCTGTCTTTCAAAGGGTTACCAGTGAATCAGGACAGGAAGCCGCCAGGAACCATGATATTGGAATCCCAAGCCTGGACTGGAGGTTTGCCATCAAAGCAGTTCATGCAATATCCAAAGCATAACCATGAACGTTGTGACCTGTTAGGGGATTATTCATGCCTGCCAAAGCCAGACTTAGAGAACCCTATTGCCCCTGGTAATTTGTTTACCTCGTCACCACTAATCTCAATGAGTTGCAGTATGGAGGGGGATGCCAGAGACTTCTCAGATGTGAAGCCAGCCCTTCTTGACTGCATCAAGTCCTCATCTCCAGCGTTGACATGTACAATTGGTTCGGTTTCTGTTCAACTTAGTGACAGTGTTTTGACCTCAACTGATGGCGATCTCAAGTTTTCCAGAGTGGAAGGTTTGCCCAGCATTAAAGATTGTTACTTTGATCAGACAAACAACCAGGGCACTTTGCTTCCTTCACAAGAGCCAACTATCATATGCGGCACAGATTTGGCTTCTCTACCCGACGACCTGCCCGGTTATTCACTTCAAGGTGTCTCCTTTGAGAATATAGGACTGAGTAGCATTGATTTATTTCACTACAACGACACAACGATACTATCCGGACTACAAAGTAACTGGTATGATGATCTAGAGTTTAGCAGCGAAACGACGGACTACCCATTGATAGATGGATGTCTCTTTGCCTAATCCCTCTTCTGCCCCCCTTCTTTCGACCATGCCGATGTTCTTTGGTATGTTCCATATAGCACCTCTTGTAGGGCTATAGTGATCTAACTTGATCCTACGCTGGAAGGATTTAATTGTAGTATCTCCACTTTTGATAAATGTCTGTACTATAGACTGTGACATGGTATAATCTATATACTTTTCGATGATCTTCCAAACTATATATGAAGATTGTCAAATATTTGCGTACACAACTGACACTTGCAGTAAAGTTTTCTTCTGACGCAGCATTGCAAATGATATGCGAGACTTGGTATACGTATCTGAATAGCCTGAAGCGACAGTTTTGCAGGATTCTGTTTCTTTTGTGGAGGCTTGCATTGTTTGCCCAAGAACTTTGATGATCAAAATCAGTCAGACGACCTCTTTCTTTCATCTCTTCCCTAAAATAAAAGTAGTTTGTCACAGATGTGCATACCTTCTATAAAAGTGATAGCAGTTTGTCAATTTTGTCAGTTGAATTAGCAGTCTTGCCCGTGCTTATTGCTACTGCTGCAGTTGAATTAATTCATGTTCCAGCCTGATGCATGTTCTTGTCTTGTGTATCAATGACACGAAGCATGTATCGCTCTCGGTCGACTCTAGGAAGACATCCACTAAAAGGTGTAGTGAACTGACAATGCGTTTCCCGTTTCTTTTTTTTTTCCTGGTGAAAGGTTTTGTAGTCTGAACCTGAATTTGTCACCATAAAAAATTTTATATTCTATTCAACTTAGTGTGTTTATAATTTATTTTCCGTTCGAAATGTATAATTAATATAAACCAGAATCTGCATATTGAAAGCTTTCGCAACGAGCATGTATGGTTGGAGATATCTGACAGGCGCTTACGAAGCCAAGCGTGTTGGTAGGTTGCAACTTGCAAGGTTCAGCCTTTGATCTGGGGCGCACATGCGTGAACTTTGCGTAAACCAGCCTATTTGGCGTATTTCACAGAACCCGTCAGTTAGTGGAGTGAATCTTCAATGTCAGAGCGTCAGAGCCTCAGAGGACACAAACCAAACGAGAAACAAACCAGCGAGAAGCCGGGGGGTCAGTCTAGGCGGGATCCGGGCGCGAGATCCGTCACCCCACCACCAATGGAGGTGGCGATCGCCGGCGCACTGGCGGCCGCGTTCCTATTGCTATGGCTGGACACGGTATCGGCTGGATCTGCGGCGGGGGAGGGGCGGCGGCTGCACACGCTCTTCTCGGTGGAGTGCGGCGACTACTTCGACTGGCAGGCGGTGGGGCTTCTCCACAGCCTGCGCAAGGCGGGGCAGCCCGGCGGCGTCACCCGCCTCCTCAGCTGCGCCTCCGAACAACTCCCCTCCTACCGCGGCCTCCGCCTCGGCCACACCCTCCAGGTCCCCTCCTACAGCCGCCACCCCCGCACAGGCGACTGGTAACTCTCGTTGTCATACACACATACACACCACTCCTCTCGTTCCCCATGTATATTAGTGGCTAGTTACTTCAGCAAAACTATCAGAAGCATTTGCATTTGTGATGCCCTCCTCAAGTTGAGGCTGTTCTGTTCCTGTCGTTAGTTATGGTACATTGGAATCGTTATGTTCGAATGCAAATTTTGCTCCACTGTGAAATCTGGGGGCTTTCATACGAACAATCCCCTGATTCATGGTATAGTTTGGTGACTGTGCGCCTGGAAGTGAAATGTTTGGGTGTAGAGTTTGGGATGGATTACGAAATGAAATGCTGAACTCTCAGCACGGCGTGCTTTTGCATTGGGAGTTTATATTGTTGGTTGTTGAGTTTGAGGTAATTGATTTGGCAGGTTGTTGCCCTTCTGTTATTCTAAAAAAATTGATTTGGCAGACCCTTTTGGATTGAACTAATTATTGTTGTACAGTAGACTACTGGGGGATAAACTGGATTGTCCTATGAATATGAGTTTGGGAATATTTGTCAAGTGGAGAATGTTGCGATTGCAATGTCAGATGAAAGTGAGCTTACTGAACTTCGTGTCGTTTTTCGTGTGTAGGTACCCAGCCATCAATAAGCCTGTAGGGGTGGTGCATTGGTTGAATCATAGTCCAGAGGCAGACAATGTTGATTGGGTCGTGATCTTGGATGCAGACCAGATTGTTCGAGGTCCTATTATTCCTTGGGAACTCGGAGCAGAAAAAGGCAAGCCTGTTGCTGCTTATTATGGGTATGGTTTTTAGTCAGCATTAATGATCTTTTTGTCCTTTTTTGTGCCTAGTATGATCATAATAAATTGGAAAGACAGAACTTCAATAAATTACTGAATTATTATGTTATGTCAATAATCTACGCATTGGACATTTATCCTTCCTCTTGGTGCATACCTTTGTTTAGAGTGTCATTTGTTAAATCAGGTTCTGTTTTCCCTTGGTATTGAATGTGGCATTTATACTTTAGTCGATACGAAGTCTGTTTTTTTCCGAAGATCCACTATGATAATGAAAAAGATCTGTACATATCCGACCAAATCGATCAAGAATATCCCAATCTGATAAATCAGTCCAAATTGGTTTACTAATAGGATGCCCCGATCCAGTATGAAATTGATCTTGGCCGGTTACCCAGAATTCGTGACTATTCTATTTCCTGATGCTAACAATGTATAGTGGTCAAATAGGATTATTTTCTTCGCGAGACCTTTTACCTTTTTTATCATGTGGGAGTTAGAATTAATTCTTGTTTACTTACTTTTATCTGTGCGCGCGTTGTTGTTGTTGTTTTTTTGGGGTCTGTATTCAGCTACAAAGTTTTTTCTGTATACTGCAGGCGGTTCATCATCCTTCTTTCTAAACATGTTAGGATAACAACAAAATTCCTTGTATAAAGTTGAATTATAGTGTGGAGGCAATTCTGTATGATGCATTATGTTTCTATTCTGAGAAAGTCAATTACATATGCAATATTGCCTCTGGATCCTCACTTGGTAGCTAGGTATTCTGTATTATTGTCTGAATTGCACTGAGCTTCCAATCAATTTTATCTATGTTTTCTCTTAAGTAGGTATTTGAAGGGTTGTGATAACATCCTTGCACAGTTGCACACTGCACATCCAGAATTTTGTGACAAAGTTGGTGGGCTTCTAGCCATGCATATTGATGACTTAAGGGCTCTAGCCCCTCTATGGCTTTCGAAGACCGAAGAAGTGAGACAGGATAAGTCCCATTGGTCAACTAATATTACTGGTGATATATATGGTATGGGTTGGATCAGTGAGATGTATGGGTACTCATTTGGTGCTGCAGAAGTAAGCTCAATTGCTGTTCTCCACTATGCATCATTGCCAAAGTAAATATTTTCTGCAGTATTTATTTTATGTTATCTTGTCTGTGCCTTCATTATTTGATCGTCTTGAACAGGTAGGTCTACGGCACAAGATAAATGATGACATAATGATTTACCCAGGTTATACTCCAAGAGTTGGCATTGAGCCACTTATCCTGCACTATGGTTTGCCATTTAAAGTTGGGAACTGGTCTTTCAGCAAGTTAGAACACCATGAGGATGGAATAGCTTATGACTGCAACCGCTTATTCCCTCCACCTCCATTTCCTAGAGAGGTAAACAGTCTTCCTAATCATGTTTTGTGATGTTGTAGCTTGTAGCTAGCTATATTGTACGGGGCTTTTTATTGTTGCTAACTTTATAGGTTGACATGATGGAATCTGACCCAAATGTAAAGCGTGGCTTATATCTAAGCATTGAGTGCATTAACACCTTGAATGAAGGGCTTCTGTTGCATCACGCATCTGTTGGGTGCCCAAAACCACAGTGGTCAAAATACCTGAGTTTCCTTAAAAGCAGAAGGTTCTCAGATATCACAAAACCAAAGAACTGGAATGGTCAAAAGGTTGAAAACAAAAGGACTGCACAACAGATAGCATTGTCCAAAGCAGATAACGAGCATCCAAAAATACACACCCTTTTTTCTACTGAATGTTCGTCATATTTTGACTGGCAAACTGTTGGGCTCATGCACAGCTTTCATTTAAGCAGACAACCTGGTAATATTACACGCTTATTGAGTTGTACGGACGAGGACTTGAAAAATTATAAGGGGCGTGACCTTGCTCCCACACATTATGTTCCATCTATGAACAGACATCCATTGACAGGGGACTGGTATAAACTTGTAACTTAATATTGTGTCAAACTATTTTTCAAGACATAATTTACTCGCTTTGTTCTTTTGCTAGGTACCCTGCAATCAATAAACCAGCAGCAATTCTCCATTGGCTTAACCACGTGCAGGCTGATGCTGAATTCATTGTTATCTTGGATGCTGACATGATCATGAGAGGTCCCATCACTCCATGGGAATATGGTGCAAAACTTGGCCATCCTGTTTCAACTCCCTACGAGTAAGATTTTGCTGTGTTATGGAATATGTAGCGTGTTCTTGGCTGTGTAGTAATATTATATTTCCTGTTTATCATATATAGTATTGGTTGACTTGAAGCATGTGTTCAGTTCAGCCATGTAGTAATGTTATCCTTCCTGTGTATCAGATATCTCATTGGTTGCGACAACGTACTTGCGAAGATACACACTCGCAATCCATCTGCATGCGACAAGGTTGGTGGTGTCATTATCATGCATATTGATGATCTCCGACGGTTTGCTTTGTTGTGGCTGCACAAAACGGAGGAGGTTCGTGCAGACAAAGCTCACTATGCTACAAACATTACTGGTGACATATATGGATCTGGTTGGATAAGTGAGATGTACGGTTACTCTTTTGCAGCGGCTGAGGTATGTGTAGTTGTGATTTATCTGTTCACTTTTTGTTCTTGCAATTGCAAGGCTGTGGTTGCAATTGGCTGCATTGTACTACAGGCGATATCATGCAAGTGTAATGCATGTTAATATGGTTGGCATCAGTTAGCAGACCAGTTAGCTCTCTCGTTTCTACTAGTAAAATTTCCTCATCCGTTCCCTGCTTATCGTTTTATCTTGCTGGATGACATTTTCTTCTTCACTTGGCATGCAGCTTAACCTGCGGCACATCATAAGGAGGGACATATTGATATACCCAGGCTATGTTCCTCTACCTGGAGCAAAATACAAGGTTTTCCATTACGGGCTGAGATTTGGTGTTGGTGATTGGAGCTTTGACAAGGCCGACTGGAGAAATGCTGATATAGTAAACAGATGCTGGGCCAAGTTCCCTGAGCCGCCTGATCCAGCTGCTATCACAAAAGGAGATCAAAATGCACGGGAGAGGGATCTTCTCAGCATTGAATGTGGGAGGGCTTTGAACAAAGCCCTATACTTGCACCACAAGCGCAGAAATTGCCCTCGACTAAGCACCATTGGCAGTACCTCTAAGAAAATTGAGAAAGTATCAACCTCCAACAAATTTGAGAGAGTTACACAACGGTCATCCACAACTGGAAATGGACGAAATGCGGAGTACATGGATATGGCAAGGGAGCAGACTGTTGAAAGAGCTGAAGCCACCGTATCGCCTGTACATAGATCAAGGAGACTTGCCAGATCTTCAAGGATTTGGATACTTGCTGTCTGGGCAGTATCAATAGTAGTTTTCTTACTGGTAATCTCCATGTTTTTCACTGATGGAAGGAGAAGCATTTCGAGATCTAGGGCTTCTAGAACCCAGAAGGCCCACGTTTGACTACAAAATAAACAATAGACAACACCTATTGAGCCATCAGAACAAGCCGGATGAGATTGAGCATGCAAATTCATTTTTTTTACAAGTTTCTTTTATTTACCAGTAGCAGATTTTGTTGCCACTACTGCAGCTACTACTGTTGTATTTAATTTTTTTTTAGATTTTTTAGTATCAGGTAAACGTTCATATGTTGTTTTCTGTTGTTGTTTTCCTTCATCAGTTAAAATGTCAATTTGTAGAAAGATGTATGTGATTAATTAGGCATACAAATACAATAAGCCAATTTTTTGTTCCGACATCTGTGGTGTACAGATGTGTTTCCTCTGACCCTTCTCAGAAAAAAGAAATTTGTTTCCCCTGATACTCTAGGATTATAATATTATACTAGCAAAATATGCGAATAACATGTGTTATGATTTAATATGTCCTAAGGGATGAGGTCTCTTTGCCTTTAAAACTCGTACAACAATTTGAAGCCACAGCATCGACCCATGCCACCAAATACATGTCATTGCATCCACATGATAATCATTTGCCACAAATCATCAGATTTTTTTGAAAAGGGTCTATCTATGCATCATGCAAATTTTAACATCATTAAAAAAATAACTGATTTCATCTACAAAATCATTCGTTTTTCGACCGTAGATTAGATCTAGATCCAATGACCCACAATCCCCCTCATCGCTATACAATTCCAACCCTGGCCCTCGGCCTTCTCCCTCACTGCTTCCGCCATCTGATGCAGTTGCTTCCGCCACCTGATGCAGCAGCTGTCGCCAAGGGCAGCGCCAACACCGTCTGCCTCCTCCACCCCCACCGCCATCGTCCCTTCTTCCCCGTCTCCAGTGGCTCACCGTCATCGGGTCGACCGTTTCGACTGCCTCCCACTGCCCCACACCATGTGCATCCACCCCACCAATCCCTGCCCACCGCCGACCCCCAAGGTTGATCCCCCTGTGATGTCCCCGCCACCCACCGCAAAGTCCTCCCTCCACCCGGATTCCCTTCAAATCCGCTCGGTGAATGCCAAGCCCTAGCCTGTGTGAATCTCGACCCTAAAGAAGCTCATCAGGACCTCGTCAGATATGAAGATAGAGATGGAGGGGGATAGGATCAAGAATCATGATGTAAATCGAAAGGTTAGAAATTTTGACTGATATAAAAAAACATCCGACAAAAAATCTAACAATTCCGTTTTTAAAAAACACCATAAGAAAAACGTTAAGTCAAAGAGAGAGAGAGAAAATGCCTTAATCCAAAACTAGGGGTAGGCATTAGGTTAATTCGGTATTTTCGGTTCGGTTCTTGGAAACTATTAACCGACAGAATTAACCGAAAAAATTCAGTTCGGTTATTTTGTTTTTTCAGTAAATTGAAATTTGTCTCTCAAATAGAACAAGGACACAACAAAGGTGGAATCAAACTCTTGTTAATCATGATCCCCATGTCTTGATCGATACTGAACTGATCGAAATATCTTCTTCTTCGCGAAAATATACTACCTCCAGTCACAAATTGTTATCGTTTTCGCTATATGTAGTCATGTAAACCATACTACTTCGGTACTTCCAAATTCCAATGAGAAAAATTGCATAGAGCTTAAGCTTACTGCTTACTCGTGTTCGCGTAGAGCTTCCCGCAGGAAACAACGGAGGCCGGAGGAGGCGGAGTCGTGGATGCGGTAGATCCGGTGATGCCATCGCCGCTACAAGGGCTACCCGGATTTGGAGACGAGGACAACAACAGGCCCTCGCTGCTGGCGCGCGCTCCTCTTTGTTAGATCCGGTGCCGTGCTCCTATTCGTCAGACCCGGCCTCGTTCTCCTCTTTCGTTAGATCTGACGCGGTCACGCGGGGTCGCGACAAGATCCTCCCGGACCTGGGTGACGCTGACGCCGCGCGCCCTACCCTGCCCTCCGCACCGTCGACCCCAAACGAGGAGCGACTGCAGCGATGGAGGATCCGCTCGCGGCAGGGGACGAGGGAATGGTGCATCTCGCGGCGAGTAGGGAGACCTGGGGCTAGGGTTCAGTGGGGCTTGAGAGCTGAGGTAGAGGAGAGCTCGACAGGAGGAGGAGATTTGGGGAGGGAGCGCCTGGAGCAGAGGTGGAGTGTCCGAGTTGGGAACGGGGATCGATTTGAATGGCGGCGGAATGACCGATGGTCGACGAGGGATTTAGATACTGGCGATTGGATTAGGAAATTTCAGTATTCGGTTTGTTCGGCTTTGGGAATCATGAAACCAAAATCCGAATACAATCAAAATAAAAACTGAACCAAAATTGAAAAAAATTAAAATAATCGGTTTATTCAGTTCAGTTTGATTCGTTTTTTTCGATTTCAGCTTAAAAGTGCGTACCACTATTCAAAACACGCAGACCCCTTGAAAATGCCCATATTATCGTCTGAGCCCACAAGTATATATTACCCCACTCACCATCTCAGTCACAGCCTCACAGGTCACACCAAGTTCACTCCAAAACGGCCGAAACATTTCGAAATCCCGACCCCGAAAATCCACACGCCTCGAAAATTTTCCCGCCCGAACCCGCCAAACCCTAGCCCTATCTCCGGCCGGCGACGCCTCCGGCTGCCGGCGAGATGCACATCAAGGAGGTATGCCTGGAGGGGTTCAAGTCGTACGCGGGGCGGACGGTGGTGTCGGGGTTCGACCCGCTGTTCAACGCCATCACCGGGCTGAACGGCTCCGGCAAGTCCAACATCCTAGACTCCATCTGCTTCGTGCTGGGCATCACCGACCTCCGCCAGGTGCGTGCCGCCTCGCTCCAGGAGCTCGTCTACAAGCAGGGCCAGGCCGGCGTCACCAAAGCCACCGTATCCATCGTCTTCGACAACTCCGACCGCTCCCGCTCCCCGCTCGGCTACGAGGACTCACCCGAGATCACCGTCACGCGCCAGGTCACAAATCCTCGCTGCTCTCTCCGTTACGCTGCTTTTTGAAGCTCTCTATGTTTGTGCGTGATTGGGTTCCGTGGGTGAATTTGTGAAGGGATTTTGGGGCTTTGGTTACAGTTTTGTCCTGACGAGTTCTCGAAATCTGCTCTGCTTGTTGGGTTCAGAGTTGTTGTCGGTCCGTCTGTTGGTCTTCGAGGACGTGATGCTAATTTAGGTGGTCGCCGGGCGTGAGGAGATGCGGATTGCAAGATTTGGAGCTGGAATTTTGAGGGGATTTTTAGGAATTTGGTTCTACGGATATGGTGTTGATTTAGGTTGTTGTGGTGTGTGGGGGAGCTGTCCTTCTGAGATTGTTCTAGGGGTTCGGTTACAATTTTGCCCGTCTAGGGCATAAAATTTGAAATTGTCGATTCCATGGTTTGTGGATGTATCTTATGTTGGTTTCTGCGGAGTGAAAGTGAATTTGGATGGTTTTGGACTCTGAAAAGTTTGAGATGGAGTTGATTTTTTAAAGGGATTTTACGATTTTTTTTGCCATAAATATGTTCATATGAAGCTTAGAGTTGATGGCATGTTGATCCAAGAGTTTAATCGTGTATATGCGTTAGTTTTTGTGGATAAAGAGATGATCTGGTTAGTTATAGATTGCTAGGGATTGAGGATTGTCCTGTATGAAGCTGGATTGATTCTGATTTATTTGTGAGTCAAACACTTGGTTTCTTGCTGATTTATTAGTTAGATGTTGGAAACAAGTGCAGTCCATTTGTTGGTACTCATCTAAGCTGCTCGATTAATTCATGTAACCGTGTATATATCCGCTTTAACTAAAGTTGCTTCCTGCACTCTGATTTCTCCTGATTGGATTGTTGATCTTTCGTATCTTTTGTACAAATAATCCCTCCAACTTTACTGGGTATCGATAAACTACTCTCTTGTATTTTTAGATTGTTGTTGGTGGACGGAACAAATACCTTATCAATGGCCATCTTGCACAACCTTCCCGGGTGCAGACTCTTTTCCATTCTGTCCAGCTTAATGTGAACAATCCCCATTTTTTAATTATGCAAGGACGCATAACGAAAGTGCTGAACATGAAGCCTCCAGAAATTCTTTCCATGTTGGAAGAGGCGGCAGGCACAAGGATGTATGAAATGAAGAAGGAATCTGCTCTTAAAACACTTGAGAAGAAGCAAAATAAAGTTGATGAGATCAATAAACTCCTTGATGAAGAAATCCTTCCAGCATTAGAGAAGCTTAGAAAAGAGCGGTGTCAGTACATGAAATGGGCCAATGGTAATGCTGACCTAGATCGTCTCAAAAGATTCTCTATTGCTTATGAGTTCGTTCAAGCTGAGAGAGTGCGAGATGGTGCACTCAATGATGTCAAACAAATCAGGGCAAATATTGTTGAGCTAGATGAAAGTACAGAAAAACTAAAAGCAGATATACAGGAAATGGACAAGAACATATCTACCTTGACTGCCGAAAAAGAAGCCAAACTAGGTGGTGAGATGAAGTCTTTGTCAGAGAAAGTGGATAAGCTCTCACATGCACTTATCAAGGAAACTTCTGTGATGAATAATCAGGAGGAAACACTAAGGTCGGAGGAAAGTGGTGCTGAAAAGGTAATTATATATTGATGTCCCTTACTAGATAGGCTACATTTATTTCAAATCACTTACAACGTGTACATTTACATTATTCACATATAGATACTTAAGAACATTGAAGATATCAAAAGATCTATACTCGAGAGAGATGCAGCTGTAAAAAATGCAGAGGATGGCGCATCTGATATGAAAAAGAGAGCAGTGAATCTGACAAAGGAGCTGGATGAGAGTGAGAAAGAATATCAGGTATGCAAACGTTTGCACATAATATAATGTAATTGCTAGCTTCTTGACTTTATGTATTCCGGGATATTAAATTCTACTCTACCCAGGGTGTGCTAGCAGGAAAAAGCAGTGCAAACGAGAAGAAATGCCTAGAAGATCAACTTAGAGATGCTAAAGCTGCTGTTGGAGAGGCAGAATCTGGACTAAAGCAGCTGACGACAAAAATAAGCCACTCAGAGAAGGAGCTGAAAGAGAAGAAAGCTCAGTTGGTATCCAAGCGTGATGAAGCTACTGCAGTTGAGAATGAGCTGAAATCTAGGGAAAAAGACTTGGAAGCTATTAAGGCATCCATGGGATCTATAAATTATGAAGAGGGCCAGATGGAAGTTTTGCAAAAGGTATGCATGGTGCATGAATCTAGCTAAAAACATTACTGTGTCATAAAAGGTACCAATTAAATATTCTTGCAGAAAATCTAGTCCATGGTTGTGAACTGTTTCCCATTACTATTTTTGTGTTTCATGATCATTGCCAGGATCGATCTATAGAGTTAGAAGTGGTTCAAAAATTAAAGGACAAAGTTCGCGCACTTTCTGGAGAGCTGGCAAATGTTCACTTCAGCTATCGAGATCCTGTAAAGAATTTTGACAGATCAAAAGTGAAAGGAGTAGTTGCACGGCTTTTTAAAATAAAGGATAGCTCAACAGCAACGGCGCTGGAGGTTTGTTTCTGCAAACTCCTCGTTTGGTTCTAAAGTTAACTTTTGCTTTCAGTGAAGTCGCTATTTTAGCTGTATTAGTTCAATTCTTAGTCAAATAATTCAGGTTGCTTCTGGAGGAAGGCTATATAATGTGGTTGTTGACACAGAAACCACTGGAAAGCAACTCCTACAAAATGGAGATCTCAGAAGGAGGGTTACCATCATACCATTGAATAAAATCCAAACCACTACCATACCTGACAGAGTTCAGCAGGCGGCTCGTAGACTGGTTAGCGCTTTTTTTGGTTACACTGGCTGGACATAACCTTTTGGTTGGAGATGACTGGTCTAAATTGGAACTTTGTATTGACTGGTATGTAGGTTGGAGCTGAAAATGTAACATTAGCTCTAGAGCTGGTTGGCTATGTCGAAGAAGTAAAGGTTGCTATTTTCATACTATTGTATTGTTCAGTTTTTTTTTGGATAACAGTCTATTGGATGTTTTTGTTTGGTAGATTCAAATTTATCCCTGAACTCTAGTGCTTTATTGTTTTCTTCCGATCTATAGCTCTTGAACAACATTTTGTATACTTTGATCCTAAATCTGAACATACATGCTTCTTGTTGCCTTTTTAAGATATTTGCTTATTGCAGAATGCTATGGTTTATGTCTTTGGTTCAACATTTGTGTGTCGAAATATGGAGTCCGCAAAGGAGGTAATGTTGTCCCCCCACTTTTGTTTTAACTGAGCATTGTCTATCCAAATATAATGTATAAAATGTTGGTTATTACTGTTATAGTTGATTATATTCTTGTCACAGGTTGCGTTTAATAGAGAAGTTGGCAGTACAAGTGTTACCCTTGAAGGTGACATTTTTCAGCCTAGTGGCCTTTTGACTGGAGGTAGTCGCAGGTAACATTGTGTCACATTTCACTGAATGTTAATGTTTAGACCTGATCTTTTTTTAGTTGAATTTGGTAATGGGTGTTCCTTTGATATTCCTGTTGTTTGGAACTATGTCCAATGCTTTTCTGCAAAGAGCAATAGTTTTTCTAGCATTCTTAGGTGAATCTAGGAGACTAGGACAGAAATGCACATCAAGTGCTCCTTTTTTGTATTGGTTGGTAACAACCAGAACTTGGGACATGAATGATTGTCTTAGGTTTATCATATTGCGTTATTGTTGTAATTCCTGGAGATAAACTAGATGGCTGACAGAAAATAAAACAGGCATCCTGGATTTGTAGTTATTTTACAGACTAATGTGACCAGATATAAACATTGGATTTTCGTTTCCTTTCTGTAATGATTACTAATATGATAACGCAGAGGTGGTGGGGACTTGCTAAGGCAACTCCATGAATTGGCTAAAGCTGAGGCTGATCTCTCTGATCATGAGAAAAGGCTCTCTGTTATTGAACAGAAGGTAATCACTGAAGGCGATGCCAACACATGCTGTCTATCTAGTATCTACTTCCTGATCCCTTTTGAACTCGTTTGTATGACTCTCCAAAAGTCAGGACCTTGTCATGTGATGTGATACTGCTGCAAGCCTGCAATACATCCCACTAACCACATGTTGCCCCTAAAGATCTGTGCTCATCTGTTAACTGAAAGTTTGCAATTTCATACTAATATCTTCGTTTTTCCACATAAGAAAGAAATGCATAGTCATGCTGTTAAGTTCTTAAGAACAAAATATATAGCTTGTAGAGCAGTACTTAGAATGGTACATATTGTTTGGTGCCATTGGCACGTATACACTATGGGACACGAAGGAAAATTCATTTATGGTACTACCAATTAACTTTTAATAGACTGGACTGGATTCCTAGATTGTTAAGCATATGTTTATTTTTGTTGGTCTAACATGGATTATCTCTCTTGTTGCTACTTAACATCTATATATTGCTTCTGTAACTTCTGATAAATTTTATTTTTTAGTGGAATGGTTTACAATTGTCTGATACTTATTTTTTTTAATTTACCTTGTTTTCCAGATTACCGCACTTTTACCTCTGCAGAAAAAGTACTCAGAGTTGAAATCTCAGTTTGAGCTCAAGTCATATGATCTCTCATTGTTTCAGAACAGAGTTGAGCAAAATGAACATCACAAGGTAATTATCTTACACCATCAACATGGTTAGCCTATCACTTTCAGCTTCAAACTGGACTAACAAAACAATAATTCTATTTTTACTTTAGCTAGGTGAGCTTGTAAAGAAATTTGAACAAGAGCTTCACGAATCAAAGCAGGAGTTAACAGAAAAGCAAGTGCAGCATGAAAAACGTGTCTGTACTGTTTCCGAGTTAGAAAAGATGGTCAAGGCTTATGGCACTGAACGTGAAGGTAGACTCAAAGCTCTGGAAAGAAAGATCAAATCGTTGAAATCGGAGATGCAGTCCATGTCAAAGCAACTAAAGGTTGTCTTTCTGCCTCATTGTTGCCATAAGCGATTTAAGTATCACTTACCAATTTCTTTGTGGAGCATTTTCAATAAGATGCTTCCCTCTTTCTGTTAATTCCTAATTAACTTATAGTTCTACAATAGTATCTTTGTTAGATATACTTGATATGTTTATTCAGTTAGATATAGATAAGTGGGATATTGTCATTACGCTGTTTATTGTTGAAGATTCTGATGTTCATTGATTGCCATGAATCAGCCACAAGTTGTTGCCAAAGAAACATGTAAGTTCACAGGGTACCCTACGGTTGATTTTCGTGCTGAAGCTAGATAGCTACATTTAGAATATGGAATGCTCTAATGCTATTAAATTTCTGGTGTGATATTGTTCTTGACTTCTTTTACTTTTACTTGGGGAAAATTTTTATATGCCATTGCAATTGTTTCGACTCCCTTATCTGACATTGCAAAGTGACCTCTCCCTTACGTGCCATCGCATTTCCGAAACTTTCTCTTATTTGCCACTGCCGTCAACTTTGTTAGATTTTTGCCATCAATTTTTTTCTCCAAAATGACCACATTACCCTTGTCTTCTTCCTCCTCCCTCCCCTTCTCTTCCCTCCCTTATCCCTAGACCAACCACTCGCCGCACCCTTCCCTGGCTACCTCCTCTCTTGCCGTCTGGGCACTTGAGGACCAGCAGGCAGCAGCACCGTCGCGTCCACCGGATCTAGGAGTGCAGCGTTGCCTGGAAGCCAACGCCACCTTTGTCGTCTTCTGCCTCGACCACGACGGAGAGGTTGAGGCCGAAGGCAATTGCCTCTTCACTGCTACTCGGAGGGCCGTAGGCTGTAGCTGCCAAGGCCGAGGCCCCGCACCTATTATGGAGGAAAGCTGACACCTCACCGTGGACGACATCGAGGGTTGTGCTCGACTTCCTTCGCTGGCCGCGCGTCGACCTCGCCTCCACCCGATCTCCATGTCCGGACCACGAATCTGAGCTTTAGCCCATGCTTTGTCTCCACCATGGTGGCTCGCCATCGCAGCCCATAGTCGTTCCGACGCCATAGGCCACCTCAGTCCGCGCTGCCGCCCTTGACCTCTTCATGGTAGTTGCGTCTCGTTTTGGTTCTAGATGGTCGCCACTGACACCTTCCTCGCTAGCGCTGAGCTCAACCCATCCATTATTGACTCGTCGGCTGCCGCTAATGTCGTCGATGGGGGAAGGAGACAGTGCCGAATCTAGGTCAGAGGCGAGGACGACATGCACATTGGTGAGGAGGTCCACCGCCACAACCCTGGAGGTCTCTCTCCTCTCTGTCTCCGTGTGTGCTGTGTGTGTGAGAGAGAAGAAGATGGAAGGGCAAAATGGTATTTTCGCAGCTACTTCACGACTTGCCTGGTCAACAATGGCATAAAAAGGCATGGTTTCGATTTTGCAATGGCATGTAAGGGAGATGTCACTATGGGTGGATGTCGAGCAAGTCCTCATTTTATCGAGATTTTTCCGAAATGGATACAATTTGATTTAATATCATTTTATTGATAGTTTTGAAGTATTTTTAGAATCGAGCTAACGAGTTGAGTTGAGCCAGAGTAAAATCCAATTTCATTCGAAATTGACTCATTTCAATGTTTAACCAATGAACGTGTGTAATTGGAGCAATTTTAAACCGAGTCAACGAGCTTTTTTTCCACCTCCAGATGCCACTTTGCAATGGCATATAAGGTAGCCGGAACAACTGCAATGGCATATAAAATATTTTCCCGTTTACTTGAGTCTTGAGCTATAATCATGTCAGCTCAATCTTTACCACATTTGTTGCTTTCTTATTGCTTATTTGGGATAGGCTCATGAAAGTGAGACGGAGAGGCTCATTATGGAGAAAGATGCAGTTGCTAATGAGCTTGCTATGCTTGAAGAGCAATTAGCAACTTCAAAATCTCAGATTACTACTCTGTCTGAAATCTTGGACAGGCATAGGAGCAAGGTAGTGCAAGATGCTGTGTAATGGTTTATTTGTACGTGAGGTTATTACCGAGTTTTGCATTTCATTCATTAAAGTATGCTGCTGTGTTTCACTCACCACATGCAGGTTGCTTCAATAAAGCAAGACTACGATCAAGCTGAATCTGAGCTCAACGTTGGGCGTTCCAAACTGAAGGAATGCGACTTACAGATAAATTGCATGGCCAAGGAGCAGCAAAAGCTTCAACAGCAACTAAGTGATTCGAATGTTGAAAGGAAGAAAATGGAAAACGAGGTACTTGTTGGCTGTAATCTCTGTTACATATTTCTGCTTTATAGCTCCATTCCTAAGCAGGCTTTTATTTCTTAATATAATATATAGGTTAA
This sequence comes from Otatea glauca, assembly GCA_036346275.1. Taxonomy (NCBI): domain Eukaryota; kingdom Viridiplantae; phylum Streptophyta; class Magnoliopsida; order Poales; family Poaceae; genus Otatea; species Otatea glauca. Next base: position 49,459,883 of record CM070712.1, on the reverse strand, counting down.
AAGGATGGAGATAGAGCAGAAGGATTGCTCTTCGAAGGTTGATAAGCTTGTAGAGAAGTACAGTTGGATTGCAACTGAAAAACAGTTGTTCGGAAAAAGTGGTACGGACTACGACTTTGCATCATGTGAACCTCATAAAGCACGGGAAGAACTTGAAAATCTCCAAGCTCAACAATCCAGGTACATTTGATGTTTATGAACGGCAGTACTCTTATCAACTGGTAAATTTGCAATGCAAGCACCACTTATCAGTTAACCATCAAGTGCAGTCTTGAGAAGAGGGTCAATAAGAAAGTTATGGCCATGTTTGAGAAGGCAGAGGATGAATACAATGATTTGATGTCGAAGAAAAACATCATTGAGGTAGGTTCCTACCATGTATAAAGTTCCTGATAACCTTGGATTGATTTTGACAGCAGCATGCATGTACCTTTTGTGTCATGCAGAATGACAAGGCAAAAATCAAGGAAGTGATAGAAGAGCTGGATGAGAAGAAAAAAGAGACCTTGAAAGTCACATGGCTCAAAGTAAACAAGTGAGTATATGACACTTATAAATTTGTTATTGTTCCCAGAGGATGCACCTGAATGAAATATTGCTCAGACTCAGTACAATGGTCTTCATTTTACTCATTAAAGGCAAATTAGTAGCTAACCTGCCCTTTGTACTCCCATAGGGATTTTGGATCTATATTCAGTACTCTTTTACCTGGTACAATGGCAAAACTTGATCCTCCTGAAGGTGGTACTTTCTTGGATGGACTTGAAGTTCGGGTGGCATTTGGAACAGTTTGGAAGCAATCTTTATCTGAACTTAGTGGAGGGCAACGGTCCCTTCTTGCTCTTAGTCTTATCCTGGCGCTACTTCTTTTCAAACCCGCACCACTTTACATACTAGATGAGGTATGTCTGCATATGATTGATCATTTAAATTGCTTACCACTGTAACCAATCTGGCTGGCCATTACAAAGCATCATAACTTTGCAATATTAACAAGACTGTGAGGCAGTGATGCACAGGAATTACAATTGACAGATTTTACATAAGATGCTTCGTTGGAACTATTTGAATGTTATTAGATTAATGGAACTCAATCCTTCTTTCTTGAGATCAGTCCTTTAAAAATATTTGAATGTTGGAAATGATTGAACATTAGTAAACAGCGAAAAGTTAGACTTCAGCAACTATTCAGCAATAACTTTTGAGCATGATTCTACCATCTCACCTAGTTGCAAACATTTACACTTGCCGACTTTTCTAATCAACGTGGTGAAGAGTAGGCCATGGTATGGATTAGGAAGGATTGGTGTCACATTGTACCATTGCATGTTGTTCTGACGTTGGATCTCCATTGTTTTTTTTTGAGGGATGGCTCCATTGTTGGATAGAGTGGTTCTGGTCCTTGAACTGAAAAGACCTAAAAGTATGATGTTAGCAGAACTAGTTAGGCAAAAGAAATAGGGCAGCATTTTTTATTTCATGCTAGTATGGATAGATTGGTTTATGTAGAAGTCCTGCTTCTGTCTAATTGGGGCTTTGTTCGTTGCCATGGTAAATTGTTATGTCCTCATCTTCGGGCAAGAAGATTTCATTTTGTTTTTTTCCCCTTGCAAGCCCTGTATGCCCGACGTCTCAGTATTTGCACCTTGGTTTGATGAGACAGGATAAGTTGCCTGAAAAAAAAATCCTTTTCAACTGATCTGGATGTTCCTGCACTGCAGGTTGATGCTGCCCTTGATCTGAGCCATACCCAAAACATAGGTAGAATGATCAAGGCACATTTTCCGCACTCCCAGGTAAGCTTTCTCCGTTAAATGACGCAGCTCTGTAACAACTCACGTTCCTGCATATCACAGTTAGCGTGGAGGGGGTAGCATTTCAAATACATACTAGGTGAGTTTCGTTTCATCCTTGCAGTCATAGTTCTGAAAGTTGGTAACTACTGTCTTTGCAGTTCATAGTTGTCTCACTAAAAGAGGGTATGTTCAACAACGCCAATGTGATATTCCGTACAAAATTTGTTGATGGGGTGTCCACTGTGACAAGAACAGTCCCTTCGAAACAGAGATGATAGAAATATATACCATGCATCGTCTAAAGGTATGCTCTAAACTCGAAATCGGGTTATCTGAAATTTCATTCTTTAATTTGTAACTGCATAATGCAGGAAGACGAGCGTATGAAGGTGAACTCTGGTAATGATAATCACAATTCCTAGGCTGCAAAATGGCTGTGCTCCTCGCTAGCTTTTCTATGTGCTAGTACGTTGTGCTGTTGCTGCAAGATGTCTCAAGCTCGCTTGTCAGGCCCAGAACATCAGAACAGGCATTACAAACCTAAGTGAATCAGTTAAATTAGAACATGCCGTTATGTTCACGTGTCTATCTTGTTCCTTGTATGTATTTCGATCTGACAGAATGTGTAGATTATCGGCTGAACCATATCCTTTTGATGTTTGAGCGCTCTCGCATGCTAACATGACTAGCATAGTATAGTATGTAGCGGTCATCTTTTGTTACTATATGGACAGGAACCTTCGGAAATCGCGTGTTAGTTTGTGTAGTACTCATATTCGTATCAGTATGATGCTTAGTTTGTGTAGTATTCATATTCGTATCAGTATGATGCTCACATTCATATTTACATATTATTCAATCGATATCTGTATTCTTTTTGTTATTTGGAAAAAAGGATACATGCGTGTACGATGCCTTCGTTCCTTTTCGATCCCTATATGTGCACGTGTTGTAATCACGATTCACGTGTGTTAGCTATAGATATTCCTGTCTTGTACACCAAGGCATCTTTTCCTTGTATGTCTCGGTTGTAGATAGGTTCCTGTCTTATACACCGCGGCATCTTTTCCTTGTATACCTTGGTTGTAGATAGATTTCGCTGTTTGTTTCCAACTGATCGTAATCTCGTTTGCGTGCAAGTCTTTATTGTACTAGCCGCCATCTTTTTCCCTGTCGACCACCATGGGCGACGGCAGCACCTCCCTGACTCCCTCCACCGCGACAGCACCTCCAGCACCCTCCGCTCAGCCACCCTCGGATCCACCTCCCCCTCTTTGGTCTGCACCTTAGCTCTATCCACCTCCAGTGTTGCTACGGCCTGGCGCCATCTTCTCAGGGGATCAACATCGCTCCCATTAAAACCCATATTTCCCTCACTCTTGACCTCAAAGCCTCCGATTATTCCAAGTGGCGCAATCTCTTCGAAATTACATTCAGCATGTGTTGTACTCTGCTACCCCTTCTTATCCGCAGCAACCCTCGGATAAAATGGTTTTGTGAGATACGCCACGAGTGTGCACAGTCTTAAAGAACGAACAAGATGAATGAGAGATCATGTGGTGGTCTACCTATGTTTGTGATCAGTAATTGACCGTGTTTGAGCTTGTGGTGGTCAAGTTTGAGTTTGATTTTGGCTTTTTTTTGAAGCAATTTGAGATATTGTCAGCAATGATGGTACCAGGGTGCGGTGCTTCCGATCTCAGGATGGCGGTAGTCATTTTTAAGAGAGGTGTTTTTCTGGGCTATGTCAAAGGCGGTACTACCGGCTTCTAGTTGGCGGTAGTTATTTTTTATAGCATGTATTTCGGTTCAGCCAGGGTGGTACTACCGGTCTCAGTATGGCGGTAGTACCGATTTTTCCACGGAGTTTTGATTATCGCTTTGATTATGTAATAGTTATTCACTACTACAGGAATGTACACCACAATTGGTTATTTTTCGTTATCACAGTTAAACAGTGATGAGGCGGCGCTATCACAGTCGATTTTCGCCCGATTGCGATAAATGCATTATCACAATTGGTTCTTGCTCAGAATCGATAGTGATGAGTCGATTCTGAGATAGAAGCGATCGGTTCTGAGCTAGAAGCAATAGTGATGGGAATCGATTGTGATGAGGCACCCATCACTATCGTTTCTTTCTAAGAACCGATGTGATGAGGCACCCATCACTATCGTTTCTGAGAAAGAACCTATAGTGATGAGGCAGTAATGGGTGCCTCATCACTATCGGTTCTTTCTAAGAACTGATAGTGATGAGGGGTGTGCTGTCTCCCATATGTGCACCTTTCCAAAAACAGCATATATTACACATAGTATGCACATATCATATTCACACAGCACATATTACACATAGTATGCACATATCATATTCACAGAATACAAACACTTTATTACAACACGCATATCACATCCGTTCACAATATAGAACACAAACATGCTTAACAGTTAGTACACATACATATCACATTCACATATATAATATTATTTACATATGGACTAGTAGAAGCATTCAGGATCTCTAAACCTACCGTCCTCCGATATAACTTCTATCCAGTACTACTGGCATAAGTGGTCTCGTAATTTGTTGAGTTTTTTGCTTTGTAAGCACTTTTGGGGATATCGATTGTGACATCCCGAAAAATTCAAAAATAGGAAAAATAAAAAATTTGAAATTAAAAAAATGTAATTGAATAAAAATATTTATTGGAATCAAGATTTTGATTTAAAACAATATCTTTTTTCCTCATTTTCTTGTATTTTAATCTTAAGGAAAGATTTCAATATTAAAACCGTCTCTTCCTAAACAAACAAACAATGAAAATGAAATATTCAAAATTTTGAATGAATTTATTTCTGAAATTTCTGGATTTGTTGGTTTTTTTTAATCCTTTTTGCCTTTTTGTTCTCAAAAAGAAACTCGATAAGGTGAAATGGTAAAAAGTAAAAAGATAAAAACAAAAAATCAAAAAAAAAATCTGAAAAATTAATATTTAAATACCAGATCAATCCATAACCCTAATAATGACATTTTAGATAATCTGAATATAATAAAATAAAGATAAGATATGATAATTATGGGATAAGATATCTGATCCGGATCTTGTCAGATTTTTGTAGAAATATCCAGAGCTTATATTAATCTGATATTTTTACCATGATGACATAATATCAATATATACCTCTGGTAAAAATATAAAAAATAAAACTTAAATATAAATCCTTTTAAAATTCAAAAATAGAAAGAAATTTAATCTAAAAATAGAAATGTCAGAATTTTTAGAATCTAAATATGAAAGATAAAAATCTGAAATTTTTAAATAAGGTAAACTAGATAATTTAAAATCCTCAAAAAAATATACAAGAATTATTAAGTAAATGTAAATCCCTAAATAAATGAAAAAAAGAATAGATTAATCTGAACAGCACATATTGTCAGAATTAATGTAATTTTTATACACAATATTTTAACCTGAAATTTTTATTGGAAAGCAAACCTTATATTTCAGACCTGTAATAAAATTTTCACAAAATATAAACTTAATTTGATAACTTTAATTAGTGGATCAAGCCTGGCCTGTCCAGAAGTCAGTAGAGGAGTTGGATCTCTGTTCGGCTTACATGTGGGCCCCCCTATCTTAGCTGGCCCAGCCAACAGCCTTATCCCTTGCCGACTGCCAGCTTTACCCCATCTGTCAGCCCCCATTTCTACTGCCTTCTTCCCTATGCTGCCTCCTCTCGCGCAGCTTCCAGCTCTGCCGATTGCTTGCGATTCAAGCACTGCCGAACCGCCTTAGCCAGCTATAAATACCTCCCCAGATCATCCAAACCGTAGCACATTACCTCACTTCCACAGCCCCGCTCGAGAACCACTTTGTCGTCTCCAAACCCGACGAAATCCAGTGAGAAGGGAAACACTTCGATTAGCCATTCCAGTAAACTACATCCAAATCAATTCAACCCGAAGCCTCTCCATAGAGATTAGAGTTCATCTCCACCCTCAGTTGAAGCTTTTCTTCCCTGGTGAGCCGCCGCGCTGAGCTTTTCCTTCCGCCGCCGCCGCGCACGGTGAGACCTCCATCCACTTACTCTCCTTCTTGGATAAGTGTTAAAATGGAACCTTTAGAACCTTGTGATGCTCACCCATGTGATATTCAAGCCCAGGAGTCCCTAAAACCTGAGCTTTGCTCACCGGCCATGGCGGCCACCATACCCGTGCGGTGGCGACCCCTCTCTCGACCACCTTCGCCCACTGTGAAAGCTCCCCTAGGTGCGTGTGAGGTCACTGAGTCTAACCGTGGAGCCCATTCGCCACCTTCGGCCTCCCCTCGTCGGTGGTGAGCACGACGCCGCCCTTCTCTGTTTCCTCTACCTGCTATGCGGGCCATGGCTGTCAGCCTCTAGCATCGCGCGCAGTCGCTGACAATTTGGGCCCACCGGTCAGCGCAAGTAACCCTAGGGCCAGCCAAAAACGGAAAAGCGTATTCGAAGTTTGAAAACGTACTTTCCGTAAATGGCAAATATTCAATTTTCAGCCTTTATTTCAAACCATAGAGATTAAACTATGCATAACTTTTGCATTAGAAGTCCAAATAAGGTAGAACAAATTTCTATATTTATATAAAATCATGTAGATTATAAATATGCAAAATTATTTTGAAAATAAATTCTTTTTAAATTTTAAATTTAAATTTAAAGTAAAGAGATGAAATATGCTATTTACAAAATTTCTACAAGTGAGCTCCTATTTGAATGAAACCAATTTTGTTAGAAAAATTAAACCAATTTTGTTAGAAAAATTAAGTCCTCAGGAACCCAAATATGCAAAAAAAATTTAGAAATTGAGTCTAGCATTATTTAGATTTGAAAATTGATTGCTTTTCAATATATATAGAAATTAAAGTGGTTGCAACTAGTGCAAACAAATTCAAATAGTGATAAAACCAACTCTTGTGCTTCATTAGAACCATAATATCCCTATTTATATAAAATATTTCATAAATTGTTAAGTCTGAATCGAATTTGTAAATAATTTTGCCTCATGCATATGCATATGCATGTGATTAGTATGTAAAATCCATAATTAAGTGCCAACATAAAAGGAATCAATCCACAAAGGTGCTATAGGTCTAGATTAGCTAACCTTGCAAAGATATGTGTATTCAGCTTAGATTTAAACCAAGTTCCTAAATAATGTTGCTCTCTTCATATAAAAGGTTGATGTATATATAGCTGTCATCAATTGGTATTAATACAAGTAGAACCAATTCATAAGTGCTCTGTAACTCAAGACCACCCTATTATGTAGAAGTAATTCTATTTCAACATGCTTTACATCTGAATCCTGTTAAAGGCCTAACCATGCGTAGTATAAACCCTATGAGTCCGTAACGTAAGTAAGCTAATTAAAGTAATAAGAAAACAGTAATACCATAACCTTCTTAAAATCATGAACATACGTCCTAAAACCCACCAGTCTAAACCTAGGCCCTTCTTGTGTTAGTCGGTTGAATATCAAATACCCTGTAGTCCATATGAGATTAACCATTCCTAAACTCATGTTTTAATCCTATTAGTCCAAATAATTTTAGCATCTAGAATTAGAAATTATAAATATAAAAGTACATAATTTTAGACTCTTGAATTCGTAGAATAATGAAAAGTAATTCATAGAATAAGAAGTTGTATCATTGTTGCAATATTATATAATCGATAAGAATCCGAGCACACGAAATCATTCAACACTAACCCTGAACTGCACCTGTTTTCTATAGTTTGTTTCTATTTGTTTTTCCATCCGATTTCTATTTGCCTTTATTGAAAACTTGTTATTTGTTGTGTTCTTCGTTCGCGACGTGTAGAACCCGACGTCATTAATCCTATCATCAACAACATCGACTGCGACCACGACCTCGTCATAAACATCAACTATGCAAGGCAAGCACTCCCTTTGACCATGTTGATCCTAGTTTTATAAATGTTTTATTAAATGTTTTTATTGCATGCGTATGTTTATTAAACTCTGCTATTTTGTGGGTGTTGGTAGTTACACCTGTAGTGGCATGAAACTTCCTTGATAAGTATAAATTTGTGAACCTTGATAATCCTAGAATAAGATAGACAATACCTAATGTCAATCTGGGTTTACACACTCTTGGTACTCAATAAGATAGACAATACCTAATGTCAATCTGGGTTTACACACTCTTGGTACTCAATAAGATAGACAATACCTAATGTCAATCTGGGTTTACACACTCTTGGTACTCATGCTTAGCCATGCTTAATAAAGACAATAGCTTTTGTAAATTAAAAATGTTGGATGTGACAAAAGGGTTGGATATGATTGTTTAATGCTGTTGGTATTTTGGTTAAAAATGAAAATAAATCTATGGTTTTGATGTGGGCAATTACTGGCAATAGCCGGATGTGCAGGTGTTGCACGTAGTGTAGGGAGAGATTATTGCCCGTGTCGGATTAAGGACCGAACTCAATGTTCGTTAAACCTAAGAATTACCGTACAACCACAAGTGCTGGTATGGGACAACCTTAACCTATTAAGTTACTTAAAACTGGCTTTGCACATTGGTAGGTTGGAGTAGTATGGGCATTCTGATTTAGGTTTGCTCGGAGGGGCTGAAAGTTCAAAACTCAATTAAGTTGGTTTTGGTGTTAATGACAAATTTAGTATTGAGACTAACTCTTTTGATAATCATAATATTGATTAGTCTCAATTGTTAATTAATGACAAATCTTTTATAAGACTAACTCTTTTGTTGAGCTTAACTCTCATTAGTCTCTTTTGGATAAAAAGATGGAAATATCAAAGGTATGCATTCGAGTTCATATTATAATATCTTGTTGCATTCTTTGGATATAATATTCATAATCATATTGATAAATTCAAATATGAGACTAACTCTTTTATTGAGTATATCTTTGATTAGTCTCATCTCATTGAAAAATGAAAAACCCAAGGTATGCACTCGTATTCATTTTACGATATCTTAATGTATATTTTGGATTCAAGTAAAATGATGAACTCTACCATTATTTAGACCTCAAGATGTGCATTAATGTTTCAACTCCATATATACATGAATACACACATTTAGGGGGAGTTCATACTTAAATCTTGAAGTTTCAAAGTATTGATCTAATTCATATTTCTATATCAAGGATCATTACTTTGAAACAACCCTTTGAGTATACGAAACTTGTGTAGTTAATATATACTCATGATAATTTAAATACAATTTAAATTGTGTTCAATTGCCATTCAATCAACAAAGAACTAGTCATGTGTTAATGGTTCACTTTGTTAATCCTAGGGCAATCGAAAGTTCTTGTGTATATGAAGCATTAGTTGCATTAGAATACTCAAGACACAATTAATCTTTCAATCATTTATCTTTGAGTTGTGATCAATCATCAAAGGAAAAGATCAAAGGATCTTGGGAGCATCCATTATGTGTTAATGGAGTGCAATGATGATTGAGACAACCATGTATTTTGGACTAACACTTTCAATGAGTTTGAAATAGGTTAAGTCCAAGGTTGAGATGGATAAACGGGATAAGTACGTCATCATGTGTTGATGAGCATCAAGAGAGGATCTCGAAGCTAAGACAAGGGGAGTTCATCATGTGTTGATCAACAAGACGAAGATCCCGACTTGGAGAGAAGATGAAAATCATAAAAGCCCCAAGTGGATGTGCTAGAGGCAAAGGTATAACTAGCTACGACTAAGGGTGTGTTCCTAGTCTTTTACCGGTCTCGGTGTTTGGATGGGAGACCGGGTTGCTAGTTAGGTGTCGTACTATTAAGAGGGGTTAAGTATTTTAGCTTTAGCTTCATCATGTGTTGATGAACTCAATCCGGTTCACTCTAGCTCACTCTATTGGTTGGTTCTTGCATGAGCTAAGTATTTGCATGTGTTGCAAATAAGGGAGCTCATGCTTGCTTCTTATTGAATCTTGATTTTGTTTTTGCATAGAGCTATGGATTTGCATGTGTTGCAAAAAGGGGGATAGCTCATGTAATTTGGTCTATGTGGTTTTTGCATAGAGCTAAGTTTTGCATGTGTTGCAAAAGATGAGAGCTCATGCATCGGTGTTTTAGCTTGTGACTTGATCATGTGTTGATCATCAAAAATGAGTTTTTGCAAAATATGGTTTAAATTGAATCTTATCTTGGAGCATGTGAGTAGGGTTTGCAAATGTGTTTGCAAATTGGTTTGATCATGTGTTGATCATCACATGGCTCAAAGATATAATTTTGATTGCTCTTGTTTGCAAGATTTATATTTGCAAATGTGTTTTGAAAAATATTGGTGTTCATGTGTTTGACATTGGAGCATGTGATTAGATTTTGCAAATGTGTTTTGCAAAATTGCTTTGATCATGAATTGATCATCACATGGCTCAATATTTGACCTTATTGACTCTTGCTAGCTTGTAGTTATGCTATTTGATCAAGTTTATGTGAGGGATTTCGAAAAAACAGATTTTAGACTTGAATGACTACATTAGAGTCTTTATTTTTGTGATATTTAAAAATATCTATGGTTGATTAAATCTTCAAAATGGGTGGAGATTTTAGCCCTCGTGATAAGCTTCGCATAGAATCAAAAATCACATAAATCGGAGTTCGGAGTAAAAAGTTATGAGCCTTTTCGTAGCTGTACTAGTGGTATGACCGGGGTGACCGGACCCTCTCCGGTATGACCGGTCATTTCGGTGCGTTTTTCTTCCAGAGGAGGGGTATGCAATTTTTGGGGTCCGGTATGACCGGACCACCTCCGGTATGACCGGATTTTCTGAGTAACGGCTAGTTTTTTAGCCGTTAGCCTCTGAGGAGCGGTCATACCGGCCCTAGGGCGGTATGACCGGGTTTCCTAGGCATTTTTGCTTATTTTGCCCTCCAACGGCTAGTTTTTCTTGTGGAGGCTATATAAGAAGCTTTGGGGGCTGTTATTTGGGGGTTGCTGACCTTGGGGAAGGTTTGTGGGAGTTGTGTGCATGTGTTGCTCTCTTCCATTTGATTTTTGAGCTAAGAGTGAGTCCTATTTGCATGTGTTACATTTAGGAGAGGATTGAGAGCCTCTTGTGCATGTGTTGCACTTGAGGGAAGCCTTGTGCATGTGTAGCATTCAGTGATCACCCTTGTGCATGTGTTGCACTTGGTGAGGATCAAGCTAGAGGGCTTGACTTGTTACTCTTGGTGTTTGCCGACACCTAGACGGCGTGTGGAGGCGTCTTGCACGGTGACCTTCTCAAGGAGATTGTGAGAAAGCACAGCAAAGTTGTGAAGGTCGGAGCTCGCCTACCCGGAGGGGGAAAGAGCTACCACTAGTGAAATCGAGGCGGGTGCTCAATTCGTGGAGCCGGTCCAAAGTTGTTTGGGCTTGCCTCAACGTGGATTAGGGGAGACCGGCAAGTTTCCGAACACCACGGTAAAACATCGGTGTGTCTCTTTATGTTTGCTTGCAATTCTCTATTTACATCGTTGCAATTTACATTCCTAGAATTAAATTGCTTGATTGTCTTTAGGATTGTATATTCTTGAGTAGAGACATAATTAGCTAGTGCACTTAGTAAGCCTAGTTGATTTAGGCTCTTATTTGTCAAAATCTTAGTTTATCGCTTTCGCATTGATTATTGTTTAGGTTTTGACATAGAGATTAATAGAGCGTATATTTAGTGAGAAGAATTTTTAAAACCGCCTATTCACCCCCTCTAGTCGACATCCTCAATCTTAGAGGGGCACCCATACTGAGGTGTTGGGAGTAATGTTTGCTGATACAACGGTGTACGCCATGCTATAGAAAGTTCCATCATATTTATGCTCTGAGTTCTTCTGCTATAGTATGGGTTTTCGTCCCAGGCTGGTGCAAAGTTAGGGTTTAGTAATGTAACGATTATATCATGACTCTCTGCGCCATACCAAAGGAAGTGTGCTAATATCGATTGCACAAAGAGTCAGTCATGTCTTGTGGGTAAAGCTGTATACCTCTGCAGAGCGTAAAACTTTTCGAAAAGTCATTTCCGCGGTTATAGGAATCTTGGTGCGCAATACTAGTTAGATGTTTTTATTTTCATAAAAATCTGGTTTCTACCGTGTGTTGATGATTTCTACCGTGTGTCAGTGGAAAGTGGTTCGTGAATGTGGTCATATCACCTAGGTTCGTGAATTTTCTTATTCGTTCTGTTATTTTATGTATTAAATTGCTTTTATTTAAATTTTGTTTGCAATCTACTACTCAATATTTACATTTCAAATTGGCTTTATGCAAATTAACCGCAGAAGCCTTCCCTTTGAAGTGGCTTGCATATATTATAGGTTTTGCAAAAGTACTACGGAGTACGAAAGTAGTCACCCTTGCTTATTTGTTGTTTTTAGGTGAAGTTAGCGAACTTTCAGATGATATATATTTTGACGTAGGTTGCGGGAATATTGTTAACGAGTTTTTCTAGGGATTATGCCTTGTCAGTTGCCTGAGGGTTGGATGGACACACTACAAGACTTTTGATTCTTTCCACTGCAAATTACTCTGTTTTGTAAGACCTTATTGTATAAATTACCATTATTATTTGTAATAAAGAGTATGGATGTGATATCAATTGTTGTAAATATGTGTGCTAGCCACCGATCATGGGACTACTACTGTTTGCACATAGATTCTCATTTTAGCATTTTATGCAAAAATGAGGGTCGTTACATCCATCCGCTGCAAAATAAAAATGAGTGCACTAATTTAAGTTTTAAAATTTAAATGTAAAAGGCTAAGTGTATTATTTTGCATGTACATATACCTTAGGGAAAATGTCTGTGCCGTCGACCATGAGCAGCATGAGATGCATGATGTAGAAGCCGTATAGGTCGTTGCTGTTCTGTTGATGACATTGTAAAGAAAGAAAAAGAAATTAAGAGACGAAAAATAGATATCAGAAAAAATTAATCCTATATATATGCTAGGCACTTGTACCTTGAAGCGCTTATACTCTAGCTTGTCACCCCTTTTGTCATCGTGTGGCCCTTCTTCAGTGACGTAGGACGAGAAACCCCTACATATATTGGAGAGATGCCATTGATTCAAAAAAATGAATGTAATTAAATTCAGAAAGTGTTAGGTACGAGTAGTGCACGTACTTCTCCAAAGTAGGCTTGATCGCGTAGGTCATCGGTCTCTTCTCGAGCGAGTTAAAAGTATAGACTTTGTTTTCACTGGGAGCGAGCACGAGTAGAACCCAATGGTTGCTTATTAAATGGTATGCAGTGTAAGGAAATAAGTTCACATACGGTTTAAGCGCGTACAAGTAATTGAAGGGTAAAGTACTACATACTCCTCGTGGTACGGGAATAGAACGAAGTCCTTCTTAGACTCATCATGCAATGCCCTCTTGATGTAGCCGGTAATGAACCCCGGTTGAAGCCTAGCCATGATCGTAGACAAAAATCGGGGCCAACGAACCCAACTAGTTGTTGACTCGTCATGGCTAGTTGCCTCATTGCCCTGCAACTCATGTTGATGTTAAAAAATATAATACGAAATTCTATAGTGCATATAGACTATGAATAGCAACCATGTCAGATTTAATTAATTTTTTCCAGACCTTATCTTTCCTAAAATTTTTATGAACAAACCTACAGTATGAAATGGCCATATAGAAAAAGTTTTAAAAATAAATAAGCTTGTTTGATGCATTTATCAAATCCAAAACAGAAATTGAAATTTATCAATATAAACAATGTCAGAATTTTATAAAATTTTATAGGTTTTATCATGCCTTGAAAATTTGAAGGTAGAATATTTATACCACTGGGATCATTTAGAAAAATTTTAAAAATAATTGCGCTAAATTAATACTTAAGAAAAATAAAAATCAGAGAACAAAATTCTGATGTAGCCAGCTTATCAGAATTTTATAAATTTCCATAGACAATATCTTTAGCCGAAATTTCTATTGTAGTTTTTCATGGTAAATGAACGAAAACCGCTAGAAAATGCTCAAAAACCGAAGATAGTTGAAAAAATGGGGAAAATCAGGAAAAATTACAAATAAATATTGTAAAATTTGTAAAAACCCATTCAAAAAATAGGAAAATGTAAGAAATATATAAAAAAGTACGTAAAAACACGAAAAATTCTAGTATGATCTCTCTTAAATATAGAAAAAATCGACATGACCTTTGCTACATTTTATAAAATTGCAAGTTATAAATTAGGCATTTAGCAATAATATGTCAACAAATAATCTTTCATTTCAATACTACTCAGATATCAATCCAACAAGTGCAAAAATAGGCATTCACATAATCACATACCAATACCTTCATATATCAATACCATTCATATATCAACACCATTTACATTTTAATACCTTTTATTTGAAGTTGTGAAGTAGGCATAGCTTCGTCGTTCTTCCATTGTCACACATATGCCATATTCGACCTACATAAACGGAATGTTAGTAAAAAATTGAGTTGCACCGAAACGAAACATACAAATGAAACAAAATTTTGGCATGACCTTTGCTATATTTTAGACAATTTGAAGTTGTAAAGTACGCATTTAGCAATAATATGTGAACAAATAACCTTTCATTTCAATACCATTCACACATCAATCCAATAAGTGCAAAAAAATAGGCATTCACATATCAATACCATTCACATTTCAATACCTTTCATTTGAAGTTGTAAAGTAGGCATATTCGTCGTCCTTCCCACACAAATGCCATGTTGGACCTGCATGGACTCTATGTTAGTAAAAAATCAAGTTGCAATGAAGTGAAACATGCAAATGAAACATTACCTTCAGGGCTAGGGTAGTATTGTTGCGTGTACGTTTAGTTGGCCATGTTGTATTTCTTAGTGGACATCAAGGGCAATTCTTGTGTAGCTAGCAACTTCGCCTTGTAATCGTGCCAACTTTATCCCGTCTATGTACTTGTCGTTTCCCATTTTTGGTACAACATGATATAAAACTCAAGGTCGTGCCACTCGTAGACCCATTGGGTAGGAGGTTGTGTATGAGTATCGGGGATGGCGTAGTCATAGCTGCCATATGAGCCAAAGCTCCCTTGTGTCTCGGCGACACAGTAGGAGCTAGAGTTATCCTGTGGTGTGTCATTTTCCTTCTCTCCAGTAGTTGTCCTCTGTGATTGGGGAGCACCATGGTCTCTGTTCTGTGTTGCATGAATGAACTGCGACTCCCTTGCAAATTCGACGGCACGCTGCTCTTCTGATTAGTGTGTGGGAGGTATGGAGGCATAGCCACTAGACTCACCGCCATCGGTGTCCGTCTTGGAACTGCTATCATTGGACTCTTGGTATGGCGGGCTCCGACGATCCACACTCTCAATGGAGTCATCACTCCTTACATAATGTGGCTCATCTGCGGGATGCTTCCTCTTTTCTTTAGAGGATGCTCTCCTTTTTCCTGCATCCTAACTCGGCACTGATTGGTGCTTTCTCTTCCATGTATGAATGTCCCCGACTGTCCTGGCGACGGCGACATGGTCGACACCAGGGTGGAATGGGGAAAGTAGGAGTGTGATTGGTGTTCTGGTGCGAGCGTCATCGGCTTGGCTGCATGTCATAGCTCTCGGGTGGGCTAGCCGGCCTACAGGCGACATGGCCTGTGGGCTGAAAGCCCATAGGCTGCCCTTTTTTTGCTTTTTCTATTTTTAGATTTTGAATGGCTAAAAAATGTCTCCGAACTTCATTTTTTCAAAAAAAATCACACTAAAGGTCATAAAGCAATTAATACTAATTTTAGGGAATTTTTGGATAATTTTTTCTAATTTTTTTGAAAATTTTGAATTTGAATTTGAACTCCACCAGTAAATCGATCGGTTCCTCTTCTTGAACTGACACGGTACGTTCGAAAACTGCGGTTTTTGGAACCCTGTTGCTTGTAAGCTTGTTTCAGTCGTGGCTGATGGTGTAAGGTTTTAGAAAAAAAATCCACAATCAAGATTCCTAGTGGTAGGATCGGTGCCGACACTAGGATGAAAACCGAGTGTGGGCTCAATCGCTCAAAGGGCAAAGTTAAATTGAGATAAACACAGTAAACATAGTCTTATGTAATTGAAATTCATACATAATAAAAGAGAGGCATACAGAGAAAGCAAAATACGATAAAGATACCTTGTTAATGGAAAGACATCCAAAAACACATTAACGTGCGTTCAAAGTGATATGTATATCAATATTTGCAAACTTAGTGATATAATAGTAAATTGTAAATGATTGTAAACATCTAAAATAAGAGAAACATATCACTAAAGTCCTAGCTTGAGTCACTATGCAAATTCATTGTGCGAGTTTTCATGCCTTAGAAGCGTTTTATGATTCTATGTGACGACCCCCATTTTTACATAAATGCAAAAATGGAAATCTAATGTGCATTCCGTACTAGTCACATGATCAGTAGCTAGTACGCACATACACACCAATTGGAATCACAACCACTCAACAAATATTATTAAGCGAAAACTATCATATAAAGAAAATCTTACAAATCAGAGAAAATAGCAGCAAAAGAAGCAAAGTCCTGCAGTGTGCCCATCCAAACCCGCAGGCAACTGACAAGGCATAATCCCTAGAAAGATCACGTCGAAGATAATCCCGCAACCTGCGACGAAAGAAATCCTCAAAGCTTTGCTAACTTATCCACCTAAAAACAACATATAAGCAAGGGTGAGTACTTTCGTACTCCGCAAGACTTTAGCAAAACCTATAATATATGCAGGCCATTTCAAAGGAGGCTACTACAGTTAATTTGCATAAAGCAGAATTGATATTGTAAAATCAAGTTATTTGTAAACGGAATTTGTAAAAGCAAGTTGACTGATATGAAATAAGCAAAGCATAAGTAATACTCACAACCCTTCGTGAGCATCGAATAATCCAGAAATGGAATCCAACAATGTCGGTCCTTTGACAAAAAGCAACATTTGCTAAATAGGTTCCAAACCAAAACCCATTTTTAGAAAATACCAAAACCTTTAACTAGTGCAAGTTCACCAAGTTTCCCATGACCGAGGGGACAACTAATCGATTAGATTTACACTCTGCAGAGGTGTACAACTTTACCCACAAGTCATGACCTTTTCTTTTTGCCGCATGTTTCACGCACCTTCGGCGTGTGGCCAGAATGTTCATGACGAAAATCTTTACATTATCTAAGTTAACTTTGCACCAGCACCGGGATGTTGAACCCATGCTATGCTGGAAGAACTCAGAGCATAGAAATGTTGGAACTTCCCGTAGACATGGCGTACACCGTTATATTGGCAAGCGTTATTCCCAACACCTCGGTGTGGGCATCCCGTAGAGCAAACCTCGAAAGGAGAGCCCGTACTACTTCAGCCTACCAATGTGCAAAGTTATACTAGATAACTTAATTGGTTTAAGGTTGCCCTATCCCAACACTTGTGGTTGTATGGATTATCTTGAATTATACAACACTATGTTCGGTCCTTAATCCGATACGGGCGATACTCCACCCTACACTACGTGCAAATCCCTCTGCACATCCGGTTATTGCCAATAATCGCCCGCATCAAAACCATAGTTTTATTTTGGGTTTTTAATGAAAATACCCATAACCAACAACTTTATTCCCAACAGTTTCCATTTCTCAAGAAACAAATTTTGATGTGATCATCAACCTCATTAGTTCTAAAAGCATGGCTAAGCATGGATAAAAGGTAATCGCATATACCCATGATAACATTAAATAATGTCTATGCTTAATCTATGGTTATCAAGGTTCACATGTTCATACTTATCAAAGATGTTTCATGAGACAACAGGTATAACTACCAACACCACCAAAATAGCTAATTTACAGAAAATAAACGCATGCATGAAATATTTTAATAAACACAATGCAAATTAGATACTGGGATCAAGATGATCAAAGAAGGGTGCTTGCCTTGCTTATTTATTGCTTACGACGAAGCCGAGGGTACAGCTGACAGAGGCAACGATAGAGGAAGGGACGTCGGATTCTACACGTCGGTCAATCGGAAAATATAGCAAATATCCAACTTTAATAAAGGCAAAAAGAAAATAGACAGAAATTCAAATAAAGATTCACTGCAGAAAACAAGAATGATTTAGGGTTTGGATTATATGATTTCAAGATCTCATGATTTAGATAAAAACACATTCAAGTTAATGACTTATGATGAACAAAACAGGGTTTCTTTGATAGATTATCTATTCTTGATTTACGAATTCAAGAGGCTAAAATTATGAATTTTTGTATTTATAACTTCGAATTATAGATGCTAAAATCATTCGGATTAAAAGAATTAAAACACTAGCTAAAGGGGTTATGCAAATAGTACTTAGCCTTAAGCCACTTGCATAAGAAGGGGTTTTGAATAAGTTAGATCTATTAAACTAGGTTACTAGATTGATTCATGGTTTTTAAGAAGGTTCTGGTGATACAAATCTATTAGCTACAAACTTCTTCATTATTACAAGGTTCACTAATTCATATTATGAAGCTCATTAATCATAATACTTAGGGTCATTTGGCTAATAGGATTTATATGCAAAACATGATGAAATAAGATTATTTCTTCAGAACAGGATAGTATATACTTTGAAGAACATATCTAAAGCTAATTTCATACATTTTAGTGTTTAGACGAGATATAATATTCATTGCCGAAAAGACTTATATGGTATTAAGGTTTATGTTATAAGGAATTGAATTAGAAGTGTAGTGAATAATTAACACTTAGGGTTATTGCACTAGCTGAACTCGGATGAATATCAAGCTGTAAATAAAATATTTTTCCAGAATATGGTAGTACACATCCTAAATATCATTTATAAACTGATCTTTATAATATTTGCATTTAGACGAGATGTTCTACGGGTTGTTGAAAATTCATAAGTGTTTCTATAACTACACGATAAAGATTCAGTTTTTGATACAAGTTTGCAACTACACCATATAAGATAATCTATCCTTGTTTCAGGCATTAACAGGGTATGCTTCTAAAAGTTTTTTAAAGTTGATTTCGCGATGATTGGCTTTTATCCGAGATGTTTTCTATATAAGTAATCATTAGGGTCTAAAATGATCTTATTTCAACTTTGCACAAACATAAGATATTTTTACACAAACAGAAAGGATATTATTTTCAAGTTATTAGGAATTGGTTTTGTCAAATTTGATGTTCATTTGTGAAAGTTATAACTATTCAAATTATACAAGTATTAATACTTCGACTACTAAACATTTACTATTTTCTATGGTAAACTCCAAATATTATTATACATCTGGAATCTTTGTGATGCTAGGAGTATAACAAAAGTGGTTTGGTGATTATTTGAATTTATTTGATCTCTATTATAACTATTTGATTTCCTATGCATATATATATATACATTTTACACTTAGATTATCTTCTATTGTTAAAAATAGTTCAAATCAAGTTCACTTCTTAATTATTTTGGCAAATTCAGGTATTCTACTGTCATACTAATATTTACTTATTTCATATCTCTTTCATACAAGTTATGTATAATTGAATTTCTAGTGCATTGAATGAAATCTTTAATAGAAAGTAGTTCAAACATAAATTAAATTTAAATATTTTTATATATTTGAACTTCTGGAAGCATAAGTATTTCACTAAAATTGGTTTCATTCAATTCTAAGCTTATTTGCAGAATTTTTATATAAAGCATATCTTTTGGCCTTTTATTCAAATTTGAATTTCAAATCTACCCAATTATAATTTTAAAAATGTTATTGCATATTATGAAAGTACCTGATTTTATATGAATATATAAATTTATTTCACTAATTTTGGAGTTATAATGCAAAATCTACAAACATTTGAATCATCTCGGGTAATGAAAATCAAAACAAAATTCGCAAATACGCTTTCCTATACAGAACACGTACTCTCGATTTATGCGGGATTTATTTGAAAGAGCTAATAGCCACTGACATCAGGGCCCGCATGTCGGCTAGAGGAAAAACAGAGGCGAGCTAGGGCATCACGCCGGCGGCGAGGGCGCGGCGGAGGAGCTCGGCCGAGGGCACGATGAGCACTAGCTCACTGACGCGCGTCCACCAGAGGGTCTCATCGCCGGTGTTGATGGCTAGAGCGGCGCACCACTGGAGACCTACGGTGGAGGAAGGGGCGGCTCGCCGGGGAAGAAAACGGGTGAGTTTCGGCTCGAATGGGTAACGGGTTAAGCATCAAGGAGGCTAGAAGGTTCCATTTTACCGATTTGTTGGGCTTGAGCTTGGCCGAGCGGCTCTGCCACCGTGCGCCGGCCGTGGGGAAGAAAGGTGCCCGCAGCGACGGTGCTCAGGGTGATGGAACATGAAAACGACGATCAATGAGTAAACTAGGATGCCAGATGAAGCTCTAGAAGGAACCAATTCTAACGATTGCTATTGGCTTTGCTCAATTCACTGATTTGCCCTCTTTCGTGTTCCCGACGAAAATGGCAAAGAACTGAGGGTTTCAAGTGATGCACTGGCTTTTGGAGTTGATCAGGGGCAAGGAAGCGGTCTCATGTGATGCAGGACCGGTATTTATAGTCAGGGAAAAGTGGCGGCTCCAGGGTATGAACGGGAGAGGGAGTTGCGTCTTGATTCTGTTTGTGATCAGAGAGATGGCGAGGGTCTCTCGCCGACACGAAGGAGACGTGAAAAGGCAGGGCATGGCGCGCAGCTTTCAAGGATGAACGTGGATGTGAATGATTGCACGGGCGGTGCGGAGTGGTTGTCGCAGCGCAGGCGGTGAAGGCTCGGGAGAGCTCGGTCGGCAGAGGGGAGAAGAGGAGAGGGAGAGGGAAATAGGACTGATGATTGGGACTGGGGCCACCGGGCAGCGAGAGAACTGGTTTTTCCGTTCCTGCCAGCGAACGGGGTTGAAATAGTTGAGGGCCCACTTGTCAGTGAAAGAGGTTGAGGCAAAGAGATATGCATGGCCGGGACAAGCTAGTACACGCATTAAAATACCGACCAATTCACTGTCAAATTTTGTGAATCTTTTTTACCGATATCTCTTGGTAGTTTTTATCTTCAAGTAAAAATTTCGGACCAAAATATCCTATAAGGAATTAATTAAAATTCTGACACTGTGCATCAGCCAGAATTTTCATTTCGGTATTTGATTTATTTAAGGGTGAAAATTGTATTATTTATTTTTTAAAATTTATTAAGGGTTATATTTAGCTCAAATATTCTCCCATAAAAATTTCAAGATAAAATATTATTTATTTATTTTTTTAATAATTCTGACATGCTGATTCTCAGATTTTCAAAGCCTCTGATGTTGAATTTTTAGAAGGTCTAAATGACATGATAAATTCCTGAAATTTTTACCAGATGTATATCCTTCTCTGTGAGTGCCATGGTAATTTTTATAACTCCAGATAAGTTACAAATAGTTTACATTAATTCTGACTTACACTATTTTTAGTCAAAAGAGATGTCACTCTTTTTATTTATTTACTTTTCTGTGAATACAATTTTTACTTGTTGACTTTACTGACTTATCAGCATGGTTAGGGTTCCATGGTAAAATTTTCCAAAATTTTACTTTTATATTTTTATCTTTTTACCATTATCCATTCTTTAATTCTATTTGTTTGATTTTTCTCACATACACAAATCCAAGGGAAATCCAAATAAATTCCAATAATACCAAGGAAAATCAGAAATAATTATATTCAAATGAAAAATATTTATTTTCATATTATTGTATTTTTCGAGATGTTACATTCTAGCATCATCAATACTTGTAAATTTGAGCCAGCCATCTACTTTATTGTTGTGCAAATTTGTTTTGATTATATTCATTGCTAAAAATATTCTCTCAACAGATGCCATTACCGAAAATACTCCCTCTAGTCACAAATAGTTTCGTTCTGGACATCAACATAGTCTACAAAATATAGTTTTGACCACTAATTTTTATTATAATATACTTACGAAACATAATAAAATTATAATATTACGAAAATACTTTTTGAGACATATATATATATATACATATATAATTTTCGTGTGTTTAATTTAAAATTTTAAAAATATAATAACAGTTAAAATTTCAAAATTTTGATTACATATATATGTAAAACGACAACTATTTATGACTGGGGTGAGTACACGATGCACCGGTTAAGATTTCTAGCGTACTGATCGGACAAGATTGGGCCTGAGCCGATTCATCATCGATAAAACATTCCAGTTTCATGCACAATAAAAAGAACGTCCCAGCTTTAAACAAGGTCACTAGCTACATGCTGTCTTCCACCGTAAAACATTACATTTCCCTTGATAAAAAGAAAGAGGGAAAGAAAAGCAAGATACAAATAAATAAGCAGAAAACTCCTGCATGCGGTTAGATCGGTTAAAAGACCTACACAAAATTCGTCAAACAACGAGCACTATGTCTATGTGGAGGGTCCTTATTTAATTATACAAGCGTTCAAGCACATACAGACGCAACTTGAACAGCATAGTATCAGCTCATTTTCTATGCGTATACCTGTCTGGTGAGCTGCTTTTTTATTTACCTGCTTTTATTCTCCCAACTATACTTCTTTGAATTTTTTTTGGAATAATATTTTTTAATGAAAAATTACAGATAATAGGCCAAATTTAAAAATTACAAATATACACCCCTGTCACTCATAGTTATAAACAAATATATAGAGTTGTCGTCAACGGTCGTAACTCTCTGTCGCCATTTCAATTGACGACAGAGACCTATCGTCAATTCAAATGGGGACAGGAGTGCATATTTGTAATTCTTTAATTCGGCATATTATTTTTGTAATTTTTTCATAAAAAAAATATTATTAAAAAATAATTCATACTTCTTTACTCTCATCACTTACCTCTCGTCCCCGTGACCTCATCCACTGTATATGCAAATGCATGACACGTGCTCATGAGCAAGGGAGGTTCGATGATTTGTTCAGTTTTTTCTTGATGCAATCGATTATTTACCCAGTATGTCTTACTGATATGTAGCCCTAGTGAGACATCACGAGGCAAGTAATCAATATCAAAAGAAAAAAACATGGCAAATCATCAATTTTTTCTATGAGTAACGTGAAGAAAAAACAAGGCAAATCTCGCTCTATGTAACTCGTTTTTTACAAATCTAGTCCCTCGTACATGCATTTGCAAATTTGATCCCCTCCTGCATCACGGAAGGTGCAGCAGGCGACACCTATCTACTACCTCATCTGAGGAGCGTGAAAGTTTAGCTGACGTCGAGAGTAACGCGGCCCACCACGGTAGGGTGGCTTGGCTTCAGCACTACCCGAATGTGGCAGCGAGCTCCTCCTGCGCTCGCTCACATGTTGCTAGGCTCGCTCACGGGCTCCAACGCTTGCATCCTCTCCGAGGCAGTAGGGGACATGTGTTACCTGTCGTATCTTCTACGGTGAGAAGCTAAAATTTGCAAATGTACGTGAGGTTCTAGATTTGAAAAATAAAATAAAATATAAGAGAGATAGATAAACGATGATTTCGGTATTGGAGAAGTACGCGCGTATACACACGCGGTATACCTCTCCGGCGAGCGGCTGTCTAGCATTTCCAGGACGAGGCGGCGATGACGGGCTTGCCCTTCCAGCCGAGCACGAGGCAGCCCTTCTCCTCGGCCACCGTGTAGCCGCCGCCGCCGCCGCCAGCGTTCTCCTCAAGCCACTCGCGCGCCTTGGCCGCCATCTTGATGGGCATGGACTGGAAGCCCGCGCGGCTCATGCGGCGGCGCCACTGGTCTGCACGCTCGTGCCTCTCCACGCGCGCCGCGCCCTCGCAACCGACCACGTTGCGAATCTCCGCGCCGAAGTGGAACTGCTCGATGCGCGCGCGGCGCGCGTCGTATCGCGGGAGCGCCACGTCCAGCGCGTCGAACACCGCGGCGTAGTAGTGGAGCGCCTCCATGAACCGGCCGAGGAAGAAGGGCCCGTTGTGGCCGGCGTCCTGCTCCACGAGCACGAACGCCTTGGGCGAGAGCTTGCGGATGGTCTGCAGCACTGAGTTGAGGGCCCCGCGGCTCTCCTTCACCACAGAGTGCAGCTCCAGGATGCTGCTGATGGCAACGGTCTCGTCCGCGACGATGCCAAGGTCGTCGATGTGGAGGCTCTCGAGGCTACGGTCGATGGCCCTGAACTCGAGGTACATCCCGAGTTCCTCCGCGTGCGCCTGGAGCTCACGGCCGACGGCTCTCATGGTGTCCATGCGGGCTCCGACGCCGGTGACGCGCACGCGCGCCGGCTTGGCGCCGGCTCGGGCGGCGAGGCCGTCGAGCAGGGCGCGCCACTGGTGGCCGCGGTCGAGGCCCAGCGTCATGCCCAGGTCTACCACGTGGACGTTGCTCTCTCCCTCAAAGCCTTCCAAGATGGACGCGTTCGCCACGAAGTGCGCGAACCGCAGGTACGGACACAGCTCGTAGGCCAGCGCGAGCGCCTCGCCGCGCGCGCCGTGGCGCCCAGCGCGCGACGGCGGGATGCAGAACGCCATGCTCGCCGGGCCCAGCGCCGGCGGGTGCGCCAGGGCCAGCCGGTCCGCCAGCCCCTGCACGAAGCACGACGCCACGCGCTGGAACGCCGTGCCGTGCACGGGCGCGCCGGCCTGCAGCTCACGCAGCAGCGCCGCGGCCTGCGTGCGGTCGCGGCACGCCACAGCCTCGGCGCAGGCGACCAGCAGCTGCACGAGCCGCATGCCATCAGCTCCACCTCCTCCTCCTCCGCCACCGCCACCACCGTCACCCACAGCGACCCCCTCCTCACCTTGCTCCTGAAACCCCCCCACCGGTGACTCCATAGCCTCCATGGCCTCCACCTTCTGCTTGCAGCTCTCGAGAACGTCCCGGAACCGCTGCTTCCGCACGCGCGAGGACTCGGCGGCGCCGACGTCGGCCTGGGCCGGCGGCCATGATAACTGGTATGGCGAGCTGAAGTAGTCGACCTTGGTGGCCTTCGAAGCCCGGGAGCCGAGCTCTAGCTCATCGCCGTCCAACGCAGCCTCCTCGTTGCCGTAGGAGTAAGGGTGATACTCCAGTTCTTGATTAGTGCAAATCGAAGCATCTTGCTGCGGCAGGTGATGGTTTTGCTGGGAGCAGTAGGGGGTAGCGAAGGAGTTGGGCGTGTTCCTGCATGGCTGGCCAGAGCCAGACGCGCCCATGTATATATCCGTATGCACTCGTTAGTGCGCTTTCTTGCAAAGGCAAATGGCCCGATTAACTTGTTACCTGATTGAAACAAGCTGTATATATAGATGCGGATGCGGATGCGGTTGCTCTAGGCGGAAGACGAGGTGGTATAATTAATCGGTCTCCTCTGCAGTGCCTTCGTTAAGAAACTAAAAATGCCTCTGTTAGTACTAGCTCAGGTTTGCCCGTCTCTATTTTTATCAAGTATTCAAAGACTTCTCTTCAAGGTCCATGTATAGAACAACGGAATGCACGATCGGAACATTCAAAGATTACACACGAAAGAAAAGAAATCGTTCGGATTAAAATTCTCACGAGGAATTACCGAATTATTAATTACACACTCGAGCGCCATGGAGAATGTTTAACAGAGAAAACACGCGCACATAGAAAGTGAAATGCATTTTGATCCAGCCCAGTGAAATTGAAAGTTCACAAGACATGGAGGATCGCGTTTGTCGCACGAAAGGTGCCCCGAGGAGAGGAGGTTTTAGTCCGGTTCTGCTTGGCTGGAGAGAAAGCTGCAAAACAGATGGCGTTAAGCTGTTGAAGATGCAGTAGCAAACTAGCTAGCAGTATAGATCGTAGAATCATATCAAGTTAAGTGCAGAGGGGCAGCTGAATTAGTCTCTTCGTTACGAGCAAAGCTTTCGTCTTTAGTTACCTATTGTGGGCTCGGTCTGCACCGCCCATCAGCGCGAGGCATTAGACTGTACTTCGTCTCAGCTAGTTCATAACATGAGTGTTAATAAAACATTCTAAAAATGTTAATATATAAAACCATCTAATTTGTCATATGAACCTCATGAAACGGGCATATTTGAAGATTATCCCATTTTAGATACTTGCCAATTAAGCACATCAATTGATCTCGGCAAGGAGAAGAATTAAACGAAATACTTTTTGGAGATCAATAGTAATAGAAAACACTTATCGGTCTTAGGTCCTGTTTGTTTCGGCTGAGGTTCTTTGGCTTTTAGTTTAAAGCTAGCTTTTTGGCTTAACGAGCTTTTAAGCCGTCTACTTTTAAGCCAAGGCATGATGTTTGGTATCCTGGCTTTTTGATAAGTTGGATGGTGTAGCTAGGGTTCACAAAACCGACGAAAACTGCAGTTTTCGAGTGTACCACTGTGGTTCGATATCCAAAACCGCTCGGTAAACCGTTTTAATTTAAATTTAAAAAAAATCAAAAAATCAAAAAATTTATGCGTTGAAAACCGCTCGAAAACCGTTGAAAAACCGCGATTTTTGCTCGAAAACCATTTCTTAAAAATCGAGCGGTTTCTTGCGAAAAACCGAATGGTTTTCGATTTTTTTAAATTTTTATCAAATTTTTTTGATTTCTTAACCCTCGGTTTCTAACGGTTTTCGAGCGATTTTTCGAGCGGTTTTTTTTGAATTTCGAACGATTTTTCGAAATTCGGTTTTGTGAACCCTGGGTGTAGCTTATTGCTAGAAAGTTTGAAATACCCTTTAAGGTTGTAAGGACTTTTCTTATATACTGATTTATCTAATACAAATGTTTTATACTTTTTTCACCGAATGTCGTATTGAAAAACATAGATTATTCTTGAGATCAAACTTCATTCTGAGCAAATTATTTATCAACTTGATCCGGGTCGGTAGAGGAGAAAGGAGGCTGAGAACGGCGGAGGAGGGAGGAGGTCGAGGATGTCAGAGATCGGAGCGGTGGAGGGAGAAGGCATGTCGCACAGGGGAGCGAGAGAAGACGAGGAGAAATGAGGAGATGGGAGAAGGATTCTTGAGTTTATATATGATGGCATTTGGTGGGTAATTTTGGAGACTTCTAGTGGCAAATGGTTATTTCATCCCAAAAAAGCCCAAAAAAACACCTCTCACCTGGCTTTTGGCTTATAGTTATATGGACGCTTTTGGCTTTTTTAAGCTTGGCTTAAAAGTCAGTCGTTTGTTTCGACTTTGGCTTTTCTCCTTTTAAGCCAGTGAAAAAATCGAAACAAACAGGGCCTGGAGCTTCAGCTTTTAAAAAACCAAAACCCCCCTAAAAAAAGCTAGCTTTTAAACGGCTTTTGACATAAGCCAAAAATCATATATAACTAACATAAGCCAAAAGCCATATATAACTAACAAAAGTCAAAAACTGAAAATTGGACTGGATCTACTTTTGCAGCTTATTGCTAAGGGAAATTAACTATTTATTAAATGATCTCTTATAAAAAGCTACAACCGTTTTTCAGTTAAAAAAAAACAGCTTTTTTAAAAAAAAGCTACGGGCTCTCCCGAACTGAACAGCTGCACCACTCAATAAGAGACGCAACATTCCACTAATCAAAACAGCTAATTACGAGGTTGCTTCATCGACATGGCTTTGACAAAATTAAATAGGGAAGAATATTAGGACCCTTTCAACGTAGACGTCACCAGGGACGCCATGTCCTTTGTTCGACACCGTTGTAGCACGATCTGCCTCTCCTCGGATGGGGCAACAGGTAAGAGACCTTCGTTCGAGCGTAACGATTTTAGTTGTTGTACGATTAGTTTGTGCGTTAATTCTCCTTCATCGACAATGCAGCATGTGAGACGACTGCCATTCTGTCAATGTAACCATAAACAAAGCTGCCTGGTGCTCCAATTTCTGGCAGTCATGAAACGAAATGCATACGCCATACATATACGTAATTTGAGTGTACTATCAAGCTGCTCAATTTGTAATTTGAGAGATATAAGTAAGAAAGCTAGGAGTTGTAAGTATGAAAACTAGGACATTTTTTACGATCGAGATGTGGTTATAATTTGAGAGCTGAGCTTTTCAGAACAGGGCATACGTACCTAGCTACAGATTCAACAAATTGATCTGCGGTGATTGCAAACGTTGAGGTTGGAGATGATTCACAACTAAATTAACCAGATAGACCTGACTCTTTCCGGTTTTTCTTAGATCCATGGATTCAGCTATTACCATTCATCGAAACAGTACGTGCTAGACCACCAGTGATTCGCTTCCATGCATACCGTTTTTTTAACCACTGAAATTCCCATAGGATAGGATTTGGTAATTTTTGTAGCTTAAAAACTAAAAGGATTTTGTAATTTGGTATCAAGTGGAATCTTTCACGAAATTGTTACGAACAGTTATTGAACCCCACGTGTTATTCATGCATTTTTTTGTAGCATTATAGTTCCGCGGTCGGGTGGTTGGCACCTGGGCAAAGCTCCTTTTTATATTGAAAAAAGAATATATGCCTCGAATTTATATGTCGTTTGTCAACATGCATGAAGATTTTGTCATGATTGTATATGTCTTTTCTAATTTGATGTGGCAACCTTGTGCTAGCTTAGCGAATTGTCACAGCTTATAACGTATTGCAGTTCAAAATTTAATTATTGGTACGAGAATTGGTCATGCATCACGGCTCTCTATTTGTCACATCCTGCTTTTCCAATTCGATTTATCTCAACAGAATATGCCAAAGTAGTCGTACTTTGGCAACCTGCATAGTATCCATCTTTCGAGGCTTTACAAGAAAAAAAATCGCACGCTATGTTTGAAATGTGATGCCCACTATCATGATCATTCAGTTCTATATATGCTCACTGCTCTAATCCTAAGAGGTCTTCGATCGTACGTTAGATTTAGACGTAAATAGTGGCTAATTAATATGATATCGGCAAAAAACAGGGTTAATATGCAAATAACATATCACTGTCGATTCAAAAGTCCGACGGGGAGCACTTATCACTGTCGGTTCGTGAAACCAACCGGCAGTGATAACCAGATATCACTACCGGTTTGTATCCAAAATCAATAGTGATAGATGACTGACGGTTCGGTTATCACTCGGCAGTGATACCAGTATTTTCACTGCCGATTGTACTCCAGAACCGACAGTGATAAGTATTTTTCCGCGCAAAGTAGTGATAAGTATTTTTTCCGCGCAATCCGATCTTATCACTGCCAGTTCTGCGCAGAAACAGCAGTGATAAGTATCTTTATATAGGTGTTCCCCTTCCCGACCGAGCAATACAGAGAAGAGCTATGTCTTTGTTCGGTGGCTTGGATTTTGGCGACTTTGCTGCTGGAAAATTGTACCAAAATTCATCTCGAATTTCTCTCTAAGGTTAGCAACTTGATCTACATTATATTTGTAGTTAGATTTTACTTTGTAGATTGCTCTAAATTTTGATAATTAGTGATTAAATGGTGTGAACATTTTAGGTCGATAGAGTTCAAATTAAGATCTAGCTAATTTAGCGGATAAATTACAATTCTTATTCATTTTAGTGATTTAGTGGATTTTTAAATAATAAAAATTGCTAGATGGACCATTATATCTAATTATAATTATTATAAATAATGAAAATTTGCTATATGGAATTTAAATAGTGAAAATTGCTAGATGAATTTTAAATAGTGAAAATTGTTAGATGAATATTTAAATAATGAAAAACGGTAGATGGATTTTCCAATAATGAAAATTTCAAGATAAATTTTTAAATCTAATTATTAACAAATATATCCTTATTTGATGTATATTAATTTAATTTATTATCACTACATAACAAATGAAATGAATAAATCATTTAAAAAATAAAAAATTGCTAGATGGATATTTAAATAATGAAAAAAATTTGATGTATTTTAATATAGTCAAAATTGCTAGATGGATTTTTAAATCTAATCATTTACAATTATGTTGTTATTTGCAATTATATGCTTATCTGATGTTTATTGATTTAATTAATTAGCACTACATGACTAATGTAAAGAATAAATTATTTTGTGATCGTTTATTGATTTATTGAAATTTAGTTTGATATAATTAATTGTAGATGGAACGAAGGTGGATGTATGACACAAACCCTCGCGGCCCAGAGTTCTTTAATGGTGTGACCTGTTTTCTGAATGCGTCTGCGGCGCACAAGTCGAAGAAGCTGGCGGACTATATGTGTTGTCCATGTGTTGATTGCAAAAATAAGAAGTTGTTTTCTACCATAGAGTTGATACGTGCACACTTGCTTCGAAGGGGTTTCAAGGCTTCCTATACCTGTTGGACCGAGCACGGTGAAGATGAGATTGTACATGAAGGGCAACACTTTGATGAAGACGACGGAGACAACGATATGACGGCGATCGAAGATACGTTCGTTGATAGCTACGAAGATGATCTAGATCAAATGTTGCGTGATGGGGAGGGAGACTTCACGAGTGAAAGAGAGTTTCAAAAGTTCCAGCGTATGGTAGAGGACTCTACAACACCAATGTACCCGAGCTACAAGGAGGAGCACAAAAAGTTGCATACCGTGCTTATACTACTGTAGTTGAAGGCAAGCAATGATTGGTCCGATAAGAGATTCACTGAGTTGTTATGTCTTTTGAGGGACTTGCTTCTAGAGGGTAACGTGTTGCCTGCAACTACGTACCAGGTCAAGCAGGTTGTTTGCCCGTTGGGACTGGAAGTACATAGAATACATGCATGTCCAAACGATTGCATATTGTATCACAATGAGTTTGCAGACTTCGATGCCTGTGCTGTTTGCAAAGCAAAGCGGTATAAGGGCAACGATAATGATATCGACAACGGTGATGTCGGGGTGAAGCGTAGGAAGAAGAGATCCCCCCATAAGGTAGTGTGATATTTCCCTATAATCTCCCATCTGAAGCAATTGTTTACGAACAAAAGGCATGCCCAATTACTACGATAGCACGTCGAATAACGTAAGAAGGATGGAATGCTCAGGCACTCTGCTGATTCTGTGCAATGGAGGAACATCAACAAAAAATATAAGAAACACTTTGCATATGTTGTAAGGAATATAAGGTTCGGTTTGAGTACGAATGGGATGAATCCTTTCGGCAACATGAGTAGTCGTTACCGCACTTGACCGGTGACTCTATGCATCTACAACATTCCTCCTTTGCTTTGTATGAAGCGGAAGTACATTATGATGCCACTACTGATCCAAGGGCCCAGGCAACTTAGCAACGATATCGATGTATACCTCAAACCATTGGTTGAAGATCTTCTAATATTGTGGAACGATGGTGTACATGTATGGAATGAGTATAAAAGAGAGAACTTTATCCTATGCGCATTGTTGTTCGTAACCATCAATGATTACCCTGCCCCTTGGTAACCTATCGGGCCAGACGACAAAAGGCTTTAACGGATGCGTCCAGTGCTTGGATGATACAGCTAGCCGGTGGCTGAAGAACTACCGAAAAATAGCTTACATGCGGCATCGTAGGTTCCTTCGCAAGGATCACCCATACTGCAATAATAAGAGAGCTTTTGACGGGACAAAGGAGACTACCTTAGCTCTGAAGAATCACACTGGGAAACAGATATTTGCAACCGTAAAGGATCTTAAAATTATTCACGGAAAGAAAGCCGGTAGTACATCTATCCCAAGTTCCCATGATAAGGTTCTTTTGTGGAAAAAGATATCAGTATTTTAGGTCTTACCTTATTGGCAACACTTGGAAGTTCAACACGCAATCGACGTCATGCACATAGAGAAGAACGTGTGTGACAGCTTGCTTGGTATCTTACTGGACATACCTGGCAAAACAAAAGATACACTCAAGCACGGATGGACCTCGAAAATATGAAACTCAGAAAGAAGCTGCATCGCGAAGACATGGATACAGGCAAAAAGTACCTTCCCGCAGCTTGCTACACTCTGAGCAAGAAAGAAAAAATTAAGGTGTGCGAATGCTTGCACGGAGTCAAAGTTTCGTCTGGTTACTCTGCCAACATAAATAGACTAGTCTCAATGAAAGACTTAAAATTAATTGGCACAAAGTCTCACGATTGCCACATGATGATGACACAGATGCTTCTAATTGCAATTAGGGTTATTCCGCCAGAGAAAGTCCAAGGTCCAATTATAAAGTTACATTCATTCTTCAACGCGTTTCACAAAAAGCCATCGATCCGTTGAAACTAGATAAGCGGTAAGAAAACATGGTCCACACTCTGTGCAGGCTTAAGATGTGTTTCCCTCCATCTTTTTTTTATGTTATGGTCCATGTCATTGTTCACATTGTGAAAGAGATACGGATTCTTGGTCCCGTGTTTCTACATCAGATGTACCCTTTCGAGAGGTTCATGGGGGTAGAAATATGTTCGTAATTGACATCGACCGAAAGGCTGCATTGCCAATGGTTGGGGAGCCAAGGAGGTCATTGAGTTCTGTGTCGATTATATGGATCTATACTAGTAATCTAGCTTCATTCACACAAGCACATTTCGGCATGAGAGACTACAGGGGAAAGAGACACTAGGCGAGAAATCACTCTATACTAGTAATCTAGCTTCATTCACACAAGCACATTTTGTAGTTTTGGGACAATCAGTTGTGATGGCCCCGTATGTCAACATGCACAAGAGCATGCTTTCCAGAACAAGCCCAGGGAAGTCAGAGGTTTGGATCTCGAGAGAGCATAGAGATAACTTCGATGATTGGTTGCGTAAACATATGATGCATACAGAGACAGAGTGCGCTTAGTTGAAAATGTTGGCTCAGGGACTGTCAACTACAATTCAGACATTCCAAGGGTACAACATAAATGGTTTTACATTTTATACAAGAGCACAAGATAAAAACAGCACCAACCAAAACAGCGGTATCCGTTTAGATGCCTATAACAGCAATGGAAATAGGCAAACCTACTACAGATTCATAGAAAAGATTTGGGAGCATGACAATGGACCTTTGAAGGTCCCTCTCTTTCGGTGCCAATGGGTCAGACTTTCAGGGGGCGTGAACATCAACAAGTACGATATCACTACCGTGGACCTCAAACTCGTCAGATACAGAGAAGAACCATTCGTACTTGCTAATTCTGTTACACAAATCTTTTTTGTAACTGACCCGGCTAACAAGGAGCGCCACGTGGTTATTCAAGGAAATAAGAAGGATTGTCGGAGTTGAGAATGTTGTCGACGAGGAAGAGTATAACCAATTCGACGAGCTTCCTCTTTTCGGAGAGGACGTTGACCTCAGTCTCATGGAAGAGGGTGAGGAAGCTACGTACATACGCCGCGATCATAACGAAGATCGAATCATAGCTTAGTTGTACTAATTAAATATATGCTTTCTTTTGTATGAATGACATGTTTATCTTCTCTTATGTAACAATTAATGTATTATATAGAGTAATGGAAATTGAGGTTATGCTCGGAACTGCCTTTGAATTTCTGTGAATTTGACTGCATTTGTTTGAATTTTTACATTTGTGTGAAATTATTTATAGCATTTGTGTGAATTTTCGAAGCATTATTTGACTACTGCCTTTGTGTGAATTTTTGAAGCATTATTTAACTTTAAAACTATTAAAACAGTGAGCAATCTGGATTTTTAGAATTTTAGAACTTGGTCAAAATTAGGGGAACATATTTATATAAAATAGTAGATGTCCTGCAGTATGCCTCCAAAAATTTTCAGAAAACTTGGATCAAATTTGATAGGATTTCAAAAATCCCTAAGCACTCAGCCATTGAAATAAAATAAATTGAAAGTTTCACTTAATTACATCGGAGACCAGCTTATCACTGCCGGCTGCCTCATAAAACCGACAGTGATATGGCTTATTACTGTCGATTTTTAATCTCAACCGATAGTGATAAGCATTATCACTGCCGGGTCGAGTTCCACCCGGCAGTGATACTCTAGTATTACTGCCAGTTTGTGGAGTGGGCCGGCAGTGATAATTCATTATCACTGTCGACTCTCTTTATGGACTGACAGTGATGTGCTATCGCTGCCGGTTGTTCTGGCCAGCCGACAGTGATAGTCCACCCCTATATATTCGAAATGCCGCGCCCCCTCCCCTCAGTTACACTCTAACCTAATGTCATTATCTCTCCACCACCTTCTCGCGTACCTTTGCGATGTCGCTTTCCGGATCACACCGTCGCCTCGTACCTCCCCGACGCCGTCGCCTTGGTCCTCCCCACCGTTGCCTCTGAATGCCGCCGCCTCGGACCTCCCCACCACCTCGGCTCCCCGCCGCCTCAGACCTCCCCGCTGCCTCGGTGACCTCCTCGGCGCCGTCACCTTTGACCTCCCCAGCGTCGTCGCATTCTTTACTGAGAACTTCTTTTCCCATTCTAATTGGATTTTGGGTATATATACTATCTGTCGTGCATCCATTGAATTGAGCTTGCATCTGTATGTCCGATGTGCTTGTATCTTATGCTATTGAATTGAGCAGTCTGTATGCGTGTATCTTATGCTATTTAAATATAATCAGTTATTATAGGATAAGAAATGTTATCATGTAGATTAAGATATGTTATCATGTAGATTAAGATATGGGGGGCCGTGGTGTAGTCATATATGTGAGCATAATGGGTGAAGCTCATTTAGCTCAAGACTCTTGATAGAGAAATTTTCCCAAGCAAACAGAGAAGAAAACAAAGATCGACAAGAATGTAACTTAGCATGAAAAATTATTTTCTACATACAAATCAGACAACAAAGGATAAAATGCATTCATTAATCATTATGATCACTGTCACAGAAACATAGTCAATTTTTTAGGTCAATTAATTTCATGGGAGAAATATGTTTTTGGCAAGTCAGGAGTAGTGCAGCAATATATGACACTTTTCATTCCATTTAAACCATCGTATTAAAATGTTTCGGTGACTCAATAAAAAATATAACTACATAGATTTAAAAAAAAAAGGGTTCAAGGGATTGATCTGAACCAATCCATTAGTACTCACATGGTATTATTAGTGTTCTCAGGATTTACAAGTAAATTCTTCGCTAATATTAGACTATCAGCACTAGTGTCTATTAGTAAGAAAATTAGCAACAAAGAAATGCACTGTTTCATTAATGAACTTAATTAGTTGTATACGTTCTTTGTTTGGTACAGAAGGTCCATATATATGCTAGCTATAAGATGGGCCAGACTCAAATCACCAATGCATCACATATAATACGATTTTTTTTAAATAATATATGTTTAATGAAAAATTACAGAAATAATATGCCAAAAAAATAACAGTTATACCCACCTGTCGCATGTCCAAACCGCGACAGATATTATGTCGCAATTTCAAATAGCGATAATCGCAAGAACACTAATAAATGAAATAGAAAATGGATTTATGGCATACAAGAATTCTGAAGAAGCCCAGATAGTAAGTCAAAAGAATAAGTCAAACGCGGATAAGAATATTTACCCTCACACACTAGGCACAGGTAGGTATGTGAAGAAAATACCAGCATGGGATAGGTGCGAAGAAGAACTAACCCGCAGCGGCGTCATTCCTGCGATGGCCGAGTTGAGCGAACGATCGAAGCACTGGTTGCTTGGGAGGGGGGCTTCTATCTCGGCTGATGGCAGCTTAACCTTCAGAAGCGATAGAGACCAGGAAGTGTTGCGCAAAATCACAAATGCTCACGGGCAATCTTTCCAAGGCTCTTTCAGGCCACGAAGAATGACGAGCTAACCGTAGCCCTGGGTAATAAGGAGCACCTTGGTCGCATCCTATGAGTTGGTTTGGTGCCGTGGAAAGAAGGCTTTCCAGCTAACGCATGGTTGTATAGGCGTCCGAAGAGAATAAGAGAAGATCAACTAGACCGTCAAATAAAAGTTGATGTGACAAGAGCGTTAGAGGAACAGAAAGCGAAACTGGATAAGGATGTGGAGCAAGCAGTACAGAAAGCTCTCAGCTCACGACCGCCACCTGATGACAGCCCTCAGCTCTTCAGTCCCGGTGCTCATAAGATGTAACATCCCGAAAAATGCAATAATATAAAAATTTATATTTTGAATTTGAATATATTTGTTTCTGATTTTTCCTGACATGATTGAAATTTATTTGGAATTTCTTTGAATTTTGGTATTGAATGAAAAATCAAACAACTAGAATTAAAGAATGGATAATGGTAACAAGATAAAATGGTAAAAATAAAAATATTGGAACAATTACCATGGAACCCTAACCATGCTGGTAGGTCAGTAAAATCAACAAGTAAAATTTTATGCACAGAAAAGTGGGTAAATAAAATGAATGACACCTCTTTTTGACTAAAAACAGTGCAAGCCAAGAATTAACGAAAAATATTAGAAGTTTATATGGATCTGGAAAAATTATAATAACACCCTCATAGTAGGATTTATCTTTGGTAAAAATTTCAGGATTTTATCACGCCAGTAAGACCTTATAAAAATTCCAAAACAGAGGCTTTAAAAAATTGGAAATTGTCATGTCAGAATTTTTGTAAACTAAATACCCAATATTTTGACTTGAAAATTTTAAAGAGACATCTTTGACCTATATATAACCCGGCATAAAAGTTTAAAAAATAAATAATACGTTTTGAACCTTTAAATAAATAAAAACCCGAAATGGAAATTTTGGGTGATGTACAGTGTCAGAATTTTAATTAATTCATTGTAAGATATTTTAACCTCAAATTTTTACTGGGCGTTAGATACTACCAGGATATGCAGTTCAAAAAGCTTCATAAAATTTAGACAGCGAATAGATGGAAATTTAATGCCCACATGGAGCTTGTCTCGGCCATGCTTATCCCCTGACTTACCTCCTCTCACCGACGTGTGGGCCAGCCTTTTTTCCGTAACGGTTCACTGGCAAGCAACGGGAAACCCCTCAGTCTCTGCCGGTGATCCCGGGACCCACCCGTCAGCCCCTGGCCTCACTGCCTCCTCTCTTCTCCCCTCTCGCCAGAGTCAAGCTCGAGTGTCCCCGAGTCTTCGTCGCTTCTACGTCGCCCCTGCGCTCGTTTGGCGCCACGACCATCCTTGGGACCCTACGCCAAGCTTCGGGATCTCTGCGCGCCATACCTGGTCAGCTTCGTGTCTTTTCTTGCCGACGAGAGTTGCTGCGTCTCTTCACCGAACGTGCGCAGAGCTAGCCGCAACTCCCTCTCGAGTTCATACACTGTGAAACAAACTTCTCGCACCTATAAAAACCCCAGCCGCATCACATTGAGTCTCCCTCCTCTCTCAGCTACTCCCAGAACCAACCAATCAAGCCAAAACAGTGTTCTTCGCCATTTTCGCCAGAAAACCGAAAAGGGGGGAAAACTCGAATTCGAGTGACTCGGTGAGAATCAATTCAATTCTTTGGTTCTGAAGCTTCCTCATGACCTGGTGAACTCATCCCTCTCACAAATTTCAGCTCTTCTTGCCGCTGCGCCGCCGCACCCTTCTCCTTTCTTCCTCGGCTCCGGCGCATGGTGACAGCCCAGCCCATAGCTTCTCAGAGCAATCCAACTACAAAAATGGAACCCCGACGTCGCGTGAATGCCTAAACTGCTACCCATTCGGCCGGGGAAGCGCTGTTCTTCTTCTCCGACGAGCCGCACCTCCTTCCGCCGCAGGTCACCGACGGCAGCCCACTCCGGCAATCCCCGGAGGTGACCGACACCACCCCCGGATGCGCCATGCCCCTATGGTGCTAGCCATGCCCTTCCCTTCGCCGGAATCCCGCCGGAGAGCCGTCGCCGCCGAGCCCTAGTCGCGCCCCTGCTTCTGTGTCACTGAGCCGCGGGCCCCCTCTGTCAGCTGGTCAAGTCGTCCTCAGTGCATTCGGTAAAGACGCTTTCACAGTGGGGAAAACGTATTTGTGAATTTTATTTCGATTTTCAATACCCGAATTGATTCAAATACTCATAACTTTTGCATTATAACTTCAATTTGAATGAAACAAAATTCTAAATTAATCTAAAATCAATTAGTTTCAGAATATGCAATAACATTTTGAAAATGTTCACTGGATAAATTTTAAATTCAAATTTAAAGAAGAGATTTAAAGAAGTGCTTCATATTAAAAAATTGTAAACAAACTTAAAAAATGAATGGAACCAATTTTAGTAAAATTCTCATGCTTCCAGGAGTTCAAATATATAAAAATATTTAAATTTCATTATTTTTTGAGATACTTCCTATTAAAGATTGTTTTCAATGCACTAGAAATTCAAATATACATAATTTGAATAAAAGAAATATGAAATAAGTAAAATTGATTTCTAAATATTAGCATGACAGTAGAATACCTTAATTTTCCAAAATAACTAATAAGTGAACTTGATTTGAATTATCTTGGAAAGTGTGAAATAACTTGAATGTAAAATGTGTATATACATATAGCATAAAAAGTCAAATGGTTGTAATATAGATCAAATGAATTCAAATAATCACCAAACCAGTTTTATTATACCTCTGGCATTGCATGGATCTCATATACAAAATAATACTTAAAGTTTACTATATAAAACAGTAAATGATTAATAGTCAAAGTGTTAATACTTGCATGATTTAAATGGCTATAACTTTCACAAATAAACTCTGAATTTGATGAAACCAAATCCTATAACCTCTAAAAATAGTAATCTTACTGTTTATACAAAAATACCTTATGTTTGTGCAAGGATGAAATAAAATAATGTTAAACCCTAATGATCGTTTGTAGGAAAAGCATCGCAGATAAAAGCCAATTGTCGCGAAACCAACTTTAAATAATTTCTAATGTCATGCCCTATTAATGCCTAAAAAATGAGTAGATTATCTTACTCGGTATAGTCACAATCGTATATCAAAAACTAAATCCTTAACGAGTAGTAAATTGAACTATCAAGCTTTTTCATCGATCCGTAGAATCTCTCGTCTGAATGCAAAAACTATGGAAATTAGTTTAGAAATGATATTTAGGATATGGTCTACCATATTCTAGAAAAATATTTTATTTACAACTTTCGTTTCAATTAAATCTTGCTAGTTGAATACCCTTAATAAGTATGATTGTCATAACCTTTAATGTCACATAAGCATTTTCAACTAAGAAAATAATGTCTCGTCTAAAAGCTAAAGTGTATGAAATCAGCCTAGATACATTCTTCAAAGTATATGCTACCTAATTTCGAAGAAATAATCTTATTTCGTCATGTTTGGCATATAAGCGTTAATAGTCAAATAATCATTAGTTTTATGTTTAGTGAACCTTGTATGAATGAAGTTTGTAGCTAATATATTTGTATCACCAGAATCTTCTTAAAAATCATAAATAAATCTAGTAACCTAACCTAATAGATCTAACTTATTCAAAACCTTTCTTATGCAAATCACTTAAGGTTAAGTGCTATTAGCATAACCGCTTTAATTTGTGTTTTACTTCTTTTAATCCAAATAATTTTAGCATCTATAATTCGAAGTTTCAAATACTAGAATTCATAATTTTAGCCTCTTGAATTCGTAATTCAAGAATAGATAATCTTTAAAAGAAACCCTGTTTTGTTTGTCATAAAGCCATCAAGTTTAAGAATAAAGTAATTACTTAAATAATTCAAACTCTAAAGCGTTCCTGTTTTCTGCAATAAAACTTTATTTGATTTTCTGTCTATCTTCTTTTTGCCCTTATTGAAGTTTCTTATTTGCTATATTTTCCGATCAATCGACGTGTAGAATCCGACGTCCCTTCCTCCGTCAGCCGTGATCACGTCTTCGTCGTAAACGATATATAAGCAAGGCAAGCACCCTCCTTTGACCATTTTGTTCCCAGAATTTAATTTACATTGTTTATTAAAATGTTTTATGCATACGTTTACTTTCTGTAAATTGTTATTTTGTGGTACTGGTAGTTATACCTGTTGTCTCATGAAACTTCCTTGATAAGTATGAATATATGAACCTTGATAACCATAGATTGAGCCTAGACAATTACTTAATGTCGCCATGGGTATATGTGATTACATTGTATCCCAGCTTAGCCATGCTTTTAGAATAAATGATGATGATGATTAGATCAAAATGTGTTCCTTGAGAAATGGAAAATGCTGTAATTGTAGCTGTTGGTTATGGGTATTTTGATTAAAAACCCAAAATAAAACTATGGTTTTGATGCGGGCGATTATTGGCAATAGCCGGAGGTGCAGAGGGATTTGCACGTAGTGTAGGGTAGAGTATCGCCCGTGTCAACTTAAGGACCGAACTCAGTGTTGTATGATCCAAGATAATCCGTACAACCACAAGTGTTGTTATGGGGCTTCCTTAAACCAATTAAGTTATCTAGTTTAACTTTGCACATTGGTAGGCCGAAGTAGTACGGGCTCTCCTTTCGAGGTTTGCTCTACGGGGTGCCCACACCGAGGTGTTGGGAACAACACTTACCAATACAACGGTGTGCGCCACGTCTATGGGAAGTTCCAACATTCCTATACTCTGAGTTCTTCCAGCATAGCGTGGGTTTTATCGTCCCGGTGCTGGTGCAAAGTTAAATTAGATAATGTAAAGGTTTTCGTCATGAATATTCTGGCCACACGCCTAAGGTGCGTGAAACTTGCGGCAAAAAGAAAAGGTCATGACTTGTGGGTAAAGTTGTACACCTCTGCAGAGTGTAAATCTAATCGATTAGCCGTCCCCTCGGTCATGGGAAACTTGGTGAACTTGCACTAGTTAAATGTTTAATTTTCTAAAATGTGTTGTGGTTTGGAACTGGTTTAGCAGCTTTTGTTTTCATGTCAAAGGATCGATATTGATGGATTCCATTTCTGGATTATTCGATATTCACGATGGGTTGTGAATATTACTTATGCTTTACTTATTTCATATCAGTCAATTATGCTTTTATAAATTCCGTTTGCAAATAACTTGTTTTACAATGTCAATTCTGCTTTATGCAAATTAACTGTAGTAGCCTCCTTTGAAATGACTCGCATATATTATAGGCTTTGCTCAAGTCTTGCGAGTACGAAAGTACTCACCCTTGCTTATATGTGGTTTTAGGTGGATAAGTTAGCGAAGCTTCGAAGGTTTCTTCCGTCGCAGGTTGCGGGTTTTTCTTCGTCGTGATCTTTCTAGGGATTATGCCTTGTCAGTTGCCTGCGGGTGTTGGATGGGCACACTACAAGACTTTGCTTCTTTTGCTGCTATGTCTCTGATTTGTAAGAGTTTTCTTTATGTAATAGCTTCCGCTTAATAATATTTGTTGTATGGTTGTGATTCCAATTGGTGTATGTGCGTACTAGCTACTGATCATGGGACTAGTACGGAATGCACATTAGATTTCTATTTTTGCAAGTTTGTAAAAATAGGGGTCGTTACATAAGAGCAACTGCGCGTCCACAGGGATTCCCGAAGAGCATGGACTCCATTTTCTTGTGGATGACATCATAGAACCTACACCGTGCAAGTTGCATTTGTCCGCACATGGAATTACTATCAAGGAGGCTAAGGGCAGGGCTTGGCCATGTAACTCCTCGCAGGTTTTGCACTGCCGCCCGATACCGCCGGGATTCGCCAGGGTCGAAGTGGACAGTGTAGCCCGCCAATACCGTAAAATGGAGGTAGAGATCCCTGGCGAGGACGGAAAAAACAAACTAGGAGAAAACGTGCATGGCTTCCTCACGTGGCGCAAGTGCTTGATTAAGTTTGGCTCGCACGATGAGGATGACAAAGATGATGATGATTAGCCGCACTCTCCACACAGAGACCTCCCGCCCTTGTCGCCACCACACAGAAAAAGTCCAACACCTCCGCCGACACCACCCAGAAAATGTCGAACTCCTCCGCAGGCACCACCCAGAAAAAGTTTAACTCCTCCGCTGATATCTAAAAAGAATCGAACACCAGCACCATCTCGGCAGTCGGCACCATCGTCTAAGAAATCTCAGTCATCTGTGAAGTCAGCACAACCTCAGAAGAAA
Organism: Otatea glauca; assembly: GCA_036346275.1. Taxonomy (NCBI): domain Eukaryota; kingdom Viridiplantae; phylum Streptophyta; class Magnoliopsida; order Poales; family Poaceae; genus Otatea; species Otatea glauca. Next base: position 49,418,192 of record CM070712.1, on the reverse strand, counting down.
TTATCAGCTGAGATGACTGAAGAAGAACGGAAAAAGCAAATAAGCGCCAGTGTAACATCTCACTTCAAAAAGGTGCCATCACCTGAGAAGACTAAAGTTGATGCTAATGCGCAGAAGTTTTTCTTCAGTATGGGAAAAGTGAAAAGGACGGGGCGAGCTTCTGAACCTTGCGAAATGTCAGATTACGAGCGCATCTCTAGAAAGCAATACTTGAAGGCGGCTAGTGCCGACGTGTTGAGGTCAGAAGCTCAAGGAGATGCTGCTCAACGAGATGATGCTCACGAGCAAGGTCTAAGGTCGAAGTTCTTTATGGAAAAACCGCTGGTTGAACCAGCTCATTTAGACCACTTAACAACACAGCTGCGGTGCGTCCATCAGTGGTACATTTAGCGGTCCAATGATGGTATGGAGGCCTTCCCAGTCAGATACACAGAGTCGGATTTTCACAATGGAGATAACATCTTTTGGGTGGGTTTCGAGGAATTGTATATGTTGTACCCGCAAGATACCCTGGACGTAAATATACTCAGACTGTGGACTTTGTAAGTCTCTATGTATATTATTGTACATTCTTGTACTGTTTAATTGCATGTCTAACTTCTTTCTTATGTAGAATGGAGATATAGACATGTAGAAGAAATGGCAATGACAAGTTAGCATTTCTCGATTCGAGGCTTGTCAATGAGAAAATTGTAAAGGACTCTCCACAGTATATTGAAGACTATTTATTTAATACATTATTGAAGCTGCAATACAAAACCTCTGTAACATCCCGAAAAATGCGATAATATAAAAGTTTATATTTTGAATTTGAATATATTTATTTATGATTTTTATTGACATGAATGGAATTTATTTGGATTTTCCTTGGATTTTTGTATTGAATGGAAAATTAAAGAAATGGAAATTAAGGGATGGATAATGGTAAAAAGATAAAATGGTAAAAGATAAATTTTGGAAAAATTACCATAGAACCCTAACCACTCTGGTAAGTCAGTAAAATCAAGAAGTAAAATTTTATGCACAGAAAAATGGGTAAATAAAATGAATGACACCTCTTTTTGACTAGAAACAGTACAAGTCAAAATTAATGAAAAATATTAGAAGTATATCTGAAGCTGGAAAAATTACCATAGCACCCTCAGTGCAGTATTTACATCTGCTAAAAATATCAGCAATTTATCATGTCGGAAAAATCTCCTAAAAATTCAAAAACAGAGGCTATTAAAAACAAGAAATCTTCATGTCAGAATTTTTATAAAATATTCACTTGAGTTCTTGACTTGAAATTTTTATGGATACACATCCATATGAAAAAATTAACCTCCATAAAAAGTTAGGAAAATAATTAATAGATTTTACACCTTTAAATAAATAGCATACCGAAATACCATTTCTGTACCCATCCACAGTGTCAGAATTTTTATAAATTAATCATAATGTATTTTATTCTGAAAATTTAAATGGACGCCGAGGACTACCAGATAAACCCAGTAAAAAAGTGTAGAAAATTTTCAAAGTGATTTGACGGTGGTTTTAATGCCCACATGGAGCAGTCCGAAGTAGAGCCTATCTCCTAATTCACTCTGTCCCTCTGACATGCGGGCCCGGGCGCTGGGATGGCTTGGCGAGCTGGCAAGTAGCGTGGACCTTCCCTCTCGCTGCCCGGTGGGGCCGGTCCCACCCGCCAGTCTCCTTTCTCCCTCTGCCTCGCTCCTTTTCCTTTTCGCCCGAGGAGAGCTCGAGCTCTCTCGTTCCTTCGCCGACTTCTCTCTGCGTCTCGGTAGCGTTTGCGCCGTCCGGGCTGCTGGTCGCTGCCACGCCGAGTCTCGAGTCCGCGCCATACCTCGTCAGTTCTGCGTCACGTTCCTGTCGGCGAGAGACTTTGCGCCATTTCACCGAGCGTGCGCCAAGCCAGCCGCATTTCCTCCCTCGCGTTCTAACACTGTGAAGACGAATCCCCGACTATAAATACTTGTGTGCCGTCGCCTTGAGTCTCCCTCCTCCTTCGTTCGCTCCCAGAACCAAACAATCAAGCCGAGACCGTCGTTGTTCGCCATGTTTGGCTGAAACCCGAAAAGAGGGGAAGAATCAAATTGAGCTCAACCGTGAGTAATCTTTCCAAATTGACTGCTTCTAAAGCTTCCTCGTGAGCTGTTGAACTCATCCCACTCACCCCTTTTGGCTCTTCTTGCCCGCAGCTCCGCCGCACCATGTGCCCTTCTTCCTCGACTCCGGCGCATGGTGACGGCCCAAACCGCCGCATCTCCGAGCAAACCGATCGCAAAAATGGAAAGCCCAGGACTCACTGATGCTTAAAATGCTATCCATTCGTAGGGAAGTGCTTTTCTTCTCCGACGAGCTCCGCCTTTCCCGCCGCAGCCGCGGTGTGAGCCGCCTTGGTCGCCCTCCCGCGAAGCGAGCCCACCCACGTGTGCTTGTGTGACCCGAGCTGCCAGTCTTGCCCATTCCGCCGGAAACCCGCCGGAGAGTCGTCGCCGCCGTGCCCTAGCGCCGCCCCTGTTCTTCTGTCGCTGCAGCGTGGGACCGCTCTGTCAGCCAGACGCGCAGGACTCCAGTTCACTCGGTGAATACGCCTTCTAGCTTTGAAAACGTATTTTCGAATTTCAGTTTAATTTCCAGAAACCGAAATGATTCAAATGCTTGTAGATTTCGCATTATAGCTCCAATTTGGGTGAGATCAGTTTCTATATTCATGTAAAATCAAGTAGTTTCATAATGTAAAATAATATTTTGAAAATGTTCACTGGTTAAATTTGAAATTTAAATTTGAAAGAAAGGGCTAAGAATACACTACATATTAAAAAAAATTGTAAACAAACTTAAAAATGAATGGAACTAATTTTAGTAAAATACTCATGCTTCCAGGAGTTCAAATATATAAAAATATTTAAATTTCATTATTGTTTAAACTACTTTCAATTAAAGATTGTATTCAATGCACTAGAAATTCAAATATACATTATTTGAATAAATGAAACATAGAATAAGTAAAATTGATTTCTAAAAATTAACATGGCAGTAGAATACCTTACTTTTCCAAAATAATTAATAAATGAACTTGATTTGAATTAACTTGAAAAGAATGAAATAACTTAAACATAAAGTGCATATATGTATGTATAGAAAGTTGAATAGTTAAAACTTGGGTCAAATGAATTCAAATGATCGCCAAGCCAGTTTTGTTATACCTCTGGCAGTACAAGGTTTCCAGATATAAAATAATATTTAAGGTTTACTATATAAAACAGTAAATGTTTAATAGTCAAAGTGTTAATACTTGCATGATAAAAATAGCTGCAACTTTCGCAAATAAACCTCAAATTTGATGAAACCAAATCCTACAGCTCTGAAAAATATTACTCTCACTATTTATACAAAAATGTCTTATGTTAGTGCTAGGTTGAAATAAAATAATGTTAAACCCTAATGATCGTCTATAAGGAAATCATCGCGGATAAAAGCCATTTGTCGCCAAACCAACCTTAAATTACTTCTAATATCATGCCCTATTAATGCCTGATAAATGAGTAGTTTATCCTAGGCGGTGTAGCCGCAATCTTATATCAAAAGCTGAATCTTTATCAAGTAGTAAATTGAACCATCAAGCCTTTTCATCGATCCGTAGAACCTCTCGTCTAAATGCAACTATTATAGAAATTAGTTTAGAAATGATATTTAGGATATGGTCTTCCATATTCTAGAAAAATATTGCATTTACAACTTTCGTTTCAATTAAATTGTGCTAGCTGAATACCCCTAAAAAGTATGATTGTCGCAACCTTTTATATCACCTAAGCATTTTCAACTAAGAAAATAATGTCTCGTCTAAACACTAAAATGTATGAAATCAGCCTAGTTTTGTTCATCAAAGTATATGCTATCCAATTCCGAAGAAATAATCTTATTTCGTCATGTTTTGCATATAAGCTTTAATAGTCAAATAACCCTTAGTTTTATGCTTTATGAACTTCATAATAAGATTAAGTGAACCTTGTAATAAGGAATTTGTACTTAATATATTTGTATCACCAGAACCTTCTTAAAAACTATAAATAAATCTACTTAACTAACTTATCAATCATAACTTATTAAGAACCCTTCGTATGCGAATCTTAAGGCTAAGTGCTATTAGCGTAACCTTAACTAGTGTTTCAATTCTTTTAATCCAAATAATTTTAGCATCTATAATTCGAAGATTTAAATACTAGAATTCATTATTTTAGCCTCTTGAATTCGTAATTCAAGAAAAGATAATCTATAAAGGAAACCCTGTTTTGTTCGTCATTGCATCATTAAGGTTAATCATAAAGTAATTACTTAAATAATCCAAACTCTAAAGTATCCCTGTTTATGCAATGAATCTTTATTTGATTTTCTGTCTGTCTTCTTTTCGCCCTTATTGAAGTTTATTATTTGCTTTATTTTCCGATCGATCGACGTGTAGAGTTCGACGTCCCTTCCTCCGTCGTTGCCTCCGTCAGCCGTGATCGCGTCTCCGTCGTAAACGATATATAAGCAAGGCAAGCACCCTTCGACCATCTTGATCCGAATTTAATTTGCATTGTTTATTAAAATGTTTCATGCATACGTTTACTTTCGTAAATTGCTATTTTATGGTAATTGGTAGTTATACTGTTGTCTCATGAAACTTCCTTGATAAGTATGAATATGTGAACCTTGATAACCATAGATTAAGCTCGACAATTACTTAATGTCGCCTGGTATATCGATTACTTTTATCCATGCTTAGCCATGCTTTTAGATCAAATGATGATGATGATCGATCAAAATGTGTTCCTTGTGAAATGGAAAATGTTGTCATTGTAGCTGTTGGCTATGGGTATTTTGATTAAAACCCAAATAAAACTATGGTTTCGATGCGGGCGATTATTGGCAATAGCCGGAGGTGCGAGAGGATTTGCACGTAGTTAGGGTGGAGTATCGCCGTGTCAATTTAAGGACCGAACTCGGTGTTGTATGATCCAAGATATTTCGTGCAAACCACAAGTGTTGTTATGGGGCTTCCTTAAACCAATTAAGTTATCTAGTTTAACTTTGCACATTGGTAGGTGAAGTAGTAAGGGCTTTCCTTTCGGGTTTGCTCGACGGGTGCCCACACCGAGGTGTTGGGAACAACACTTACCAATATAACGGTGTGCGCCACGCCTATGGGGAGTTCCAACATTCCTATGCTCGAGTTCTCCCAGCTATAGCGTGGGTTTTAACGTCCCGTCTTTGGTGCAAAGTTAGATTAGATAATGTAAAGGTTTTCGTCATGAACATTACCGCCACACGCTTTAAGTGCGTGAAACTTGCGGCAAAAAGAAAAGGTCATGACTTGTGGGTACAGATTGTACACCTCTGCAGAGTGTAAATCTAATCGATTAGCCGTCCCTCGGTCATGGGAAACTTGGTGAACTTGCACTAGTTAAATGTTTAATTTTCTAAAATGGGTTGTGGTTTGGAACTTGTTTAGCGACTTTTGTTTTCATGTCAAAGGATCGACATTGATGGATTCCATTTCGGATTATTCGATATTCACGATGGGTTGTGAATATATTACTTATGCTTACTTATTTCATATCAGTCAATTATGCTTTTATAAATTCCGTTTGCAAATAACTTGTTTTACAATGTCAATTCGCTTTATGCAAATTAAGCGTAGTAGCCTCCTTTGAAATGGCTCGCATATATTATAGGCTTTGCTCAAGTCTTATGGAGTACGAATGTACTCACCCTTGCTTATATGTGGTTTTTAGGTGGTTAAGTTGCCGAGCTTCAAGGTTTCTTTCGTCGCAGTTATGGATTTTCTTCGTCGAATCTTTCTAGGGATTATGCCTTGTCGGTTGCCTGCGGGTGTTGGATGGGCACACTACAAGACTTTGCTTCTTATGCTGCTTTATCTCTGATTTGTAAGAGTTTTCCTTATGTAATAGCTTCCGCTTAATTAATATTTGTTGTATGGTTGTGATTCCAATTGGTGTATGTGCGTACTAGCTACTGATCATGGGACTAGTACGGAAATGCACATTAGATTTCCATTTTTGCAAGTTTGTAAAAATGGGTGTCGTTACAACCTCCATACTTTTACCATATAACTTTTAAGTTTGTATTTCCCTACTTGTAATATCGTTTTACTATTTTTGCGTAACACGATGTGGGACTAATGGGCTACGTTGACATATATGTGTAGGTTTCACTGGGTCCTCCTTGTCATCGAGTTAGATGCTAGCAGGATTTTTGTCTTAGACTCGCGAAGAAAACCAACTAATCTGTATCAAGAGTTTTTGGACATGCATGTTGGACAGGTAAACTCGATCGTTGCGTCATTGCTCTAGTAATATTCTATTCTATTGCATGTAAGTTTAATTACTATTCAAAATCATTCACAGGGTATTCACACGATATTGCAAGAAAAGTGTTCGGTATCGTCCCTACAAGAAAGATTTTCAAATAATAACTGACTTTCCATGCATGAGGCAATACCAAGGAAACAATTTATGTGCATACTATGTATGTAGAAATATACATTTAATTGTCACAGAGTGTAGGCTATAACGAAGCCATGGTATATAATTACACATTGATGCCTACTTTTCTTTTATTTAATATATATCATCATTAATTAATTTTCTCATTTCTTCAATAACAGCGCTCCATGCTGAGAACCAATAAATTATTACTGACAGAAATTTTAGCAATTCAAGAACAGATCGCCGGATTCGTTCATGATGAGGTTATCAATCCAAAAGGCGAGTTCCACGAGTAGCCTCATCACCTCATTCCTTCGATCTCGACCCGTGACATGCCTACTTCGACACCTTCTACTAGAGTCGACACAAAATCAAAGTGAATGAGATATAGTCAAACCATATTTCTAAACAAACTATTGTAAAAACCAAATATTGTGATGCTTTAATATATTTGAATTATGATTTAACGATGCTTTATATACTATACTAATACACTGTAGAAAAATATTGTATAAAAATATATAATGCAGAAAAAATAAGCAATAAAAACATTTGGTGCACGGCTTATCACTGCCGGTTGTTAGTTCGAGCCGGCAGTGATATGGAACTATCGCTACCAGATTTTGATTTGACCCGACAGTGATAGTTCAATATCACTACCGGTTGTAGGCCGAACCGGCAGTGATAACCCTTATCACTATCGGTTCCTGAGCCGGTAATGATAATCCCGAGTATCACTGCCTACTAATCACCGTCGACTCCAATAACCGGCAGTAATGGCGTTTTGGAGCCGGCAGTGATGTACTGTTCTGTAGTAGTGAAATATGTTATATTGATTCTATTCCTAACTCAAATGTGTCTTCCATAATTAATTAGTTGGTTTATCAAGTATGAGAAATAAGATGTATATATATATATATATATATATAGGAAAATGATTCCATACTCCTGGGTGTACGTACTCCCACCACCAGTATACCATTTAAATGACGTTGTTATACCTTTTTATCCTTTTGAGTATACTCTAATACTGATTATAAGATACCCCAAAGTGAGTTCCATGAAAAATTTCATTAAAGTCCACCCTTTATAGCATAATTTGTTTATATATTCCTTTTACATATGGAAAAGGGTATGTAGCAAAAAAAATAAGGACTCTGATGAAATTTTCTCAACCATATCGCATTGGAGTATCTTAGAATTATTATTGAAGTATACCGAAAGTGATAAAAAAGTATAAAGCGTTCATTTAAGTGGTATATTAGAGGTGGGAGTATGTACTCCTGGGAGTACGGAAAAGGCTTCCTATATATATATATATATATATATATATATATATATATATATATATATATATATATATATATATATATATATATATATGTATCATGTGATGAAGTCCTGTGAATCAGAGCCAAAAGGCCATTCAAGCATGTAAATGGCTAAAGGCCCGTTTGGTAATTTGAGGATCTTATTATAGACACACGCTGCTAAGTGCTAACTCATAGCAACATATACAGCCATGAGGAACCATCCCGGAGACGTTATTAGATAACATGCCCGACGTCGATCCCGCATATTTCTACCAAAACTGCCTCTGATTTAATTTATCAAGGAAAACGAGAGCTTATTTTGACACTGACATTCTTGAAAGGGACCTGATGAAAAAGGTAGGATGATTAATTTTCAGATATCTCCATTAATTCGGTCCAAAATTGGCTGCAAAGCTAGCTATATATAGTTGTCATCTTATGGACATTGTTTGCAGAGCATGTTTATACCGATAGATCGAGAGAACAAGATTATTATAGTCCGGCAAACTAAACGCGTCTTGTAGTACATGAACGATGCTTGACACGAGCGGGTGCTGTCTAGTAGTTGTTGTTGTTATTATTATTATTATTATTATTATTATTATTATTATTATTATTATACGCACGGTTTATTTATTGGTGTTATTTTGGTACTGCCTTGTGTAGCTAAGAGGAAGCAGGGACATCTATCATAATTAATATCATATCGTTGTGGTCGCTTCCGCGGTAGAATTAAATTTAAGCGAACTCTGGACTCTGGTTACTATGACTATGAGTAGTGCATACAGTATGATATAGTAACATGCAATGGAGTACGAACAAGTACACGATCGTCAGTGGTGACGCACGCGCAACTCTACGGCCAATCATGCGGCGAAAGGATCTGACACCATCGGTTTAGTTAATGGTAGCCCGTTGTTGGTACCAAAGTTAAGTCGATTAGACGGACGGAAGTGATCAATCTTACATCTATATGCAGGGCTGTAACTTTAACGGTTATTTATCTACTAGCTCAGATCGTTCATAGCACTTTTTGTTAAACACTGTAGTAATACTGGTGCTGTAACTACTGCTGTAGCAGAATACTAGATCTTTTCGATGATCTGAATCACTGTTATTTCTATCAAACGGCAATAACTGTTTATGTCGCGGTTAACTATCCATATGCAAGAAAACCGACTCTTTTTACCTTTTTTCTGGGTGTTGATCGGGGCCTGCACCCACAGCTAGCTAGTTACAATAATCCACGTTTTCCGTATACATGAATGTCTTAGTATCCTGCGCGCGTACATATATATAACCTGTACGGAATCAGGTTGTCTTTCGCCTTGTAGGATTCAAACTCTGGAATCTGGATGTAATTTAACCAGGATAACCTAGCTAATTTTACTTGCGTGCTAAGTTACAGTCCTTCTGTTACACTACTGTTTTTCCGTTCGCTGCGGTGCGGACCATGTAGATGCAAGCCTTTAGGGTTTGTTACCCGCGGGCTCTGGGCTCTTGGCTAGGCTGAAGCTTCCACGGCGTAATTGTTTGGGCGCCCGCGGCGGCTCATTACTGATTTGTTACTACCGTACTAATATATATATGCATGCCATGAAAGGCGCGCGTATCCAATGCAAAGAGAGCTTTTATAAAATCAAGCTTCATGTACAACAGTACAAGAGCTGTTTACTACAATGCAAGCATCTCGACCTTTGCATGTACTTAGGAGGAATCGAACGGTGAAATCAATCATAGGGAAAATTCTATGGTAAAACCTAGCGTACGAAGTAAGCGTCCAGATCATATACTCGGATGCTAGTCGCTCCTAAAAACAATTACTCTCTCCGCTCATTTTTATAAGGCATATTTTGACTATGCATAGAGATTAAAGTTACGTTAAAATTGAGAAATAGATGAGAGAAAATAACTTAGATGCCCTCACTTAATTGTTTTGAAAGTTGAAAGATATATGTACTTTGTGTGGGTGGTAATGAATAAATGCATATGGTTGAGAGAAAATAAATAGGAGTATAGAAAGAAATATCTCATTAAATCTACATGCAAGTCTTATATTTACGAGCAAGATCATTCAAAAAATAAGCTTCATAAAAGTGAACGGATGGAGTATATAAGAAGAAACAAAACGCACCATGTGCACAACCTCGACAGCACCCCAGAACATGATAGCTGCGTTCTGTAATTTTGCCCACGACATTTGTCGTGAACTACGAGCATCTAATAAACTAGATACGTAACGGTCCCGCGCGTTACTGTAAGTGGAAGGAATCGCCGAGACAGCACGTAACGGTCCCGCGCGTTACTGTAAGTGGAAGGAATCGCCGAGACAGACAGAGATTCTAACAGAGAAAGGAAAAAAATTTGGGAACATGTCGGAGAAAAAAAAGGAAAACAAATTGCCATAATTTTTAAAAACCGTAAAATTAATAATTTTTAAAAACCGCAAAAGTTTGGTCATGTTACTTTTTATGGTAGCTTAGGCATGCTCTCGAACATTTCTCACAAATTTAGTAGCTCAATTAAATAAGTGAAGTTGCTCTAAGTGCGTCAGTAGTAACGTCAGGATTTTTTTGAATCGCAAGAGTCTGATCATGATTTCAAATTTTTACGGTAGCGTAGGCATGTTCTCACGACCCTTATCAAAAAAATTATTTTTTATGATAACTTAGGCATGCTCTGAGAACACTTCTCACAAATTTTAAAGAATTAGTAAATTTAGTAGCTTCGTTAAATAAGTGAAGTTGCTCTAAGTGTGTCAGTAGTATCGTTAGGATTTTTTTTTTAAATCGCAAGAGTCTCATCAGGATTTCAAGTTGTTACGGTAGTGTAGGCATGTTCTCAGGACCCTTATCAAAAAATTTCAAGAATCTACAAATTTAGTATCTCAAATAAATCAGCGAAGTTGCTTTAAATGCATTAGTAGCATTGGCATATTTTTAAAAAATTGCACAAGTTTGATCACAATTCGGATTTTTTATGGTAGCTTAGGCATGCTTTGAGGACACTTATAAAAAAGTTTTAAAAATTTACAACATGATTTAATAGCTCAATCAAATCATCGAAGTTCATGTAAAAATTTAGCGAGAAATCGGTTTCCATCGGATTTGAATCCGAGACCTAACGCACGCAACCCCAGCCGATATAGATTTTAACAGGTAGAAAAATTTCCAAAAAAAAACTCAAAAGGTAAAAAAAACAAAAATACTGTCAGTACTAATAATTTTTTAGAAAAGGATTTTTTTTCGGGTTCTCTCTTTTTTGGAAAAATATTTTCTAAAAACAATTTGTTGTAGAAATCTATTCTAAAAAGTGGTAAGGAAACCAAAGATTATTTGCAAAAAAAAAAGCGTTTCTATTTTTTTTTTCAGAAAACACGTTGTGGCTACTTACACAGTATTAACGAAGATACACTACTCTGCGCCAGCCGGTTCGAAGCCAAGACCGCCTGGTAGCAAAGCAAGCGCTTTATCCAACTCAGAAACGCGCCCGCTGTGAAATGTGAGAGGGTACAAAGTATATGACACCATATCTAATATACTGTAGAAACCACAATAACAAATGGACGCGTTGTAGGCTCCCGGGTGAAATCACCGATAATATAATACACATATTAAAGCCTGCAAGTTTCGCGGCTTCTCATCGTGTCCGCATGGATTTCGGGTGGCGTGGTCTCTCCGCACGAGCCGGAGTTGAATCACCGACAATATAATACACATATTAAAGCCTGCAAGTTTCGTGGTTTCTCATCGTGTCCGCGTGGATTTCGGGGCGGCATAGCCTCTCGCGCGCGCCGGAGCGCCGTGCGTACAGCTCACACGCGGAGAGGCCACGTCGCCCGCGTGGTTAAGCCGTTAATCCGGTTTACATGTTAAATACCGCTCGCAATTCACAAACGCTCCGTTGCTCGGTTGATTAGCACGTTCAGTTCGCAGCGGCCGGTACTGGTTCGATTCTGCCTCGCGCAAGCCACTGTAGCGGATATTTCCGGGTTGACGTGTGGGCGTGGGCGGGCACGTGCGCTTCCCGCGCTCGTTTTTTGGCCGCACCTTTCACTGCGCATTGATTCCTTTCCCACGCACTGAGCGCTCCCACCATTTCCTCGCTTCCTCACAGAGTCCCGTTTGTAACAAAAAAAAACCAACTGCAAAATTCAACTCGTGAAAGATTTCACGTTTGTAACAAAAAAAATTCAGCTGCAAATTTCAACTCACGAAACTTTCAGTTGGGAAAATTCAAATCGAGAACTTTCGATTAGGAAATTTTTAGCTTGGAAAATTTCAAATCAGAAAAAAAAATCGATACGAAATTTTCAAGAAATTTTCAACTCGCGAAACTTTCAGCTGGGAAATTTTCAACCCAGGAAAATTCAAATCGAGAACTTTCGATTAGGAAAATTTTAGCTCAAAAATTTTCGGTGAGGAAATTTTAGAACGGGAATTTACACTAGGAATGCTAAGAGAGAGGGTGCACAGATCTCATGTTAGGGGCGACCATAGAGTAGTCTTTCCGGTTGTTTGGACTGTTGATTGCTTGTCTCAGTTAGTATCCTAACGTTTTGATATTTTTTCAAATCTTAGTTTTGAGTAAAACTTTTCGATATGTTCAAATTGTCATGCAGCCCAAAAAATCCTAAATTTTAACCTTTTTAGTGCAGCTTTTTTTACATCTAGGTACAGTTTTAGACGCTACGACCCCAAAAATACATTTTTAGTTTGTTTCTGATTACACATAGGTGCATTTTTCCCCAGTAAGACCCCTATTGTCGGCGTTTGAGGAGCTTGGCAAGTAAATTTGTAAGTCTAGGGGGTCGCGCTGCCCACTCCTCGAATGGTTAGACTCGTGAGTCCAAGATATATCTTGGTTGGTGCCAAGGTCCCTACCCAGCCTCGTGTGGTGGTGTTGTATTACTCTTGGTACAGATGATCGCACAAAGTTTTACAAGCGAGAATGCCAATGGCTTAGCGAGAGGGGTTTGATAGCGCTCTCCCTTTCTTGTTCTTGCTCGTTGCCCTGAATCGTCACCGCCTCCTTTTATACATAAGGAAGGGGCAGTTACATCGAGAGTTAGGAGGAAGCGAGGCGACCTACGCTAGAGCTCCGGCCTCGTCCTCGTGGATGTCGCCACCCGCCTTGCCCATGCCGGGTTGGTAGCCTTGGTGGTCGGGAGGTTAGGTATTTCGGGAAGTAGCGTACTTGCCCTCTCGTGGTCCTTGCGAACGCCGACGTCGAGATGCGTGACGTTGGTGCCGCCGGAGGGAGCGCGGCGCAGGTCAGACGTGGATCGTTGATGGGGCCGAAGCTTTGTCTTCACAAATCACCGATCTTCTTGGGAAGGAGCTACCGCCTTGTATAGTCGCCCGATTGACCTTATTCGAGGGTACGTGGCGGTAGGCGGTGAGACTCGACACGCGGCACTCGGCGCTTGTCACCTTGGTTTGGTTGGAGTCGGAGATCCCGCCCGCCAAGATGGGGCCGAGCGCCGTCTGTCGGGATTCGCCTTCCCGGCCGGTCGGGAGCGATGCCTTGCGCGTCTCGCAGCGATTCGGTCGGCGAATGGAGGGCGCTACCGTTAGGGTATCCTTTATTAGTATTCGCAAGAGCCCCGAACTCCCAAGCGATTTTTCAGCATTCGGTTGGGGTTGAACTTGGACGAAAGTGGTGGCGGGCTGGTAGGTCGGTCCAACCGATCCGATTAGCGATTCCGCCGATAAGCCGTTGGATCCGACTGTCCCGGAGTTTGGCGGGGCATTTGAACCGCCGGGGCTTTACTTGCCTCGCTGCGCATGCCGAGCATAGTTTGGCGCCGCTACCGCCGCCTTCTTGATCGCCTCGGGTTTCGGTGAAGGATGCTTCGCTTTTCTAAGACCCGCATTTACTCGAGACGCTTAGCCTCCCTTCGTCCGATATATATATCGCGCGCGCGTAGCTTGCTTGAAGGGGACGAGCTTTTTCTTTTGTTCTTTCAAATGGCTTCAGACATCCTCTAGTCTTTAGCTTCGCGATGGCGTCACGGTGGAAGAAGAAGATCCTCCGCCGAGCTTTGGGCTGAGTTCGACCAGCGATGAACGAGCTCGTGGAGGAAGAAGTCGCGGCCGCGACGCCTGCTTGCTGACGCCACGCCGAGGTCGCCCGAGGCTCGAGGTGGTAAGGGGGCCCTTCGAGGCGATGGCGCAAGGGCGCCGATCAGTAGTTAGCGCGGGCCGCCGATGTCGAACGGCAGCAGAGGCATCGGCGTGTTGCTTCGCGCGCGTGGCGGCCGTCCCGCCGACCGGCAAGGGCCTACCAAAGATGCCGCCGGTGCCACCGATGCCGCACGGATGTTTGATAGGTTCTAGGCGCGGTAGAGTCCCGTGGTGCGGCGTGGCCACTCTTATATCTCGCTTGCATCGTGTAAAGTTGTGTAAAGTTTGAGCTCATTGGCCTATAATGAAATTTTCTTTTCTTTATGAAAATGTCTCTGCGATGAGTTTGCTTTAATTTTAATCGTTGTGGATGGTGCCTCTCACGGCTGTGGCGACGGATGCCTCCGTGAGGTTCGGTGTCCGAAAGTGCCTTGGTCGGCAGGACGACCGGATGCCTCTCGTGAGGTTCGGTGTCCGAGTGCCTTGGTCGGCAGGACGACCGGATGCCTCTGTGAGGTTCGGTGTCCGAGTGCTCGCTTAACGTCGTAGCTAGATGCTGCCTTGGCCTGGCAGGACGACCGGATGCCTCTGTGAGGTTCTAGTGTCCGATCGCCTTGGTCGGGCAGGACGACCGGATGCCTCTGTGAGGTTCTCGTGTCCGAAAGTGCCTTGGTCGGCGGGACGACCGGATGCCTCGTGAGGTTCTCGGTGTCCGAGTGCCTTGGTCGGCAGACGACCGGATGCCTCGTGAGGTTCGGGTGTCCGAGTGCTCGCTTAACGTCGTAGCTAGACGGTGCCTTGGTCGCAGGACGACCGGATGCCTCTGCGTGAGGTTCTAGTGTCCGATCGCTTGGTCGGCAGGACGACCGGATGCCTCGTGAGGTTCTCGTGTCCGAAAGTGCCTTGGCTGGCGGGACGACCGGATGCCTCGGGAGGTTCGGTGTCCGAGTGCTCGCTTAACGTCAGAGCTAGAGCGCTGCCTTGGTCGGCAGGACGACGGATGCCTCTGTGAGGTTCTAGTGTCCGACCGCCTTGGTCGGCGGGACGACCGATGCCTCCGTGAGGTTCTCGTGTCCGAGTGCCTTGGTCGGCGGCAGACGACGGATGCCTCGCGAGGTTCGGTGTCCGAGTGCCTTGGCCTGGCAAGGACGCATCGGATGCCTCTCGTGAGGTTCGGTGTCCGAGTGCCTTGGCCTGGCAGGACGACCGGATGCCTCTCGTGAGGTTCGTGTCCGAAAGTGCTCGTTACCGTCGTAGCTAGACGTGAGTGCTCGCCACCGTCGTAGCCGGACGGAGTGCTCGTTACCGCCGTAGCCGGACGTGAGTGCTCGTTTACCGTCGTGGCTGGACGTGAGTGCTCGCCACCGTCGAGCCGGACGTGAGTGCTCGCTACCGTCGAGCCGGACGTGGGGCATCCTTCTCGAGTCCTCGTCGCGCAGGGTAGCTGCGAGAGGAATGGCCGCCGCCTACCCACATGTATACCCCATCCGCAGTGTGGGACTGGAGGATGAGCGCGCGCGTTTACTGCGTTGGTTTGAACGCCGTGCTCGTGGAGCTAATAGCGGGTAGTCCGAGTGGGTCCCGGAGGTCCCGCCAAGGGGACCCTTCCGAGCGGACGGTCCCAGTAGGGTGTCCTGCCCGCTGTGGGCGACCCATAAAAACCTTTCTTTACTCAATCTCGATGGACTCTAGGTCGTCTCACGACCAGAGCACACTGGCCGTCGCTCATTGATGAGCTCCGGGAGAGTGTGAAGTATGGTCTCGGACGCGAGTAGAGGTGATTAGGCCGTCACCGACCTAACCGAGGGCCCACCGTGGGGCTCACCTCATACACCGCCCTTGCTCAAGTTTTCTTTGGCGCTTTATACCCATCTGGTGGGGTAGGCCTTTTGAACCCACACCGCTGGGCCCTGGCGCAAGCCACAAAGCTTTTGCCGCCTTGGGGCCGCAGCGCCGATGATGGCTTTTCGCGCGCCGAGCAACTGCTCCGGCCTAAAGGCGAGACCGAGAGGTTACGGACACGTTGTTCGGGCGGCGCTTTATGGCCCTTTACGCCGACAAGACAGGATTAAAAGCGAGTGGTATTGGAAATCGAGTTACAGTCGGGCGCGATGACGAGGGTGGTCGCGACGCTCGCTTGACGGGCGCCGCTGGCCGGCGCTCGCTCGCCCTCTATAAATACGCGTTGGGTGCTTTCGAGTGGTCACGCTTGCCCTTTCGCTCTCGCCTCAAACAAGAAGAGCACTGTAGAGAGCTAAGGAAAGAAAACCCAGCCTTTCTTTCTCACCTTCCGATCGTCTCCCGTGAAGATGTCGTGGCGGAGTGCTCGCGCAAGAAGACAAACCAGGCGCTCGGCTTGGTGAAGAAGGGCTTCCTCATGCCGGGCAGACCTTCCTACCGAGGGTGCCGATCGGGGCTACCACCGCGCGTGGCGACGAGATCGTGGTGCCCGCCGTTCTTCGAGCGCTTTGGCTCGCCGCCGCACCCGCTCGTCCGGGGCTGTTGTTTCATTACAAGGTGGAGGTGCACCATCTCAACCCTAATGGGGTCCTCCACATCGCCATCTTCATCACGCCAGGCGGTTTCTTGGGGATCGAGCCGACCGGGCGTTGTGGAGGCACTTCTTCCGAGCAAGGCTCGAAGGACAAAGCCGCCGGCGCCGCGGGCGCCTGGTGGCTCGCCCTCCGCCTTCGCCCGGTCGGAGCACGGAGTACTGAGGTAAGCGCCCTCGCCTAACAAGGGCCGGCGTTAGAATGGCTCTACGCTCAAACGCCGGCGACGCTACTCGCTTTCACCGAGAGCTTCCCGTGGCGGAGGAGCGGTGGAACTGGGCGCCTAAAAGAGGAGAAGAACAAGCTGGCCCCGATCGTGGAGCGATCGTGGCTCAAAGGAGGCGGGGCTCACCGGGACGTGGTTGCGCGCGCTTCATGGGGATGCGCGTGCAACCACTTCAGCACGTGCCGCACTGCTCCGGTATGCGGGCCGTCCGACCGGCGAGATGGCCGAACCCGAGCTGGCCGCGTCGAGGTGGAGGCTCGGGTGGCGGCCGCACGCGGGGCGGGCGCGCATGTGGTCGCGGATGGCCACCCGAGCCATTCTCGCGCTTTTTCGCCTAACCGCAAGTGAAATTCCTTTCGCTTTCTTTTCTCCGTCCTTCGCGACTTGACCGACATTCCCGCATCCTCTCAGGGCTCATGGGGATGTCTTCCTGTGCGCCGCTCCCGGGATAAGGAAGCGCGATGCGCCCGGCGAGGACTAGAGGTCGACTCTCCCGCAAGAAGCGGAAGGAGGAAAGGAGGAGGAAGAAAGTAAGGAACGCTACGTGGCAGGCGCGGCGAGGATGTGTCGAGACACCACTGTGGGGACGACTTCCACCGACGGCATGGAGTGCCTCGGCCACCCCTATGGTGGGTTTTTTCCGACCGCCGATCGGCGGCGCCGAAGGTGGACTCGGCCTACCGGGCGGCATCACGGGCCCGTGGCCACGATCCTCAGGTGGGGTGATCTTGCGCTTGCGGTCGCCGCAGCGTGCTCTACCGGAGGTGGCTTCAGGAAGCGACGTCGCTGACGACTTTGGCGGGGGCGGCAAGAAGAGGGCGTGCCACGCACCCGCCGCCTTGTAAGTGTATTATTATTTTATTTTTGGAGCATTTTTTTTTGGCAAAGCCGCCGGGCGACTCTTAATCTTTGCAACGTGCGCGCTATACCGGGTGATCGGGCGTATACATCGCCCCGCAAGTAACGGCCACGGTGATTTCTGTGACTTTGGGTCGGCGAAGGTCGCGCGTCGGCGCCCGAGGGCGCGGCCGCCGAGGGGACGAGCCCCACCCGAGGTCGTGCTCAAGAAGAATCTTCCCGCCGCCGGCGGGACTCTCCGGACGACGTGATCGCCGCCGAGGATGAGACAATGGCGTTGCCGGTGATCGCGCCCGCCGTGGCGAGCCGGGCGACGAGGTGCCCGACTCGCCCCATGGGGAGGTGCCGACCGATGCCCTCGCGCAGTCGCCGAGGGGATTTCGAAGGTTGACCTCACACCTTGCCCATGGTGCTTTGATCGGTGGCGCCCGCCTGAACGGCGAGCGAGCAGGCGCCACGTGTAATTCCTGCCCGCATCATGGGTGAGGCTGAGGAGAGCGAGTGGGCCACCCTTCTAAGGCGCTACTGGACGCTGGCCGAGATAGGGCGATCCGTGAAGGTCTAGCCCTTGCTCAAGTCTTCCACCGTATACCGGATATGATGGTCTGGGAGTCCACCCATCGCCTGTAGGTCACCAAAAGTTCGATTCGCTGCACATTTTGATAGTTCTTCCGCATGCGACTAACGGAGTGTCCACATTTTTGCAAAGACTTATGGATCGCCGCGGCGTCAGTCGAGCTCTCGCATGCCCGACACAACTGGCGGCCGCAATGAGGAGTGCAGTGGTCGCGCTTGAGCCGCGCTTAGCCCAGAGGCCTCGCGCATTAGGCGGTCGGAGGCGTGGTGATCCGCCAAGGATTTGAAGAGGCCACAAAGGTCCTTCATGATGAGCGCCTAGGAGCCAAGGCTTTGAGGGCGAAAGTGGCGAATCGAGTCCTCCCCGATGGAGGTCATCGAGGCCAAGGATGCCGTTGCCGCGAGGGGATCGCGCAGACGCAGTAACACGCCCGCGACCGAGCGGAACAAGGCTCGTGGGACGCCGCCCGAGTTCGCCCGAGAAGGCGATCGCCGTAGGAGCTGCCGAGCCAAGACTTCATACGAGGCGTCAAGTCGGAAGTCGCAACCGACCAACTCGCGCCGGTAAGTGTCTCAATTCTTCAATTAAGTTTGGGGTGCGACCCACTGTGGCGAACTTATCCAAAATCTCCGCAACCGCAGAGGCGCAGAAGAACTGGCGAAAGCCGCCGGAGGCGCAGAGAACGGCTTCGCCGCCGCGACGTGGCGATCGTGGCCCGACGAGGCCCGGCGGCGTTGAAGGTTGCCGAGGACGGTCGGGCCGAGACGAGCGCCGAGCTGGAGGTCCTCCGCAAGGCCGGCCGAGGTCCGCGATCGCATCCTGGAGCCGGCAGCCCGAGTGCCTCTTGCCCTCGCTACCGCCCGAAAGTGCGATCAGAGAAGAGGCGGTGGTCACCAAGGCGCGCTTGAGCTTCATCGGCTACCGTCAACACCATCTCGTACTACGCCGGCATCGACCTCGCGGTGGTGGGGAGCGGCGAGGCCGAACCGGATCGACGAGAGATCGACGGTTCGAGCTCTTGGTTGAACCAAGACGCCGAGATCGCCACCGTGATCCGCCGCAGCCGCCTCCAGAAGCCGAGGCAGCCAACTCTCCGCCGCCACCGGCCGCTCCGCCAAGAAGAGTAGAAAAGTTAGCTTTATCCTTCTTAGATTGTAAAGACCGTTATTTAAACAATCTTGAAATTATCAAGTCCTGCAATCGCCCTCGCCCTTTTTCGTATTTAGGATGAAGGCTTGGTCGACCATAGCCCTAAGGACCGCAGGGCCACTGGCGCGTAGGTCGGGTTGTTTTGGGAGGAGCGAGGTGGATTGGAGACTTGGCTATGCAATGCAGGCGACTTGTGAGGGATAGGAGTGTTCTAGACCGGCCAGGATCTTTCCACTGCACTTCCTTCTTCCGCAAAGTGCTACTTAGCAACCATAGCCGGGCGAGGCCGAACACTTGGGTTGAGAGGTTACCGCCGGGATGGACCTCATGACTAGTCGGGTCACGCACTTCATAAGCTGTGGGATAGCTGAGTTCGTGCGGGAGGAGGTTCCTCGCCGACCAAAGGTCACTCCACTCTGTACTTCCTTCTTCCGCAAGTGTTAGCAACCATAGCACGGGGCGAGGTCGTAGCACTTGGGTCAAAGGAGTTACCGCCGAAGGACCTTGTGGTCGGTTGGGTCATCAACCCGCGCAAGTGCCGATCGGAGCGCTCGAACGGGCGCCGAAGGCAGCCTCTAAGTCGTCGACGCGCACTGTGTGCTCGGAAGGAAGAAGGTAAAGAGCATGCTAGGAAGAGGAAAGAGTTTAGGATAGAATCGCCTTAACTTTTCAATGTTCCGCATTAGGAGGATGCGACCATCGCCGCCCTTGAGTCGGAAGGTGCTGTGTCGGAGAACTTCCACGACGGTGAAAGGACCTCCTGTGGGGCGCCGCTTGTGCTTATCTTTGGTTGTCCGACCCGACGCAGAACCAAGTCGCCAGCCATGCCAAGGATCGCCCTCGAACTTGGCGTGGTAGCGGCGCTGCAGGCTTGTTGATATCCGCCGACCGCAGACGCCACGCCGCTACGCTTCGCCGAAATGGTCGATGGCGCCTTGTTGCGAGGCGAGCCCCGAGCCTCATCAAGGCTTGCAATCCGGGAGCCGTATTCCGTGTCAAGGCAAAACGGCTTCAGCCAACAACACCATAAAGAAGGGTGTGAACCCGGCCGCCGGGTCGGCGTGGTCCGCAGACTCCAGAGGACTGAGGGCGCCGGCTACCCAAATACCGCGAAATGCTTGAGCCGATCAAGATCCGCGGCTTGAGTCCTTGAAGGATCATGCCGTTAGTGCGCCGACCGACCGTTAGTCCGCGGATGGCTATCGCTGCCCAATCGACACGGATGTTGAAGTCGCCACGACCGAGAAATTCCTTCCCGTGAACCGTGGTTCCGCTGTCGGTGATGATGGAGTTTGGGACTCCAAACCTAAAAACGATGTCGCGGAAGAAGATGGTCGCTTGTACCGACGTGGCGCCACGACCGCTTGGCCTCTATCCACTTGGTGAACTTATCTACCGCGACGAGCAGGTGGGTGAAGCCCCGGCGCTTCCTCGAAGGCTCGACCAAATCGAGTCCCCAGACGGCAAAAGGCCACGGATGGGGATCGCTCAGAAGCTTGGCCGCGATGTGTCTCGCCGAGCAAAGAATCGCATCCTCGCAGTGCGCACGATATGCTCGGCGCCCGACTACAACGTTGGCCAAGAGAAACCTTGTCGAAAGGCCTTTCCCACAAGAGATCGGGTGCTGCAGACCGCAGACTACCGGTATGTCGCCCAAAGCATTGCTTTCCTTGGTTGGTCAAGATACATTTTTGGAGGACCGGAGGGACCTTTGTAGAGGTCTGGCCGATCAGACGAAGGACTTTGCTCACGGGCGAGGCGCGGCCTCGGTCGGTCGGGGAAGTGACCCGTCCACAAACGGTCGATGTAGGGCCTCCTCCGGCCGGACTCAAGCGCCAGCACACCGCGGCGATCCGGCCAAGTCTACGCTCGATCGCGCTTGGCCGGGCGATCGCGGCCGATTGGTCGGTGGCCGCCACCACGAGTCCACCGGACAAAGGCCGCAGGAGGTCGAGACGAAGATCCCGGCGGGACAGTCACCGGAGGCAAGATTGGCGTGTGATCGGCCTCGCCATTGTAGCGCCTGAGCTATGGTGAAGCTCGAACCCTTGAACCGCTTCCTCGAGCCGCGCATTTCGACAAAGACGCTGCCACGCGGGCGCCTCTGGCCCGCAGCCTTCATGATCGACGACAAGCTTGAGTCCCCGTGGACGAGCCGGCGAGCACCGAGGTCGGCAGCGATCCGAGACCGTTGACGAGCCTCAGACGGCAATGTTGTTGGTCGCGCCAAGAGCAACCTAATGGCGATTGAAGCTCGCTCCCGAGTGGGAGATGATGATTACTCCCGCTCCGCGCTTATTCTTGGTGTAAGACCCGCAAGTACATTGTCCAAGACGGGTCTTCGCCATCGTGGTGCTCAGGTTGGTCCACTCGGCGGAAGTCGGCCGAGCTCGCGATTTGATCGCCGCCCGAGGACGATATTATGCCATGGCCGCTAAGCTCGAGCGCCCATTTGGCTATCCTTCCCGAGGCATCGCGATTGTGGATGATCTCGCCAGTGGGGACGTGGTCACCACGCTGATGGCGTGTTGATCAAGTAGTGAACGAAGTTTCTCTTTGCGATGAGCACCGCGTAGAGTAACTTCTGCGACTCAGGTACCGAGTCTTGACTCGAAAAGTACCTCATCGATGAAGTAGACCGCCGCTGTACCTTGAGCTCACGGCCTTCTTCCGCGCGCCCACCACGCAGCGCCGCACGACTTGGGTAGTGGCAACGATGTAGAGGAGCAAATGTTCACTCGTGCCGGGCGATCAGATCGAGGCGAGGACAGAAGGCCTTCAAGCGCGAGGGCCTCCCGAGCCTCGTGTGTCCAATCAAGCGGCCGGATTTTGAGCACCAGAGCGGCATTCGCGTCGCCGAGGCGAGACACGAACGGCCAAAGCCGCCAGCATCCGGCCACCGACCCCTTTGAGGTTGGCCGACCGCCCATCCTTGCGATCGCCGAGATCTTCTCCGATTGGCCTCGATGCCTCGCCAGAGACGATGAAGCTTAAGAGCTTTCCTTTGGGGACCCCAAAGATGCACTTCTCTGGTTGAGCTTTATGCGAAACCGCAAGGTTCGCGAAAGTCTCTTCTAGGTCGGCGATAAGGTCGCCACTTTCCCGGTCTTTACGACAATATCGCCGACATATGCCCCAACGCCGCGCCGATCTGGTCATTGCACGCTTGCATACATCGCCGGTATGTAGCGCCCGCGTTCTTCAGCCAAGGGCATTGTGACATAGCGTAACGAGCCGAACGGAGTGATGAAGGAAGTCGCGAAATGGTCTCGACTCCTTTAGCGCAACCGTGGTAGCCCGAGTAGGCATCGAGAAGGAAAGAGACTCGCACTCCAGCCGTGGAGTCGATGACTTGGTCGATGCGAGGTAAGGAATGGGTCCTTGGGGCATGCTTTGTTGAGGCTCAGAACACACATTCTCCATTGCCCGCTCTTCTTTTTTACAAGTATGGTTGGCTAGCCACCGTGGTGGCGCACTTTTACTTAACCCCGCCGCCAAGAGTTTGGCGATCTCTCCTATAACCCCGCGCTTTCTCGTCAAGCGGCGCAGCGCTGGGCGACCGGCTTTGAGCCCGTGGACGCTCAAGGAGTGCTCGGCGACCTCCTTTGAATGCCCGCATGTCGGAGGACCTCCATGCGAAGACATCTTTGTTAGTGCGAGGAAGTCGACGAGCCGCTTCCTATTTGGCGGGAGCGTGGTTCGACCAAGACGGTCTTGGTCGGATCACGTGGATCGACCGTAACCTCCTTCGTGTCCTCGGCGGATTTGAAGGATCCCGCCCGATTTGTCGGATTCGTGACTGACTCGGCGGCTTCCTTCCGAGCTTGTTGAGTTCGCAGAGGCAACGATCGCTGAGGCGAAGCTCGCACCGCCGCGATTGAAGGCAGTTGAAAGACGATGCCGCGGTGATGACCCATGCGTCCGCATCTTCGACTTGAGGTAGGCGTGGCCGGGATCGCCATGAACTTGGCGTAGCATGGCCTCCCCAGATGGCGTGGTAGGCGCCGGAAATCCACGACCCGGGTGAGGGTCTCGGTGCGGAAGTTTCCGCCTCGAAGGTGACGGGCGTGTCGACCGCCTGAGCGGATGGGCTTGTCGGCCGGATGACGCCATGGAAAGGTGCCTTGCTTGGCCGAGGCTTGAGCGCAGGACCCCATAGCGCCGAACGCCTCAACGTGAGGATGTTAAGGCCGCGCCTCGCCCATCGAAGACCTTCGTGAGGCGCTTGCCCGACGACGGGCCGACCACTAGCGGTACCTCCCGGCCGTGGGACGGATCGGGTGATCGGTCCGATCAAAGGTGATCGAACTCACCACCGAAGATATTGGGGACGCCCGCGCGACGTGTGGACCTCGCAGAAGCGAGCTTGAGTCGACGCTTGTCGGCGTAGCAAGCCGATCCTCCGAAGATCATGAGGCACCGCCGGGCTCGGGAACTCGCCGTCGCCTTCTTCTCCGCCGCTCGCGGGGCCGCGCGGCTTCTTTCCTTTGCTCGCAGCGTGGTGGGGACGCTAGAGAGATAGCGCCAGACTTCGCAGCCCGGTGATTTGTGCTTGACGGAGAACCCATGGTTCGCATGGGCCGCCCATCAATTTCTCGGCGTGGTGGGCGGCGGTCGGCCGCCGCTTGGCGGTGGCGGTCGACCGTGGCGACCACTGGGTCTCACGGACCGCTTCCCGCCGCTCCGCTTGTCGGCGGCCGGGAGGAGACCCGTTTTGACGCCGGGCTCTCGCTGGGCCTTTCCTCCTTCGAAAATAGCCCTCACGGCCTCGCCGAGGCGTGGTTGGTGGCGATGTCGAGGAGTTCCTTGGTGGTCTGGGCTTGAGGCGGCCCACCTTGTGCACCAAGGCCTTGCAGGAGGTGCCAGATGAAGGCTCCCACGACATCGGCGCCGAGATGTCGGGAGTTGTTGTAGACCGCGGGAAAACCGCGGATGTAGTCCCGAGGGTTTCCACGTCGCTTGCAGCCCTTCGTGCCCAGGAGTTTCTGTGGCGCTTGTAAGTGCCCCGAAGTTACCGACGAAGAGATTCTTCAAGTCGCCCCGCCTCGACAGCTTTTTGGCGCAGGTACTGACGAGCCGAGCTCGAGCCGAGTCCGCGAGGTAGATGGGGAGGTACCGATGATGAAGAGATCATCCGTCGCTCCCCACCCGCATGCGAGCGGCATCTTCGAGCCGACACCGGTTGGTGGCCCCTGTACTTGGTATGTTGGTAGGCGCCGGAATCGGCGGGAAACTACCTGGCGGATCCTTTGGCAAAAAGCCCGCCGTCGGGACCATCGTGGCTCGGCCGCGTAGTGGCGCCACCATCCGCAACACGTGAGTGGGCGGCGCCTGCGCCGCTTTCTTCGCGCCGAGGGTGGCGCGGATGTCGAGGCATTACCGAGGCGCCGCGCACCGGGTGCGTGAGGCTCGGGTGGTTCATGGCGGGTGCGGTCTTGGCCGCACCCACGGCGCTGCCGCTGTGGCACGGGCCCGTGGCGGAAGTAGCGCCGGTGTGGTAGGAGCCGAGGCTCAGCATGTCAGACGGCCACGCGCTCCACCAGCCCCAAGGTTACGGTAGGTAGCTCGCCTCGGGTTTGCGGGCTCCGAAGGCCTCTGAGCAAAGATTGCGGCGCAGCCCACGCTTTGGCTCGCGTGAGGGAAAACCGGGGCGCCGATTCGCCCCGACTTGTGGTGCTCTTGGCGCATACCGCGCCGCTGCCGCCAAGACTTGCGCGGGCTCGGGCTCGCCTCGCCTGTGTCGGCTCGAGCGGCCGAGCTCACCTCTTCGCCTCCGGCCTCCGCTGTTGTCGTTGGAGCTCAGCGCGGCGAGCTCGAAGGCTCAGCCGCTGGGCACGGTATTCCTCCCGTGCCTCGGGCGCCAGACGGGACCGTCGAGCGCGGTGGCTACGACCAAATCACCGGTGTGCCCGCCACGTTGCACTCGCGAGAGTGCTGCGGGCGGGATACTCGCGGCCGAGCTGGAGCCGTGGTCGGAAGAGTCTTCCAAAGAACTCGTGGATCTGAGGTTGGCATGTAGCCGCCATCGCCACCGGGCCGCGAGCCTACGGGGTGACATGGTCATCCGCCTGCCTACGGAGTTTTCGCCGACCGCGGCGGAGCACTTTGGGTTCCGGCCGGGCTCGCAGGGCGCCTAAGCCGAGCTTAGCGGTCGCCGGAGAGGACGCCCAAGCTCGTGGCGCGTTTTCCGAGACGGCGGACGAAGCGTGAGCCCTCCGCCGGGGTGACGGCGAAGTCGAGGGAGCCGAAGCGGATCCGGTTCCCGGCCAGCCATGCGCGTCGCAGGGTGGATGCCATCAGTGAGATAAACGGAACCGAGATGGTGATGAAGACGCGAAGTCCCCTACTGGCGCGCCAACCGCCGGCGCCGAGCGCCGCAAGTAAATTTGTAAGTCTAGGGGGTCGCTGCTCCACTCTCGAATGGTTAGACTCGTGAGTCCAAGATGTATACCGTTCGGGCCAAGGTCCCTACCCAGTTCGTGTGTGGTGGTGTTGTATTACTCTTGTATGTATGACCGCACAAAGTTTTACAAGCGAGAATGCCAATGGCTTAGCGAGAGGGGTTTGATAGCGCTCTCCCTTTCTTGTTCTTGCTCGTTGCCCCCTCGATCGCTCACCGCCTCCTTTTATACATAAGGAAGGCAAAGTTACATCGAGTTAGGAGGAAAGCGAGGCGACCCACGCTAGGAGCTCCGGCCCTTCGCCCCGTGGACTGTCGCCACCCGCCTTGCCCATGCCGGGTTGGTAGCCTTGGTGGTCGTGGAGGTTAGGTATTTCGGAAGTAGCGCACTTGCCCTCTCGTGGTCCTTGCGAACGCCGACGCCGAGATGCGTGACGCTGGTGCCGCCGAGGGAGCGCGGCGCCGTCTTGACGTGGATCGGTTGATGGGCCGAAGCTTTGTCTTCTACAGTCACCAGATCTTCTTGGGAAGGAGCTACCTGCCCTTGTATAGTCGCTCTGATTGACCTTATTCGAGGGTACGTGGCGGTAGGCCGGTGAGGACCTGACACGCGGCACTCGGCGTTTGTCACCTTGGTTTGGTTGGAGTCGGGAGATCCCGCCCCGCCAAGATGGGGTCGGGAGCGCTGTCTGGTCGGATTCGCTTCGCCGGCGGTCGGGAGCGGATGCCTTGCGCGGTCTCGCAGCGATTCGGTCGGCGCTATGTGGGCGCTACTGTTGGGGTATCCTTTTTATTAGTATTCGTCACCTATAGCTTACAGGTTTTTCCCTTTTAGTGCCTATTAGCTTTTTACGTCTGCGTGCATTTTTTTGGCGATGAGACCCGAAAACCTTCTAAAATTTGTTCCCTTTTCCCGCAAATGATTTCCCCCCAGGAATCCTCGAGAGTTCTAAAACCATGCGCAAGGGTCCTCAGAAATTACGTTTCAGCGTTTTTAGCCAGAAGCCCACCCAAAAAATTCCATAGCTTTTCCCCTCTTAGCGC
Organism: Otatea glauca; assembly: GCA_036346275.1. Lineage (NCBI taxonomy): Eukaryota > Viridiplantae > Streptophyta > Magnoliopsida > Poales > Poaceae > Otatea > Otatea glauca. The sequence continues at coordinate 49,391,451 of CM070712.1, read as the reverse complement.
AGATATATTTTTACATCTAAGTGCAGCTTTAAGCCGCCAAAACCCAAAAAAACATCTTTAAAGTTGTGCATCCTAAAAACTCCTAAAATTTGTTTCTAATTATATATTGGTGCATTTTCTCATGACTTCTAAAATTTGTTTCTAATTATATATTAGTGCATTTTCTCCCGATACGCCCCTACAAATTACAAGCTTTTCCCTCTTTTAGCGCGTATTGTTTTTTTCGTTTATGTGCATTTTTTAGTAATAGTACCAAAAAAAACTTCCAAAGTTTGTTCCCTTCTCCCACAGATTGTATGTCCCCGTAGGGATCCTCGGGAGTTCTAGAACCAACTCGTTTTTTAGCAAAGTACCTCACGAGATTCATCTAGGCACAGTTTTTTACGAAAAGCCCCTCCAAACTTCTTTGATTTGTTTTTTCCCTACAATTCTTTTCTTTGATGAGAAAATCATCTTTGTGCAGCGTCACGCATCTGCGCGGCGCGGCGTGTCGCCACGCAGGCGCATCTAGTAGATATATATAGATTCACGTAACCAATATGTCTAAGATTTTTCATTGGGATAATATCTATTATATATTAAAAGCTCATGGCATGTCTTTTGGAGTTGTTAAGAAAAAATATATTATATTATATATTAAAAGCTTATGGTATATCTTTTGGAGTTGCTAAGAAAAAAGAGAAAAATGCTAGAAATTTTCACAAAAGTCAAAACATCTAGCTCTTAATCTGGTGAACCCTAGCTAAGTTGAACTATAGTAGCCATTGAACGTTATTTTTTAAATAAAAACATCTAACAATCTATCTAGCAGACCCGAGCTATAAGGCTTAGATTACATATTAAAAGCTCTAATAAAACTAATGGCATATATTTTAGAGTTACCAAGAAAAAAAGATAAATATGTAAAAAATTCTCATAAAAAACAAAAATATCTAGCCCTTAATCTGGTGTACCCTAATTAACTTGAACTATAGTAGCCATTTGATGTTATTATTTAAAGAAAACATCTAACCTTCTATCTAGCGGATCCGAATCCATAACAAATACAATAAAATATAACAGATTTTCACACGAACTCGAAGCTAAAACATGTACATAACTAAAATTCAGAATAAAAATTAAATAAAATTAGCAGTTGGATTTTTATATAAATGCTAACCTAAAACTAATATTCAAAATTAAATAAAAATAACAATACAATTAACGACTTAGACTAGAAGAAGAGTCTATAAAATGCACAATAAAAAATAGAAAAAAAATTCGAAATAAGGAAATAAAAGGAAATCAACCATTTAATTTTCATACAAACTCCAAATTAAAACATGTAAAAATTTGGAATAAAAGTTAGATAAAAATTAGCAATTGGATTTGTATACGAATTCTAACCACAAGTATTGGGAAATGAGTGAGTATATTCTTAACTATAATATATAATATTAAAATATTACAAATAGAATTCTGCAACGATCTATTTTTCAAAAGATAAAATCACGAGCAGTGCTTCAATGCTTTCCCTCGTAATACAAGTTTCATAAATTTTAAAGCAAACGAAAAGGTAAATAATCATCATCAGCATTCATTCATGCTTTAATATTTATGCAATTGCAAAAAAAGAAAAGCATGAAAGCACCTCTCTAAAATCACATATGTATTATGAAACTATTTAAACATGCTGTAAAAGATGATATATATTGTGGCTGATGTCACGAAGTAGAGTAGATTAACCATGGCGCTACTTTGACTTCACTGAAGTAATTAAACGATTAATGACATGGCTCAAATTTAAAGAATTTTAGTACATGTCATTTCGAAAAGCTGCACTTAACGGGGAGGAGAAAAGGAACAGTACCAGGGGAAGCAATGATAGTTAGAGGCTATTTGGGGAGCTGTGTTTCAGTTTTGCTTCAGCTTTAGTCTAAAAACTCCTTCAAATAGCATGGTCTGTAAAGCAGCTGAGAAATTAAGCCACAGCAGAAGCACCTCAAAAGCTGCAGCTATTGAGGAGGAGCTTTTCAGCTGTGATTTCGCTTGAACACCTCCTAACTCGCTCGCTCTGCCTTCCTGATCTTTGCCACCTCACCTCGCCGCCTCCACGTCACCTCCCCACTCGGACGCTACTGTACTTCGCTATGTTGCTACCTTCCATTTCGGTTAGCCCTCAAAAGCTACAGCTGTAGCAGCCAGTTTGCCAAATAGCATAACAAGAAAACCCACAGCCGTCAGCTACAGCTACTTTACAGTCCAACAAGTCAAAAACAGCTTTTCAGCTCAGCCGCAGCTCCCAAAACAGACACTTACGCCCACGGCTACCCACCTAAACTGGTGGGTGTGCGCGAGCCGGCGGCTCCCCTGTATCGCGGACATTCCATCGCCGGCTTCACACTCGTACAGCACCTCTGCGTCGGACGGCGTCTCCACGTCGTGCTTCCTGACCGCGGCGACCACAACCTGGGCGATCCTGGTGAGCGCCTGAGCGGGGCTGCCTCCCGGTACGCGACGGTGCCGGTCAGGAACAACATGACGGCCAGCACGCTGAACAGCACCGGGATGCCGTAACCCAGCCCCCACCCGAGTACCCGACGATGGACTGCACCCACACCAGCACGGTGCCGCTGACGAGCGAGCCTACGTTGATGGAGAGGTAGAACCAGTTGAAGAAGGACCTCTGCCGGCCACGCTCCTCCTCGTCGAACTGGTCCGCGCCAAACGACGACATGACCAGCTGAAGCCGCTACCCCCCCCCCCCCCCCGGTGCTCTCCAGCGCGGCCGACTCGCTCGCGGTCACCACTCCATATCCCTGTTCAAAACATGATAATACGGTCAAGGCGCGCGCACGTCGTGCTGTTCTTGCCGGGGTGCTTGATACCGTGCTTATGAACGTACCACGACGGAGATGAGCAAGAAGAGCGTGATGGTTTAGTATCTATCGAGGAAGGCGGCGTAATGGAACCGGTGACCTGCCAGTTGGTGACGTTGTTCGCCGCCGCCTTGCTGCCCTCGTTCAGCCGGTCCTTAAGGTAGTTAACCAGGCTCATCGACACGCCGAAGTAGGCGGTGTACCGGAGGCAGCTGTTCACTGTTCATCGAGCAGCTTGTCCACGCATGCATGAAGAGGCCAACGTGTTAAGCATACATGCCGCAGTGGGAAACAAAAAAGACTGCATTAATGATCATGTATACGGATGCTTGGAAAGTTAGAAGATCCATGTGGTTATGCGTGTGTTGCCGATGAGGGAAACGCAGGCCCACAAATTCCGGCGATCCTTCTTGGACGTCCGGCTCCGACGGTCGGTGTCGCCGTGCCGGCCCATTGATTCTACAGCTTCCATGGTTTGAATAGTTGTGGAGATCCTGAAAATTTACACAGGTGAAGAATGAAGCCATTTCAGAGACATCAGTAGTATATCTATTTTTATTTTTTGCTGCTGAACACATATCTATACGTGTGTGTCATGTATCAGAGATGTATAAAGGTTTGAGGTAAAAAGCTTCAAGAAACCTACATTTGCCTCGAACCGATCGCTGATGCTCTGTTGCTCTTCTTTGCAGCTTCACCCTACGTTCTCGATATGTTCGCCCTTTTGCGCTTAGTCTGTTAGCCACGCGTTTCCATTTGGCTGGTCTGCAGATGGTGCCACACTGCCACTTGAGCTGCTTGAGACTTAATAGTGAGAGTACCGATGCACTTTTTTTTTGTTTGGACTTGTTTGCCAGTTTAAAAGTCAATCTAAGCCTAAACAAAAACTACCCGTGGATAAATATAAGACGTATTTTGACATGGCAAAAGGATTAAGATTGTGGTGAAATTAAGGAAAACATGAGAGGAAATGACTTACATATCCCTCTTAATTATCTTAGAAGATGAGAGATAATACTTTGTGTAGGTGGTAATGAATAAATGCATATGGTTGAGAGAGAATAAATAAGGGTATAATTGGAAAGACTCGTTAAATCTACATACACGTCTTACATTTTTCAACAAGATCATTCAAACTATAGGCCTTATATTTATCAACGGAGGGAGTAATGGCTGATGCTAATGAGCAATGGCGATCGACTGAACATGGACAGCAGGTCGATCATCAGGACTAAAGGGCATGTACAATAAGATCATTTTAACTTAATTTTAATATGTCCATGTCAGTTTTGCCTTATGTGAAAGAGAGAAAAGATGAGAGAGAAGAAAGCTGACTCTTATTTAGTAGTAAGCATTGCACGGGAACATAGATAGATTAGTTATGTAAAAGAGAGAAGAGATAGTTAATGTATGGCATCTAGAGCCAATCTCTAGAGATAGCTACTGTATAATGGTGTTTACTCTCTATGATATAGATGGAAGATAAAGTAAGTAGCTGACTTTATTATTGTACTTGCCCTAATGGCACGCACCGTAATCCCAAGGGAAAAGCTAGCTTTGCTAGGCTGCCAAGCAGCAACTGGTTGCGCAACTGCACAAAATGTGCAACATGTAATGTGGAGTAATGTGTTTCTTATGGTTACGTTAACCGTACGTAACAGACAAATTGGACGGCACAGATAAATATTAGTGTTTTGATAAATATTATCAGTGAAATGTGTTTACACTGGAGTAACCATGGACGTGGGGCCAACTGCCCATGGCACATTGGTAAGGGGACTTGAGGGCTGAGGCCCACAAGAGAAGGATGGTGCTGAATTTAAATCAGATGGATGCGTGATCTTTCTCCGAAGGCGGCTTTGGATGGACTCGACTCCAGTGGATGGTGACGATCGATGTATCCCATCACAATTCACATTGTGTGCTCTCTATCTGATTACTGTTCCCATCTTAGTTTAGTGCGTACGTACTGGAATCATGCTACCTATGTGTACCTTGTGATAAAAGTAGAGAATTAAGAGAGACAAAGAATTGAAAGAGATTGCAAATGATTCATTTTTTTCATTAGTGTGTGATCACATATATATATATATACAAGATTGGGGTGTCTCTTGGGAAAAGGCATCTCTTCGAATAGACATCTTTTGGCATTAGACACCTTTTGGCAATACACACCTTTTGGCAATTGATCACATGTTTTATATGTAACACTCCCTCTTGATCAATTCCTTCACTTGTATATATTTTGTAAGCTCCTCTAAAAACCCTATAGGAAAAATATGAGGACAAATTTATTCTTATAATTATATGCCATCTAAAACTCCTTTAAAACCCAATGGGAAAAAATAGGGAGAAACTTATGGCATAAGTTTACATCCAATGTTGTCTCATTAAAAACCTTCTATGAGAAATCATTTAAGTAAAACTCATAAAGGAAAAGAGTGCAACATATATTAATTCAATGTTCAGCTCCCCTGAACCTTGCAACTCTCGAAGTCGTTTCATACCGATCCCCTTAACACATTTTTGGAACGAGGATGTTGGTAAAGATTTGGTGAACAAATCAGCCAAATTTTCACATGACTTCGTTTGCAAAATATTTATCTCACCACTCTTTTGAAGTTCGTGAGGATAAAATAGCTTAGGAGCAATATGTTTTGTGATGTTGCTCTTAATGTAACATGTTTCCATCTGAACAACACAAGCAGCATTATCTTCATAGATAATGGTAGGAGATTCCAATGGATTAATACCACATGACCTTTGTATGTGGTTAACCATTCTGCGAAGCCATACACATTCACGTGATGCTTCATATAATGCAATTATTTCAGAATGATTAGTGGAAGTGGCTACCAAAGTCTGTTTACAAGACTTCCATGATATAGCCGTACCACTGTATAGAAAAACAAATCCAGTCTGTGACTTGACACTGTGGGGATCAGACAGATAACCAGCATCTGTGTATTCAATTAAAGTCATATCTTGATTTCTTTGAAACATCAAACCAAGATCTTTTGTACCATTAAGGTACCTGAGGATTTGTTTAACACCAACCAAATGCCTATTTGTTGGTGATGCGCTGTATCTAGCCAATAGATTGACTGCAAATGCAATGTCAGGCCTGGTGTAATTTGAAAGATACATTAGTGCTCCTATGACACTAAGATATGGAACTTCCGGTTCCAATATTTTTTCATCGTCTTCCCTAGGTCTGAATGGGTCTTTATCTGCATAAAGGGATCTCACAACCATAGGTGTTTACGTTGGATATGATCTATCCATATTGAATTTCTCCAACATCTTCTGGATATATGCAGACTGGTGCACAAATGTTCCTTCAGGAACATGCTCAAGCTGTAAGCCTAAGCAAAATTTGGTCTTACCCAAATCTTTCATCTCAAATTCCATCACAAGATGATTACTTGCTTCATCTATGTCACTTGTGGTTCCGATGATATTCAAATCATCAACATATATTGAGATGATATAAAATCCACTTTGGGATTTCTTTATGAATACACATGGACAATCATCATTATTGGAGTATGCTTTCTTCAAAAGAAACTCACTTAGTCGGTTATACCACATCCTTCCCGACTGTTTTAATCCATATAACGCCTTTTTCAACTTGACGCTATACATGTTGCGATTTGCATTAGGATTCGGAATTTTAACCCCTTCAGGTACTTTCATGTAAATATCCGAATCCAATGACCCATACAAATATGCGGTCACTACATCCATTAACTGCATTGATACTTTCATATTCGCTGCCAAAGATATTAGATATCGGAATGTTATTCTACTCATAACAGGAGAGTATGTCTCATCGTAATCGATGCCAAGTCTCTGCGTGAACCCTTTTGCTACAAGCCTCGCTTTGAATATCACCATCTTATTGATTTCGTTTCTTTCTTAACGAAAAACCCATTTATTTCCCACTGGAAATATTTCTAGAGGACTTGTCACTACTAGACCAAATACTTCTCTTTTATTAAGCGAGCACAATTTTGTATCAATTGCCTCCTTCCATTTGACCCATTCTAAGTGCTTCATGCACTCTGCCATGGAATTTGATTTCGGATCGATTGAAGGCTTTTAGCAATATTTGAGGCAAAGGGTATGTCGACAATTGTAGTCTTATACAATTCTCCTGAATTGACATAACTTATCTGAAAGTGCATCTAGGCACTTATGTTATTTTAGTGATTAATGACAAACACTCATAATGACAATCTATACAATTAAGTAAATGCTTAACTTAGTGCTTAGCAAATGACAAACCTCTAATATGATTATATTGCTATGAGACTAACTTGTTATTGCCTAGTTGAGTATCAGTCTCATCTATTTAGAGGAAAATCAAATAGGAAGGTTAAGCAAAGATAAGGTATGCAATTTTGGTATCTATTCTATATTTGTTATTGCATTCCTTTCGTGCAAATGCATAGTGAACTCCAAGTAGCATGTTGATTATATATATGCACATTGGTTCATGTCATATTTATTTGTGCATATATATTCATTTGAGTTCATTATGGTATGCATGTATTAACTAGAGTTAAACTTCATATTGCTATAGATTGACTTGGTGCATGCATGTTTTATTTGTATATCTTCTCATGCAATTCTCTTAGTGAAGTTTATCTAGTGTTGGATCACATATTTACTCTTACTCCAAATATTATTTGCACATGTACAATTCGTGTATATTCTATCATGTGCTTCATTTAAGTAAAGTCTGTGATCCTTGCCATGATTTAATTGATTCATCCTATTGGCAATTATATATCTCTCTAGTGCATATAGATCAATTACATATTCATCATGATGTACTTAGTAGAGAACATTTCTTATGTCAAGTGTTTCTATTTTGTGTTGTGCTTCTTTATATGAAACACTTGTTGTAATCAATCGCTCACAAATATCAACTTATTCATATCTATTGAGCTTTTGGGACTAATGTCTTTCATGAGTAGTTTGGAAAGAATTAGGTCCCGCGTGTATGATGACCAAGGTATCTTGGAGGATGATCATTAAGTGAGGTCAACAAGACGGCGGTGTCACCAAGAGCGAGGACTAAGTCAAGAGCAACTTGGCGTGGAGATCGTCAGAGAGGATGATCAAGTCAAGGTTGATAGGACGAGAGTCTCATGAGGTGAATCGAGTCGAGTTGGACAAGGCGAAGATGTCATCAATTATATGGTGAAGGTCTTCATGCATCGACATCAAGAAAGAAGACTGACAAGTGACTAGTTCTAGACTTATATTATCTTTGATTTAATTTGAGTCTAAGGATTGCCGTACTATTAAGAGGGATGCGATGTCGAATGACTTTTAGATGTGTCAAGTGCTCAAGTGATCCATCCTTGTGAATCTTAGAAGAGAGTGGTGTTGGTAGTGCGGAAAGTGAGGGTTGTAGGTCTCTCTTGATTTCTTTGTGAAATCTGTATTTATCCTTTGAGATTTGGGTAGTGAGACCTTATTATTTGTGTAGCCCTCGTTCTTAGCTTTGGGAGAGTCCAAAATCTCTGAAATCGAGTCCGAGTCAAAAGTTATGCTCGTTTTGCCGAGCTGCTCGGTCTGATTCGGACTATCCGGAGTTAGTCCGGACTATCGGATAATCCGGAGTATCCGGACATTTATCCGGACTCTCGGGTTGAGTCTCTCTGTTAGCCTTTCTCAGTCAATCCGGAGTATCCGGATTGAAATCCGGAGTCTCCGGATTGTGCGCAGCCTGCCCCCAACGGCTAGTTTTTGGGGAGGTCTATTTATAGCCCTTTCTTCCTCTTTTTGAAGAGGCTTTTGGTGTGGATTTTGAGGGCTGTGTGGGGGCTTTGAGGAGCTTTTACCCTTAGATCTAAGTGATCCCCTTGTGAGAAGGGTTGGGAAGAGTTTGGAGAGTGAGTTTTGAGTTGGTTGAGCACTTGATTTCATCTCCAAGTTTGTTCTTCGTGAGCATTTGTTACTCTTGGAGGTTGAGGACTCCTAGACGGCTAGGAGGTCGCCACGAGCCACCGGAGCTTTGTGTGGTTGGCCGTGGGAAGTTTGTGAAGGCGGTTCCGCCTCCGTAAGGGAAGGAATCAAAGGAGTGAAGACCGCGAGTGCATTTGTGCAACACCGGAGGAAGAGGGTTGAAAGAGACCCGGCTCAAGTGTGACCGAGCTGCCTCAACGGAGACGAGGATCCCCTCAAGGATCCGAACTTGGTGAAAAATCATTGTCTCCAAGTTTGCTTCTTGCTCTTGCTTTAGTATTTGGTTTTGAATCTTTGGGAGCCCGATCTACTCTTTTGTTGTGTTTGGCTCGGATCTTCTATGCCCTCGTGTACCGACATCATTAAGTTCTTTTGTGTTCAAGTAGATTGTTGAAAATTGCAGGATTTAAAATCTCTCTTGAGATCCTCAAACCGAGTATCCGAATCCACGAACCCGGACAGTCCGGATAATCCGAGTATCCGGATTGAATACCGGACACTCGGGTTAGGACCCTCGATTGGACTATCCGAGTATCCGGATTGAATACCCGACTGTCGGACTATCCGAGTATCCGGATTGAATAACCGGACACTCCGGGTTAGGACCCTGGATCGGACTATCCGAGTATCCGGATTGAATAACCGGACACTCCGGATTGTTCAGACACTCGGAGATTTTATTTAGTTGCAATATTTTTATTCATTGCATTTAGCTATAAAGTTTTTAATTCGCCTATTCACCCCCTCTAGGCGACATCCCCGCCCTTTCAATTGGTATCAGAGCAAGGTCTCTCCTTTATTAGACTTAACCGTCTAGAGAGTAAAGGATGTCGACTAGAGGATTAGAACACTCACATAATCCACTTGTGCTAGATGGCACAAATTATGCTTCATGGAAATTAATTATGACTTCTCATTTTAAATCCATGAGCCCCAAATATGGTGGATCGTAGATGTCGGTTTTCCTCTCCATTGAATGAAGTTGCTCCAACTGAAGGAGAGAGGAAATGCCTACATCTCGACGCTCAAGCTACTAATGTTTTATTTTGTGTTGTGAGCGATGAAATCTTTGATAGAATATGCAATCTCAAGAGCGCTCATGAAATGTGGATAAAGCTTCAAGAACTATTTGAATCATCCACTTCTATTGAGGATTGCATTAAGGAAGAGATGTCGGGAGATGAAACATCAAGCTCCACCTCAAGCTCAAGTGATGAAGAACCGACATCTCCATCAACCTCAACCTCCGCCTCAAGTGACGATGAAGATGCTCTTCCATCACAAATCCGTTGCTTCATGGCGAAAGGTAAGAATGAGGTAAGTGACGATAATGACGATGATGAGCTCTCTTATAATGAACTTATGAATTTGCTTGAGGAGCTCAATAAATGTCTTGGAAAGGAGAAAAAGAAATATAAAATTTTGAAGCTTGAACATGAATCACTTCAAAATGATTATAATATGCTTCAAGAAAATCATGAATCCTCCTTTCCAAAGAAATTCATAAGCCTAAGGTGGATATAGGAATCTCATGTGATTTAATTGATGAAATGTCTTGCTTAAATGTTAATCCTAATATTTCATCAAAATTTGACACATCCACCTCTTGCAATGATTTACCTTGTTGCTCAAATTCAAATGTTTCCACTTCCTCTATGCATGTTGAGACTAATCTTGTAGAGGAAAACAATGAGCTCAAGGCCCAAGTCATTAGATTAGAAAATGACTTGAAGAAGTGCGTAAAGGAAAAGCCGTTCTCGGCGAGATCTTGAGCAAGCCAAGGGCGCCTCAAGATAGCGAGGACTCGGCTACATCTCCAAGAGGAGACTAGCAAGACAAGGCACAACGAAAGACTCTCGAAGATCATCAAGTGCTTTGCTTGCAACAAGAAGGGACACTTCGCCTCCGTGTGCCCTAATAAAGTGGAGATCAAGCCACAACCATCAACAATGAGGCGAACCGACAAAGAGCAAGTCAAGAAGAAGAAGAGACGCTCAAAGCCTACTTGCTACAATTGTCGGAAAAAGGACACATCGGTAAGGATTGTCCCAAAGGTATTACTCCTAAGCCTATTATTGTCAATGATCATTATTTGCTTAGGAAGGACAAAAATGGCAATGTGTTTGCCAAGTTTGTCGATTCTCCCAAGTATTTGCAAAATTATGATATTCAATTGCTTAGGAGAAATGAATCTAGAAATGTGTTTGCTCAAAATGCTAGACTTCCTAAGACCAAGAAAAATCATGTTGATCATGAGCTTAGGAAAAATAACAATAGCAAACCATTTGCTAGATTTGCTAGATCCTCTAAGCCAATGCATAATTTCAATTATCATATGCTTAGAAGAGATCAAACTAGAAATGGTTTTGCAAAATATCATTGCCCTCCTAAGCCTTTTCATAAAAATGTCAATCATTTGCCTAGGAGGAATAATTATTGCAAACCTATTTCTAATTATGTTAGTCAATTCAATAATATCCAAATTAGGACCATTTGGGTTCCAAAATCTATTGTGACTAACATTGTTGGACCCAACAAGGATTGGGTACCAAAAACCGCCTAAAAGATTTTTAGGCAATAAGAGATGGATTGGACGTTTGGCTTCTTCAAAAGGGAAGATCACTTAATCATTTGCAAAATGGAGCCAAGCATGAGGATGATAACTTCAATCTTGAGCCAATGTCATCTCGGGTAACAAGTATTTAAATTGATTCTTATAGCTTATAGCCTTGTGTAGGTTATATTGCATTATTCATGAAAATCAATTTAGATTGCTTGATTATATGCTTGCTCATGCTTATTAGTTGTTTTGATTGCAATCTTGAGTAAGTTTGGGATAGTGGCACATTAAGGGGGAGTGTTAATTCATATCCATGTATATTGCATCCCTACATGTGCCCATATTTATATAAGTGCTAACATATATTTTCAAAATCAAGCCATTTAGCCAAAAGTCAAAATTTTGTATACTATTAGTATTCTTGTGAAAAACTAATTACAAAATGTATACAAATGTATTTGAAACGTTTTTCAAAGGTTTTGGCTTCAAAATCTATTTTACAAAGAAAATGAGTTTCATGCCCAAAATCAAGTTTCTAGTATCTTGTTTTGGATTTAAACTTATAATTTTCATAGAATTAAATGTAAAGGATTTTGAAAATAATTCCAAAGGAAAAAGCTAGTGTTGGTCATTCTTAACAACTTTGTGTTCAAATGATTTTCAAAAGACCAACTAATCAAAGTTATTTGATTTTGAAACTCGCCTAAAACTATACTTGACCCAAAATGGTCATACTATTGCACTTTGTGAGTTTCTTCATTTGGACTAGATCTTGTGTAGTATCTCAGTTCAAAATGATATTTAAGACTCATACACAAAATTCAAATCTCTATATCTCATCTTATTTTTCATTTGAATCTTGTGTTGAAATATTTGGTTTGTTTTACAAATAGCTATTTCAAAAGGATCATTTTGGTCAAAATTCAAATCTTATGTTTAAAAGGCCCAAAATTGTGAAAAGCTTTGTAAAAGTATTCTAATATGTATTTCAAATGTTTTATAAGCTTTCAAAATGAAAATTCTATATTGAAATCAAAATTGGCCAAAATTCTTGGTTTGAACTAAAATAGCTTATTTAAGCATATTGCTCAAATCTTAGCATTCAAGTTGGATTTCATTATAAATGTTGGCTAGAAACCATCTTGATAATCAATTATAAGCCATGGAAATTGAAATTGCATGAAATCCAAATTGATTTGTATTTTGAGGCTTTTTATGAAAAACTATTTCCTATTTAACTTGCTTCAAAAAGGGTTAAAAGCAAAATATTTGTTTGAAATGCAAAATCTTATGAAAATAGTCTTCAAAAATGTTTTCAAATGTATTTCAAATTTTTTCAAGTATCTAACCCTTGGCTAGAAGCTAAAAGTCAAACTTTGGCCTAAAAAGGATCTTTGTGATCTTGCTTTTGCATTTAACTTCAAATTTTTCTAAAGCAAAATCTATTTGGAGTTTGAAAAAGTGGTCAATACAAAACTCATAGGGTTGGTCATTTTAAGCATTTCTTTAGTTCAAAGTTTTTCCAAACGACCAACCGTTCAAAAGTTATAGCCATTTGAATTTGGCCAAAATCATCCATTTCACCCAAAATGACCCGTTGTTGCATTTTGTGTATTTCGCTATTTGAATTGGATTTATTTGCATATCTTGGATTGAAATAGTATTTCTTACTCATACAAAGCTATGAAAGTTCAAATCTCCATAAATTTCAATCCGGAATGCATTTTGAGCATTTGGTGAAAATTCAGTTTCTTTTCAAACCTACAAAGCGCATTTTGTCATATCCTTTGAACGAAAATTTCTTTTAATGAAATTATTATTGGGAAACCTTCTAAATAGTCCAATGTTTATTTCTGGAAAGTTTCAAACCATTTGGACTCAATTTGAAAAAAAAAATTGATTTTTCTTCTCTTTGAGTAAAAATCATGCCTTCAAAGCAAAATTTGGCATATCTCTTATTTGGAGACTCCTTTTTGGAAAATTCTTTTTGGAAAAGTTTCTTGGGAGTCTAAATAATGTTTATGCCTAATTTCAAATAATTTCAACTTAATTTGAAATAGTTATGCCTTTTTCTCTCTTTCGATCTTATTTGGCATACTCTCGCATTAAGTTGGATTTTACGATTTGAATGGATTTGACTATGCAAATAGGCTTATAAACATCTCTCTAAATCATATGAAGCCATATAAGTGCATATTACCATTCAAAACTCATTTGGTTCCATTTTGAGGATTTGGTGAAAATCTTAATGTTTTATGTGTTTCATATGCATATTTCATCATATTTCTCAAAATGAAATTTATTTATTGAAAATCTTTGTTATAAAACCTTCTCTCACATATGGAGTTCATATCTGAAAATTCTCAAATTTATTTGAACTCATTTGCAAAATTGTTAACTTTATTTGACTTAGTGTCAAAACTAAACCTCCAATGCTTCTAATGACCTATTTTTGATTGGAGAGTGATATTTGAGAAAATCCTTTTGGAAAAAGTCTCTTGGATGTTCATGGATCATTTCTGCAAAATCTTATGGCTATTGGACTTCATTTGATCAAGATTTGATCCAAATTCAAAATGTTCAGATTTAGGGATGAAGCTGAACAACCCGGAGTATCCGGGTAATATATCCGGAGTATCCGGATTATCCGGACACTCCGGATCAAAAACACCGGAGTATCCGGGTTGTACTGCTCGACCCAAATTCTGAAATTGCTATCTATACTTTCTTGCAATATCTTGTTCATCCTATTTTTGGGGTTTCTCCTTGCTCAAATCAATATTCAGTCTTCATAGCCCTCGAAGAGATTTAGTCGGATCATTCCGCATTGATGATTTTTGTATTTGAGCAATGGTTTAAAAGTTATAATCGACTTTGTGCTGCTATTTGCGTCTGTTGAGACTTTAAGAGTTTTAAATTGGAATCTTGGCAAGCCTTTCGAGATGAAAACTAAGTGAACTTATTCATTGCTCCAAGCTTCTAAGTGGAGCATATCTATTTAAGTTTTCATTCCAATGAAAGTGCATCTTTTGGCTAAGTTATTCTGGAAATTGGATTTAATTGTAACTTAGCCTCAAAATGTTTTCTCTCTTGCATAACTTCGAGTTTATTATGGAAAAGAGAAAATTTCCCTTGTAAGCTCAAGAGTGAGTTTGAATGTGTTTTACTCATTGTCTCTCTTACAAGTGGATGTCAAGATTAAATTTGAATGAGTTTCAAATATTTTCATTATAAAGTGATGTAATAAAATCTTTAATTGATATCTTGAATTGTCTTAAATTGCATGCAAAGAGTATTGTCTTGTATATCATATATATCATGCATGTTGTACTTAGACATTATCAAACTAACTTGGGTCAAATTAAAAGATATTTGTTCCCAGAAATCGTGTGCTTGTCTATTGATGTTCAAGGTATTGGAAAAGGGGTCATCTTCGACGGTGGGATGAAGGAAATGGAGAGGAGCTCCATAGTACGAGGATCTAAGACCGGCGCGGTGATCATGACCAATTCGAACATGCGGTGGACAAGAATCGACAAAGGGACGTGTTTCTTTTCGACCATATTCAATAATGTCTGTGCACACCATTATGCTAAATTGTGTTATTCTAAATGGTGTTGTATTTTCAATTGATATGATTAATTGGTATCTTTCAAGAGGTATCCTCTAATCCTAAATTGTTTTGAAGTGTCATCTAACTTGCATTCGGCATTATCAAGAACTAAAAGGTACATATGGGTGACACATTGCAAAGAGGTATGCCCTTGATAAGTTTATAATTCTTGATCATGAAAGTGCATCTTACTTATACAACCTTGATTCATGATCTTGTATACATCTTGTGATCATATAAGCAATTCCTACTTGTGTAATCTTCTTTATATGATCTTGATTGTTAGAATTTGATTTGATCATGAGCATGTGCTTAAATTATATAAATTTGCTATATGATCTTGATGTTTAAAGAATATGTGAAATCATATTCGTGTGTCATGTTTAAGCATCACTTATATCCTAAGAATCATGACTTCTTTAATTTGGTATAACTAGAAAAATCTATTACCTAAATCTTGGAAATAATTGGTATCATATCTTGCCTAGATTTAGGGGGAGCTTAATATTATTGTCCTACTACTAGCTCCTTATCTTTATTTTATTTTCTCCCTAATCTTTTTATTGAGTGTGCAATCAAGGGGAGAACAGATTTTATTGAATAAACAATAAGAATCTTTTAAGCACCTTTTGGGATTAATGACAAAGGGGAGAATTTATGGATTTATCAATTGTCCCTAATCGATTGACAAAAGGGATGAATTGTAAGTATGATCCCTTATTGTATCTTTATGCTTGTTTTAATGTTAAAATATCTTAATATTGTCATTTGGTGCAATTGATAATAGGTTTGTCATAAATCACCAAAAAGGGGGAGATTGAAAGTGCATCTAGGCACTTATGTTATTTTAGTGATTAATGACAAACACTCATAATGACAATCTATGCAATTAAGTAAATGCTTAACTTAGTGCTTAGCAAATGACAAACCTCTAATATGATTATATTGCTATGAGACTAACTTGTTATTGCCTAGTTGAGTATCAGTCTCATCTATTTAGAGGAAAATCAAATAGGAAGGTTAAGCAAAGATAAGGTATGCAATTTTGGTATCTATTCTATATTTGTTATTGCATTCCTTTCGTGCAAATGCATAGTGAACTCCAAGTAGCATGTTGATTATATATATGCACATTGGTTCATGTCATATTTATTTGTGCATATATATTCATTTGAGTTCATTATGGTATGCATGTATTAACTAGAGTTAAACTTCATATTGCTATAGATTGACTTGGTGCATGCATGTTTTATTTGTATATCTTCTCATGCAATTCTCTTAGTGAAGTTTATCTAGTGTTGGATCACATATTTACTCTTACTCCAAATATTATTTGCACATGTACAATTCGTGTATATTCTATCATGTGCTTCATTTAAGTAAAGTCTGTGATCCTTGCCATGATTTAATTGATTCATCCTATTGGCAATTATATATCTCTCTAGTGCATATAGATCAATTACATATTCATCATGATGTACTTAGTAGAGAACATTTCTTATGTCAAGTGTTTCTATTTTGTGTTGTGCTTCTTTATATGAAACACTTGTTGTAATCAACTGCTCACAAATATCAACTTATTCATATCTATTGAGCTTTTGGGACTAATGTCTTTCATGAGTAGTTTGGAAAGAATTAGGTCCCGTCGTGTATGATGACCAAGGTATCTTGGAGGATGATCATTAAGTGAAGTCAACAAGGCGGCGGTGTCACCAAGAGCCGAGGACTAAGTCAAGAGCAACTTGGCGTGGAGATCGTCAGAGAGGATGATCAAGTCAAGGTTGATAGGACGAGAGTCTCATGAGGTGAATCGAGTCGAGTTGGACAAGGCGAAGATGTCATCAATTATATGGTGAAGGTCTTCATGCATCGACATCAAGAAAGAAGACGGCAAGTGACTAGTTCTAGACTTATATTATCTTTGATTTAATTTGAGTCTAAGGATTGCCGTACTATTAAGAGGGATGCGATGTCGAATGACTTTTAGATGTGTCAAGTGCTCAAGTGATCCATCCTTGTGAATCTTAGAAAGAGAGTGGTGTTGGTAGTGCCGGAAAGTGAGGGTTGTAGGTCTCTCTTGATTTCTTTGTGAAATCTGTGTTTATCCTTTGAGATTTGGGTAGTGAGACCTTGTTATTTGTGTAGCCCTCGTTCTTAGCTTTCGGGAGAGTCCAAAATCTCTGAAATCGGAGTCCGGAGTCAAAAGTTATGCTCGTTTTCGTCGAGCTGCTCAGTGCTGATTCGGACTATCCGGAGTTAGTCCGGACTATCCGGATAATCCGGAGTATCCGGACATTTATCCGGACTCTCCGGGTTGAGTCTCTCTGTTAGCCTTTCTCAGTCAATCCGGAGTATCCGGATTGAAATCCGGAGTCTCCGGATTGTGCGCAGCCTGCCCCCAACGGCTAGTTTTTGGGGAGGTCTATTTATAGCCCTTCCTCCCTCTTTTTGAAGAGGCTTTTGGTGTGGATTTTTGAGGGGCTGTGTGGGGGGCTTTGAGGGAGCTTTTACCCTTAGATCTAAGTGATCCCCTTGTGAGAAGGGTTGGGAAGAGTTTGGAGAGTGAGTTTTGAGTTGGTTGAGCACTTGATTTCATCTCCAAGTTTGTTCTTCGTGAGCATTTGTTACTCTTGGAGGTTGAGGACTCCTAGACGGCTAGGAGGTCGCCTACGAGCCACCGGAGCTTTGTGTGGTTGGCCGTGGGAAGTTTGTGAAGGCAGTTCGCCTCCGTAAGGGAAGGAATCAAAGGAGTGAAGACCGGCGAGTGCATTTGTGCAACACCGGGAGGAAGAGGGTTGAAAGAGACCCCGGCTCAAGTGTGACCGAGCCGCCTCAACGGAGACGTAGGATCCCCTCAAGGATCCGAACTTCGGGTGAAAAATCATTGTCTCCAAGTTTGCTTCTTGCTCTTGCTTTAGTATTTGGTTTTGAATCTTTGGGAGCCCCGATCTACTCTTTTATTGTGTTTGGCTCCAGATCTTCTATGCCCTCAGGTACCTGACATCATTAAGTTCTTTTGTGTTCAAGTAGATTGTTGAAAAATTGCAGGGATTTAAAATCTCTCTTCGAGATCCTCAAACCGGAGTATCCGAATCCCTGAACCCGGACAGTCCGGATAATCCGGAGTATCCGGATTGAATACCCCGGACACTCCGGGTTAGGACCCTCGGGATTGGACTATCCGGAGTATCCGGATTGAATACCCCGGACTGTCCGGACTATCCGGAGTATCCGGATTGAATAACCCGGACACTCCGGGTTAGGACCCTCGGGATCGGACTATCCGGAGTATCCGGATTGAATAACCCGGACACTCCGGATTGTTCAGGACACTCGGGAGATTTTATTTAGCTGCAATATTTTTATTCCGCTGCATTTAGCTATAAAGTTTTTAATTCGCCTATTCACCCCCCCCCCCCTCTAGGCGACATCCCCTGCCCTTTCATTATCAAAATCTCTTCATTTACATCCTCTAACTCCTCGTGATTTCCCACAACAATGGAGTCAAAGGGTTCCAATGTCCCAACATCTAAATTTGTGCGCACTTTGATGCTGGGTTTACCATTCCTCTGATGGTTCTCAACCTTATGTTGAGTTTCATTTATTGATTCAAGCATTGTACTTTTAGAAGAATTCATATTTCTGCGGACGTCTCCGCGGGACTATATTCCTTTTATCCGGAATTCTCCCCCTCTACTTCTCATTAGGAGCAAGAATAGCTTTCTTAGGTATATCTTCACTCTTTCTAGTACATTAACTATGGGTATACAAGACTGTGTAACACCCTTATAATCAATAAATGCATCTGGCAGATTATTTGCAATTTGTTGCAAATTTAAAAACTATGAACCTCTAGTTTAGATTCTTTAGTACGTGGATCTAAGGACTGAATGCCTGTGGCATTCTAATCTATTTCTCAGCATTTTTCGTGGTACTTATCTCCCCCTAATGCCGCGAAATTATCCTCATAAAAAATACAATCAGCGTACCGAGCTGTAAACAGATCCCCTGTTAATGGCTCAAGGTATTTTATTATTGACGGAGAGTTATACCCCACATAGATCCCCAACTTTGTATGAGGATCCATCGATGTACGCTGTGGTGGTGAAATCGGTACGTACACTACGCAATCGAATTTTCGCAGATGGGAAATGTTTGATTCATTTCCACGTACTAACTGCAACAGGGAGACCATATGATATGCAGTTGGTGTTATTGGGATTAATTTTGCGGCATACAAGACCGCATGGTCCCAACAACTTGTTGGCAACCTACAATTTTGTAAAAGAGGTCCAATAACCAGTTTGACCCTCTTTATCAAAGATTCTGCTATGCTATTTTGTGTGTGGACATATGGCACAAAATGCTGCACATTAATGCCTTGAGCCATACAATGGTCAGTAAATGCCCTTGATAAGAATTCAGCGGCATCTTCCAATCTAATGAATTTGATTTTATTTTTTGAAAAATTGGCTCTCAACTTAATTACTTGGGCCATTAATCTAGCAAAAGCATGGTTTTGTGTGCTCAACAAACACACATGTGACCATCTTGTAGAAGCATCTATTAAGATCATAAAATATCTAAACGGCCCGCTTAGGGCTGAATAGGTCCACAGATGTCTCCCTGAATTCTTTTCATAAAATTCAGTGACTCATCTTTCACTTTGAGGTATGATGGTCTCAATATCAATTTCCCTTTAGCATAAGCAGTGCACATGAAATCTTCTGATTTTGGGAAATCTGAAATTCTAATATTATGGCCAACAGAACTTTGTATAATTTTTCTCATAATCCCCATACTAGGATGACCTAGGCGATCATGCCAAATCTTGAATTTGTCAAGATTTTGAAAAAATATTTTGAACAAAACATGTGGTTTAGGTTTTATGTGTAGTACAATCCATATGAATATGAAGGAAGTTTTTCAACCACCTTTTTTTCCCATATCCATCAAGTTTAGTTAAGGGGATATATTCATCACCTCCCGTACTATTTATTTCCACATGGAAACTGTTGTTACGGATATCTTTGAAACACAATAGAGTGCTTGTTGATTGAAGACACAACATGTCATCTTCAATTGCAAATTGTGTACCCATGAACAGAACTATGATGGCTCTTCCATTGCTAATAATCAGATTATCGCTTTCCTTTTCACTTTGTCAAAGTCTGGAAATATTTTAATTCCCTTAAAATTGTATTTGTGTACCACTGTCTACAAGACAGTTTTCTTCCTCCATTGGATTGTATCACTAAATTTATAGAAAAGTACATCAATATATTTCCATATGTTTGGAAACACAATACATGCTTCTATAAAGCAAGCATATGACCTAAGTTCATATAGAACATGAGCATTCATTAAGCAAGTATATGGCCATTCATTAAGTTTCTGACAACATGACCAATATTTATTGGTCATAATTCTCCTTTAAAGGGATCCACAATGCAAGTGGATCATCCTCTAATAAATACTCAGATCCTAAATCTGAGAGGAGATAATGCCGAATGAAATGCAGAGCTTCATATTCTACAACTGGTAAAATGGCGAGACATTTTGTTGAGGTTTAGTGATCACTGCACTAAAACCTAGACCCACCAAATTAGGTCAACTACCCATGTTAAATAACTGCTGCCATCCAAGGCAAGCACGACAAACTCCTTTTTGGAGATATCTGCCATGTCCTACATGAAATGATCATACAACATATAGTCAATTTACTTGAGAGTAAATTGCATAGCATGAAATGTATTTCAGTAAAAATCATGTGAAAATATTCTCGAAAGAGAATAGGTGTAGACCTTTAATATAGTACAGGCGACTAAATCGCTGCTAATGTCTTGGACTCCACTCCTGATGGAGTGGGCGACACTATAGTCGCAGCTAAAAATATAGACTCTGTACTATAAGAGATTGATTATACACGTTGAAGGTAATCACCATATCGTAATACAACATGGTGTAGACCTCGCAGCAGTGGGCGAGTAACTCGCTGCTATTGACATGGACTCCGTCTCATAGAGAACGAGCGATACTACAGTCGCAGCCAATGCCATAGACCCCCTTGCCTTGTGCTTTTACCAAAACTTATAGAAAAGGTAATCACCATTTTTCTAGCATTTTTCAAAAATTTCTAGCATTTTCCATAATTTATGCAATTTTTTAATCAAAATGATATTTAATCATTTAAATATTGCACAACAATCTTGATATCACGGAACATAAATATGCCAGAAATTAAATGCAGAAAAGTAAATAATATATGTAAATAACTGCATATTTTTATTCAATTGCGAATTACCAGATATGTAAATAACTGCATATTTTTATTCAATTGTGCATTATTTACATAACCATTGCATGCGCATTCGCGGCCAGCGCACATCTCCGGCCGTGCCTGCCATGGCTGATGAGGTCGCGCCGACCCCATCTTCTTCGGCCCCGGTCGCCTCGGCCTCGGGGCGTCGGCCTTGGTCGCCTTGGCCTCGCGCTGGCCCTGCCTTCGCTTCACGCGTCGGCCACACCAGAGGCCGCCGCCCCTTCGTCGTTCGGGCACGAGCCGGCCCTACCTTCGCTTCATTGGGCGCCGTCGCCGCCACAACGCCATAGCCTCTGATGGCGGCCTGCCAGATGCGGCAGGGAGCACGAACCCGCACCGCCATGGTGGGCGGACTGCAGGATGTGATGGTGGGTGTTGGGCAGCGTGTGTTGCGTCGACGATGACGTCGCCGACGACGTATCGGCGAAGGGCGCCATGGAAGCAGTCTAAGGATTGTCGTCTCCATATCTAGGAGCGAGGTAAGGACATTGTGCACGTCCTTGTCGTTGGGAGGCGCCATGAGAGAGATGAGAATCTACCGTTCTTCTAGCCTCCGTGCGCCTAGAAGATAGTGCAGAGCGAAAAGTGCTGACAACGTGTTAAAAGTGGAGAATTAAGAGAGACAAAGAATTGAGAGAGATTGCTAATGATTCATTTTTTTCATTAGTGTGTGATCACACATATATATATACAAGATTGGGGTGTCTCTTGGGAAAAGACATCTCTTCGAATAGACATTTTTGGCATTAGACACCTTTTGGCAATTGATCACATGTTTTATATGTAACACCTTGTACTACACTAGAGAGAATCGGCGGCTCCTCAGCCGCCGTGTCACTATTTCCACGAAAAGGTCTTTCAGAAATTTTAAAATTACGTTTAGCTCCTTCCGTCGGTTTTCAATAGAATAGGTCCAAAAACCGAAATTACGTTTAGATCCCTCTGCAGTTTACATTCAAATCCTCCCGATGATTTTTAACCGAATGGACCCAAAAAAAAATTACGTTTATATCCCACGAAATCGGTTTTTAGCAGACTGGACCCGAAAAAACAAAATTATGTTTAGATCCCTCCACGGTTTTCTTCCAAAATAAATCCCACAGATTCGTCGACAGCTTATAGCAATCCACAGATTAGCCGACGGCTCCTAGCAACCCATTGTTTGAAAAAAAAAAAAACGAAATTACACAAAAAAATGAAATTAGTGGTTTTCTCCCAAAATAAATCCCATAGATTCACCGACGACTTATAGCAATCCACTTATTCACTGACGACTCCTAGCAACCCATTTTTAAAAAAACGAAATTACGTTTATGTCCCTTTGCGGTTTGGTTATCTCCCAAAATAAATCCCACAGATTTGTCGATGGCTTATATCAATCCACAAATTCGCTGACGGTTCCTATCAACCCATTTTTTTTAAAAAAAAACAAAGCTCCTAACAACCCATTTTTTTTAAAAAAACAAGGAAACCGAAATTATGCAAGCACATTTTTAAAAAATCCCCCTAGAGAAAACAAAAATATGTTCATGTCCTCGTACCTTTTTTTTGTAAGTAACCGCTGGACCAAATTTCGCACCGCACAAAGAGGACCCATTGTCCCACAAATTAACCGATGACTCCTGGCTAGCACAATTTTGAAAAAAAAACCGAGAAAAATGAATCCCCATTTACGTCCTCATACCCCCTTTTTCAGAAATATCCGTTGGACCAAACTTCAGACGATGCAGCGTCGCCCGACCCTGGCTACCTTTTTTCCAAAAATAACCGTCGGACCAAATTTCGCACAGCGCAGCGTAGCGCGACCCTGGCTAGTAGGTATTACTCATGCACAGCTATCTATACTATGATATAACGCGCCTGGGATTGCCGAGAGCTGGTCGTGACCACATGTCACGTATTTTTTTTTCTAAAAAAGCCCTATGCAAATTCTAGAATTACTTTTAGGTCCTTTCATCAATTATTTTGCAAAAGTGACCGTGGTTCGGAAAATTCGACGATGGGTCCTCCAATGTTTTCTTAAAAAATGACTAATGGTTACGCAAATTCGCCAAAAGCTCCTATCCAGCCAATTTTTTTAAAAAAACCTCAAGAAAACCAAAATTACATTCGGGTTCCACCGTTTTTACTGCAAAAAAAGACTCACGGTTCCGCATATTTGCGCACGGATCCTAAAGGCCCGTGGTTACGCAGATTCGCCTGCGACTCCTACCCAACATATTTTTAAAAAAATCCGAGAAAACCGAAATTGCGCTGTCCCCAAAAAAAAGGCCTCATGGTTACACATATTTGCTGTCGGCTCCTAGCCAGCCAATTGTTTAAAAACCTCTCGAGAAAATCGAAATTACGTTCAGGTTGACTCGTGATTACGCAGATTCGCTAACGGCTCCTAGCCAGCCAATTTTCTAAAAAACCCCTCAAAAAATCGAAATTATGTTCTGGGTCCATTGTTTTTTTTTTGCAAAAAGGATTCGCGGTTCCGCATATTTTGCGAACGGATCCTAATGACCTATGGTTACGCAAATTCGTCTGCGACTTCTACCCATCATATTTTTTGAAAAACCATGAGAAAACCGAAATTGTGTTAAAGTCCGCCTTCTCTTTTTGAAAAAAAAATAGACTAAATTTCATGCGGCGCGACATCGCCTACGACTCTGCCTAGTAATATATATATTGCCAGTGTCTTCCGTCCCAAGGAAGCATGCACTTGCGCGGTGGGTTGCCGTTA
Organism: Otatea glauca; assembly: GCA_036346275.1. Taxonomy (NCBI): domain Eukaryota; kingdom Viridiplantae; phylum Streptophyta; class Magnoliopsida; order Poales; family Poaceae; genus Otatea; species Otatea glauca. The sequence goes on along the minus strand of CM070712.1, from coordinate 49,367,391 downwards.
GGGGTAAAAACGGGTCGAATACGGGCAGATATTGCTCTTTCTGTATTTTAACACATATTTTTTTGGATTCGGAACCGGATACAGATACGGATTCGGGTAATTTGGGATCGGGATACGGATACGGATTCAGGCTGCCACGTGCTGCGGGCCGGATCGATGCAGCTTACATGTACGTTCGCGTCAGACAGTAGCGCCGGGCGGGCGGGGGCTGTCTGTCTGCTGATTGCACGGCACGGCCCGGCCTAATGCAGGTTATTGGATTTGGGGTCTAGTCTGATGTTCATGCACGCACCTATTTCACCAAAGTTTTAGCACTAATTATTTATACCTCGGGTCCATCTCATGCAACACAAGGATAAAATGCACGTGTCGCCTTTTGCCTCACATTATTGTTCAAGTAGCAATATCAGTTCTTTTCTTGTACTAGAGTGCTTCTTGAAAGAGAGAGAGAGTACCATTTTTTTTCCCTGAAAAAGCTCCAAAACTTTGTGCTATGGCTTATGGTATTATTAAGATTTAAGACACACAGGCCTAATTTGAGTACACGGGCTAGGGATTTTCTATCCACCATGGGCCTCGTACGTTTTCTCGGCTGGGTTGTTCAATGCCAACTAGCCTACCAAGCCATAAACACACGGGCCAAACATCAAAATGGTTGGGGGCAGATGTAGCCCAACCTAACCAATGGAAAACAGTATATGTACGGTGATCTTCGATTAATCCACGGTCCTCTTGTACGTGTACCACCGCGCAACGAGCAGGTAGGCGCCGAAGTTGCCAATGCAGAGCATGGCGAGGAGCCAGAAGAAGTAGTCAAGGTGGCCGCAGTTGATGTCGTCGAGGATCCACCCGGCCGGCTCGCCCCGCACCGTCACCGATGCCACGACCGAGACGAGCGCCGAGCTCGCGTAGTTTCCCACCACGAACGACGTGTTGGACATCCCCGAGCAGAGGATCCACGTGGCGTCCGGCGCCTGGTAGTAGAAGAACTCCATCTGCCCGATGAACGTGAACACCTCCGCCGTGCCCACCACTACGTACTGTGGCACCTGCCAGAAGATCGACAGCGGCAGGTAGCTCTCGTCGTCGTCGTGCATGCAGGCTCCGTGGTGCGCGATGACCTGCTGCCGCGCGACCTCGAGCGTGCCGGCCGCGAGCATGGCGACAGTGAGATGACGAAACCGACGCCCATGCGCTCCAGCTGCGTAAACCCGCACTCGTGGCCGGTGAAACGGCGTGCAAGCTGGACGACCGCGCGGCCATAAAACGGCACCCAAAGCATGACGCTGAGGGTGTCGAAGACGGAGAGCACAGCGGCGGGACCCTGAAACGGCCGATGTGGGGGTCCAGCGTGTCGCCCTGGAGGATGAAGGTGGTGGTCACCTGGGTGTACACCGCCGCGAAGATAATGCCGCTCGCCCACACCGGCAGCTGCTGCCGGAGCAGGCACTTGAGCTCCTCCACCTGAGTCACCGTACATATACGCCACGGGCTCGGCCGCGCCTTGTCGCTCGCCGTCTCCACCGCCGCCGCCTTGTCCAAGAACCTGTTAACGATCAGTGCACTGTCTAATAAGCTTGCTGAATTATGATCCTTAATTTCAGTAAAGATGACATAAATAATGCAAGTGTGTCCAAGACAAACTTCCGTGGAATCTGAAATTTTTCTGCAGTATATATACGTACATCACATTGAAATTTTCTTGGTGTGAAAATAACTAGTGCTACAAAAGGACAGAACCAGTCAAACGTGCATGGAAAGGATATGAAATGGACGTGCTGCGGACTGCAGAATTCCGCCATTTCCTACTGCACGACATTAAACAATTCCTCCTATGAAACAAGTTGCACCGTGCACGACCTCAGCGTCACGCGGGACGTGACAGATGCAACTTTTATATTTTTGCCCATCATATTTGTCGTGATCTACAAGGAAGCATCTTACATTGAGCCGTGAGCGAAGAGAGACTTGATACAGCGGTGCATTAGTATATTTGTAGATTGATAGTTGGATTAAAACTCAATAGCTCAGATCTTTTACAATACTGTTTAATGATTCGGATCGTCGATTGCTTTAATCCAACAACAATGATAGTCGGTAACTTTAAGTTCCGTGAGCGAAGAGAGACTCAATATAGTGGTGCATTAGTATATTTGTAGATTGATAGTTGGATTAAAACTCAATAGCTCAGATCTTTTATAATACTGTTTAATGATTCGGATTGTCGATTGCTTTAATCCAACAACGATGATAGTCGGTAACTTTAAGTTGTCATTAGTGTTAAAACTAACCATCGTGAGCATCTACAATCCGAGTAGACTGACTAGCAATCTTTGGTGACTAGTGACATGGCTCACATTTTTTTGAGCTTCACATTTCCTTTTCAAAAAGCAGCACTGAATGGAAAAAGAGGGAAGGGATAGTGCTCAGATCCATCCAGATCTCATCCAACGGCTGTTATTGAGTAGTTAGCAAATTAACACTTCTTTTAGACCAGCAAATTAACACTTAGCGACGATGAGAGTACTTATAGAGTAGTTACACTCACCTAAACTGATCGGTGTGCGCGAGCCAGCGGCTCCCCTGTATCGCGGACTGCGGACATGCCATCACCGGCCTCGCGCTCGTACAGCAGCGCCGCGTCAGTCGGCGTCTCCACGTCGTACTTCCTGACAGCGGTGACCACCACCTGCGTGATCCTGGTGAGCGGGCTGCCGCCAGGCGGCTGATGCTGCCGGTACGCGCCGCTGCCGGCCAAGAACACCGCGACGGCCAGCACGCTGAACAGCGCCGGGAGGCCGTACCCCAGCCCCCAGCCCGACGCTGGACTGCACCCACACCAGCACGGTGCCGCCGACGAGCGAGCCTACGTCGATGGAGAGATAGAACCAGTTGAAGAAGGAGCTCTGCCGCCCGCGCTCCTCCTCGTCGGACTCGTCGAACTGGTCCGCCCCAAACGATGACATGACCGGCTGCAGCCCGCTCCCCAGCGCCACCAGGTACAGCCCCGCGTAGAACGCCGCGCTCACCGTCATCACCCCATACCCCTGTTCAAAATTAAACAAGACAAGATGAGCTAGCTTTGAATTGACCACGACGGCGCGCGTATGTCGTGTGATTCTTGCAGGAGTGTGGTTGTTTGAATCTTGATTGCGTGATTATGTACGTGCCACGACGGAGATGAGCAAGAAGAGCGCGATGGTCCAGTATCTGCCAAAGAAGGCGTCGGCGAGGAAGGCGGCGATGAGCGGCGTGATGTACACCGTGCCCTTCCTGTTGGTGACGCTGTTCGCGGCGGCCTTGCTGCCCTCGTGCACCCGGTCCTTGAGGTAGTTCACCAGGTTCGCCGACACCCCGAAGTAGGCGGCGTACTGGAAGCAGTTGTTTGCTGATCAACCATGCATGACCGCGCATGCAGATGCAGAGGCCAACGGATCATGCCAAAGGGTTGCAGCGATCGATCCTTGGAAAATTACAAGCTGCGTATATGCGTGTTATCGTGAATGAAAAAGCAACCCCAGAAAATCCGGCGATCCTTCTTGGGTGTCCGGCGATCGGTGCCGCCCTGCTGCCCATTTGATTCTACAGCTTCCATGGTTTCAACACGGAGCAGATGCTGAAAATTTACACAGGAGCAGGCAGGGATAACGCTGACGACGGTGAATTCTGGACTGATAAAAGGAGAAAGCAGTTGCTCCTTCTCAACATCATCGGTAAACGAAATCGTTTCAGAAAACAGCAACATCGAAAGGTGAAAACTGATCGAAAAAGGAAACTCATCGATGTATATATGCTTCAAATTAACATCTGTTACTGATCACATATATGTTTGTATATACTCTCTCTCTATATATATATATATATATATATATATATATATATATATATATATATATATATATATATATATATATATATATATATATATATATACACACAAATATACAAACACACTACCGTATATATAAGGCTCATAGGATTCCCGGCCTCCCGCACGTCCACGTCGTCTTGCGGGCCTCGTGGCCGCGCGCCCGGCCGCCGCGTCCCGCGTGTGAGTAGGAAAACGCTCTCTCGTGTGTACGCCCGTGTGGCTTAGCTGCTTGCCTACATCAATTATTTTGGCGCGGTTGCTTTTCGCATTCGAACGCGTAGCGCAGCGGTAAGTGCTTTCGCTTGCAGCCCAACATCCCGTGTTCGATTCCTCCCCAAGTGCATTTTTTCTGCCACAGTTGCGCCCTCGCGCACTGCCACCGCCGCTCGGCTGGAGGGATTCGTGCCCGCAGCCAAGTAAGTACGTACCAACAATGACTCCTAATTTCTAATTAGGTTAGGTCCTAATCTCATAATCCCATTTAAGGATATGTGGTTCGAGCAATTCCTAAGCTGTTGTACAACTCTAGAGAAAATTTCGGCAGCATCTCCCCGCTGTTCTCCAAATATACGTCTTGACAACAAGTCAAGAATGGTGTGTATCCGGAGAACACCAAGGAGATGCTGTCGAAACTTTCTCTGGAGTTATACAACAGCTTAGGAACTTATCCGAACCACATATTCTTGAATTGTTCAAAAAAATATGGACAATTCGAGAGTACTTGCTTATAAATATGATATTTCAGCATATTTATAAACAAGCACTCTCGAACGGGAGACGTAGGTTACGCAACTTGAACTCTAACGTTCATCATATTACAGCAACAATAATTCCATATTAACTCGAGAGTACTACAAAGATAAATAGATGTGTACTTGTCAAATAAAGGGTGTGAAATCTGGCAGGATACACATAATTCCAGTACAACCTAAACTCTCTTTGAGACATATCGAATAATCTAGTGTAAAATTAAAGAGGTTTGAATTAATGCTCACCTTTTGAAGAAAACCACCTATAAGAGAAAATTAAGGGAAAATCTTCTCAACCTAATACTTAAACTTTACTCTTTTAACACCCAACATCGAGGATTTCATAATTTCTCACCTAAGTATTGCTTCCAACCAGAATATGTGGTATTTTTTGGGGCGGCAACGGTTTTTTTTTTGCCTCTAGAACAACAACAGAGGAGAGTTCAGCCCAAGAGTATAAATAACTTAACGAGGCACATTACAATCGATTCTAATAAAAAAACGATTGTGATTATTATTAACACCCTCTCCAAAATTATCTATCACAATCGATTTTTCTTAAAAAGTTAGGAACCGGTTGAGATGAAGCGATAGTATTGTATCATTCTGCAGTATTGACATTAACAAATCATTTAAACATGCTCTAATGATGTTGCATGCGCAATACGTGGGACACCTTACTAATATTACTTACTAGTATTATATTAGGAGAAAGCTACGTGCATGATCGCGCAGGCACGGCCCGTGCGGCAAGCACAGGATCAACTAATTAAGGAACGTACGCTGTAATTGGTCTAAAAGATTTTTAGTTGGTCTAAACAAAGTAATGTTTTTCTACTTTGTCCTTATCTAACAGACGAATTGGGACGGCACGAACAATTTTCATTCATCAAAGTTGAGAAACACGATAGTATGAGAACGACGGTCCGTGTATTTCATTCATATGCATGATCGTCTCTGATGCACGGTTCGGCCACTTATCCAGGGCATTGGATGGAGTCGATCGATCCTAGCGCTTGGTGACGTCGACCCAAGCTTCCATATCACAATTCACAGAACGCTAACCCCTTGTCCGGTTACTATCCCTATATTGTACTAGTATAGTGCCCTATCTTCCTGTTTTCTTTTCCTAGCACGTAATATATAGTCTTTTCCTTTTCTAGAACGTTTGTTTCCTTTTCCTTGAGATGATGCTGAAGGTAGGGGAGATCTGTTATGGGCCACAGGGTGAGTTAGACACATTAAACAATGGCCATCGGATGTGGGTGAGTAAAGCTGAGGAAAGATCTGAGAGGTTAATTTTGATGGAGACAAGTTTGTGAGGATGTTTCGCTGGGTGCATGAAGGTTGGGCCATCTCTAGTGGGGTGCATTATTTGTGGTGGACATAGAAAAGAATGCTTAAGTGCATTATAAAGGAGTATAGATATGACTATTGTCTCCTTTCCTGGATTCATGCTATCTGTTATTAGGTCCGTCACAAACTCACATAAACCATGCCATATATATGTGCTTACCAGGACGTACACCATGTACGTACGATGTAGTTTTTTTTCCGGAACCGCACAGAGATTTTGCACCGTACTACATGCACCGAGAGACAGATATTAGCCACAAATGGATATCTTGTTATGATAACCAGTTTCGACCGGCGGCGTCGTCGTTCTCGCCGATTTGGCGCCGGCGCGCTGACCGCCGGTACGTCTGGTGCAGCTCGATCGCACGCAGGTTTTGAACGTTGCCATGCGCCCGGTCACGGAATTTCACGCTCACATGAGATATGCTTTGTTTGTTTGCTTCGTACTCCTACCACTGATATTGATCGATCGTTGGAATGGCCGCCGGTGACTCGATTGTTCACCCAAGATCTATAGTTCTTCGGCTTTTCCATGCTATTGTTTTGTCTCCATTGTATGCAGCTTTAGTGACCGGCGATGTGATGTTGATGTTCATGCACCTATTTCAGCAAAGTTCCTTTGTAAACTAAAATAATCTTGGGTACACTCCACCTCATGTACCTGTATTATTATTTTTTTAAGATGATGTAGTTGTTGCAGTAGTAGCAAGTCCAACAGAAAAATCTCATGTTTGCCTAACATTATCGCTCAAGCACTGGTATGCTAGTAGCACTTTCAATGTTTGTACGATGAGACAAAGGAAATGATGTCGGCTACCGTGCTAAAGCCATACACGGCCCAATTAGCCAGTGTAAGCGGTTGCACTTTCGCTCGGTGGTTCGATGCAATTAGCCAGCCCACTCACTACGTTTGAGTCGTACTACCGGTAGGCGCGAGTCCACGGCCCAAAAGTCGAAAAAAAGAAAGAAAGGTGCATCCTTTCCAAACTGAGGCGACATTGGATTAAGCAAGTGGTTTGACGTAGTTGCGATTTGCCTTGCGTTCTGTGTGTGTCTCTCTCTTTCTATCTCTATCTCAAATTAAGGCTGACCGATTAGAGTAGTTGGATTTTAGGTGATGCGGAAGAGATAAAAGAAGGAGAGAGAAAGTTGTTGTTTAGTATTTAATAGATAGTTTTATAAACAGAGACTATTACAGACAACTATACAGACGATCTATTGTATAAGTTACTTTTATTATTGTCTATAGATGATATGAAAATACATTACAGATAGCTGTCTTCTATATTACCGTACATGCTCTTAGTAGCTAGTGCCCATACGTGACCGTTGAATCGTTCCGATTAATCCGCTAACGAACAGAATGTCCCGGCCAAGGTTCAAAATTTGTAATTCGCGAAATTTCGCGAAATTCAGTTCGGACCTCGAAATCTAAACTACCGGCGGAAAAAAATTTAAAAATGTGAAATTGCTACAGTAAAAATCCGAAATTTCGTTTTTTTGGCGAAATTTCGCGTTTTTTTGGCCGGTTTTGACCGTTTTAGGGCCGGATTTGGTCCAATAACCTTTAGGAAAGTCATCTCCTATGAAAATTTGTTGAAAAACCGAATTTTTTAAATATTTTAAAATTTTGACAGAAATATGTCAGATTTTTATAAAATTGTACAAGCTTGATAATAATCTGAAAATTTTATGGTACTATTCTTAGTAGTTTAGGATCATACATAAAAATTTCAAAATAATTTAACTTCATTTGTTATCTTTAAAAATAAAAACAGAATGAAGATAATTGGGACAGTTATATTGTCGAATTTTATAAATTTTCTTGGGTGTGATTATGATCTAAAACTTTTATGAGAGATTAATAATTGACTCAGTACCATGATATAATTTTTTAAAAAATTAAACTTGGTTTGTTTGGTCAATTAAATCTATGTAAGCATTGAACTTTGTTTGTTATATTATATTTCTAAAAACAAAAGAAAAAACATAAATGGTAGTGTCCTTGTAAGAATTTTATAAATTCACTGGAGTGTGATCATGAATCAAAATTTTTATGGGATATTAAGAACTTCCTTATCACCATTCTGTAAATTTTAAAAAAATTAAACTTTTTTTACTGCTAAATCAAATCTATGTATTGATCATCGACTTTTATCGGGCGTAGCAATGTCTGAATTTTCAAACATTATTTGAGAATGCTCATCATCTAAAAATTTTAAGAAAATATTAATGTTATATCAGGACCATTCACAAAAAATTTCAAAAGTTTTAACATGGTTTACATAATTTTCATGTTTTCAATTTTACTGGTAAGCATTTTAACAGATAAGAGACCAGTAGTACTGTTAGAATTTTTAAAAATTCATACAGTTTGATCATCATCTGAAAATTTTATGAGAGTATTATATATACATCATAACCATGAAAAAAATTCAAATGTTTTACCATGGTTTGAACCATTTGCATTCAGTTCAAAATTACGGTCGTTTTATCGGACAGTTCTAATGTTTGAATTTTAAAATTACACACACTTCGTAATAATCTGAAATTTTTATGGAAACATAATAAATGTGTAATGACTCTTCAAAAAAATTTGAGCAGTTTATAACTTGATTTGTACCATTTTCGTTCGGATCAAATTTGTCGGTCGGTGTTTAATCGTGAAGTACCACTCTACGAATTTTAAAAATTCCTCAGATGTGATAATCAGCTGAAATTTTTATGAGAACATCATCAATGTGTCAGGAACCTCAAAAAATTCAAAATTTTCGTTAACGTTTGGACCACTTTTCGCGATTGCAAAAAACCGAAATTTGGCAATTTACCGAAATTTCGCCCAATTTCGCCAATTTCGCTATTCTCGGTTTCAAACAAGCGGATTCAAATTTTAAATTTGAAATTCTGGACGAGATTTCTCCGAAATTACCGAATTTCGCCGAAATCTCGGTATCCGGCTCACGACGGTATTTTATCCGAAAACGAAATCCGAAACCCTGGTCCCGGCTAAGGCTATGTGCCGTGTTGTTTGGGAAACGGCACACACCCACACGGTTTCGGTAATCAGCTGAGTACACGATCTTTGCGCCGAGCGGGAACGCGATGCTAGAATGATAGTTATGCAGATGTTCCGGCGTTGACTGTTGCCTTGCTGGAGGATTCATAAGCTTTTCCAGAAACTATCCCAACTGAACCAACATGGACTATGTGACTAGCAAACTCAGGACCGGGAAAAAATAATGGACACCACACCAGGGTTTACATTGGTTCGATGTCGGAAATCGTTCAGGTGTAGATAATGATTTTCGTCAAAAATCGATAGAAACCAACAAACTGTAAAGTCAAATTTTTTAAACTCAGTGGTCAAACAATGAAATAATTCGAAAATTGACTGGTTTTTATCGATTTTTGATCTGTTAAAATCGGCACACTCAGTGGAAATTGAAAAAAAATCAAGGAAAATTAGAAAAAATTGTAGGAAATTGGGAAATATTAGAAATGTATAAAAAATATGGAAAAATATGAAAAAAATTTGGTATGACCTTTCTTACATTTTAAGACAACGTCAAGCTTTAAAGTACATATTTTGCAATAATAGCGCAACTATGAAAAATACGAAAAAAATATGGGAATTTTTCATCACGACCTTTGCTATATTTTAAATAATCTTAAGTTGTAAAGTAAGCATTTAACAATAATATCTCAACAAATAACCTTTCATTTTGATACCATTCACAAATCAATTCAATAAGTCTACAGCTCAATGTCCATGGCATATGACATTTCAAATCAACATTTCTCACAAAATATATCAGTACAAGTATGTAACATATGGACACCGATAATACATTCTCTCTGAAACAAAATACATTCTTCACTGCGACAAATGTAGTTGGAGCGTTTTATCTTTTTTTACCCCTTTTCTATCATATATATTTGGTTTTGCTCAAAACCATTTCAAAAATTCAGTTTTTCAAAAAAAAAAATCATGGCAGGTATCAAAAAGCTATTAATACTAATTTTAGAGAACTTTTGAATAATTTTTTTCAAATTTCATGAATTTTTTTAATTTGAATTGAATTGGTTTATCGAGCCGGACCGATACGATCGAAAATCACAAAAATCTATCGATTTTGTGAACCTGCACTACACCAACCTTCTGACGAGAGAGAGGGGGGGTCTTCACTACTCACCCATTTACAAAGGTGATTTCCGATCTACAGATATTTCTGCAAAGGACGGTGTTACATGACGATATACCATTTAAAACGTTTCCAATGGTATATGTGAGTTTCACTAAATTTTTGAAGTTCTGCATAGTTTATAAGTTTTAACCAAGTTTCGTCAGTGTTTGGCATGTTTCATTTATGTTTTAGAGAAGTTTTAAGCAAAGTTTATCCATGCATCGACAAGTTTCAAAGAAGTTTCATGTTTCATGCATGTTTTTGGATTTTGGAACTCAAGTTTCGCCAAGCTTCAACCGAAGAATTTCATCAATTTTCAGTCAAAGAGTTTCAACAAATTTCATTAAGTTTCAACCAAAAGTTTCAAAAAAATTCAACCAAAAGTTTCAAGATATTCACCAAAGATTCAACATGTTGTAGCAAGTTTAAAGTTTTAAGGGTCCAACAAATTTTCAAAAAGTTCCAGCACGTTTAAAGTTTAAGAAGCAAAGTTCCAGATAATAAATTGAAAGATTCAAAACAGGTTTAAAAAAAGATGAAATACAGGGTCATGAATCTTGATATTCAGGTGAAGTAGAAGCACCGTACTCATACTGGACTTCGCATGCTCACCCATTCGCCAAACCCGCTGGCCTGCCGCATGCACGGCGGTAGGCATCGTGTGCTTCGCTTGCCGGCCGGTCTAGCCGTGACCACCGTTGTCTTGCTTACTGCCACCCACTCCCACTCATGGCTTCTACGCCCGCTCGCCTGCCACACGTGCTGCTACAGCCTCTTGCTAGTGCTTGCTTACCAAGGATTCAAATTTCGTTTTGGATAAAATATCGCTTCGGACTGGAATCTGAAATTTCGCCGAAATTAAGATATTTTGGATAAATCTCATTCGAAATTCAAAATTAAAAATTCAAATCCGATTTGTTTTCTACCAAGAAAAACGAAATTTCGCCGAAAAATCCCGAAATTTCGGGCGAAATATCCGAAATTTTGGCAATTTTGCAACGGCAGGAAAGTAGGTCAAACGATATCGAAAAATTTTGAAATTTTTTTAGAGAGTCCTGACACATAGCTCATATTTAAATAAAAATTTCATATAATTCTGAAGTCTGTGGAATTTTTAAAAATTCAAACATTGCTACTGTCCTCATAAAACGCTGACCGGCAATTTTAAACCGAATGCAAAATGGTTCAAACCACGTTATAAACTTTTGAAATTTTTTTGAATGGTTATGATGCATTATAATGTTCTCATAAAATTTTCATATGATGATCAAACTTCATGAGTTTTCAAAAATTCGAACAGTACTACTGCCTTATTAAAAGGCTTACCGGCAAACTTGAATAAAATAATTATCTAAACCACGTTAAAAAATTTTGAAATTTTTTTTAATGGTCCTGATGCAACATTAATGTTTCTTTAAAATTTTTAGATGATGATCGTTCTCAAATAATATTTAAAAATTCAGACAGTTCTACATCCTGATAAAAGTCTAATGATCAATACATAGATTTGCTTTAGCAAAAAAAAAAGTTTAAATTTTTTAAAAATTTTATAGAAGGATGATAAGGAAGTGCTTTATATGTCATAAAAAATTTAAATCATGATCATACTCCAGTAAATTTATAAAAATTTTACAAGGCACAGTACCATTTATGTTCTTCTCTTTTTTATTTTTGAAATATAACATAACAAACGAAGTTCAATGCTTACATAGATCTGATTAACCAAACAAAAAAACTTGATTTTTTTTAAATTTATATAATAGTAATGAGGCAATTATTATCTCTCACAAAAATTTTAGATCATAATCACACTCAAGAAAATTTATAAAATTCTAACAATGTAACTGCCCCAATTATGTTCATTCTGTTTTTGTTTTTTTTTAAGGATAACAAATGAAGTTAAATTATTTTGAAATTTTTTATGTACCATCTTAAGCTACTAAATATAGTACCATAAAATTTTCAAATCATTATGAAGCTTGTACAATTTTATAAAAATCTGACAATATTTCTGCTAAAATTTTAAAATATCTCAAAAATTCGGTTTTTCAACAAATTTTCATAGGAGATGACTTTCACAAGGGTTATTAGACCAAATCCGGCCCTAAAAGTTCAAAAACCGGCAAAAAACACGAAATTTCGCCGAAAAAACGAAATTATTGTAGTAATTTCAGATTTTTTTTTTATCCGACCGGTAGTTTAGATTTCGTGGAGGCCCGAAATCCAAAATTTCGCCGAAATTTGGTGAGATTTGGAACCCTGTTGCTCACCTTGATGGGAGCAAACAAAACATACATTGGAGCATGAAATGAGGAGCAAATAGCAGTGTAGAGAGAGAGAGAGATTGAGTGTGTGTGGGGAAGGATTTCAGGGGAGTTTTGTACCGCGATTATATTCGATGGAAATATTAGATGATGGGCCTGGTACAAGGTGGATGGATTGAACGGTTCGGAAGAATGTTGGAAGAGGAGTTGAACCTGTAGAACACAATAAACTTCAGGTGAAACAATCCCATTCTCGCTGGAACGTAACATACACAGACAATTACGTGTAATACACCTCACATCAGAGTTAGTTAGCTTGCCAGATAGAAGAAGCATATTCAAAAATTCCGATCATAATTCATCCAATGTAACCTTAAATCAACGAGAAACAACGAAAATAGAAAATAAACTTCTAGAAAAAAAATCAAACAAGAGTGCTGTAAATTAACGAGCCGGGTTTGAATTGAGAGGTGCGGTAACACCGTCGCACTTGGAAGGCGCCGCCGACGTGACGCCTGCATCCAAAGCCCCTTCCCCTTCCTTCCTTCCTTCTCCGTCTTTTCCTTCCTCCTGACCCACCCCTCGATCGAGATTCTTCCTTCCTTCTCCCATTCGGCCGTCACGCTGCTGCTGCTGCTGCTGCCGCTGCCGCCATCGTCATCTCACGAACCACCCCCCTTCCCCAACCACTCCAGCATCACACGAACCAATCCAATCTCATTCTTTTTTGCCTCCAATTTGAACTTCCAATCTTATCCCCTAAACCAAATCAAAATCCACGGGGGATTGTGGAAGGGAGCCTGCGCCCGCGCTGGGATTTCCAGATCCAAGTGCCGGACGCGTCGGAAGGATTCGGTCGTGTGATGCGCGGATCCAGGTGAGGGCGGGGGTGGCGAGCCATGCCGGGTGTCGGCGTGAAGATCTACAGCGTCTTCTTCAAGCTCCTCCTCCGGCACCGCCTCCAGTCGCTCGCCAACGCCACCGCCGCGAGCGGGGAGGGCGGCGGCGACGCGGCCGCGTTCGGGGTCTCCTGCCGCTCTGACGAGTCCACGGCGCCGGCCAACCCGGCCTTCTCCGCGGCCGACGGCGTCGCGTCCAAGGACCTCCACATCGACCCCAACTCCTCCCTCTCCGTCCGCATCTTCCTCCCCACGCCGCCGCCGCACCCGCACCTCCTCCACCCGCGCCGTGCCAGCGACCCCGCCGCCGGCGCCGCTGGAGCGCCCTACCGGGGGTACCTCCCGCACGCCGTCTCGTCCCCGCGCGCTGCGACCTCCGCGAGGCGCAGGCTGCCCATCGTCGTGCAGTTCCACGGCGGGGGGTTCGTGTCCGGGAGCAGCAGCTCCGCGGCCAACGACGCATTTTGTAGGAGGGTGGCCAAGCTCTGCGACGCCATCGTCGTCGCCGTGGGCTACAGGCTCGCGCCCGAGAGCCGATATCCTGCAGCGTTTGATGACGGGGTCAGGGTGCTCAGGTGGATCGCCAAGCAGGCGAATCTCGCCATGATGAACAAGGTCAGGGGCGGGGTGGACACGTTCGGTGCGTCCACTGTCGAGCCATGGATCGCCGCACATGGTGACCTGGCAAGGTAAAATTTGTTCCATCTTCTCGTTTACAGTTGCATTACTTGCTGCTAAACTTTAGTACATGAGCTAGGAACATAACACTGCAGTGTCAAATTACCAACGAGTGGGCAAGTCAAAGAATATAGTGACAATGACAAGATTTTTCTAATTAAATTTCTTCAATGAAAGTTGTAATTTGTCATTCGTGACCATTATGTGGGGAAGTATATGGAAATTGCCCTAGTTTAGTGAGTGCAAGAGATGAAGGGGTAGTTTATTTGATCCATTATTAGTTCAAATGGTAATAATATGAAGGCGGTAATTTCTGCATGACTTGCCATTTCTGAGTAGTAGCAGGTTTAAAACGCGTAAGAATGTCAATTGAGAAAGGTTCAATGTTTAGCAGATTATACTTAGGCTCGCTCAACATGTGATATGTACTTTATGTTCTATCACACCATCTACATGCACCTTAGTTGTTTGCGTGCAGTCTGATGGGGTACACAGGCTCACAAAGAAAAGTTCCACATGGAGAAGAAACTCCTTCAAAATTTCCATATATTTGTTCACCAGGACTACATTTTCCTCATGCTGTTGACTTTTTTAAGACATGAATGCCATTTTAAGATTTGTTTGACGCTTGGCATGTGTATAGACCTTTTCTTTGTGAAATTGTCTAGTGCGCATATTTTTGGCAAAGTTATATTCATTTCGAAGGTACACATTGAATAGATAACTGCTAATGGTTTAATGATGTAACCTATCACTGAGATTGTGTCCCACTGAACGAATAGGTTAGGTTTTGCAGACTCTAGTTTGGCAACTCCATTTGCATAATATTTCTAATAAAGCCTTACTAAAACTCTGCTTTCGTTAGAATCTGGAGAAGTTCGTATGTCCTGTTGCCCCTTTTTGGCTTTGTCATCTCGTAAATGTCATGTGGATATTGATGTACTATCTTCTTCTCAACCTTCTTACTTGATATTGCACCTACCTGATTGTGGACCCCTCAACAATTCAGTACCCCACTTCAGTTCAACTTTAAATAGACTAAGTAGATCTTCACTAACATCAAAAATTAGTCTTAGTCTTGCTACCTAGGAGTTCATCTAGTCATTTATTGTAGTTCCTTTTGTGCTAACTGTTATACGTTGGTATTTCTGGAGTTTGACCAGATCATCTGTCTTTTCCTTGGAGCAGATGTGTCCTACTTGGTGTAAGCTGTGGTGCCAATATTGCTGATTTTGTCACTCGGAAGGCAGTGGAAGATGGAAAGCTATTTGACCCAGTTAAGGTTGTAGCACAGGTTCTGATGTACCCCTTCTTCACAGGGAGTGTTCCAACGCACTCGGAAATAAGGCTTGCAAACTCGTACTTCTATGACAAGTCCACATGTATGCTTGCTTGGAGATTATTTTTATCAGAGAAAGAGTTCAGCCTGGACCATCCTGCTGCCAACCCTCTTGCGCCAGGCAGAGGAGGCCCACCACTGAAATGCATGCCCCCGACCTTGACAGTCATTGCGGAACATGACTGGATGAGGGATCGAGCGATAGCTTACTCGGAGGAGCTCCGCAAGGTTAATGTGGATGCACCAGTCCTCGACTACAAGGATACAGTTCATGAGTTTGCAACCCTCGATGTGTTCCTCAAGACGCCACAGGCCCAGGCCTGTGCCGAGGACATTGCCATATGGATGAAGAAATACATATCCCTCAGAGGGCACGAGTTCTCGTATTAGCTGTAGCAAAGATCAGCATTGTGAAATAGACTTACGGGAAAGCACCAATGTATTCTTTTTCACCTGGTGAATGGGTGGTGCTGCAAATTAAAGGCGAGGAATCAGTTAGCGTAATGTGAGTACTGAGTACTTTCTCCTTTATCGATGATCTTTGTGAAAGAACGTAGTGTGGAAATTGTAGAGTGAACTCAAAGAAGATGCTCTCACCCCTGTAGAGCTCAATTCTTTCATTCCTTTTGTACCCTTTGTGTAATATTTGTTGGGGCATGAAATCAGCATTTTGACGTAAAAAGCACAATTCTCCATGATCCAGTTGCGAAGGATTGATGTGGTACTATCCCATGTCCATGTGAATCGCTTATATGGTACTTCATATGGAGTGTCCCCACTATTTTCTACCTGATTTACTTTTCAAATAGAACACTTTGATTGTAATTTTGATATTATTCAAAGGCTTTCTTGTGCAAATTGCAGAACGATGGTTAAATAGAAGTTCTCTACGTGTGCTTGTTACGCATTTCCTTCAAAGTATCCACTTTGATTTTGCTATGCTTCAAGCGAAACCTATTAAAGATATACTTCATGCTTACACCAACAGATTTCAAATTTGTCTAGCTTATTGTTCAATCCTCATTCATGTTCCCTTGGCAAATGTATCATCTTTCAGCAGCGCTACTGAAGGGAAGTTTGCTTCCCTCTTCCTCGTCTTTCCAACGAATGATAGATATATTAAAAAAAAAGAACTAATGACAGATACAAGCGTTACACTACATAGCCTGATAATAGGTTAATGCTAGGAAATGATTGTTCTGAGAGATCTTGGCACAGCAAACACATTCCCGTTGTGCTAAAAGGTCGAACAAACAGATGATGATCAGAACTCAACATTAAGCACCCTCTCTAAAAAAAAGAGAAAAAAACTCTTAACATTAATGAAACCTTCATGGCCTACATGATCTTTCACAAACTGTTCCTTGTTCTACTCTGAATAAAAGGCTGCACTGATGGTTCTCTTCCTAGGTAGTCAGTTATGATCTCAAGAGGATCTTTTGAGCCTCCTGGAGCCAATACCTGCAATGATGCAAGCATTTTTGAACAATTGCCATGAATATGCGATAAAATAAGAACAGCACGCCTAGAAGTGCATTAGTCACTACCTTATTTCTAAACCGCAATCCTGCATGCTGATTTAGCAAGTCGTCTTTAAATTTTGTTGCAAATAGATCAGCAGCAAAAACCTGCATTGTACAAATAGATGTCCTTTTCTATTATTTCAGAATATATGAGAAGTAATGTGCTTTTGGAGTAGTGTTCGCTCAGACCTCGCTCCATATGTAACTATAGCACACAGCATCATAGCCAACAGCAAGACGTGGAAAGCATGAAGCTGGGCTGGTCCCTTCCAACAAAGGAATACCCAACAGTACCTGAAAAGGAGCATTTCACCTTCAGTGGTAATCATAAGTAATCTAAATAGTGAATCCATCGTTTAGAATGTACCTTTGGATGAAGATCCCTGACTAAGTCATCAATGTCCACATTCTCGCTTGTATGTATTATCTGATCAACAAGGCCTGGTAAAAGCGAAAAACATGCATAAGTTAAAACTAATGAACAAGAAGGCTACCCTGTGGTCTATAAATTTGCTAGGTTGGTAATGACTGCTGAATTAGCAAGATAACAGTATTAATTATTCACAGAATAGGTGGAAAACAAGGAAAGTAGTCCGTGTTTCTTCTGTTCAAATAGCAGAATGGCTAATGGGTGTAAAATTAAGACACACTATTACTCTTCAGTTAAAATAAGGACAGTGTTATTCAAGAAAACGAAGTGATGGGGACATGAAAATCCAGAATTCCAGGCTAGTCAAAGTGACAGGTGTAAGCGAAAATGTATGGTATTTCACTATTTTGTAGGAGTATCAGAGCTAGATAATATTTTCAGCTCTGATACTCGTGTACTTAAGAAAACTAGCGTATCGGTATTGGATACCGTATCGGATACGGCCTCAATACGTCTAGATACGTATCCTGCCTGTATCGATGAATTTCCTATTTTTCAAAAAAAAAAAATTTCCGACGCTTCTCCAATACTTGCCTTATACTTCCCCAATACCTCTCAACCATAATATTTATACCAACTCAGAAGGAAACGCTGGAATCATTTATTCCCATCCCACATCCCTTTCTCGCTCCCCACACCACCGCCCCTACTCTCTTCCTCAAGACTCCCACACCAACATTCCTCTCCCCCTGTAGATGATGGAGCGCTGAACCCCTCTCCCTGCCGACACGCCGGCGCCCTTGGTCCTCACGCACGGTGAATCCTCCCACTAGTTCTCTTCTCTCCTTTTGAATGTGGTAGTGTGGTATACTCCCAAGGAGCCAGCAGCAACCAGGAGCTGGTAAGGGCATCAACGGCTAGGAGATAAGACATATGATTGCAGCTGGCAGGAATAAAAGCACGCAATTGTGGGGACGTTTGGAGCAGCAATAGACTAAATGCCCTAAGTCACTTGCTATGGGCTGATGGGCCCGCAAGATGATCTGTCCATTTGCTTCTTCATTTTCTTTATTATAATCTCTTTTATGTCTATTTTGTGTGTTATATACCACATCTCATGCATATTTCTCTATATTTTTATTTTTATTATATATATACACACGTATCGCCTTATCAATGTTTTTGGGAAAATAGTGTATCGCGGTATCAGCGTATCGCATATCCGTATCGACGTATTAAGGCATCCTAATTTTTTAGAATTGATCTTCTCATTCCCTATGCTTTGGAAAATAGTAAAATGACTCACACAAAAGGATCTCTTGTTTTAGTTTCAGGCCAGCAAACATATCACGCCTTCTTTTCAGTGATTGGCAAGCTTCGCTCAAGATAGACTTTGTAATGTCCTACAATGATAAGAACAGAGAAAACTTTCAAGTGCTACTTGGAACAAGTTTCACTAGGTTAACAACAATTTGTCAAAATATTGAATGATTCAAAATCTCTGCTTTATAACAAAAACATGTTTTTGGTATGTCATAGAGTTCATTCTATAGTCTATACCAAAAAACAAAAGGGAAAATTAGTCCCAACTCCTATACTATTTTTCTTAGTCCAACCAAGGATTCTTCAGCCATGTAAATAAGGAAATGTTGTTTCTTATCCATTAACTTGGTTGTTCCATTGCCTAACATAACTTGATAATCTAAATACTTCCTCTGTCCAACATGATAGAATCAGTTTTCTTACATATTTTATTCTTGCTCCTGGCAATATACAAGGTTTCGAAATGTTTTCAGTACATAAACATCACATGCTAACTTGCATCACCTGATGGAAGCCGGACATCATTTTCAGAGAAATGCTCTCATAGCACCTGGGATGACAATGTCGCATTACATATCAGCCCTATCAGAAATGACAGCTTCCAACGAATTAAACAGAAGTGTTAGCATGTTACTGATGCCTACCAGTTCTCAAGTAACAGGCTTGGAATTTCAGCAAAGTCTCCCTCCAGTCGAAGACCAGAAAATCTAGAAAAGGTGGCTCTGTTGGATATATGATGGACCTGCAGGATATTGGAACAATTAGTGCAATTTTTTATTTAATGTTCAACAGGTGAGGAGATAATTGGCAATTTATCATTGGTCAGAATCCAATTTCTCCTGTCAAGAGCAAAAACTGAATAGCCTTTACCGTAATGAGGGCCAAACGGTATTTTCTAAGCGGTAACAATGGTGCCTAATGATATAGTTAACTTAAAGTAAAACATATTTCTGTTAAGAACCTTTTTTGAGGAAGGATATTTCTGGTTAAAAACTTCACTAAAAAAGAATTTGTGAGAGTTCCTCAGTATACCACGTGGCTGAATTCATGGAATAGCCTAACAACTTCAGGGAACCGTAGCAATGCTGAATTCCCATCAAACTCTTTCGGACATTGAGATAACAGAACTGCAACCGGAACCTGTCACCAATGATTACTGAATTAACATCATGAAATAATTTGTCATTCAAGTAGACTCCACAATTGCTTTCCAGTGCTTATAGGTATTGTGACTTTGTGAGAACAATCCAGAACTGCTTTCCAGCCTGTATTAATTTGATTGTCCCAAGTCTTCACTCTTTAATTAACTTTGCTTTAGTAAGATACCTTTTACATTGCAAGCGAGACTAATAATCCTTTTGAAATATGGTGATTCTAGCAAGAAAATCGTGCTCTAATTGCACTAGCAAATATACAGATTCTGTGTGTGTTGTGGGGGTTACCTTACGTATACCATTAGAACACAGGCATCCATTCTGAAGTGTCACGACACAAGTGTGGCCATATTTTCCTTCCCTGTGAAGCAAAAAAGGAAAGCAGCTCATTTTAGGAGAAATTTTGTCTTGCAAATGTAGGTTTGTAGATAAGAACAACTTGCCTGCATTTTTTATGTGAGAAGTAACCGATCGACCTTCAGTATTTTTAATTAAACATCTAAATGACATCACGAGGCCATGAAAACTATTAAGACCCCACCAGCATGCATCAAAAACAAACCTGGAAAAGATATCAAGAAAAAAGTAACCCAAAAGATCACTTGAACTTGCATCCCAAACAGAAAAGAGACGAACTGCATCATTCCAAACCACAGCATTCTTGATTTCTTCAAATCGTAGTGCTGCCATAAAATAAACAAGAGCAAAATATATCCATGTTCATACTTAATGATAAATGGAGATTTATGGTATATTGTACTATTGTTTAATGGGTAAAATTTTACCAAATAGATCCTGAAACATCTTCATCATTCCTGATATTGCCAGGTTAACAGGGAAGTACTGTTTAATTTCACCAGTGTCAAGGTCAACCTTAAGCTCTTCGGCTCTTTTCATGTAGTATAACAAATCTTCCATGCCAAATTGAGCATCTCCCTCCTCCTCCTTCTGAAATTAGAAAGTTGGTAGTGACAATTTAACTGATTAATTAAAGCGTGTGATTAATGAAGAAAATTAAGAGGGCAAAAAAGAGCTTTGTTCAAACCTTCATATCTTTGAGTATGCTGAGCTCTCTATTAGCTAGGTCACTTAACTGTTCTGACATCTCCTCCAGAAACTCTAAGACCTGTAGGTGAAAGCCTTTGACATGAGTGGTTTTCTTAGTGTCATATGCAAATGCAAGTGAACATGAGAGGAGATGCAACAGTTAAACACCATCTCAAGCTGACCAGTTCAGAGTTGACATTGAAGAATGCATTCACCAGGAGTTAGCTACAAAAAGCACTCTCAAGCAGATTTGACAACAGGAAAGCACAAACCTTCCTCGATGTCCTTGGCATTCTTGGTTCAATAGCAAAATCAGAATAGTTGGAATACCCCAGCAATCTAGCAAGCCGGTGTCTTAGCTGAACCTGAATATATAAAAAAAAAACTGCAACTTGTCAGTTCCAGGTCCCCAGCTTACACTGAAATCACGCATGCAAAATATGCATTCATGCTCCCATTTAAGAATTTAGATGCCTATCACAAGTCACAACATTGCAATGTTTATTTCAAATAATTCTCGAAAGCCTGGATATCAGCACCCTCCTGCACTTTTAAGAAACTCACTATCAAGCATACTAGTGTCCAATTTCCACAGGTTGAAAGTATCCCTATTTCGAGAAGCTAGAAGATGCAAATCTCGCCAAAGCAATTAGCCAAATGCAACATAGAATTGAATGATGCTATGTCCAATGAGATAAAGTGAAACCAGGAATCAAAAGATATAAGTTCCTTATGAAGTCACAGATGCAGTTGGGCACTTGGAGTTACCAATTTTTCTAGGATGGCTATATTCTCTTTTCCACCTTTCTGGCCATAAGCAACAGCAATCAGCTTCCTGGTAGAGCCAACCTGGGAAACAATAAAGAAATAAAAAAAATAGTAAGCAGTTAGTACATACATAACTCTAGTGCAAAAATACCTAATTGTAAGTACACCACAGCATATAATATCACCGGTTTCTATGCAAATATAACCTAACCTTTCAGGTCACATCAATTTTCATAAGCCACCAAGTAACTGTTCACCACAACACTATAACAAAATATAGGTGCATGACAAGAATCACGAAAAGGGGTACTGACCTTGCAATGCTCAAGAATTGGAGTCACATGGTAACTGGTCAACAGAACCTTCCGCTTTCCATCTGTTTTTTCCAGATCCTGAGTTGAGCAGTTACAGTAAAATACGATTAGACAGCAACGCCATTGTCCTGTCTTTGTTTGACACTTCAGTTCAATCATAAAGTCAGAAAATGTGAGAAGATTATTTAACCAGTTCAAAGTTTGCATATTGCATTTCCTGAAGGTACAGGCCGTTAAGGCATAATGTTGAGAGGGATGATTTGAACACTCCAAAGTCTGCTTACAGCATTCCTAGCTTACCTTTAAGAACTCAAGAGGCATGCCAGCTAACTCTTCCTCGCTTAATAGAAGAAATTTGGTGAAGTCATTCATATTTTGAATGTACTTCAAATTTAAGTCATCAATATGAGATTTCAACTTATCCATTTCTTTTCTCTTGGTTTGAGTTAGTTTAGCTCCATTGCGTTCAAACTCTCTCACCTGTAACCATAATGAGAGAAATCAGCAAGCAGATACTAACTGGGTCAAACAATTTGCCGAACCATCTCCATGCAAGTAATATATCCTTCAATAAATTCATAATTAACCAGTTCTACATTTTACAATTCATCTTTGATCTAACTTTTACAAAGAATGGAGATTAATATTTTATGCCAATAAATCATTGTAGAAATTCAAATTGAAGAAAAAAGGATAGAGATGAATATATGCAAAGGCGCATCAGATGAAAAAAAAGATGCATTATATACCAAGAACAGTCAAACTATAAGCTCTGTGTTTATCAAACAATGTTGAGACAAATATAAACAAAGCAATCCTAGCAAAAAGATATGCAGCACTCAGAGATGACCCCACAAGTGTAAACATGCAGTTGCCAGTCAGAACATCAGATTATGTATGAGGCTAGTTTCACATGGAGTGACATGAATTTTGTACCAAGCACTGGACAAATCTTGTTGCTTCAAGACCTATTATTTCGACTTTCTCCGTGAATGCCTTTATGACACGATAGACATCCTCACGCTGCCTGGTCACCTTGCAGAAAATAGCAAGATTCTTATACTACAGGTTCAACAATAATGTATTGGATCAGAGAGGTCAATGACAGGGAATGCAGCTTCTTTTAATAATGCCCTTTTCTTAATCATACAACTTTATACAAAAGCGAAAATGCTGGACCACTGTAATGATGTTAATATGTTACAAATGCTCACTGAACTGGGTAAATAATATGAGTATGATAGATTCATAGGCATCAAGTTATCAACCTATGTGCATGATTCCACACTATTTTTCAATAGTAATCGCATAACTGTCTGTCTGGAAAATGTATAACTACCAGCAGATACATCCAAGTGATAGCATAGGAAATAAAGTAACAACATTGCACCTGCACAGCAGAAAGTGGGAATCCAATCGCTTCTCTGCTTCAGCACTGGCCCTGCGTACATCATCAGATGGCGACACCATCCTTGGAAGCACACACGTTTGAACCAGAGGGAACTGCTGAGCATCTAATTCAGCCAATGGTGCAATGGCATTCGCAAAGCTGACCTGCAAAAAAAATCATCATGTACCCAGATAGAAAATTTGTGCCATTATGTGATGTTATTCAAGCACATAAATAACACATCATGCATGCATCCTGCTGGAATCGAGGCTTTATTTTGTCTGCATATGCACACATGTATTCACTACACACTGTGAGTAACATCGTATTGTAAGTATGTATCTCTACTTCCGTACTACAGTAAGGTTTTCTGCAAAATAGAAGACTATGAATCAAATCCAAAAAACATACCTAAGCTTTGACAGAAAAGCTACATTCCATAAAACAATTTGGTCATTAAAATGCAGTGGCATCACAGTGTTGCATAATTACTTTATCCAGGGGGACTGCAGCCACCGCATCATATATTTTCTTTGACTTAGCAATGATGCGGTCGGCTAATCTCTTGATCTCAGCTGCTGAGGGGTTGACTTGTGCGCTAAATCCTGGAAGCTCTGCAACCAACCAAGGCATTAAGTCATTAACCACAAAAAACCATATCAATAATTCTCCATAACTTTGCACCCTAAGAGAAAAATCTTTATAAATTGTCACAACTCAAGCAGAGCCGAAACTTCCAAGTTTCATGCTCCAGTTCGCACAACAAAAGGGCAAAACAATTGGGCCATCTCCTGCACATCAAAACAGAGGTTGACTTGTGGAATAAACCCTGCAAGCTCTGCAACCAACCATTAAATCAACCACTCAAAAACCACATCAATAAATCTCCATAACTACACACCCTAAGAGTAAAATCTCGCATAAACTATAATAGTTCGAACAATAAAGCACATATTTCTACGTTTCACGCGCCAATTTACACAATAAAAGGGCGAAATAATTGGGTCATCTCCTCTCTTAGCGCAGGAAAAACATCAACATATGGTACATTGCTGTATAATTGAACAAAAATAGCACAGGTATGTGCAGCCTGAGCAATCCTAAAGCATCATACGGGCTTGCATACAAAACTCGAGGGTTTTGCGATGCTCACCTCGCCGCTTCGACCTGCGGTGGGCGGCGACGGCGGAGAAGGCGAGGTTGAGGCCGACGGCGACGAGCGCCGCCGCGCCGGCCACGGCGATGAAGTGGCGCTCCCGCCTCCGGGGCGCCATCGGCGGAGCCTCGGGCGCTTCTAGAAGGTTCTGGAGAAGGGGAGGGCGGCGAAGAGGAGAGAGAGAGGGAGATTTTGGTGGCGAAATGGGTGACGCGAGCAAGCAGCGGCAGCGGCAGCGGCTGAGCGGCGAGGGAGCGGAGGTCACGATGATATGCGAGATCTGACCGGTGGCTTCAGCTTGGACGGCTGGATTGGGAGGAGATTTTGTTCGCGCCTTGCCTATAACGTCTTTTGAGTAGTAACAATTTTTGCCTTTTTAGAGGGAACTTTTTAATAAACTGAATTGGATAAATAAGTAGGATGATTGTAAGTTTGAAATTGATGGATGATCCATTACAGCCTTAAAATTAGGAGAGCATTTACTGTTCAGTGCAATCACGCAATTCAATTGGCATCGTCTTTTTCGTCGAAACGATCGGTATTGTCTTCACTCTTCACATAGACTGTCGAAGAAATTAGTCGGTGAGAGTTCAGGAGTTTGTGTCGTGGAAAATATTACTATTAATGCTCTATCTGTTAATCTGTTAGGCCTAGAAACACAGTAAAAAAACAAAGATAAAGATTTAACGTGATCCCAACACTATTAAAACATGAAAATCATGGATTATCAATCCATTTTGAAAATATTCAAAGCTGTACGTAACTTGTAGATCATCATCAAGATATTTCTTTGGGCTGGTAGCAAATTTCGCACCATAGCCCACCAGGCCACCATAACATAAGCTAGCAAAATCATCCTTTATCTAGCCTCGTGAAACTCTTTTTTGCAAATCTAGTTTCTCCGCACACGTATTTGCAAATTTGTCCCTCTCCCTCACATCGAAAGGCACAGCAAGCGACACACATGTCCTCTGTTGTGCCCGGAGATTGTGAAATATTGTCGGCACCGTAGCACAGCGGGCGACCGCAGGAGCACGTAGGCGAGCCTCGCTGTCGTGGGCGGATAGCGTTGAAGCCCTCCTTCCGCCGTAGCCTTCTGCTCTCATGCTCGCTTGCTTGCCGAGCGTCAGCAAAGTTCCACGCTCCTCGGATGCGGCAGGGGGCAGGTGTCGCATGTCGCCTTCCACGGTAGGGGAAGGGGCAAATTTTGCAAATGCGTGTGCGAGGGGCGGGGGCTAGATTTGTAAAAAAAACTGATAGATACAGGGCTAGATAAATGATGCATTGTAAACTAACATACCTCTGATTCATTGGTGGGCCATGTTACTGGGCTTTATGGGAGGGAGAAGTTCATATAACATCTAAGCTTTAGTCGAAAGTTCACTCAATACCCTGAACTAGAAAATTAGACTTTTTACTTCAAACTTAATTTGCAATTTGGTTCAAATAACACACTGGCCTGGTTTTACATAGTGGTATTGTTCATGTGTCACAATGAGTGAACGGTTTTGTCACGCAGAATGTCATGGTGATCAAGTTAGATCAATGAGAAGTGATGATTTTTCTAGTCCCTTTTATTTTATTTTTCTCAAATCTTGCCCACTCCCATTAGAATTTACAAATCTAGCCTCCTCCACCGTGTTCCCACGCTCCTCGGCAACGGGAGGCCGACCTCCCACACCCGCTCGTGGTCCACAGCACGCCGACTCCTATGGCCAGGGAGCGCGGGAGCACGGTGGAGGAGACTAGATTTATAAGTTTCGGTAGAAGAAGACTAGATTTAAGAAAAAAAAACATAAAAAAAGGTTTTAAAAAATCGTCACTTCGAACAATAACAGGTGAGATCCACGTCTATTTCAATTTTAAAAAAATTGCTGTAAACCCCGCCTGCTGGACGAAGCCCACTGCTTCGACCCAACCAAACTACGCTTAACGCCCATGCGTGCCGTGCCGGACCAAATCCCCGGCGCCGTCGGTCCGGACATGCCAGCGCGGCCCACAGGCCGGCCAATCGTACGTATGGAAACATGTTACCGTCCCGTCGAAACAACAGCACGTACGTAAGACACTACGTTACCATCCGACGTTCAGATTATTACGTGCGTAAGTCACAGTTTATTTTAGTTTTGGATTCTATAAAAATTAATTTTGGATTGTGGTGATACAGAAGCTGATTCTACAAAAACTGAAATTCAAAAGCACATATAAAGTGGTTTATGGATTCCAGTATATATGGATGTGCTGGATTATGAGAAACGGATTCTAGAATCAGGTTGTTTATTTTTTATTCTACTTTTAGAACCAGAATACAGAATTAAAAGCTAAAACAAATAATGCCTAAGTTATTGACATGCTAAAGAAGCATATGTTACCGCTAGATATATCTTAGACGAAATATTACGCGCATGCATGCGTGCGTGCTCTCTTTACACGACTCGATCAGTCGATCTACGTACCTATGGCTATTCTCTTGATATTTATTTCACGATGCATATTGTGGTCAATCAATTTCTGCTCCTAGATTTACACCAGGATTTCAAAAACCGATGAAAATCGTTTGAAAATCGTGGTTTTCGATCTTACCGTTGCAATTCGAGATTCAAAACCGGTCGATAGACCGATCTAATTAAAAAAAATTATGCGACGCAAACCGCTCAAAAACCATTCTTAAGAAACATTCCATCGGTCAGTCGGTTTTCAGTTTTTTCCAAAAAATTTATTTCTTAACCCTTTGATTTCTAACGGTTTTCGAGCGATTTTTTTCGATCTTCGATTTTCGAATTTTGAATGATTTTTTCAAAAAAAACAGTTTTTGAAACCCTGATCGTTGAAAGGAGTCTCCACCGATCTATTCAAGGGAAAGTATGCTACTATATGTCCATAGCAAACCATGAACCCATTATGTCGTGTCGTAGGCAGGTATGTTGGTTGCAGGATATTTACTCTTTTCTCATGGACCCCTGCCACTGGAATGAAGTCCGTATATTAACGTGTACTCCGTAGAAAAGAAAGTTTCAGCACCCCGCCCGGGCGCCACCGGTGTCATGCACGAACGGTATGTACACCCCGCGGGCACGGCGCGCGATCGCTCGGCAGGCCCACTGTCGCACCCGCACTACGTACGGTACATACGTGCAAAGCTACTGCTCCCTCTAATCACAAATAGTTGTCAGCTTAGACATCGATACGGTTTTCGAAACTCAACTTTGACTACTAATTTTTATTATAATATATTTTAAAAATCTAAAAAATTTGTAATATTATGAAAATACGTTTCGAGACGAATATACACATATGAGTTTCATGCATCCAATCTAAATATTTAAAAAGACTTTCATAGCTAAAGTTTTAAAATTTTGATTGTACATATCCTAAACCGTTAAGTTTTTTGTGAACCAAAGGGAGTATTATAATACTGGCCTGTTAGTGTGAATGCCATATTCCGGTGTGAAGGACTATGTAAAGCAGTGGTGAGATTAGTCTCATATTACTTATTTAAAGTGAGTTGTAATAGCATGATGTGCACTAAGGTTGTCTCGATCTTCTGATGAGAACGATACGATGATTTGGTGTGGTACAGAGTCGATGGATCGACTAATAACCACAAGATCAGCAAACCAAACAATCGCAACGTCACCACACGAGGCGATCAACCGAATCAAAGACCCGATCGATCCTTGTACCTGCTGCAACCAAGAACATGCAAGAACAAGGTGATAGCAATTTCAATCCAATAATCTCAAAGAAAATAAGGTGAGGTTTTGTTTCTCAACTCGGACAGTCTAGTCGACACACGCAAGATTGAGGAGGGACGCACACGGGGTCTACCAAAATACAACAAAACCTAAACCCCAAAGTATGACGGTAGGGGCATTATATAGGGTGGAGACCAGACTTGGGGCGTTCAAAATAGGGTCGGCCACCACGCAACCCTTACCATACATAGGCCATGGGCCCAAAAATATAGTGACACAGCACCTGACAGATTTGACCTGTGATATTGTTTTGCGTGTTCCTGTCTATCTGGAGCGAATTAGAAGGTGAGGCTAGATCTATTGGAAAGCTTATCTCCTAAGCTTTCAAATGGGTGGTCACACGCCAAAAACGGAGTTCGGGATCCCGAGTTACGCCCATTTGAAGTTGACGTGCTGCTGGATGGCCGAACTGGGTTTTTTTACATCTTGGGTTTTCATACGAGTCTTCCTTGGCGCGTGGACTGTTCTTGGCGTATGTGCTTGAGGCGTTGGTTCTTTGTCGTGGGCTTGAAAGGCTAAGCTTCTGGATTAAGGCCCTTTTGCGATGAAGATGTCGCAGCGTCGAGTGTAGGCGATGAAGACGGCGCAGTCGAAGAGGAAGTAGTGGCAGCGGTTGTATCCTTCAGGTTGATGTCCTCATCATAGCATATAATATTTGTCGAGTACAAACATAGCACCTCCGAATTAACTCTTTTAAATGAAGCGATGATGGAAGTGTAGACGTGGTTCTATGCATGCGTTGGCCTGCTCCACATTGGGCTAGGCTTTGAGCATATTTTGGGCCAGAGTATTATTGATGATATTAGAGCATCAACATTCACTGCACAGAAAGTGTGGGACAGGGAGCGTGTGAGCTCGAAGTAGATACACGGCATGGCATATGCACCGACACTGGATACACTGACGTGTACTAGGGGTGGTTCTGGGTATCTGCCATGTATACATTGTTCTGTTGATGATGTCAATCCTTAATGGGTGAGTGTAATATCTTGGGCTGTTAGTGTGAAGGCCCATATGGGTCATATGGAGTGGTTATAGGATTAGTCATATATTACTTATCTATAATTAGACATATAATACCTGTTGGATTCAAACCTAGCACATTCGGATTAACTCTTTTACACAAAACGAGGACAAAATTGTAAGTGGGGTGCTATACATGCCTATGCCTATCCATGGCAAAGCTTCAATAAAAATGGAGGATGGGCTCGTAGGCCAAAGCTTCTCCAACTGGCTTTGTTGATACCATAGATCAACACATGCATGGTCAACACCGTCACGGCTTGTGTTGGCACAAAAGATCACGATACTTTCCTGCCGTCAGCGGCGGACGTAGGACAATTTTTTATGCAAGAAATGCTTAAATATGGCTAATTCATCACAAACAAGTCGATTTATGCATCATGCATACGAAATTCACGGTCACAATAGTTTTATATTAAAACCAAGAGAGGTGCTTCTAAGCTTTTATTTTTTGAAGTTGCACAAATATTAAAGCATGAATAAAAGATAGATGGTGATTAATTATTCCTTCGTTTGCTTCAAAATTTATGCAACTTATATTGGAAAGAAAAATATTGAAGCACTGCTCATCAAATTAGTCCTGAAATTTGATAGACAAAAGAAGCAAATTTATTCTCTCAATTCTACTCACTACTAGTTTCTTGATTAGATAGTCTTCCCATTCAAGCATTCATCCTCAAATAATCATATTTCATATACAGAGATATCATGACGCAATGAAAATTGATATACAAAATTTCACAATATCATTCTCTAAATTTAAGATAAAATTTTCTCTCTCTTATAAAATATATACTAGTACATGAGATTGAAATTACAACTGCAGAGACTACCGGGAACGGGGGTTACCGGCACCCAGACTCTGGGTGGACTCACGACGAGTTAGACTTGAGTGGATTTTAGACCAGACCGTTACAACAACAGGACATGCGAGGAGGTGACGCTGCAACGCCTGTCTCGTTTTGTCCCTAGCTTCCCCAATTAGGTACGTTGTCCACATACGCATAGTGGATAAGAGAATGCCGTGTCCCAGAGCAAATGGCGAATCCATGCACGACCGTTCGGTGTCGTGGCAGCTTGGGGATACTGTAGCACAAGGCGCACTGGCGGTATTCCAAAAGCGCCGGATTCTCCTCGATCGGATGAACATGTATAGGTCTGACCTGAATGCCTGATGCACGTCGTTCAGCATCCACCCGGTGCATGTCGTGGTGGTCCTAAAGTTGGTGATGGAGTTCGTGGCAAGGTCGAAGGGCAGACATCAACTGGAGCTAACACAGAAAACATCGAGCAACTTCGACCTACTTGACCTCACCTAGACTAGTATATATTACACCCTATCAGAGTAGAGATAACTGATAAGGCTTACTTCACTGGAATAGAAGAGAGCACAAGGAAACAAGGAATTTTTGCTTTAGTGTTGAAGATAATTAGATCGTATTGCCAATGCAAGTGGTATTAGATAGATGCATCTTTTTTTCTATCAACCATTAGATGGAAATAAACTGTCACCTTATCACGTTCAGACAGAATGTTGTCATCCATAGTTGTTTCTTCTCCTGGTTTATTGCATACTGGTGGCAATTCTACGGACTCTGTAATTTGTTTTTCTAGACCAGTAGGGCCATAACGCCCGTCCCATTTTATTGCAAATGAAACAAGCATCGGTTTTAGCAGGTCGCAATTTTGACAACACGGAAACAGATCAAGAGCAGAGCCATCAGCTCTATCTCAATCAAACACTAAAGAGTAAAAAGTATGGCAAATAACAAAAGAACTGATAGAGGAAATCGGTAATCCCTTGAGACCGTGAGACGGTAGAGAGTCCTTACCGTGTGCGGCAAAAGGAGGAATAGTTGGCGGGCAACGGAAGAAGAAGATTTTTTTGTCTCCAAACGCATTTTTTTCAAATATATCCTCCACATGATTTTTTTTCTTTCAAAAATGATCATCTCTCCAACCGTATAAGACACAGCAGGTGATACATATATGTCATCTCCACGCCCGTGTACTGCAGTAGGTGACTAGATCCGTGATAGGAGGCGCTATCGAGTCAAGTGACAGCGGTAGGAGCAGTCTACTGCTGCGCTTGGGGTGCTAAGTACCTTTCTACCTCGAGTTTGCTGCGGTGTGCTATCTGTTTGCTGCTGTGGTTGGTTGGTCTCCCGCAAACATCTAATAGTGCTTTCGCGATCTTTGAGGAATCTATTTTTATAATTATATATATAAGGTGACTAGATTAGAAATAAAGTGTGAACGGGCCAATTAAGCTTCGGTTTCGGAGGCAGACGCCATGCAGCCAATGCAGCAGTTTGTCGCAGGCCACGAGCGATCGATCAGCCGAGTGCTCCCGAGCTTCCCGCGGTCGCCATGCTCGCGCCGCGCTACGCCCGGCCCCCGAGCGTTTGCCCGTGCGCGCGCGCGAAACAAGAGAGTTGTTCTGGCGTCTGGACTTGGGTCTCATGGTGACTACTGACCGCGTGCCAAGAGTGGCGGTGCTTTCAGGCCTATCTGGGCGCTCCGAGAAGTAAACAGCCAAGTTAGGCGGAGCACGGCCACCTGGAGCTTTGGACGATGAACTGGCCCGGAAGTAACAGTACTTTAACGGTTCACGCTGCTGCGCTCAGATCATTCGTTTTGTTCGAGTACTTGTCTAGCTCTCGAATTATACTAAACTTACTTGCGCGGTTCGCGTCCAGGAGCAACAGAATTCAGTACCACCACGAAATAGCTAGCCATCGCATTCCCGACAAGAACGCCCATACGTAGACAAAAGATTATTCAAGCTTGAAATCTGGATCGATCGAACGACAGATTAAGGGGAGTCTTAGCGTAAGAGTTGGAGATCGACGCCCCTCCCACGCTAGCTGGTGTGCGGACATGTGTTTAATTAGTCGGCGAGAGGTCTAGTCAAACAGTGGTATACGTGCTAGCAACTACTACTTGACGCTCAACGTACGATGGCTGCGCGCGCGTTGGTCTCTCACGGATATATGTATGCGCGTTTCATTCGTGTGTGCCGCGGCTTCAGCCCATTGCTTGCTCTCACTAGCTCGACGCCGGTGGCGATCAAGGCGGGCTGCTCGGGCGGAGCTCGTCGGTCGATCGGCCAGGTAGTTAAGGAGAGCTCGCGTGCCGTCGGCCATGCCGACCTTAGGCGCCGCTATGTCGATGCAAAGCAGCCCGGGCAAATGCAGCGAGGTATACATGTCGTTCGTATTTTTTCTTCATTTAGTAGTTTTTGTGATCATCTGCTACTAGCTAGTAGGATAAATGGATAACAGATTGGTCCGATCCGGTTAATTAGCTCACTGACTCTCGTGATCGCTACCTAGCTAGCTGGCTTCAGTGGGTACATATATCCGAATCATGATCTTCCTAAATACTTCTTCCGTCACAAATATAAGATATATTTTGATTTTATACAATATTAACTAAGGTTACAGTAAAATTGAAAAAAAGTACGAAAGAAAGTAACTTAGATACCTTACTTAATTATCTTGAAAGATAAGAGATAATACTAGTAACAAGTAGTGATCTGGCTAGAAAGCCTTGCTGGAGTAGTAAGTAAGACGACGTACGGCCGGCCGGCGGAGGAGGAGGAGACGTGGGTCGCTGTGCTGTATGACTCGAGTAGTCGAGTGCCATGGTAAATTGGGCCAAGAGTCGCGATTCTTTTAGGCCCATTTGAGCTCGAGGACGAAGTAAACGGCCCAATTACACGGCTGCGGAGCACGGTCCATGTTAGTTGGGCTGGTAGGGAAGTCAATCTAGAGCTTTCGACGATGAACTGGTCCAGAATTTTGGTAGAACACTATCGTAAACCACATTTTTATGCAACAATATCAGATAAGCGCGCTTTTCTTATGCTAAAATTTTACAAGACAGTACTTTTACGTATTCAATGGGCTGAGTCCACTCGTTGGTCTCACAAGTGGATAATCTTTGTGAGACTGACGAGTAGACTCATCCATTTAATACAATGATAATGTTTGAAAGCGTGGTTTTTATAAAATGTTATATGAATAGAAGCATGGTTATCTTAAAATTGTTGTTTAAAAGTGTAAATTTATTATAGTTTTGTCATTGAAAGTATTCTTCTGTACTCTCGGATTATACTAGACTCACATGGTTCGTGTTCATGATCGAGCAACATAATTCGGTACCGCCACGAAATAGCTAGCCACCCCAAGCGCTCTCATGGATATACCTATGTATGCACGCGTGTGTGACGCCCTAGGTAGCTTGTTCTATCAATTCTCTCTTACACTGATGCGCCGGCGAGTGCCGGATTAGGAGAGCTCTCGCACCACGTTAAAAAAATAAATCTTATAAACTTGAATGAAAGGAGTAATATTTTTCGTGTAGATCCATCATTATAATTCAATAAGTATTTATGTACGATAGTAAGACAAATTAAAATCCGGGCCTGTTTGGGGGGTTGTGCTTCAGCTTTGGGTCAAAAGCTCCTCCAAACAGCATGATTGCAAAGTAGCTGGGAAGCTAAGGGCCTGTTTGAGAGGCTACTACAATTTGAAAAATTGTTTTTGGTTTGCTAGGTCAGAAACATTTGTGGTGGCGGTTGTGGCTTTTCTTATTATGCCTTGGTTTGGCAACCTGTTCTTGCATTTGTAGCTTTGGGGGCAACCGAGCGGGGAAACAGTAACCTAGCGAAGCACAGCGACGGACGAGTGGAGAGGTGACGTGGAGGTGGCGAGGCAGGGTGGTGGAGGTTGGAGAGGCGGAGTGAGTGAGATGGGAGACGGTCAAGCGAAGCCACAGCTGAAAAGCTCCTCCTCAGCGGCTGCAGCTTTCGGGGGTGCTTCTGCTATGGCTTAGTTTCCCAGCTGCTTTGCAGCCATACTGTTTAGGGAGCTTTTGGCCTAAAGCTGAAGCACAGGCCCTAAGTCACAGCAGAAGCACCCCCAAAAGCTGCAGCCGCTGAGGAGGAGTTTTTCAGCTGTGGTTTCGCTTCACCGTCTCCCATCTCACTCACTCCACCACCCTGCCTCGCCACCTCCATGTCACCTCTCCACTTGTCCGCTGCTGTGCTTCGCTAGATTACTGCATCTCCACTCGGTTGCCCCCTAAAAGCTACAACTGAGCAGCCAGTTTGCCAAACAGCATAACAAGAAAAGCCACAGTCGCCAGTTACAGCTGCTTTACAACTCGGCAAATCAAAAGCAGCTTTTTAGCCCAGCCGCAGCCCCTCCAAAAAGTCCCTCCATCTCATCATATCCGGCGAATTTTACTCGTGCTAGCTGTCGTGCTGCTGCCGCTATCTATATATGCCAGATTGCCAGTATATGCATGCATGGTCACCCTCGATCCATAACGATCACGGGCCAAGATTATTATGCTTTTGCGCACAATTTTTTTTTTTGCATCAGTAGTACTAGCTAGTAGTAAGGCTACGTACGGCTGGCCGGCCGGCGAACTGTGTACACTGAAGATGTCGTCGGACTCAACAAAGAAAAACGTGCAGGCGGCGGCGGAGGGGCGGGAGGACCACAAGCCCAAGAACGTCGACTGGCTTCCCATCACCTCGTCGCGCACCGCCAAGTGGTACTACTCGGCCTTCCACAACGTCGCCGCCATGGTCGGCGCCGGCGTGCTCGGCCTCCCGTTCGCCATGTCTCAGCTAGGGTGGTACGTATTTGTCCATGCGTGAAACACCGCGCGATTTATCATGGAATTGTATTACTGTCCGTACAAATGCATTGCGTGGATGTGCAGGGGCCCGGGCATGGTGGTGATAGTGTCGTCGTGGGTGATCACGCTGTACACGCTGTGGCAGATGGTGGAGATGCACGAGATGGTCCCCGGGAAGCGGTTCGACCGGTACCACGAGCTGGGGCAGCACGCGTTCGGTGACCATCTCGGCCTCTGGATCGTCGTGCCTCAGCAGCTCGTCGTCGAGGTAGGCACCGACATCGTGTACATGGTCACCGGCGGCCAGTCGCTCAAGAAGTTCCACGACCTCGTCTGCGGCGGCCGCTGCAAGGACATCCGCCTCACCTACTTCATCATGATCTTCGGCTCGGTCCACTTCCCCCTCAGCCAGTTGCCCAACTTCAACTCCATCTCTGCCATCTCCGCCGCCGCCGCAGCCATGTCCATCTGCTATTCGATGGTCGCGTTCCTGGCGTCGGCGGTCCATGCTGCGCCGGCGGACCACGGGCTGAGGACGACTAGCGCGGCGGGGCGGGTGTTCGGCGCGCTGAACGCGCTGGGCGCGGTGGCGTTCTCGTTCGCGGGGCACAACGTGGTGCTGGAGATCCAGGCCACCATCCCGTCCACCCCGGAGCGCCCGTCCAAGAAGCCCATGTGGCGCGGCGTGGTGGTCGCCTACGCCGTCGTCGCGCTCTGCTACTTCACCGTCGCTATCGCAGGGTACCACGCCTTCGGCAGCTCCGTCGACCCCAACGTGCTCATCACCCTCGAGAAACCGCGGTGGCTCATCGCGCTCGCGAACCTAATGGTCGTCGTCCACGTGCTCGGCGGCTACCAGGTGTACGCCATGCCGGTGTTCGACATGATCGAGACCGTCCTCGTCAAGAAGCTCGAGTTCCGCCCCGGCCTCCCGCTCCGCCTCGCCGCCCGCTCCACCTACGTCGGTACGTACGTACGTAAGCCACGCGCACACACTGACACACTGACGAATTACTGAAACTTGTGAACGTTGAAATGAGCAGCGCTGACGATGTTCATCGGCATGACCTTCCCATTCTTCGACGGCTTGCTCGGATTCTTCGGAGGCTTCGCGTTCGCACCCACGACTTACTTTGTAAGATCGATCACTTTTCACTCGGAATCACCTCGATCGATCGGTTACGTTGGATTGCTTGCTTATCCTGTTCTTTTCTTTGGTTTTTCAGCTTCCTTGCATAATATGGCTCATTGTGCGCAATCCCAACAGGTTTAGCATGACATGGTGCATTAACTGGGTAAGTTTCAGACTTTCAGTCGACTAATTGCTCCAATTACAAGCCTGAGGTTAATTTCCGAGAAATTTTAAGGTCTGTATCGTGATCGGAGTGCTGCTGATGCTGCTGTCCCCCATCGGAGGTCTGCGGCAGATCATCATTGACGCCAAGAGCTTCAAGTTCTATCTTTAAGCTCTCGAAGACGACAGAGGAGAGAGGCTGTTGTAATGATGTTTTTCTTTCATTCAGATGATGTATGTCAGGCGTTCTATATGTTCAATAATAACCAGTTCTCGATCGATTATTAAAAACGAGGCTGGGGATTTAACTTGTAAGATATGTTCATCGTTGTGAACCATGGACACACTACTACACAAATATACATCACAATCGATTCTTTTTCGTCATCACAGTCGGTTCTAGTGGTGACACAAAGTCATGCTTAGCAAATCTCAATTAAATTAATTCGACTGGCTGGTTGAAACTAACAGCTTACAGTGCACTGCGATGCTAGATGGTTTGCAAAGGATCAATGGGGAAGGTTTTTTACCTTTTAAGAGCACCTCCTTATATCTCATGTCATTTCTTTTGTCTCAAGATTCGCACTATTTTGTTTTTACTTGCATTCTCTATTCGCAAAATATATATATATATGTACGGATCTCAAGGTAAAAGATGATAAATTACATGACAGAGAATATAGATGATGTCCACTTAAAAGCAAAAATTCACTTATAAGGATCCATCTGTATCTTTACTATTTTAAATAGAGGTGATGATATATATATATATATATATATATATATATATATATATATATATATATATATATATATATATATATATATAAAGCCTCTTTTTACTTGTAGGTGTAGTTACTCCTTTGTATCTGCCGTCCAGAAGCCGCACCATGC
This sequence comes from Otatea glauca, assembly GCA_036346275.1. Classification (NCBI taxonomy): domain Eukaryota; kingdom Viridiplantae; phylum Streptophyta; class Magnoliopsida; order Poales; family Poaceae; genus Otatea; species Otatea glauca. The sequence goes on along the minus strand of CM070712.1, from coordinate 49,330,388 downwards.
CTCCAAGCCGATCGGGTTACCGGATGCGCTAGTATCCAATAGCTGTGCAAATAATAACTGAGTTAATTAATCGAGTAATTAAATTATTAATGTATTGGTTCAACAACTAGCTTGCAATATTCTCGGCCGGATACATATCCACGCATGCAGTAGTATCTCTCCGTTCGCGTATAGTGCTCTTCCCGTTAGATTACAGAGTATTGAGTATGTGCTAACACGTTCTTTAAAAAATAAGCTACATGCATGCAGAACACGGCCTAATAGTTAACTGCATGCACAAGTGTAGATGGGCCGCGTGTACATACATTTCGAGAGCAGACATAAGTATGTACGTAAGTCTATTTGCTGGCCATAAAATTCAGTAGTACATATCGGAGTTCACAAGAGGTATGTACTTCTTATTTAGAAAATTAGTGGTATATACTTCTCTCCATACATACATAACAAGAAGTATAAAATACTGATGACACGGTCTGTCCATGCATGGATGCCGGTGGTGAGCAGTGGCGCCCCTCAGGCCTGCATGGATCGAGATAGGGTCTGCCGTCCCCTCCGTAAGTAAACCATTACCACATGCACCTTGAAAATTTTCTCAAATCACCGAACATGTATGGATTAGGTGAGCCTGCATTTGTAAGATGAGGTCAAACAGCTAGCTAGAAATGTAGTGTATACGATAGCAACAAACAGGTGGTATGGAGTATGCTAATGACATGATGAAATATACTTCTTTTGTAATGACGTGATGAAATTCCATGAAGAAAAAAAAATACTCCATATAGGAACATTTGGCAACAAATATGCAACCATGATGCAACTGGAAAATAGTATATAATAAGAACATACCTAGCAAACTTGGAAGTATAGATCCAATTGAGTTCCCGACGCCGATCCCGGCAGCTATGCACGCCTCAGACATGGATGGACTCATATATACCATGGAGGCATGCATGCAAGTCGCGGGGGCGCCCTCTTCACGCCCAGGCCTACTATCAACGGCGGCGGGCCATTGATACGTACATCGGAGCACGGAATCATGGTGGGCAGTGACGATGACGATCATGGCGGCCAGCCTTTCCGGTGCGTCTGCTCCTCCAACTCCAGATTTGAATGCCGTGAGAGAAAATTAGGTGTTAATCTAGTATTTGTTTAACAAACAAATTCAAAACACCGAGATTTCCAAAAATATAGGTGCTAACGCTCTATGCGGATCGGGTTTACAATATTACTTGTAAGCATGAACCCGCAATGACTATTAAGGCCGCACGGATCTTGAAACAAGCGAACCGTGGATTGAGTAGGGGTAACTACACCGAGAGCAATATATATATATACTACTTTTAATTAGGAGTTGGTGGCGATAGTCCGTTCTCCACTCTTAACCCTTACATGTGGGTCCAGTCAATACGTGCACTGTTCCCCTTCCTCTCTTGGGCCCGATTGGCCTATCCAAATTTGGATCGCAAATCAAGTTTGAGATCAAAACTAGGCCCTTCCGTTGCGCTAAATAAACAACGGCCGGCTCAGATGCCACAGCACCCAAACCACGCGAGAGAGACGCAGACGATCCCTTCCCTTCCCTTCCCATCCTGACTTCCCACTCTCGGAGCCATGCGAGAGGAAAGGAAAGCGTGCGTACATATCCTCCAGCGAGTCCCTCCCCACCGTCGGTTCGGAGCCGGAGCTTGCCCTCGCCTTGCCGCCAATGCTAATCCTGAAGAGGCTTCCGTACTCCACTGCCGGAGGCAGAGGAGGGAGGCGCGCGACGTCCCGCTCCGACGTGCTGCCGCCAGTGGTGGTCCTCGTGTTCCTCTTTGTACTCGTGTCGCCGCTCTTCTTCATTGCGCGTAATGGCGGCCACGTCCAAGTCGCATCTGGTGCACCTTTCGTAGCCCTGGATCCTAATACGGTGGCGCCATCAATTCTCAGTTCTGGGTTCCGTTGCGTGATTAGCGTCTAGATTGGGTTGTTCTCGTTTGTATTTGTCTAGATTTCAAGTTTGACGTCTTTCTCGACGTTAGTTTGGCGAGGGTTATAGCGACAATGGAATCTGTCTAAATTTAAGTGGTTTAAGGATTGCTATTTAGCGATTGAACCAACTTGGTTATTGTTTTGAAAAACTTTTCTTAATAAAGTTGTGTTTGAGAATTTTCATAGCAAGGCACGGGCACTTAACTAGTATATACATACCAACAAACAAATTTCATCTTCCAAAATATTCTCTAATAGAAAAAACAGCATACAACCAAACAAATAATCTCTCTCTAAAATTCTCTAAAAAAAATAAAAAATAGCGAATCATATCTCTCTAAAATTATACTCCTCTTCACTCCCGGCTTTCGCCCAAAGCCCCTATTCAGTCGGTCAGGCCCCGCCGCATCGCCTTATTCGTCTCCCCCTCCGGCCCCAACGATAAGAGTCCGAGTCTCCGAGACGGGGTACCTGGAGCGCCTCTTCGCCACGCGCGACACGCCCGAACCCCTCGAGACGACGTGGGCCGGCCGGCTCCCGATGCGGCTCGTGCCGCCGAGGGACTGGCCGCCGCCCGGCTGGGAGGTGGACCCGGACAAGTTGGAGTTCATAAGGGACGCGCACAGGGTGATGTCGGAGAGGGTGGACATGTAGGCTGCGGCGGCGGCGGGGGTGAGGATCGAGGAACGTGGAGAAGGTGGAGGACGTGCCGGAGGATATGGCGCTGGACAGGTACAACCGTACAAGGTGTTCTTGAAGCAGTACAAGGAGTGGGTGGAGGCCAACCGGGACAGGTTGGAGGAGTCCTACAGGGTATGCCAGTATAATTTGATCGATTATTTTCGCATTACTTACTAATCCTATGATTGTTGTAAGTTAACGAGAAAATAGTTGATTCTAGTGGTGCATTGTGTGTGTTTTTTTTAAAAATAAAATAAAATAAAATCTAGTAGTGCATTGTGATAGTATGATGCAAGACGAAGGTGTTTATTCAGTGGTTTGTGTTTGTGCTTAAATGGTTGTTGCGGAACCACAACCCCCATATGTGATTTCTTCAGTCACACATTGGTTATGAAATGTGTTGCTCAGTAGTATGTTAGCACCCTTATAGTGAGTAGGTATTGATAATTTCAAAAAGAATTACCTTTGTAGTGAACTATTGATTAGTTCAAAAAAAGTACCTGTAGTATTAGTTCAATAGTGATTAGTTTGTTCAAAAATACCTATGTAGTGATGATTGCAGTGATGCATTGTGATATGTTTTGTGTTTTCTCTGGAGTGGGATATGTTAGATAACTGCGAAGTTAGTTTTTTTCTCCTGTAACTAAGATTTGCAGTGATCAGCCTAGCGCTCAAGTGTTGTTAACTTGTTATTTGTCAGTTTAGGGGTGTTACTATTGTGGGTTTAGCAAATCTGATTTCCTGTAAGCTGTGCAGCTAGTAATTATAGTGTTTTGTCATTGTTACAATCCAGGCCAACAATGGTTTTACATCCTTTTTATGATCGCCCTGCAAGATATGAAGCTAGCTTTTGTTGTGGTTTCTTTATATACATGGATTACAATAATTTTGAGTCTTGCTTGTCATCTCCTCGAGTATTTGTAGCATTTCTCTTCATTCGAGGATGGAGCAGTAATACTCTACTTGGGCTATTTCTGTCATGCAGTTTGATCAGGATTACTACCCTGCTAGACGAAAAAGAGGTAACGACTACAGAGAGGATATGGTATGTTTGAGTCCTGAATATTTACTGCCTGGTCTATTTTGTTTTTTTCTTGATTCTGTTAGTTGTTGATGTACTGATTGTTTTTGTGAAGCTTGAACTTCCATTCTTCTATCCTGGACAGGTTCCACTAAAACTTTTGATTGTGCCTTCCCTCCTCATCAACATGTTGACTGTTCTCATTCTAACCTTTTGATAAATAGTTGAATGTACCCCACACAGATCTGTTACGGTGAAGTGTCATCTGTTCACCTCTACCAGGGAGCTTTTGTGGACGTCGGTTGTCTCCATGATGGGTACGGACTCCTCTTAATCTATTCATAATTATGGTTGCCATGGCTGATTTAACGAAAGGCCAACATTTTATGTTATTGGTGTAGCAACAGATGTGCCTGCTCATGTGTTTCGTTTTTTTTGTCATATTTTTTTTCGTTGGCTTGCTTTTTATTTGTTATCTGTGAGCTACAGGGAATACCACTATTTATTAAGTGCAAGTTGGCGCAGAACAGCAGCACAATATTCTACCAATCAGCATTCTTTACTGTTAAATGATGAATGGCACTGACATGCTTAACTTTCCTTCAAGAATTTAGTCATCTGTTTTTTTAAACCATTACTATAGTACATTTTGAATTTCAGCCCCAACTTTTAATTGCATCCTCCAATATTAGCTCGTGTGGCATTTACATCTCGTTATGTGTTTAGGTGGGTACCCGTAAAAGGAAATGATTGATATTGGATATGCCATCACATGAAACCTGGCATGAAAGCCTATCAGGAGATTCTGGTTAGTAATCTTAAAATTCACTCCTCCAGAGATGCTTTAATGACATATGATAACAATATGATAGAGGAATATTCAAGTTATCAACATTGCAAAAAGGATATGTGCTTTTGCATAGACCAAAGAGTGGTTTTCTTTATTTTTTATAGAAATATAAATTTTATTTGTTATTTGCTGCCTGAGTCCAGAAAATTTCTTTAACTTTAGTATGTCTTAGTGTATGTATTATCATGGATTTTTTTTAAAAATAATATCTTTTTTATTAATTTTACATAATTAATACGCAAATTTTTCTTTACAAAAATAGGCCTATGTCGCCATTTGAAATGGCGAAAGAACCTATGTCGCCATTTGAAATGGCGAAATGACTATCTGGCGTCCACGTAGGATTTTTGTCGCCAATTGAAATGGTGACAGCTTTGAAATGCAGAGCAGATGATTTTAGACCATGAGGAGGAAAATGCGGATAAATTCAAGGATACAACATACGAGTCCACAGTTGATACATCCTCAACCAATGAAGAAAATAGAGTTGAATACAATGAAGGACGTTTCAACCAAACATTGCTGAAAAAGAAAGTTGTGGTACATAATCACTTATAGCTCCTGATTACTAGCCTTGAACGATCCATTGATCATCATAAGGTGGTTGTTTTACAGTACAATGATTCCATAATGATTTGCTGATTCTTCATTATTTGTTCTGAACTCTTCAGTTAGAATGTAGACATCAAGGAACTTGATCAGGATGCTGCTCGTTCTGAGCGTCAGGTACCCTTTTCCCCTCATATGTTGGTCATATTTCTTTAACCAATCACTATTCCTTTTGTAATACTTAAATTTAAGGTTTTAAATCACAATTTTTGCGACTTCACATCAAGGCCTCAAAAATACTACAGTAGCTATCGCTAGCCATCACGGAAGCTATCATTCATTGCGTTTTCAATTTTTTTTTTTGAAAAAATATGTATATAATATAAGTCACCACTGAACAAATTATAAAAATATGGTACTTTAGAAGGTATTAATATTTTTATAATAAGAATATGAGTTAAGTTTGGAATCAACAAACATACTAATACATATCTAAAAGACCATAAACGATAATTATATCATAATGTCCTTAACAATAAGTATTTAATCACTGAGAAATATGAATGTTGGACTATTGAAAAAGGGCAAGATGAGGCCTTTTACTAGATTTTCTCGTAGTTCAGGCTTATAAGAGATGCATTTGGGCCTTTTAGTAACGTTGGATTTAAAAATGAGCCTATATTTTTGGCCCATGGGTACTTATGTAGAATAGCGGAGCTATTGCTAACTATAGCTAGCTATTTAGAACACTGCTTAAATTTGATCAATGCAGCTGATTAAAAAAACTAAAAAAGGAAGCAGAGGAAAGAGGAGGGGAGTACAAAGTTGGGAAACTTGGACAGAAAAAAGAAATGGATGAGTATGATCTGATGCAATGGTGTCGCTCTTTTGAAGAAAGGGAAGCTCTTATCAGAGACATATGCTGGTAATTGCACCTAATTTCACTGCTGTTACAAGTTCGATCACACATAATGCATAGGTTCTAACACCTCGATTGGCAGTCAGAAAGTCCTTGGTCTTTTTTCTTTTGAGGAGCCCGGGCGATATGATGTGGATGAGACAGGTCTTCGGGAAGGGCTATTACGACCCATAAAATGCTATGTACTGCTATGACTACTGTGGAGAGCCCAAGAACACCGAATAGACCAAGCTGGACAGGGATGTGGAGCTTCACAACCAACAGGTCGTTGGGGATGCGAAGAAATGGTGCGAGATATCTTATGATGACTATGTCCGGAAGAAGGTGAGGCTGGAAGCTGCTGCAGCCAAGGCAAGGCAGAAGAATGCGTCGGAGCCACAGGAGGAAGAGGAGTACGACGACGGGATGGACCTTGACTTCAAGAAAAAGACCGATCCTCGCGCCCCGCACAATCGGTTCTATATCACAAAATGATAGGCTACACAAAGCATGGTTTAGATTTAGTTGTTTGTCTGTGCAAGAGAGGTGAATATTTGATACTTGATAGCTTTGTCTTTGTGCCTGTTCAGAGTTGTAATTTTGACAATTTTGCCTATGATGGTTTTCTGATGAATGGCAAGTTACATTTGGTACAAATGAAAAGAAGATTTTAGGCAACAATTCCAAGTCAAAACAAAACAATTTGACTTATTTAAGAATGGGTCCAAATTTAACTCTTAGTCTAGTACGAGTATAATAGAATGATTGGATCTATAGACCATAAACCAAATATGGTATTCTCTTTGTCGACCTGACTCCGCTTTGAACCCATTTTTTATTGGGCGACGACCCGGGGTTCGTCGACTTGATCAACCCCAGACGAGTTAGCTACGTTTACAGGTTGTTGTCGTTATTATTATTAATCTGGCTGTTTTATGCGTGAAGCTTTGTGTAAGTCTTCGACGTTGCGTGGCTGCAAATGTTTGTGCAAGAATAGCAGCTTGTGCCACCTACCTTTTCTTCGTTCCATTTTCCAGTTATTAAATTGCATTTTAGATTAACAGTTATCCTGCTGCTCGGGTTAGTGTCCCTCCTATGTGTTGTATGATTCATTTTTTAGTGACAGTAAATCAGGAACTCTGACATGCCCATTGTCCAGCATCAGCATGTCAAGTGCGCATCTGTGGCTTTGTTTGGCATGTGGAGCGCAGAAGAACAAAACACCACCCCCACACTCTAGTATCAGGTACATCAGAAATAAACAGGGCCAGGCTTTTTTTTTACCTCCCATAAATTTTTAAAATGCAAAACCCTATGGACATGCATGTACATACTCTATCTTAGCCCTACAAGAGATACTTATTAAAAGATGGGATATACGGTTTTAACTTTAACTTTAAAAGTTTTCATCAATCAATACACATTTGACGGTAATAATAGTACATACACTCGTATGTATACGTGGAAAACCTTCTCCACGTCCCATAAATTTTGAGGTAAGTATTATAGCAAGTTTTTTAAAGTAGAAATTCCAAGTCTACTATGCTGGAAAAACTCTTCTGGAGTGTCACCTAGCATTTAACAATCACACTATTTAACTTTCTGTAAGCATCACTCGCCATCTTGTCATGGCACCGTAAACTCAAGTGCCCGTTCTTGTTAGTTTTTTGAGTTTTTTCAATCACGCACGCAAAGGGACAGACTAAACTGAGCCCGGATCTACCACAGGCAGCCACAGGGGAGGAGCGCAGAGCACAGGACAAAATTCACGCTAATAATTCGCGGGAACAGCAGCTGAATCGCAACTTGCTCGGCATATTCGCCCCAAGGCTTCCCCTTTGATACCTCCCATCCAATCAGCAACCCTCCTCCATTCTCCATCATAGAGAGAGAGAGAGAGTGAAAATAGTTTCAAGAGAGAGAGAGAGAGGAGAGCAGCCAATAGGAAGGCAATCTCAGAAAAGAGTGTTCGTTTCGGTGCGACTGGTGCAACAGAGAAAAATAAAGAAAATCCTGCAATCGAACACTAGAATAGAGCAGAATTCGCCATTGGTGCAGTGCAGCGCAGAGGGGGAGGAGAATTTTAGCATAGGAGGCGAGCTATAAATACACGTACGACGTATACCAGGATTAGCCAGGCCGTCCAGGAGCCAAGAAAACCATGGGGGACGGTGGTGGTGTTGATGGCGCCGCCGCCTCCTCGTCGCCGGCCACGGGCTTCTCCTACTTCGCCGTCTTCCACAACTACCCGCTCGCCGCCGCCGTGCTCGGCTTCGCCGTCGCCCAGTCCATCAAGTTCTTCGTCACGTGGTAACTGATCCCTCTTGCTCTCTTTGCCTCGCGTTCCCGCTTCGCCTTGTCTTGTTCGGTTGCGGAATTGGGGTCGGGCGTGATGTGGGCTCCTGAGATCCGGCCGCCAGGCTTGCGATTCCGTGGGTCAAAATTGCGTCTTGACATTGTTTGTCTCGCATCGCGTGGGGATTTGTCGAGGTCTGGTGGAATTCCCATTCCTTTCTTGGAGATCTGACCGTAAGAATTGGTTCCTCTTTTCTTTTATTTTTCTTTTGTCGAGAGGAACGGTAGATCGGGAATGTAATGGCCTCTTGTATGATGAATTCCGTGGATTTCTTGAATGTTTTTTGGGAATTGAGCTGGAAACGAAAGGAATTGGCTGTGATCTCTTCAAATTAAGGGAGAATTGGTGGGTCTGTGTGTTGTTCTGGGGTGGCCTTTTGATTTGTTCGGCTGCAATGCTTGGCTAGGTTACAACTGAATTCACAGATCATGGTATGCATTTGATTCTTGCTGGGTGAACCTATGGTTATGGAATTCACAATGTCCGTATCGCACTTCAAACAGCATGTTCCGTTCGGAGGACTTCGATCATTCAATCAGAAAATCATACAGGACGAAGACGTGAGAAATTTGACACTCGAATTCTCTCACAAAATATTGTGGATATGAATTTGCAATCTGCCTTTATTCTGATTATCCAATTTCCGATTTGATAGATGGTTATGGGGCTTCGAATGATATTATGGTACTATTTCGCCGTTCGAGCCAATGGCAGAGGATATGAACCCACAGTGCTTGTGATGTTTACACATAAAAAAAAATCCATTTTGCTTAGAACCTTAGACATGCATATCTTACTGTTATGTGCTTCATTTCAGCAGTTTTATTTCATCAAGGGATCCTTGTTTCCTTATTTTGTGATTCAACTCTCAACATGTGTTTCACATATTTGGCTGTGTGCATCTTAGGATGTAGAGGCTAGGAGTTAATATATTCTTCCATTATCTAGGAAAAAAACATGTGTTTCACATATGCTAATGTTGCAACAAGTTTAATGTGTGTTGGTTCTGAAACGAAGGTACAAGGAGAACAGATGGGATCCTAAGCAGCTAGTTGGCTCCGGTGGCATGCCCTCATCGCATTCTGCGACGGTTACAGCACTAGCGGTAGCAATTGGCTTCCAAGATGGCTTTGGCAGCGCCCTCTTTGCGACAGCAGCAATATTCGCAAGTGTGGTAGGTGACCATATCATGCCATGTTCCTTTCAAATAAGTTATTGCTTCCTGATCTTAAAGAGAATGGGCATTTAAATGGTGTTGCTTGGATGCAATTTTCTATCTTGAGTTGGACATTATGATGTTGTGTAGGCATTGTGCAAAAGTTTATATTTATTTCCTTTACGTTGATCCAAAATGGTGAGGTCTCAAAAATATCCATTTTGTGACTTGATTGCCAGGTGATGTATGATGCCTCTGGTATCAGATTGCATGCTGGAAAGCAAGCAGAGGTACGCAACAACTGTTTGTGTCTGTCATCTCTGTTCTGGGTTCAACAACTTGTAAATATCATTGGGGGATATCTTTAAACCAAGTGCTAGAATTGACTGTATTACCATGACACAAGTAAATTTCACTATTTATGCAGCTATGCTGAACTTGTCCTTTTTTCCTCCTATGTTCAGGTGTTGAACCAAATAGTCTGTGAACTTCCTTCAGAACATCCCTTGTCAGAAACAAGTCCATTACGTGAACTTTTAGGCCATACTCCGACCCAGGTTTGCTCAACTGTCCTTTTCATTTTATCGCAGTTTGGCATATTGAAAATGGCGGCACATATCCATAAAAAAAGAAAGAGAAAGTGATGACATATTGGCATGGTGCTTACGTGGATGCCAACTGAACCTCAACCTGGCTGTCCCGATGTCATCAGACCCTCTTTTACTTAGCACCACAAGTTTATCACATATCACATCATGCAGCTTCGTCAACACTGCTATCTGCTTGTGGCTTTTCATCATAAACAGCCATTTTGTATGCTGCTAACTTGTTCGGTGTTAAATTGCTCCCAGGTTGTTGCTGGCGCGTTGCTCGGGTTTATGATAGCAACAGCAGGGCAACTGTTCGTTGCAGTGGCAAGTGTTGTATGATGCTTTGTTGAAGGTGCAGGAGAACTACTAGCATTTGCAGGGACTTGAGAAGAAGCTTCTCTAGTGTTCTGTCACTTAGGTATTTGTAAGATTTTTAATGCTGTGCTGTAGTGCTGTTGAAGATTGATAGCACATGATTGTATGTCCAGGGCGATGTTCTCAGGATTGATGTACATAATATTTGTTCGATAACTTTAATTGTTCTGGTGAAATCTGTAATGCTGTTGTTTCAATGATGATTGGTGACGGCTAATTTTGTTGTTTCATAAGTCCATGTATACTTTAATTTGACTCTGAATGCAACTCTATTGCGAACAAAATTTACTTCTTTCAATAAATGGTAAAAATGGCAAATCAAAACCAAATGCTCTCATTCATCTTGTGAAGCTTAGGTTCAGGCTTATAAGCTTCCTGTTGGAATACTGCAACAACACTTTGAGGCCCTGGCCCAAGTGAAAGCTGAGATGAACAGACTAAACAGAAATGTTGTAAAGTTTTACACAAACAAGAAGCTGGACAGCCAAGTTATCTACATATATCGTATATTGAAGAAAAAAATTATTCACATTGATTTAACATCTCTGGAAGTTCAGGTCAAACGTATTTCAAGGTTATCAACATATGTAAGAAGAATTCAACAAACAATTTGGCTGTCCTGTACGTGCTTCATTGCAAAATGCATCACAATTCTGTGTTGCTCTGTAGTAACATCGTGCAGATGAGATTCCTAGCAATACTTAGTTACTGACACTCAAAACCCAGTTAGTTACTTAATGGAAATTTGCACATTATTACACCTGTTGCCTATTTAAACACAAAATTGAGAAAAAGAGACTCCTAACTTCTGATTCCGCATCTCCCACCATGTCAGATTCTGTTCTCCATGCTATGTGCTCATCAGGCCTAACCAAAATTACACTTTTCGTAGTTATCTGACACATTTCCCATGATGAAGTAGCAGATGCCCTAGGTATTTCCACAACATCGACATAGTTTTTCCAGGGTACCAACTCAGATCTGCTCCCTTTCACTTTTGCATCAACTGAACCTTGTGCCCATATAACACATACTTTGGCTGACAACTTATGTTCGTCTGCTACCTTCAGCATAGCACGGGCAAGCTCATAAGACCCTTTCAGTGGTGCGATAATGAAAACAAACTCAAGTTTATCCCCGCTTACTTGGTCCATTGTTGAGTACACACCCTGTAAGAGATCATTGCTCTCACAATTTGCACAAAAATAGAGGAAACGACTAAAAAAATGCATATATCAATTAGGTGTCAAAGGGGTAAACCTCACTCGAAGCGGACAGTGCTCTCACTAGCATGTGTGGTAGCCGTGAACCAACCTTAGCAGATGGGATGTAGTCTCTTGATGACCTCTTAGAATGCTTCGGTTTTTCTGCTTGATGGGTGGTTTCAGCACAATCTTCAGCAACTAGGGCCCTTTTTTCATAGCTGAAAGTTGACAAAATAGATCTCTTCGCTTACTTGATTATACTTATTGAGAACGTAGCATTATTGCCAGAGGTATTGTTTGCACCAAAATTTGGTAGGTATGGTCAAAATCGGCAAGAGAAAGTCAACATATAGTAACCAACGGATGATTTGGAAAGATGTTAAGATATTTGGTAACGATAAAGATTTTTAGGAAAAACTATCCGGATTTAGGCCGATACGGATTATGCTTTGTAACGTGTTGTAATAGGACACGATCGGCCGATGGATATAAAAGGAGGACAAGGGCGAGTTGCAAAGGAATCAACACAATCAAACCCACAAATTTACACATTTCTCTTTTTCCTGTCGACTAGTAGTTCTTGTAATTTAGTCATTGTAATTCGATCTTGATCAATAAAGTTGCGCATCGCCGATTGTTGATCTCCTTCAATTACACCCCAGGTTCGATTTATTCTGATTTTGCTGCGCATCGCCTTCTTCAGAATTGATCTACCTTTATCCTCTGATTAACCTTGATCGGCTAGTTAGACTTACTCTTTTATCTTGGTTTAATCGGCTTTGAGCTGATTGAATCTAAGCCGATTGATCTTCACGATCGGCTTTGAGTGAATTTTATATCTTTACCTTATCGATTACAGGTCAAATCGACTGGCACGCTCTAAACCAGGTGTTCGTCTGATGTGTTGTTGTCAGAAACCCTACTTCAAGTTTTTGACGTCAACGGGTATGCGATCTACTCATGTTGTCCCATCAACTAAACTGAAAAAAGAAGAAGAGAAAAACTCGAGTTCTTTTGAAGAATGATTTGCTGTAATGACGCTAACCAGAAGCCAAGATCCTCTGCAGGGAACTGCAGCTGTAGAATTTTCCCTTCATCAAGAATACTTCTCAGTCTTGCTAGTCTCAAGGATCCAAGGGGTTTTTTCTCATTCAAAATGTAGTCAGATACTTGTGCCCGACCAATGGAAAACAATCCTTCCAAAACCGCCTTCTGTAAATTTCTGGGAATGACTGATCCTAGGCTGCTGTTGATTACTCCATGCACTGACAAATACATCCAAAGGGTACATACCATGAGATAATGACAAGGGGCAAGTTACAATGTACTTCACATTCAACAGTGACTTAAGCACAGTTGTACATGTTGTCAATATTTACTTTGAAAAAGAAAAGAACAAAAGAGTTTACGGCCCTCTTGCAGGAGCAGGACATTTTACCTGAGTTTGCAACAGTTGGATCAAGACCAAGGGTAGCACGAATAGACATTGCTGCTTTGAAGTTTTCCACACTAAGTTCTGTATTAAAAATGGCAACCTGCAATGAGCAAGCATGCATGTTTTCGTTAACTTTGTAAAGATCTTAAGATTGAATGGACAGGAAGCCTGCAAGAAGAATCTAACAGGCCGGCGCTCTGATTCATAAGTTTGTATTATTGATGGTGCAGCAATGCCATTCATCAGTAAACACAATTTCCAAGCCAAATTATGTGCATCTTGAACACCAGTGTTCATTCCTGCAAAAAGAAATCAGCAAGTGCACATTTCTTTATACCTTTGCACTTCAGATGCATAATAATACGTATTTCAGTATCAACATTGAAAATAAACCACTGACCAAAAACACCGGCAGGAGGAAAACAGTGAGCAGCATCACCAACAAGGATTATATGATTGTTGCAGCTAATGTATTTCTCTGCAACTTCAGCATGCAACACCCATGGTTTATGTCTAAAACCAGAACATCTGCTGGCTCCCATCCAACCAATTTGACAATAATTTGCTCGCATACCTAGAATCACCAAAGAAATGCATACACAAAATTTAAGTAGGGATGTAAATATAGCCATAAAATTTACTCTGTAGAGTGACCTGTGTATGACATATCCAATACTAATGATAGCAATAGCAGGCAAATAGGAAAAAGTTATTTCAAGAACACGACAGAAAGTATTTCAGAAATACAAGTCTATACATAGTTGGGCCCAGAAAATAAACTTTAGTTGATGTACACGAGTGATGAGGCGAAAAAAATGCTGATGAATTAAAATCTAGAATTTTTTTTAACTGAAATCACCTTAGCGCTGAAATCTTCAAACATCTGCTGAGGAGGATAAAATGGAATCAGAAAATAAGATAGAAGATAAAATTAACGAACAGATAAAGCACTAGGTAATTTCACACCAATCGTTCTACTTCTTACATCATAAAAGGCATAGTAAGCATGATAATCTGCTAATCTGAAATACCCGCAATACAAATTCCCCATGCTCCAGGTCATGTGCAACCAGCATACCAACGGCAAATGAGCAGCATTGCAAGTTCTCACTAGACAAATACTTTCCAAGATCTCCGCTCAGAAAATGCACACTGACCAGTTTCTGCAAGTTCCTTTCACCTTTCATAGGTATACCAGCCAATTTGCGCACTGTGCTTCTAACACCATCTACCCTAGAAGAAGGCCACAGAAGGCCACAGTGAAGCTTTCTCTCCTGCATCCTGCCCCCATTATTAAATGAAGTTCCAATCAAAATGCCCTCGTCAGTCAGTTGAATGGAACTACACTCATGTCCCATCAATATCTTGTTTTCCAGCACCAAATCTTTAGTTGAGCTGCAAACCTCATCAGGAAAACATGTCCGGAAGCCAATGCCTTCTAGCTTCTTGAGTAGCCATTCCACTAACTTGTAATCTGCACAAAACAATCGTCAGTCGATTGATCTATGTAGAGAGGTGAGAAAGATCACGCACTTGACATGAAAAGAGGTAAACCGACCTTCCTGCTTCATGTGATCAACCGAACCGAAAATGGGACCAGAGAGTGAAGTACAATACACGAACTTCCTCCACAAATCCACTGGTGGCTGAGATCTCTCGATGTCCCCAGCCAGGCCGTCCAATTTGCTCAAGATTTGCTAATACCACCCCTCCTATTAAACCACCGTCCAAAGTACAAAACACTACGCCGAGAATGGCAATGTCGGAATGCACTTGACAGTAAACGCACCTCCATAGTGCGGTTGTTGATGAAATGCGCTCGGGGTGCCGAGTGAACTCCATACTTCTCTCTATAACCGTGCATTTGATGCCTGCAAGATTTCAATAAAACGAACAGCCGAATCAATGGCAGCCGAACTAGACAAGAACCTCCATGAGTTCTTGTGAATTTAATCAATTGAGCTCCACTTGATCCACCGAGCACCTAACTAGTACTCTACACCTCAAAAGCCACTTCTTTTGCCAGAGTTTCGCAGTTCTCTGTCAAATCTTCAACTCAGCTCAACGGTGCCGCCTACTGAAGCGCCAATAGGAACCGAGATGTGGAGATTTGCGTCGCTTACCGAATTTGGTGAGGAGAAAGGAGAGGACGAGCCCGACGGGGCCAGCTGCGACGATGACCACCGGCAGATGCGGCAATGAGGTCTTTCGTGCTACCCGGGCACGGCAATGAGGTCTTTCGTGCCGAGCGCGCTGCTGTTGTCACACGCGCAGCTAGAGGTGGGTGTCAGTGCCGTATCGGGCCGACCCGGCACGAGCCCATCGTGCTTTGGGCCGGAATCGTGTCGGGCCACGACGGCCCGTCGTGCCCGCCTTGCCGGGCTTCGGCGAGCCGGGCCGGTACGGCCCATTTGCGCTTCGTGTCGTGCCGGCTCAGGCCCAGTCCATTTACACTATTGCGACGAGAGGAAATAACCCGAAGTTGCTTGTAATAGCGTGCGTATGCAATACTATGGTATGCAGCGAATGTATAGCCACTTTAATCAAAGAAATATGTAAATCTACAATCGAGCAACACGCATTCACACGGGTGGCGTCCGCACGCGAGGCGGCCCGGCGCGGCTCCCCTGTGGGACTGGCGAGCACGTCGACGGCCCTCGGAGAGGTCTCTGGGTTCGTGCTCCGGCGAGGCGGCTTGCGCCGTGCCGACGACCGACGGCTCCCGGTAACACCCTACCCTCTCCCACTGTCCCACATCCTTGCCGTGTCCGGCCGACGTGCCCTGCCATAGGCCCGCGGCAGTGCCCCGTGCTCGAGCGTGACGCCTCCGTGCCCACAATGCCTCGTGCCCGGGCGTGCCACCGCCGTGCCGGACGTGCCTCGTGCTTGACGTAATGCCACCGTCTTCGCCATGCCGCCTCCGCGTGCCGTGTCGTTGGTCCAAAGACGGTCCGATAAGCGATGTCGTCTTGGACCGTGCCGGATCGGCCGTCGCGGCCGTGCTTTGGGCCGGCCCACAGAGGCACGCCCAAGTGCCCACCTCTACGCACAGCCGTGGCTCTAACTACCTCCGTGCTCCTCGGGCGCGGGAGCTGATAGATATCAACTGTCATATCTTTTGGCGTTGGGACAGAAGATCATTTTTGCAAATATATACCTGACCAGTTTAGATTTGTAAAAGAAAAGAGCTACGAAGAGCTAAATAAACACAGCATTCTTGATCAACTAGCCTGTCTGACCAGTGACACTAAGAAACGGCTGGTGTGTGGACAGGATAAGTGCAACGACCGACGGCACGCACCAGGGAAAGCTTCGCGATGGTCAGACTCACGAATCTGCATGCAGCTAGCTGAGCTAGCGTGCAGATTTCTGACGTACAACTCGTCTACTCTACTGGCAAGTGGCTGGGCAAACTAAACCAAGCTGAGCTAGTGTTCTCCTTCCTGACGCAGCGTGTCGACGAGGTCTCCGTCTCCAGCTATGGATCGATCGATCAAACATCGGTCCTTCACGCTAGGTTTTTGTGCCCTCGGTTTGCCAGCACAAAATTAAGATCCTTCGCGGTGGGCAAAAAATTAGGGGTGTGTTGTGGCCCATGCAGGTCTCGAACCTGCGACCTTCGCGTTATTAGCACGACGCTCTAACCAACTGAGCTAATAGGCCTTTCGATGTGGGAAAGGAATATATATTATATATTTTATTGCATACGCGTAGCACAGAACACCGCCCATGCTACGCCAGGGAGGTCCGTGGCAAGGGCACGGGGCACGGTGAAAGATGACGATCTGTGAAACTTCGACAGTATCTACGCGACAAGAATAACTCAGTTCCCGCTGGAGAACATTGGAGCGATTTACCACTAACATCCATTATGACACAATTCTCAAATCTCAACGGAGGATACAACTGCAGTTAAGTTTACTTTTAAAGTTGGACAGAGGAAAAGGATGATTCTCAATACAGAGATGCATGCTCAAATGAAGGCAGATGAAACGCAGCCACAACAGATTTGGACCAACTTAATTAGTACACCTAATAAGAGCTGATCGGTATCTCAAAATTGATTTTCGTCTTTACTCCTTGGGAACAGCACTGGTCAGGAACTCCAAGATGCACCTCTTCAACTCCTGGAATTCTGTTTCAGATAGAGATGCTTCAACCAAAAATCTGCATAAGGTTGCCTCAGACGATTCATCATAGTCCTTCCTCCTCTTCAGTACCAAATGGCCACTGAGCTCCCAGATTGCTGGATTTATTCTCATGTCAAGGAATTCTTGGCTCGCCTTTCTGAGGGCCTGCTTCTCAGCGTAGCACTGCTCGATCGTTTTGGGGAGAGACGAATGTTAAGCTGTTAACCCACTACTAGAGTATGAACATTTTTCAGAATTAGTACAACTGAGGTTGCATTGGTATTTGGGAGTACCTGTGGTAGCAGGAAAATTCTCTTGCCAGATTCAGAGATAAGGGCATTGAAAGGTCTATTATCCTCTTGCAAGAAGATGCAGACATTTGAAACCACATCTGACAAATCCTCCAAGCTCGCCCCACCTTCAAATACAAAACCACTTACCGGGTACTGCACCAGCTGAACAATGTTCACACCATTCCCTAAGGTTGTGAGTTTCTCTGTCTGTGCCTTTTCAACTGGATATTGTACTTTCAGATAGTATGCCTGACAATCAAATTGTCAGAGTGAGAGTATAGGACACTGAAAGATTCAGGAAAAGTTCTAGTGAATGGTTAACCTGGAAGTGAAGGTGATTGATGGTTGCGAAGCCACCCAGACTGTTATAACCAACTCTGAAGAAGGGATCCCTTGCCTCCCTTGCAACATACATGGCAAGTAAGAAGCTCTCTTGATCAACCATTTGTGGTAAGCAATCCTGGATTCGAGGGATCAAAAGAACATGACAGTACCCAATTGGACTCACCTGTCACAGAGAATGGCAAAAATAAATCAGACTTCCACTCCACTAGAGTGGAAGAAACTATGAGAGGAAGACCCACTAACATTGATCAAAATGGCGCTAGGAGAAGCTGAAACAGTATGGGGAGCATCGCCAAAATACTGTGCGGAGTCATTCTCAGTTTCTTGGAATCTGAAGATCACTTCTGCTGGGCTAACTTTCATGAAATTGAACTTCTCACTGTCAAAAGGCTGGAGGACTTGGTTCATTCCAAATTCAGTCGGTCGTTTCCTCTGGTCACGTCCTTCTATTAACGTCGCCACAAAATTGTGTTCACCAGGTAGCACCTGTTGCATGATTGCAGGGGATTCAGCTAAAAGAACAAATCACCGGAAGATGTCAATGCAGTTAATTGGGGAATAATATAAAACCTTGGTCTCGCAGGAATCGATGTCATGATGAAACAAGCACCTCGCTTTGCGGTCGTCCCACTGCAATTATGTTTCCACTCATTCAGCAGTCTTTCAATTCTAGTTATCAAAGTGTGGAAAAGTTCGTCTTCCAGAGGCGCAAACACTACAACCTCTTTAAAAAGCTCACGGAGAAATGATGATAAATTTGGATTGTTGTCCTCCATGCTCAAGGAACAACACAGGTCAAAACCCTTGCTGCCCATGGCTGTTTTTCTTTCAGCTGGCAGCAGTGTCAAACCATAGAAACATCAACACTTCCTGAGAAGATGAGACGACGTTAAGAGGTTATATAGTTACATCTTTCCAGTTCATTCAATAGACGTTCTACTGTACTATAAAGTAACACAAATTAACAAATGTACCCTTTTTCTTCATCCTTCCATGTATAATTCAAGTCAATTGAACTGAAACTAAATTTTTGTGAGCAGCAGAGCAAGAACACACAGATACGTATACAAATCTTCATACGTAGCTCTCTGCCATTGCAGATGCGCTTCCCAAGCGAGCGATATAGCCCAAAAACCAAGAATAAAATTCAGATTAATCTGTTCGCACCTTAGCATCTGGGTTCATCTCAATCCAAACACCAAATTATTTCTCCATTTCAACCTCCAGTGTATCTAATCTAGCACATGATGAATTGGTGACCCATGGGGCAGTGAGAAGTCACAAAAGATCATTCTTCACTTGACTAGACTCGCAAAAGATTACAGAACCAAAGAGGAGGAAATCCAGCGTACCAAGGAAACCCCGCCGCGCGGTGCTGTTCCGGCGAGTACGCAATGCCGGGGGAGCAACCAGCGACGGAGCGAGAGGGGTGAGAAGAGGGGAGATGAACATGGAAAACGCTCCCTTTTCTTGCTGCTGGGAAAGCAAGAATTGGATCTCACTCAAAGTAAGCGTCGAAACCAGGGCTGGATTTATTGATTTGGGCAAGGTATTGAGCGAGATTGTATTCCAATCACGGACAAGACGATAAACTCAAGCGAATCCCACATCGAGGAGGAGAGAGCGATTGATTTCGACTTTCGAGTAAAAAAAAGAAGAGTTGGATCTTGTTTCTTGGGCCTGTGGAACTTGGGCAGGAAAGGAAGAGAATGAACCGCAAGTCTGGGAAGACGAAGGCGCTAGACGGGCCGGGCCGTGTTCGTCGATTCTTTTATTCATGGGCCTAGTGTACAAGCTCCACCATTGCTTGGGCCTTCTAAAAACTCAACTGTCTCTTGTGGACCCACTTGCAGTGGAACTAACTGTGAAAGCGAGAGGCTACTAATGTGAAATACTCACCATTCTGGCCATTGGTCTTTATTTTTTTAAAAAAATATCTTACTTCTGAAAAAATTGTAAAACTAGCCTCCAACCCACTGCGGAAGATGCCTTCCGCACTCCCCTTCGTGGTACAGCCGCTCCCCCGCGCCTACTCTTGCACACGCCACGTCTCCTGCTGCACCCCCTCCACGGCAGCGCCCACATTCGTGCCACCCTAGCATGGTAGGCGTTTGCTGCCGCGCTCGGCGCTGGCTCCCGCGCCCTGGCATCGTAGAATCTTGGCCTCCCGCACTCTAGCGGCGCGACAGGCGATAGGCGTTTCCTACTACGACTCTCGCGGTGGAAAAGACAGAGCTAGATTTGCAAATTTTGTTCGAAGGGAATCATTTTTAAAGGAAAAAGGAGGCTAAGGGGACTAAAATAGTGATCACTTCCCTACTATGTTGTAAGTTTGCTTAGGGAAGCTGACAAGTGGGCTCTACAGTGAGTTGGACTCACGTTGACCACCGCGACGTTCCATTATGCTGGCCAGTGGGGAGTAGGTATACCTGAGTCGAGAGTAGGAAGGGGAGACGAACCAAGGTTCAAAATCCCAGTGAAATTTTGGAAATTTCGGCTGGGGACAAGATTCAAAATACCGGTCAAATTTTTAAAAAATCAAAGTGCCACAATATTTTTTAACAAAATTCGCGAAAATCTCGGTAATTTTGACCGAATTTTAACTTTTTTTTTACCTGATTTGGGTCAGTACCTCTTAAGAATGTTATTTTATGTGATTTTTTTTGGGAAACCTGATTTTTTGAGACGTTTTATAAAAATAATAGAAGCACTGTCTGATTTTTATAAAAAATGCACAACCTTGATCATGCTTTGAAAAATTATGGTACCATATTTAGAAGCCTAGGATCATACATAAAAATTCCCAACATAATTGAACTTCATTTGTTATGTTTGAAAAATCAAAAAAGGAACATAACGAGACAATAACAGTGTCAGAATTTTAATAATTTGTTCGAGCATGATAATGATCCAAAAATTATAGGAGAGCTTAAGAATTGACTCAGGACAATTCTCTAAAAGTTTCAAAAATTCTAAAATATTTTTGTTTGCTCAATCAAATCTACGGAAATAATACACGTACTCAGCCAGGTTTTTATAGGAGGCTTAATCATCACATAAAATTTTTATGGGAATATTAGTGATGCGCCAGGACCATTTATAAAAAATTTCTAACATGGTTTAACCATTTTTCATTCGGTTTGCCGGTAATGCTTTTATGAGGACAATAGCATTGTTAGAATTTTTTAAAATTACTCAGGCTTAATCATCATCTAAAAATTTTATGAGAACATTATTGATGTGTCAGGAACATCTACAAAAAATATTAAAATTTTCTAATATGGTTTGAACCATTTGTCATTCGATTGAAATTTGTCAGAATTTTTAAAAATTTCTCAGACTGATTATCATCTGAAAAATTTATAGGAATATTAGTGATGCGTCAGGACTATCTATAAAAATTTTCTAACATATTTGAACCATATTTCATTCGATTGAAATTTACCAAGTCTTGGAAATCTCAGTTCAAAAATTTTAAATTTGAATTTTACTTTAAAAATTTTATCCGGATTTCTTTCAAAATTATAAAATCTCGCCGGAATGTTAGATTTTGGTCGCCTCCTACAAATATTCCGATAACGAAATTTAAAACATCGGACGGGACGGGGGAAGGGCGGACAGCAGGCAAACAAAACGAGGAAGAGAGGCGGCCAAAACCCCGAGCCCCCCAAACCCTAAAACTCTAGCCCGCGCCCCCTGAGTCGCCTCCCCTCTTCTCCACGCGGCTCCAGGGGTCGGAGACGAAGCCGCCGCCGCCGACATGGCGACCCTCCTGCGGCGCGCCTCGCTGCGGCGCGCCATCGCCGCCGCTGCCTCCTCTTGCCCTGAGGTCGAACTCTCCTTCTCTCTCCACTGTGTTCAAGTGTGTGCTTTTTTGGGGGTTTTGTCCCCGTGGTGTGTTCCGAGTTGAGCTTAGTGCGCCGACTCTGCCGATTGTGAGTCAGAACCCTAGTTTGGTCTCGGGGTTTGATCGTTTGCCTATGGAACCTGGGCCTTTTGGGCTCTGGTTTCTCCATTTTAATCTCAATTTCTGACTGCAAACCCGCAAGTCCGCGTCAATCTGCTATATGCAACCGAATGGCGTCGTTTTAATCACTTCCTTAGAGCGATCGATTAAGGTATCGCCTCCCTGCCTGGTATAGCCACTTGTCTTTATGAAATTGCCATTTGTTCTTACTGCGTAATATACTATTTGCTTTAGATTATCCTTTGATGGCATGCTAAATGAGTCTTATACGCTTTAGATTACTAGATTAGTCTCCACTGTCTGTCTTCAGGTTACAATACAGTTCCACCGTCTTTATCCTGCCAAGTTGTATACCAGTGTGAACTAGAATTCAAAAAATTACTGTAAGAAGTGTGATACACGCACTGGGATTAAAAAAAGGTACTAGAGATGTGATAAATGCACTATAATTCAAAAGGCGACTTTTCCTGGTGATCTCGAAAAGGATGCTAATTTGGGCCTGAACAGTTTCATCATTCATGTGAATCAATGGTCTACAAACTCTGATATGCGGTTGCTAATGCTTTAGTATTTATGCAGAGCTATAGGCAAGGGATCTGTGGCTCCACTTTTCATCGCCGAGATTTCTCATCTAAAGGTTATAGATACTATCTCTTCTTATGTTTTTGGCACATCTTTACCATATATACTGAATATTGCAACATGTGGTTCAACTGGAATCTGCTTAATTTTGTTGTTCTTATTTTTACGTGCAACGCTATACGATCATATTATTATGAAATTGCACTGCATGGTTTCTTCTTTTGCTTCCATTACGGTTCATTACCATTTACTACTACCTACTGAATCATTTACTGATTCTTCTCTTATTATCTACTTAGCCAAAAAGAAAAAGTCAAGTGGAACTGACTCCGGTGAGGAGAATCTGTCAAAGAAAGACCTGGCTTTACACCAGGCCATCGATCAAATAACATCTGCGTTTGGGAAGGGGGCAATAATGTGGCTTGGCCGTTCTGAAGGCCATAGAGAAGTACCTGTTGTTTCTACCGGGTCTTTCTCTTTGGATTTGGCATTGGGAATCGGTGGGCTTCCAAAGGTATGCTTTCCTATACAGTGACAGGGTTCTTCTAAGCAGAAGCTCTTCTGTGTTGATGTGTTTGCATCGAAACCTATGATGTGTTTGCATCGAAACCTATGATGAACGGACACGGATACGTCGACACGACACCGACACGGAATCCACCATTTTCCAAAAATACCGACACGGCTATATATATGTAAATAATAATAATCATATACATATGTATTATTCTCTATTTTTTTTACATGCTTGTCAAACTGAAATAATGTAAAGCGTAAACTAGGAACATGTACCTCAGCCTTTGCAATTTTACTTCTAAGCTGAGCAAGAGTAGGTACCTTCACCTTAGAATATGTCTTTCAATCACCATTAGTAATTTTTAGCAAGTGTACTTTGAATCTAGAGTAGCTACTAGTGCCAACATATTTGCAATACTTGCATATCCATTTCACAATTTCCTCTTGATGGACTACCCTTATCTAGAACATTAACATGGTTTCGCAATGGAGCCTGATGATGGTGTTTTGCTCTTTTCGGGTGGCTAGGGTTACCCTTTAGGTTGTTGAGCTGAGCCAGGCTGTGTCGGATACGTGTCGAACATTACAAATATTTATTTTGGCTATCTAATTGTCCAATACGTGACCGATACACACCGAGTGGCATGTTGGTGTCGTATCGGTGTCGGACACCGATTCGGCACCAAATTGACGTGCCGGTGCTACTGAGATCAAAACATCAACACAATAATGTATACTGTGTTTACACAGAACTCCCAAAAAATAAGTGTGTTCACATTTTGCTAAAGTCAACAGTCCAGTTTCTGGTGTTCTGTTGCAATGATGTATATTCTTTTGTAAAAGTGGCATGCCATTTCTTTGTAGGGACGTGTTATAGAGGTGTATGGCCCAGAGGCTTCAGGCAAGACTACTCTTGCTCTCCACGTTATTGCAGAAGCACAAAAGAATGGCGGTAAACTCCAAAATTTGAATATAATGTATATGTGCATTCTGTGCTTTTCTTTGCTCTAGCAATTGGCTAGTTACAAATAGAGAAAAAGTACACATTCTCATGTATTCTCTTTTAATCTAGATTCTAGTATGGTAACCATAATAATTAATAAGTGTGGATTTTGTAGCATGTACCTATAGTGCTGATGATGCAGTGATATTATTCGTTCATCTGCTTTTATGTAGCATTCACCAATTATGGTTGTGCTAACTTACAACTGCTTGATAGTGTGAAACTTTGTTAGGTGGTCTTGCTAATTATGCTGTGAACATATTTCTGAATGTAATGGAACAGTTTGCTAACCTGCCTATTGAACAAAAACCTGTTCAAACAATGGGCTAAAAGTTGTAATACTGAGTATTTGTTGATGTCAACTTCGCAATTATTTGTATTAGCTTGGATTAATCCACAATGTGTTTTATTGGTGACCTTGCTATCTATAAGTGATATTATCATTGTGTCCTGATGGTGAGAGTATGGAATATGAAGAAAAGCTGATTTTATGTTTACATTTTAGAGTATGGAATACGAGGAAAAGTTGGCCATGGATGGAAGCTCTTTCTTAATTTCAATTCACTTTGTTTCACTAGGAACCATAATTTTTGCTTAGCACGCGCAACCCTTTTGAAGGAGTTCAAATCTCAGTTTAAGTGCGCCAGAGTTTCTAGGCCTACTGTCTTGTAGTTTTTAACTTCAATGAAAATACTTTTCTCTGAGTTTTGGTTTTGCCATTTTTCTAGGTTATTGTGCCTTTGTAGATGCAGAGCATGCTTTGGATCCATCTCTGGCCGAGTCAATTGGTGTCAACACCAGTAATTTACTTCTCTCTCAACCAGACTGCGGTGAGCAGGCACTCAGTCTTGTAGACACGCTGATTCGAAGTGGCTCTGTTGATGTTATTGTTGTAGACAGTGTAAGACATTGACCATCTAGCCTCGTCCCCCATCTGATTTTCTCTTTTTGAGCAGTACTACTTTCTGTTTGATTACTAGTGCACTTCTGCTCAAGTTTTTAAGAGCATTGTCCTATTAGCAGTTCAAACATGCTGCTGAATCTTAATAGCTAAGACTTCCTTGATTTGAGAAGTTAGCTACACAGCTCATCTTATTTTATGATGTAGGTAGCAGCTCTTGTCCCTAAGAGTGAGCTTGATGGGGAGATGGGTGATGCACATGTGGCTCTCCAGGCTAGATTGATGAGCCAAGCTCTTCGCAAGCTGAGCCACTCTCTTTCACTTTCCCAAACAATCTTGTTATTTATTAATCAGGTATTAATAATGCTCCATTTTCTTAGAGTTTGTTGGATTGATTTATGTTGGCATGGATTTCCTTATGTGGCTCATTCGTGAAGTAAAGCACCAAATCAGCAAGCCTTATGATGGTGCCTATATTCAAACTTTAGTCCAGTGTATAATTCCACGGTGTTTACCAGAGAACTTCCAGAATTCATGCTGCTAAAGCCAAAAAAGGATGGAATTTTCTGAAGCTTAAAAAATCTTAACTGGATTTATAATTTAATCCATTTTATACAATGATGCAATTTATTCTTCTTGAATCTTTTTGTTCTTTGAGAATGAGTAATTCACACGTGCAGTCTGAGCATTTGAACATGCAAATATATCTCCATCTATACATTATATCCTGCTTATCTCCATAAAACGTCTATGTTTTGCATCCAACCTAGTCAAATCATCTTCACTTATTTTGGTTTTGTATAATTTGTATTCGTGAACACATTGTAGATCAGGTCAAAGGTAAGCACATTTGGAGGATTTGGAGGACCAACAGAGGTCACTTCTGGTGGAAATGCCCTAAAATTTTATGCTTCTGTTCGCCTAAACATCAAGCGTGTTGGTTTGGTGAAGAAAGGTGAAGAGGTAATTAACCAAGTCATATCCTTAATATGACCTGATTTATAAAATTAACCGATACTTAACATGTGGATATATGCTCACAGTAAGATTTCTTTGAAACAGAAAGGGCCATATCCACATGATATACTGAGAGCTATTTCTATTTGAATTGTATCTTGTTGTACAAAACCACTGTTACCGCGGCACGTCTAACCTCTAGGTGCATGCATATGCTGTCGATTTAAATAAATATTTAGCCATGCCATTTTATCATTTGGTGAATCAAAATAACTGACCCTACAGATTAGCTTCCACATATAGTAAGAAACATTATAGAACAAATTTTTGGAAATGACGGTTATCACTTCTGTTTGCAGATTATAGGTAGTCAGGTTGCTGTGAAGATTGTGAAGAACAAGCACGCCCCACCGTTCAAGACTGCACAGTTTGAACTAGAATTTGGAAAAGGGATATGCCGCAGTTCAGAGCTTCTTGAACTCGGATTAAAGCACAAGCTTGTTAAAAAGTCCGGGGGTGCACATTATTATTTCAATGACGAGACGTTTCATGGTAAAGATGCTCTTAAATCTTACCTTACCGAAAATGAAAGTGTTGCGAAAGAACTGGAGATGAATTTAAGAAAATTGATAGAAACTGAGGCACCTAGAAAGCAGGAGGCTGAAGGCAATTTCCTGGGTGGTTTGCCTGAAGAGACTGTCACATCTGAAACATCTTCAGAAGAGGAACTGGCAGCTGTAATAGAAGCTTAACCAGTGATGATAACTAGGAGCAATTATCCCACAGAACCAATAGTTTGGACCTTGAGGGCATGTAATGCCGTGGCAATCACATTTGAACATCCCACAGTCATTAGTGTGCTTAGAGCCTTCAGTTATTACTTACTGTGCTGGGAAGTGAGGTGGGAGACCCCAGAGGCTATGTTATGGTTGGGGCATTTGGGAGGATCAGGATTCAATTGCATGGAATCATGTATATATGTTGCATATCTGAAAAGATCCCTCGCGTCTAAGTAAGGTTCAGCAACATTCTTGACCGAATTACTTCTAGAATTTGATTTCTCCGGTTCCATTTCCCAGTGCTTACCTGATGACGCTTTGAGTAGGAATACTGAATGCGTTTGTTCTTTTGGGTGCTGCAGAGGAATACTGATCCCATGATACAGGTTCTAGATCAAACAGCCAAACAGGGGCCTCATCTGATCTGGGCTGCCCATTGTTTCTGGATCTGGTAGACTGGCACATTGGCTAGTTTATACTTGTAGGCCCAATCATTTTTTCTAGATTTCTTTACGAAGACATCTTCCCCCTCGTCATGAAAAAAAAGGAGTACCATGTCATGGCTTCTTCTCTCTCAGCAAAAGAGAAAATCATGCCTTTTTTATTTATCCAAGAAAAGAAAGTTGCATCCTTCCACGTGGCCGCTGATGCATCCAATGATTTCTTGCCAGTACTAGAATACCTTTTGTTCGTTGCGGTGTTAAAAGGTTTAGGTACCTCATGGCCTTTTATCCAAGACCAGAAGACAAGGTACTCCTCACCCCAAGTGATCATCTCTCTCTTTCGGCCATTGGTTATCCCTCTTTTAGGATTTTAGCAAGTCAACAACTCTAATGAATGTTGTAAGAGCATCGTTTATTGAGATTAGGTTACAATAAGGGTGCTCTTCCAATGCAATGGTATAAGCCGTTTCTATAAAATACCAAGTAGTATAACATCTGATGTGGAAGATGAGTTAAAGAGAGATAGAGTAGAGTTTTTTTCTCATGTCTGACACAATCCAATTGAGAAAATCGAGGAAATTAGAGATGGGGATTAGTAGAAAGGGGAGAGAGGAGGTGGGGTAGGAGCGAACAAATTAATTTAGTGGGTATTTGCTAGATACTACTTCCTCTATTCACTTTTGTAAGTCTTATTTTTTGAATGGTCTTGTTGATAAATATAAGATTTGTATGTAGATTTAATAAGGCCTTTTGTTCTATACCCGTATTTATTTTCTCTCAACCATATGCATTTATTCATTACCATCTACACAAAGTATATCTTCATCTTCCAAGACAATTAAGTGAGATCATCTAAGTCATTTTCTCTCGTACCCTTCTCAATTTTAACGCAACCTTAATCCTTGTGCAAAGTCAAATCATGTCTTATAAAAATGAACAAAGAGAGTATATATTAGGAGAGGTATCTGGAGTTATTTTCATATGATATGGTATATTTAGATAAACTATAATGCCCTAATGATCCTTTCTGTTGAGCGCCATGTGCATTATCTAATTGGGCAACTAGCCTTAGCAGCTTGTACTGCCACCTGTTCAACTAAATATCTATTGGTGAGTTCTCTTTCCTGATTGAATGCTAGTTGCAAACTTAACGACCCATAGAGGCATATATACCTGCACTCCTCGGCAAGCAATCGACAGTTCATAATTTCACCAAAGTATCTATGCAATCCTCTAGAGCAACGAAAAAAGCAAGAGAAAGGAAGAAGAGAACTTGTTAACTCATCATGATCAGTTGAATTCACCATTCCGACCAACGAAATGTTCTTGGCGGCGGCAGCAAACCAACCACAACCTGCAGGGGCAGGCAAGTTCATAGCCATCTGATCCTGATCAGAAGCACGCAATGGGTCTGACCTGGTGCTCTCCGATCTCAATGCATGAACAAGCACAGAGGCGTGCAGCCGGCATGTAGCTTATTAATTGCCATGGTTGCTGCCATCCCGGGTGCTAATTAATACAGGCCCTTGTGCTTCGCAACCACCTTAACCAATGCAAACGCCCGCCCGTACGCATCCATGGCAGTGCGGCACAATGGCCGGCTGCTGTTCCACATGAGCTGCATGCGCCTGGACCGATGAGCCTGGAGCTGGAGGCAGCACACACACTGACCCATCACCTCCATTAAAAAATGCTCTCGAGCTACGCAGAACCGGAACCGGAGGGGAACATCGTCATATGCGCCTCACATGCACCCAGGCCTGCCTCTCTTGACCAGAGGGGAGGAACCACATGATGGTATCATCTTAGTTTTATACTCCCAAACAAACATCAAGGCACTTAGTTAGGACTTAGGAGTACACATAGGTTCTCAGCCACTTCCTTCTTTTCTTTTGAGATTCAGAGTGTTGAGGGCAAGGAAAGCTGTATCTTCTATCTTGTGTATAGGTGGATGCCAAACTTCTATTTGCATGCACAGTACCGGCTTGCCCTAATTCTGTTGGTTATGCCCAACTTGAGTTTGGCCTATGTAGGGCCTAATATGCGTTACTGTGTGTGTGTTTTTTTTTAAAAAAAATCATAACATTCATTTGGTCATTTTCTGGTGAGGCTCGGAGACATCTCCTTCACACCTCAATCACCATCGATGTTTCTGGCAGTAAATAAAGCACGGCAAGGTGAAACTGAAACATTTCAAAGCGCCTACAGTCAGGGAGAGAAAAGGATCAGAAGTGTTGGGAAAAATTAAACTGGAAGGGAATTGTATAGTTCTTGTTCCGGCGGCCCAGCTGTTTGCTGCCATGCGAGGCAGTACCGTGTAGTACTGATCACACTGGAGAAGACACACACCAAGTGGCCCTCCCCTCCGTATAAGTCCTTGCAAAACCCTGAATTCGGAAGGAATCTTGACATTGCCGTAACTAATTAATTGCACATAAAACTCGTCTACAAAAAATGGCGCCCTGATTTTCAAATTAGTAGGATCAGCGCCTTATTTCGCAAAGTATTTTACGTACTGCGAAACAAAACAGATATAGCTAGCAAACACTATACTTTTGGGCTTAATTTTCCACGCAGCACAGCACAGCACAACACTGTGAACTATTATTGATCACAATCTTCGCCGACGAACGCTAATTGTAAATCTCAAGCCGACACTGGCCGTTGCAGCTATCACAGTTGCAAGCTAGAGTCCATTCTTTGATCAGTACACGTGATGTGAGGAGAGGGCAGGAGAGGAGAGGCTAAGATCGGATGGATCGATCCCATCTCGTGGAGACGTACGCCTCCGGTTTTCATGTGTGACGTGGACAGCTTAACCCGAAAAAAATAATCAAACACGATCGAGGTTGACATAAAGTTGACGGGCGAGTCGTTTGTACCATCGCTCGCTTTCGTCCCCCCGAAATATGCATAATTAAGCCATCATTCTGCCTCAGCTTAATTATATATGCTAGCTAGGCCATCTATCCGACCCCAGCCATATATACATCCCTCCTAATTTTTTAGGTCAATTATATATGTATGCACGCGTGGGGAATATGTATGCATCCAGAGAAAAATCCACTCAAAATGAGAGGATTTGAGCTTATTAGATGGCGAGCCAGGGTTACGTACCATCGGTTCGATCATGCATGGGAAGCTAAGTCAGCCAAGTTATCGTCTCAAAATGTTGATCCGGTAAATGTACCACTTTTTAGTAACAATTAAGATCGATATTATAAATAAATAAATAAAATCGAACCAGAAACCCGCAATCTCGTTGAGACACATATATAATCGAGATATGATCGATATACCTCATGTACGCCATGACCGTCGAGGTGATTTATGATCGGTCATTTTCCTCTCCCAATCAATGTACTGAACCAATCGAGGGTACGATTAGTTTGACCAAATTAAAATGCCAGAGAAATTAAGCCCGGGAATCAGGCCCTGTTGACCAATTAGCTTTTTGCTCGATCGCAGGTTTTTATTTGATCATAGTTTGATCGGATTAATGATGACAGAAAAGGTACGATGGGACGGGACGGGTTTGGTCTAATCTCCATGTCGAGCTGGCGAAAAGCTTAATATATGTATACGTACGTACGTGATGAGCTGTGTGCATTGAAGAGATGATCGCGAGAGATGCATGGATGGATGCATATATGCGTTTGTTTGATTGATTTGTTTGATCCACACGTACGTACGTGGACTTAATTAGGATCCATGCATGCGAGAAATGCCGATATACACTCAGTGAAGCTACACCCACTATGATCACCATCACTCAGCAGTGTGCAGAAAAAACTTGATCTAATTTTTGTACATCATACATTCCATTACATATACAGAGGAGAGAGGATGTCGGAGAGAGTGAGGAGACCCTGTTCAAGACATCATATGCACCGTATTTGTACTATATATTTTCTACTCCTGAACACACAAAAAATATACTCTCTGCACATCACAAAATACTCTGTACATCTCAAAAGAAAGGAGGGAATGTACTGTACATGTGCAGAGAGGTGTTCTGAGTACGCAGAAAATGCTCTGTGTACATCACAAAATGCTCTGTACATCCAAAAAGAAAAGATATTTGTACATGTACAGAGGTGTAGAGAGAGAAGAGGTAGTACATGTGTTGTACATTTACGATGCAGAGAGGTGTAGAGAGAGGAGAGGAGCGTACACGAGGACGAGATGGACGGTGAAGCAGGTGCATGGCAACGAGGTGGACGACGATTGGTATAAGCCGGAGCAGGAGCATATCGGGATGAGTACGTGCCGATGTTGGTGGCGAGGACCATAGCAGTGGAGGATTACATGTGAACTACTTGCTGGATCGAAGGAGGATGACCCTTAACTAAGGTTTTTGAAATCTCGTTTTCAGATGATATCTCGGAGGTGGCTAAAATTTAAAATCTTGTCGAGATCTCGAAATTTCAGGTAAATTATGGATAAAATACAAAAAAAAAATTCAAATCCGTTTTTTTGCACCGAGAAAACCGAAATTTCGACCGAAATTCCCGAAATCTCGGCGAGATTTGCCGAGATTTCGGTGAATTTGCACTGAGCGAAAAATAACTCAAACGACGTTGAAACTTTTTGAATTTTTTTGGAGGGTTCTGACACATCAGTGATATTCTCATAAAAATTTCAGATGATTATCAAGTCTGAATAATTTTTAAAAATTCGAACATTGCTACTGTCCTGATAAAACGCTGACCAGCAAGTTTGAACCGAATGAAAAATGGAACAAACCACGTTATAAAATTTTGATTTTTTTGCATGGTTATGATGAGTCACTAATGTTCCCATAAACTTTTCAGATGATGATCAAGCTTCATGAATTTTAAAAAATTCGGATAGTCCTACTGTCCTGGTAAAAGCCTTACCAGCAAACTTCAACCAAATGAAAAATGGTCCAAACCAAATTTTTAAAATTTTAGTGGATTTCCTGATGTATAATTAATTTCTCTATAAAAATTTTAGATAATGATAAAGCTTCAAGAATTTTCAAAAATTCTGACAGCGCTACGTCCTAATGAAAGCCTGATGATTAATATATAGATTTGCTTTAGAAATAAAAAAAGGTTTAGAATTTTTGAAAATTTTACAGACGGGTGATAAGGAAATGCTTAAGATCTCACAAAAATTTTGAATTATGATCTCACTTCAGTGAATTTATAAAATTCATACAAGGGCACTGTACCATTTATGTTCTTTCTGTTTTTGATTTTTGAAATATAACAAATGAAGTTCAATGCTTACAAAGATTTGATTGAGCAGACAAAAAAAGTTTAAATTTTTTTAAAATTTTATAAACTGGTATTGAGGATGATCACACTCGAGCAAATTTATAAAATTATCACAAGGTTACTGTCCCAATTATGTTCATTCTGTTTTTGATTTTTTTAATATAACAAATGAAGTTAAATTATTTTGATTTTTTTTTTGTATGATCATACACTACTAAATATAGTATAATAATTTTTTCAGATCATTATCAAGCTTTTATGATTTTGTAAAAATCTGACAGTGTTGCTGCCAAAATTTTAAAATGTCTCAAAATTTCGGTATTTCAAGGAAGATGACTTTCTTAAGGGTTATTGGACAAAATCCGCCATAAAAAATCAAAAACTTGTCAAAAAAACCTGAGATTTCGACGAGATTTAGCGAAATCTCGTCGAAATTTTCGAGATTACCGTAGAAATTTATTTATTTTTCAGTTTTTTTACCTCATCGGGATTTTGGCGATTTTTTTAACCTTGAGTACATGTGTACTTCTTGCCGAATTGAACTAGGATGACCCTAGCAGTGAGTTCATAATCTTCTTATTCCATGCGTGCCTAGCTACCTCTAATCTAAACTAGCTTGTAAGGAGTGGAGGAGTACGTACTCTTTTTCATTAAGGCGCCTAACTTTTACGGTTTTATGAGCTCTATCAATGTGTGTCAATGATCCAGCTAATCCGTGGGGGCCAACGTAACAGCTATATCTTCATGTGCTAGAGTGCTTGAGTAGTTAGGAGTATGTGGCTAGATCCGTAGAAAGTTGGCTGATGAACACTAATCCAAATAACTTCATTTCTTTATACTACTACATACTAGCTGTACCATACTACCATATTCTAGTCGACCCATATGTCAGTAAGACCATGATATGTGTTTGAGAGGTGCTTTCATGCTTTTTTTTTTAATTGCACAAATATTAAAACATTAACGAAGGGTAGATAGTGATTACTTGCTCATTCGCTTGCTTTAAGATTTGTGCAACTTGTATTAAGAGGGAAGCATGGAAGCACTGCTCTACGTGTTTTTAGAATCACACACTTTAGAACGGTGCATGCATGTACTTAATCAATATGAATATAGGATCATGTACTACCACAGACAAACTTATACCTAGCATAATTAATTATGAAACTATTTATATAACCATAGCATAGCACACATAAGGCTATTCTTTCTTCTCTACATGTCCGGTCCATGGGCAGATCTAGAAAAAGAGAATACAGGGATATGAACTTGTAACACTAACTCATAATTTATAACAAGATTATCGTATATTTATATATTAAAAAAATCATATGTTTTAAGTTAGAGAACGCCGATGTCACTCGACCCGATACACGGTAGATCTTCCCTGGTCCAATCATGAGAAGGACAATGCAGGAGTAAGAGTGGGTAGCACTAGCAGGCTAGGTGGCCGGGCAAAGAGCCAGAGCCGGAAGCACTGAAGCTCGTATGAGGAAATGAAGCATGCAGCTAGCGGCGGGTTAATGAACTAGCCCACGACCACACGGCCATCGAGCTTCCAACCACACGCACGAACGCAAATGGTTGTTCACTACTACAGAATGGCATATCACTATCGCTTTATTTGTGTCGGTTCTTAAGTTTTTAGAAAAAAATGATTGTGATAAATAACTTCGGAGGGGTGTTAGTAATAATCACTATCGGTTCTGAGATTATAAGTGATTGTGATGTAGCACTGGGCATATCACAATCGGTTCTCGACTAAAAAGCGATAGTGATGTGCACGGTTATCACTATCGGTTCCAACAAAAGAAGTGATAGTGATGATCACGTCCACATCACTATCGGTTCTATTGATAGAAGCGATAGTGATGTGCATATACATCACTATCTGACGAATACTTATAACAGGGGTACCCCAACGGCCCAAGGTGATCAGCCGGCGGCCTCAAGCACAGCTCAAGCCCAACAGGCCGCTTCCCACTCTACCGATCAAGCACCTGCAAGGCCACACGGGACTTCCCTTCCCGACCGACCAAGGGGAATGTCTCCGACCAAGCGGGGCTCCCGACCCCCGCCACGAGACGTCCCTTCCCGACCAATCGAAGGAAATGTCTCCGACCGAGCTAAGCTCCCGACCTCCTCGTGAGACGGCCCCGGCTCCGACCAGCGAGGCTCCCGACCCTCGCGGTCGGGATCCCCGACCGATCGTGCCAAGACAACCCTCGCCAAGGGTCGCGTGTCGAAGCCTCTACCGGACAACCGCCACGCACCCCACGAACGGGTCAATCAAAGTGACTATACAAGGCGGTGGCTCCTTCCCGGAGGGTTTAATGGTGACCAAGTCATGCTCCCATCCCATCACCGGTCACATACAAGATGCGAAGACACGCCTCTCCCGAGGCAACACCCACGCCAGCGCAGCAACGTCAACACCCGTAAGGTTCGCAGAGGGCAGGTACGCTGTTTCCCGGGGAAATACCTAACCGCCCTGACCGACTAAGCTACCGACCCATCATGAGCAAGACTGAGCGATGATTAGTCAGCAGAATGAAGGACCGAAGCTCCTAGTGTAGGTTGTCTCGTCCTCTCCCAATTCTCGATGTAACCTGCCCCTTCCTTTCGTATAAAAGGAGGCAGGAACTCCCGTAGAAAGCAGGAGAGAGCGCCATCAAACCCATCTCGCTAAGTCATTGGCACTCTCGCTTGTAAACTTTGTGCGATCATACATCAAGAGAATACAACGCCACCACACGAACTGGAGTAGGGATCTTCGGCCCGAACCAGTATACATCTTGGACTTCTGAGTCTAACCATTCAGGGAGTGGAACGCACGACCCCTTAGACTTACAAATTTACTTGCCGGTGCTCAAGCGCCGGCGGTTGGCGCGCGGTAGGGTCTTCGTGCGTCTTCATCACCATCTCCGGATTCCGCTTGCCTCCCTGATGGCATCTTTCATCACCATCTCCGGATTCCGCTTGCCTCCCTGATGGCATCTTCCACCTGCGACGGCATGGCTGCGCTGGGAAGCCAGATCCGCTTCGGCTCCCTCAACTTTGCCGTCATCTCGGCGGGAGGGCTTACGCTCATCCCGCCGCCACCGGAGTTCCGCGCCATCGAAAGCTCGGCGCCATCTCCGACGACCGCTAAGCTCACTGGGCGCCTGCGAATCCCAGCAGCCGGGCCGAGGAGCACTCCGCCACGTCTGGCGAAGCTCCGCTGGCTCGGACAGTGACCGTGTCACCGCGCAGCTCGCGACTTGTGGCTATGGCGGCTACATGCCGCCTCTATCACGAGTGCTGGAAGACTCTTCCACCACGACTCAGCTCCGACACGGAGTACCACTCGCCACGGACGGCACTCGCGAGTGCAACATGGCGCACGGTCGATTAATCATAACCCCGCGTTACGGGGCCCCATCCCGCGACCGAGGCGCAGGAGGGGGAACACCGCAGGCGTCTTGCCGAACGCGCTCAAGCCCGCGCGCCGAACTCCAGCGACAACGCGAAGAGTGGATAGGCAAAGGTCGAGCTCGACCAACTCGAGCCAACACGGAGCAGATGAGCCCGCGACTCCAGAGTGCCCGCGACGCGCGCGACGCGCGCGCGTCAAGCACACCACAAGTGGCGGAAGAATCCGACGGCCCTCGGTTCTTCCCATGCAGCGAACGTGGCGCGGCTGCGATCTTCGCCGAGGCCTTCCGAGTGGCCGACCCGGAGGCCAAGGCCACGCACTGAACCTCCGGTGGTAGAGCGCGCGCCGTGCAACACATGCAGCCTCCGCTCCTATCGCCCGGCGCCACCTCGCCACCGCCCGCACCACCGCCGGTGGGTCCGTGAAGGCGGCGCCACACCACGAGCCGCCGGGCCTCGCGCACCCGGTGCGCCGGCGCCTCGGGACGCCTCGACGTTCGTGCCACCCGAGGCGCGAAGAAAGGCGGCGGAGGCCGTCCACTCACGTATAGTGGACGGCGGCGCCACCGCCGCAGCCTCAAGCCCCGATGGTCCGGACCACGGGCCGCCGAGGATCCGACAGCGGATTTCCCGCCGATTCCGGCGCCACTAACATCGCCAAGTACACTGGGGCCACGAACCCAGGTGTCTGGCTTGAAGACTACCGGCTCGCATGCCGGGCGGGGGGAGCGACGGATGATCTCTTCATCATCCAGTACCTCCCCATCTACCTTGCGAACTCGGCCCGAGCTTGGCTCGAGTACTTGCCCGCCAAAACCATCAGGAACTGGGCCGACTTGAAGACCCTCTTCGTCGGCAACTTCTAGGGCACTTACAAGCGCCCTAGCAACTCCACGGGACTCGAAGGGTCGCAAGCACCGGCCAGTGAAACCTCCGGGATTATATCCGGCGGTTTTCCCGCCAGTGCAACGAGCTCCCCGACATCTCCGACGCCGATGTCGTGGGAGCATTCATCTACGGTACCTCCTGCAAGGCCCTGGTGCACAAACTGGGCTGTCTCAAGCCCAGGACCACCAAGGAACTCCTCGACATCGCCACCAACCACGCCTCCGACGAGGAGGCTGTGGGGGCTATCTTCGAAGGAGGAAAGGCCCAGCAAGAGCCCGGCGTCCGAATCGGATCCCCTTCCGACCGCTCCGACAAGCGGAAGCGGCATGGAAAACAGGTCCGCGAGCCCCAGGTGGTCGCCATCGCCGACCATGCCTTAGCGCAATGGCGCGACCGACCGTCGCGCTGACCACTTCGAAATTGATGGATGCGGCCGTGCGAACCACGGATTCCCGTCAAACATAAGTACGGATCTGCGAAGTCTCGAGGCACTTCCTTTCTCGCGCCCCACGACGCCACGGGCAAAGGAAAGAAGCGACCACGCCCCACGGCCGTGGAGAAGAAGGCGACGACGAGTTCCCGAACCCGACGGCGCCTCATGATCTTTGGCGGACGGCGTACTACGCCGACAAGCGTCGGCTCAAACTGCGCCACCGTGAGGTCCACACCGCGTCACTAGCCGCCCTCAATACCTCCGGTGGTCGAATTCCGGTCACCTTTGATCGGCCGATCACCCTACCACGCCCCGGTAGGAAGATACCGCCGGTGGTCGACATCGTGGGAAGAAGCGCCACCAAGGCGCTCATGGATGGCGGGCGGCCTCAACATCCTCTACGTGGAGACGCTCGACGCCATGGGGATTCCTCGTTCGAGTCTCCGGCGAGCAAGGCTCCTTTCCACGGTGTCATCCACGCGCAAGAGCCCATCCGCTCGGGCAGATCGACCTGCCCGTCACCTTTGGGGAACCAGGGAATTTCCGCACCGAGACCCTCACTTTCGAGGTTGTGGATTTCTCCGGCTCCTATCACGCCATCTTGGGGCGGCCATGCTACGCCAAGTTCATGGCAGTCCCCAGCTACGCCTACCTCAAACTGAAGATGCCCGGGCCACGAGGAGTCATCACCGTGGCATCATCTTTCCAGCTTGCCTACAATCGCGAAGCGCAGTTAGCTTAGAGCTCGCCTCGGCAGTCATCGCGTCTGCCGAGCTCGACAACCTCAGGAGGGAAGCCTCCGAGTCCGCCCCCGAGTCCAGCAAGTCGGGGGCGGGATCCTTCAAGTCCGCCGAGGACACGAAGAAGGTCGCGGTCGATCCCTGCGATCCGACCAAGACCGTCCGGGTCGGAGCCACGCTCCCCGCCAAATAGGAAAGCGCTGGCGTCGGCTTCCTCGCGCCAACAATGACGTCTTCGCATGGAGGTCCTCCGACATGCCAGAATCCAAAGGAAGTCGCCGAGCACTCCTTGAGCATCCGACCGGGCTCAAAGCGGTCGCCCAACGCCGCGCCGCTTCGACAAGGAGGCGCAGGATCATAGGAGGAGATCACCAAGCTTTTGGCTGCAGGGTTTATAAAAGAGGTCCGCCACCCCGAGTGGCTGGCCAACCCTGTACTTGTTAAAAAGAAAAATGGGCAATGGAGAATGTGTGTTGACTACACAAGTCTCAACAAAGCGTGTTCCAAGGACCCGTTCCCCTTGCCCCGCATCGACCAAGTCGTCGACTCCACTGCGGGGTGCGAGTCTCTTTCCTTTTTGGATGCCTACTCAGGCTACCACCAGATAGCACTGAAGGAGTCCGACCAGCTCGCGACTTCCTTCATCACGCCGTTCGGCTCGTTCTGCTACGTTACAATGCCGTTCGGCCTAAAGAACGCGGGCGCTACGTACCAACGATGTATGCAAACGTGCTTCAACAACCAGATCGGCCGCAACGTTGAGGCCTATGTTGACAACATCGTCGTGAAGACCAGGAATGTGCACGACCTTATTGCCGACCTGGAAGAAACTTTTGCGAATTTCCGACGGTTTCGTATAAAGCTCAACCCCGAGAAATGCGTCTTCAGGGTCCCCAAGGGGAAGCTGCTCGGCTTCATCGTCTCTGAGCGAGGAATCGAGGCCAATCAGGAGAAGATCTCGGAGATCGCAAGAATGGGCCCGATTCCTAATCTCAAAGGGGTCCAGAGGCTAGCAGGGTGCCTTGCCGCCTTGAGCCGTTTCGTGTCTCGCCTCGGCGAGCGCGGAATGCCGCTCTGTGTCGCTCAAGAAATCCGACCGCTTGTTGGACCCGGGAGGCTCAGGAAGCCCTCACCCGGCTGAAGGCCTTCCTATCCTCACCTCCAATCCTCGCCACCTGCACGAGCGAACCGCTCCTCTACATCGCCGCCACCGCTCAAGTCGTCAGTGCGGCCCTTGTGGTGGAACGAAGCGGAGGAAGGCCGTGAACTCAAGGTACAACGGCCAATCTACTTCATCGGTGAGGTTCTTTCCGAGTCCAAGGCTCGGTACCGCAGTGCGAGAGCGCGCTCACGCGGTGCTCACCGCCAAGAGAAAGCTCGCCCATTACTTGAACAAGACGCCATCATCGTGGTGACCGCATCCCGCTCGGCGAGATCGCCCACAACCGCAACGCCTCGGGAGGATAGCCAAGTGGGCGCTCGAGCTCGTGATTTACGGCATAACGTCGTCCTCGAGCGGCGATCAAGTCGCAGGCCCTTGCCGACTTCATCGCCGAGTGGACCGAAGCCCAGGCGCCACCGGTAATCGAGGACCCCGAGTACTGGACAATGTACTTTGATGGATCCTACACCAAGAACGGCGCGGGCGCAGGAGTCGTCATCATTTCCCCACTCGGGAACAAACTTCAATACGCCATCAGGTTGCTCTTCGACGCGACCAACAACATCGCCGAGTACGAGGCTCTCGTCAACGGTCTCCGGATCGCTGCCGACCTCGGCGCTCGCCGACTCTGCGTTCGCGGGGACTCCAAGCTTGTCGTCGACCAGGTCATGAAGGCTTCGGAGCCGCGAGACGCCCGTATGGTGCATCTTATCGTCGGAAGTGCGCAAGCTCGAGGAGCGGTTCAAGGGTTTCGAGCTCCACCACAGGTACAGACGCCACAACAGTGAGGCCGATTGCCTAGCCAATCTTGCCTCCAGCAAAGGGTCAGTCCCACCCGGGATCTTCGTCTACGACCTCCTGCAACCTTTCATCCAGTTGGACTCGGTGGCCGAGCGGTCTCCCGATTCACCTAGCACGATCACCCCGACCGCCGCGCGGTCGGGCGCAGACTTGGTCGGATCAAACCGCAGCGTGCTGGCAGCTGAATCCGACTAGAGGAAGCTCTTCATCAATCGTTTGACGGATGGGTCGCTCCCCCCTGACCCGACCGAGGCCCGGCGCCTCGCTCGGCGGGCAAAATCTTTCGTCCTGGTTGGCCCAGACCTTTACAAAAGGAGTCCCTCCGGGGTCCTCCGAGGTGCGTTCGGCCGACCAAGGAAGCACCGCCGCCGATATCCATGGCGGGTCTGCAGCCACCATGCTGCACCCCGATCCCTCGTTGGAAAGGCCTTTCGACAAGGTTTTTATTGGCCGACCGCCGTGTCCGACACCAAGCAGATCGTGCGCACCTGCGAAGGGTGCCAATTCTTTGCCCGGCAGACACATCTGCCAGCTCAAGCCTTGCAGACGATCCCCATCACTTGGCCGTTTGCAGTTTGGGGACTTGATCTGGTCGGGCCCTTCAAGAAAGCGCCCGGGGGCTTTACTCATCTCCTAGTCGCGGTGGATAAATTCACCAAGTGGATAGAGGCCAAGCCGATGCGTGAACGCCACGTCGGTACAAGCGACCATCTTCTTCGCGACATCATTTTTGGTTCGAGTCCCCAACTCTATCATCACCAACAACGTAACGCAGTTCACGGGAAAGGAGTTCCTCGAGTTCGCGGCGACTTCAACATCCGTGTCGATTGGGCGGCCGTGGCCCATCCGCGGACTAACGGCCGGTCGAGCGTGCAAGCGGCATGATCCTTCAGGACTCAAGCCACGGATCTTGATCGGCTCAAGCACTTCCGGCGGCGGTGGGTGACCGAGCTGCCCTCCATCCTCTCGGAGCTGCGGACCACACCCACCCGAGCGATCGGGTTTACACCGTTCTCCATGGTGTTCGCATCGGCCGTCTTGCCAGCAGACACGGAGTATGGCGCCCAAGACTACAAGCCTTCGATGAGGCTCGGGGCTCGCCCGCAACAAGGCGCCATCGACCCGGCTCGACGAGGCACATGACGTGGCCATCCTGCGATCAGCCAAATATCAACAAGCTCTGCGACGCTACCACAGCCGCCAGGTTCGAGGGCGATCCTTTAACGCTGGCGACCTGGTCCTGCGCCGGATCCAAACCAGCAAAGACAAGCACAAGCTATCGCCGCCCTGGGAAGGCCCCTTCACCGTCGTAGAGGTTCTCCGACCTGGCACCTTTCGACTCAAGGACGCCGACGGTCGCATCCTTCCGAACGCTTGGAACATAGAAAAGTTAAGGCGATTCTATCCCTAAACTCTTTTCTTTTTCCCTGGCGTAGTCTTTACCTTTATCTTTCCGAGCACCTGGTCGCCCTGCGACGCTCGGGGGCTGCCCCTTGGCGCCCCCGTTCAGGCCGCCTCTAGTCGACGTTTATGCGGGTCGGTGACCTGACTAACCATAAGGTCAATCCCGAGCGGTAACCTCTCGACCCAAGCGTTACCTCGCCCGGCGGCTATGGTTGCTAAGTAGCGCCGCGGAAGAAGGAAGTGCGAGTGGAGTGACCTTTTAGTCGATCGGAACACTCCTCCCACGCAAACTCGGCTAGCTCGCGGCTCATGCGGTCGGTGACCGACTAACCATAAGGTCAATCCCGGCGGTAACCTCTCGACCCAAGCGTTACGGCCTCGCCCGGCGGCTATGGTTGCTAAGTAACGCTTCACGGAAGAAGGAAGTGCCCGAGTGGAGTGACCTTTTAGTCAGTCGGGAACATTCCTCCCCCGCACAAACTCGGCTAGCTCACGCGCTTGTGCGGGTCGGTGACCCGACTGGTCACGAGGTCCTCCCCAAGCGGTAATCCTCTCGACCCAAGTGCTATGACCTACGCCCCAGCGGCTATGGTTCTGACACTTCGCGGAAGAGGGAAATGCCCAAGTGGAGCGATCTTTTGTCGGTCAGGAACACTCCTATCCCTCACAAGTGCGCATAACTGCTGAGTAACCAAGATTCCTATCCTCTTAGCCCCTCTCAAAGCAACCCGACCTACGCATAAGTGACCTTTGCTGTCCTTAGAGCTATGGCCGGTCAAACGTTCGCCAAAAACACAAAAGGGGCAAGGGGCGTACTGGAACTTGTTAACCTTAAAAATTGCTTGCGAGCATGATAGTCTTTACAAATTAAAAGAAGGTTAAATCTAACTGTTTCGTCCTTCCTCGAGGGCGACCTGCGGCGAGACGTGGCTGGCGACCTCCCGAGCGTACGGCTCTACCAGGAGCTCGAACCTGTCGATCTCTCCGTCGGTCCGGTTCCCGGCGACGCCACTGCTCACCACCGCGAGGTCAATACCATCGTAGTGCGAGATGGTGTTGACGGTGAGGAAGCTCCAAGCGCCGCGCCGGCAATCACCGCCTTCTCAACGCGCTCCGGAACTCGGGCTAGCGAGGGCGCCAGAGCGCTCGG
Organism: Otatea glauca; assembly: GCA_036346275.1. Classification (NCBI taxonomy): domain Eukaryota; kingdom Viridiplantae; phylum Streptophyta; class Magnoliopsida; order Poales; family Poaceae; genus Otatea; species Otatea glauca. The sequence goes on along the minus strand of CM070712.1, from coordinate 49,288,150 downwards.
GCCTGCTGCGGCTCCAAGGACCGAGGCGCGAGCGTCTGGCGGCCTGCGAAGGCCTCCGATTCCGCGGCCAGCTCAGCCCGACCGTTTTCGGCAACCTCCAGCGCCGCCAGAGCCACGTCCCACGCCGTGACCTCTTCGTCACGGGCCTGCTGGGCGTCCTTCCGTTCCTCAACCGCGAGGCCCAAGTTCTTCTGCGCCTCTGTAGATGGCAACGGCGCCAGATGATCTGAAAGTGCATCTAGGCACTTATGTTATTTTGGTGATTAATGAATGTTATTTTGGTGATTAATGACAAACACTCATAATGACAATCTATGTAAATTAAGTAAATGCTTAACTTAGTGCTTAGCAAATGACAAACCTCTAATATGATTATATTGCTATGAGACTAACTTGTTATTGCCTAGTTGAGTATCAGTCTCATCTATTTAGAGGAAAATCAAATGGGATAGTTAAGCAAAGATAAGGTATGCAATTTTGGTATCTATTCTATATTTGTTATTGCATTCCTTTCGTGCAAATGCATAGTGAACTCCAAGTAGCATGTTGATTATATATATGCACATTGGTTAATGTCATATTTATTTGTGCATATATATTCATTTGAGTTCATTATGGTATGCATGTATTAACTAGAGTTAAACTTCATATTGCTATAGATTGACTTGGTGCATGCATGTTTTATTTGTATATCTTCTCATGCAATTCTCTTAGTGAAGTTTATCTAGTGTTGGATCACATATTTACTCTTACTCCAAATATTATTTGCACATGTACAATTCGTGTATATTCTATCATGTGCTTCATTTAAGTAAAGATTGTGATCCTTGCCATGATTTAATTGATTCATCATATTGGCAATTATCTCTCTAGTGCATATAGATCAATTACATATTCATCATGATGTACTTAGTAGAGAACATTTCTTATGTCAAGTGTTTCCATTTATATTGTGCTTCTTTATATGAAACACTTGTTGTAATCAACTGCTCACAAATATCAACTTATTCATATCTATTGAGCTTTTGGGACTAATGTCTTTCATGAGTAGTTTGGAAAGAATTAGGTCCCGTCGTGTATGATGACCAAGGTATCTTGGAGGATGATCATTAAGTGAGGTCAACAAGGCGCGGTGTCACCAAGAGCCGAGGACTAAGTCAAGAGCAACTTGGCGTGGAGATCGTCAGAGAGGATGATCAAGTCAAGGTTGATAGGACGAGAGTCTCATGAGGTGAATCGAGTCGAGTTGGACGAGGCGAAAATGTCATCAATTATATGGTGAAGGTCTTCATGCATCGACATCAAGAAAGAAGACGGCAAGTGACTATGTCTAGACTTATATTATCTTTGATTTAATTTGAGTCTAAGGATTGCCGTACTATTAAGAGGGATGCGATGTCGAATGACTTTTAGATGTGTCAAGTGCTCAAGTGATCCATCCTTGTTAATCTTAGAAAGAGAGTGGTGTTGGTAGTGCCGGAAAGTGAGGGTTGTAGGTCTCTCTTGATTTCTTTGTGAAATCTGTGGTTATCCTTTGAGTTTTGGGTAGTGAGACCTTGTTATTTGTGTAGCCCTCGTTCTTAGCTTTGGGAGAGTCCAAAATCTCTGAAATCGAGTCCGAGTCAAAGTTATGCTCGTTTTTAGTCGAGCTGCTCGATCTTGATTCGGACTATCGGATCATCCGAGTATCCGGATATTCATCCGGACTCTCCGGATTGAGTCTCTCTGTTAGCCTTTCTCGGTCAATCCGAGTATCCGGATTGAAATCCGAGACTCGGATTGTGCGCAGCCTGCCCCAACGGCTAGTTTTTGGGAGGTCTATTTATAGCCCTTCCTCCCTCTTTTGAGAGAGCTTTTGGTGAGGCTTTTGGAGTGGATTTTGAGGGGCTGTGTGGGGGCTTTGAGGAGCTTTTACCCTTAGATCTAAGTGATCCCTTGTGAGAAGGGTTGGGAAGAGTTTGTTGAGTGAGATTTGAGTTGATTGAGCACTTGATTTCATCTCCAAGTTTGTTCTTCGTGAGCATTTGTTACTCTTGGAGGTTGAGGACTCCTAGGCGGCTAGGAGGTCGCCACGAGCCACCGGAGCTTTGTGTGGTTGGCCGTGGGAAGTTTGTGAAGGCGGTTCCGCCTCCGTAAGGGAAGGAATCAAAGGAGTGAAGACCGCGAGTGCATTTGTGCAACAGGGAGGAAGAGGGTTGAAAGAGACCCGGCTCAAGTGTGACCGAGCCGCCTCAGCGGAGACGTAGGATCCTCAAGGATCCGAACCGGGTGAAAAATCATCGTCTCAAGTTTGCTTCTTTCTCTTGCTTTAGCATTTGATTTTGAATCTTGAAATTGCCCGATCTACTCTTTTGTTGTGTTTGGCTCTAGATCTCGGTTTCCCCATGTACTGATGGTATTTAGATCTTTTGTATTGAAGTAGATTGTTGAAAAATTGCAAAGATTTAAAATCTCCATTGAAGTCCTCAATCCGAGTATCCGAATCCACGAACCCGACGATCCGGATAATCCGAGTATCCGGATTGAATACCGGACACTCGGGTTAGGACCCTCGGGATTGGACTATCCGAGTATCCGGATTGAATACCGGACGGTCCGGATAATCCGAGTATCCGGATTGAATATCCGGACACTCGGATTGTTCGAAACTTCGGAGATTTTATTTAGCCGCAAATTTTTATTCCGCTGCATTTAACTGTTAAAGTTTTTAATTCGCCTATTCACCCCCCCTCTAGGCAACATCCCCTGTCCTTTCATGATCACGACTTACGAAAAGTGCCCACAGAATTAAATAAGATGTTGAGACCCTTGCCGGCCGCGGAGTTCGCCAGGTTGCCGACCTCTTGCTTGACCGCCTCGTAGGAGGTCTTCAAGGAGGACAGATCCTTCGAGCGGCCTCCGCTCGAGCGGACTCGATCGGCGTCCTTAGAGCTGGTCTCGCTCGGTCCGCAGACGGTTTGACTGCGCTTGCGCGGCCCCCTGGGCGGTGGTGGCGGCATCCCTAGCGACGGTGGCCTCTGCCAAGGAGGACTCGAGCTCCGCCACCTTCATCCTCAGGGACTGGGCCCCCAGGCGCTCATCGAAGAGAGCCTTAGCGGCCCCCTCAAGCTCCTGGCGGACCTTCGCCGCCTCCGACCGCCTCACGCTCAGCGCCTCTTGAGCTAAGCGCAACTCAAGGCGCGCCGGTCGCGTTCTTCCACGCGGCGCCCGCCCGGTTGTCCGAGCAAGCCCGCAGATCTTTGCAAGGTGATGACTAACCGTTAGTCTCACCGCGGCAGCGTCGTCGAATTTTATAAGTTGGGTTCTTTCGCCAACTTACGGTGATCGACGGCTTAACTCCCCGACCATCGCGCCCAACGCTGTTGGAAGATTCGGACAAAGAGTCGCCCTTTCGGACCAGCTCCATCTCCGCTTCGGTGTCCAGAATGCCTTGCTGAAGAGCGACCCACTCGCTCTCTTCTGTTCCGCCCACCGACCCCGACTCAAGGGCCTCTCCCGGCAGCGGGCCCCTGGTCGTCTACTCGGGCGGGGCGCTACCCGTCCAGAGCACCATCGGCAACGATGGTAGGATTGGTCCCCAGGTCCTCGGCGACCTCGCTGCGGGACCTCGGTCGGCACCTCCCCCAGGGGCGAGGGGTCGGGCACCTCTGGCACCAGCGCCGTCTCGGCTGGCACGATCGCCGGCGTAGCCGCCATCTCTTCCTCCGCAGGGATGACCACATCGGACGGCGGTGTCCCCAATCGAGGCGTCGGAAGCTCCTCGCCAGCTTCGACCTCATGGGCAGACGTGCCCTCGGTCGCCAGCACCACGATCGGTGCCGACCCGATCGGCGCCTCTGGAACCTCCTGCGGCGTTGTCCCTTGCGGAACCGCCACGGGACGCGCCACGGTCACATCAGTATAGGCGCTGCACGTGGCAAAACTCTAAAAAGCGGTTCGAACGGCTTTTCTGCAAAAATGTTTGAACAAAAGAAAAGAAGTACTTACTGAGCCGAGCGGGTGCGCGGCAGGCGCGCTCTCTTCATCGGTCCCCCTCCGAGGGGCAGATCTGCCGGTCGCTTCCTAAAGTCGCCTCCACCGGAAGGCGCGACGATGGCGGCGACCGCACCTCCGCCCGAGGCCCTCGGCGCGGTGCACGTGGTGTTCCTTCCGAGTCCACGGCCGGATCACCGCCGGTCGGCGGTGAAGAAACCCACAAGACGCTGCGTGATCGGGGTGCTTCCACTGCTGTCGGTGGAGGTTGCACCCACAGCAGTGGCCTCCGACACGTCCTCGCCGCGCGCGGCCCTCGCCACGACGCTCCTTCTTCTTCTTCTTCCTCCTCTCCTCCTTCCGCTTCTTGCGGGAGGAGTCAGCGCCGCGTTGACCTCGCCGCCGCCTCACCTCCTTGTCTCCCGGAGCGGTGCCCGGAGGACATGCCCAAGAGTCCCTAGAAGATAAAAAGCCACAGTCGGACCAGCGTTAACGCAAAGAAAAGAGGGCGGAAGAAGTCCGGCCGACCTACGATTTGGAGGGTGGGCGCCGAGAATGGCTCGGGTGGCCGCTGCGCCTCCGTGGCGCTTCCTCCCATGACGGCGGCCACCCGGGCCGACCTCCGTCGCGGCCAGCTCGGGCTCCGCCATCCTCATCCGGTCGGACGCTCCCTCGTACCGGAACAGGGGGCGGGGTCTGTGCGCGAGAGGTTGCACGCGCATCCCCATGAAGGCGCGCACGACCACGTCCCCGGTGAGCCCTTGCCTCCTTAGGGCCCTGATCTGCTCCACGATCAGGGCCACCTTGTTCTTCTCTCGCTTCTCGGCGCCCGGCCCCCTCCTCCCGCCACGGGAAGTTTGCCGGTGAAGGGCGGGGCGCTGTCTCCGACGTTCTGAGCATAGAACCACTCAGAGCGCCACCCCTTGTTGGACGACGGCAGCTTGACCTCGAGGTACTCCGTGCTCCGGCCGGACCGAAGCTGGAGGGCCAGGCCACCAATGGGCGCCGCGGCGTCCGTCGGCTTGTCCTTCCAGAGCCTCGCTTGGAAGAAATGCCTCCACAACGCCCAATGCGGCTCGATTCCCAGGAAAGCCTCGCAAAGGGTGATGAATATGGCGATGTGGAGGACCCCGTTGGGGTTAAGATGGTGCGCCTCCGCTTTGTAATGGAAGAGCAGCCCCCGGACGAACGGGTGCAACGGCAAGCCGAAGCCGCGCTCGAAGAAAGAGGCAAGCACCACGACCTCGTCGTCCCCCGGCGAGGGGGCAGCCGCTCCCGTCGGCACCCTCCAACCGGAGAGATCTTGCGCAGGGAGGAAGCCCTTCTTCACCAAGCCAAGCGCGCGACTGGTCTGGGCGGAGCACTCCGGCCACGACATCTTTGCGAAAGAGGCGACGGAAAGGCGAGGAGAAGAGAAGGCTGAGTTTTCTTTTCCTTGGCTCTTTGTTGATCCTTTTTTGTCTTAGGGACAGGAGGCGAGGAAAGCAAGCAAGCGTAACTACTCAAAGCGCCCCGGCAACGTATATATAGAAGATGAGCAGGCGCCGACCGAACAGGCGCCCCCTCGAGTGAAGCGTCGTGCCCACTCACGCCAGCCTGGTAACTCCCAGTTTCCAATTCTACTCCGCATTTAATCCTGACAAAACGGCAGAGCCATAAAGCCGCCACCCACAGGCGGCGGCCCTAACCTCTCGGTCTCGCCTTGAGGCCGGGACGGTTGCTCCGGCACGCGCGAGAGACCCAGCGGGCGCTGCGGCCAGAAGCGGCAAAAGCTCCGTGGCTTGCGCGGGGCCCCGCTAAAGGCTGCGGGTTCAAAAGGCCTACCCACCGGATAGGCGTAAGGCCGCCCAGTAAACTTGAGCGAGGGCAAGTATGAGGTGAGCCCCACGGTGGGCCCTCGGTTAGGTCGGTGACGACCCAATCACCTCTACGCGTCCGAGACCATACTTCATACTCTCCCGGAGCTCATCGATGAGCGGCGGCCGGTGTGCCACAGGTCGCGAACGACCCGGGGCCCATCTGGATTGAGTAGAAAGGTTTTTATGGGTCGCCCCACAGCAGGGCCAGGACACCCTACTCTGGGACCGTCCGCTCGGAAGGGTCCCCCTTGGGCGGGACCTCCCAGGACCCACTCGGACTACCTATTATAAGCTCCACTAGCACGGCGTTCAAACCAACGCGGTAAGCGCAGGCGTCGCTCACCCTCCAGTCCCACACTGCGGATGGGGTATACGTGTGGGATAGGCGGTGGCCACTCCTCTCGCAGACTCCCTCGCGGATGAGGACTCGGGATGGATGCCCTACGTCCAGCTACGACGTAAAACGAGCCTACGTCCAGCTACGACGTAAAACGAGCCTACGTCCAGCTACGACGTAAAACGAGCCTACGTCCAGCTACGACGTAAAACGAGCCTACGTCCAGCTACGACGTTAAACGAGCACTCGGACACCCGAACCTCGCGCAGAGGCATCGCGGTCGTCCCTGCCGACCAAGGCACGGTCTAGCTACGACGTTAAACGAGCACTCGGACACCCGAACCTCGCGCAGAGGCATCGCGGTCGTCCCTGCCGACCAAGGCACGGTCTAGCTACGACGTTAAACGAGCACTCGGACACCCAAACCTCGCAGAGGCATCGCGGTCGCCCCGCCGATCAAGGCACGGTCTAGCTACGACGTTAAATGAGCACTCGGACACCCGAACCTCGCGTAGAGGCATCGCGGTCGTCCACGCCGACCAAGGCACGGTCTAGCTACGACGTTAAGCGAGCACTCGGACACCGAACCTCGCGCAGAGGCATCGCGACCGCCCCCGCCGACCAAGGCACGGTCTAGCTACGACGTTAAACGAGCACTCGGACACCCGAACCTCGCGTAGAGGCATCGCGGTCGTCCCTGCCGACCAAGGCACGGTCTAGCTACGACGTTAAATGAGCACTCGGACACGAACCTCGCGCAGAGGCATCGCGGTCGTCCCTGCCGACCAAGGCACGGTCTAGCTACGACGTTAAACGAGCACTCGGACGCCCGAACCTCGCGCAGAGGCATCGCGGTCGTCCCTGCCGACCAAGGCACGGTCTAGCTACGACGTTAAACGAGCACTCGGACGCCCGAACCTCGCGCAGAGGCATCGTGGTCGTCCCTGCCGACCAAGGCACGGTCTAGCTACGATGTTAAACGAGCACTCGGACGCCCGAACCTCGCGCAGAGGCATCGCGGTCGTCCCTGCCGACCAAGGCACGGTCTAGCTACGACGTTAAACACAAGGCAAACTCATTACAAAGACATCCATAAAGGAAAAAGAGATTTCATTATAGGCCAACAGGCTCAAACTTTACACAACTTTGCAATATAGTACTCGACAGATACAAGAATAGTTACGCTACACTACGGCAGGACCTCCTCCGCGCCAAAGCCTTTTAACATCCGTGACGGCATCGGCGGACCGCGGCATGTTGGTAGGCCCTTGCTCGGTCGACGGACGGCCGCGCGGCCGCGGAGCGATGCACGCCGATGCGCTCCCGCTGTTCGGCGACATCGACGCAGCGCGCACCAACTGATCGGCGTCCTCGTGACATCGCCTCTAGGAGGGCCCCTTGCTACCTCGAGTCTCGGGGCGACCTCGGCGGCAGATCGGCGGCAAAGAAGCATCACGGGTGCAGCTTCTTCCTCCGGTTCGCCATCGCTGGTCGAACTCACCCAAAGCTCACCAAAGGGTCTTCTTCTTCTACCCGACATCATCACCAAAACCGAAGACTAAAGGTGCCCGAAGCCATATCAAGAAAACAAAAGGATTCTCGTCTAAAGGTTTATCCTCAAACAAGCCATAGCGCCCTTATATACCCGGACGGAGGAGGTTGAACGTCTCTGAATGAATGCAAGCATCGGAAAACGGCGCCCCACCGTAACCCGGCGATCCAAAAGACGAGCGGCGGCGCGCGCGATCGCGCATGCGGCAACGAGGTAATTCAAAGCCCGTGGTTGAATGCCCAGGCGAAATTCGGGGCAGCCGTCGGATGCGTTGGGGCACACCTAGCACAAATCGTTTGACCTAATCGGACGGGCCGACCACTCGGGCCCAGTCACCATTCTCATCCAAGATCAACCCCCGACCGAATCTGCCGAAATCACTAGGGGGTTCGGGGGCTACTGACGAATACTTATAACAGGGGTACCCCAACGGCCCAAGGTGACCAGTCGGCGGCCTCAAGCACAGCTCAAGCCCAGCCGCCGCTTCGACCCACTCTACCGACCAAGCACTGCAAGGCCACACGGACTTTCCTTCCGACCGACCGAGGGAATGTCTCCGACCAGCGGGGCTCCCGACCCCGCCACGAGACGTCCCTTCCGACCAATCGAAGGAAATGTCTCCGACCGAGCTAAGCTCCCGACCTCCTCGCCGAGGCGGCCCCGGCTCCGACCAGCAGGCTCCCGACCTCACGGCGGTCGGGATCCCCGACTCCGATCGTGCCAAGACAACCCCGCCAAGGGCGCGTGTCGAAGCCTCTACCGGACAACCGCCACGCACCCCTAACGGGGTCAATCAAAGTGACTATACAAGGCGGTGGCTCCTTCCCGGAGGGTTTAATGATCGACCAAGTCATGCTCCCGACCCCATCACCGGTCACATCTGAGACGAAGACACGCCCTCTCCCGAGGCAACACCCACGTCAGGCGCAGCAACGTCAACACCCGTAAGGTTCGCAGAGGGCAGGTACGCCGTTTCCCGAGGAAATACCTAACCGCCCTGACCGACTAAGCTACCGACCCAGCATGGGCAAGACTGAGCGATGATCAGTCAACAGAACGAAGGACCGAAGCTCCTAGTGTAGGTCGTCTCGTCCTCTCCCAATTCTCGATGTAACCTGCCCCTTCCTTTCGTATAAAAGGAGGGTGAACTCCAGAAAGCGAGAGAGAGCGCCATCAAACCCATCTCGCTAAGTCATTGGCACTCTCGCTTGTAAACTTTGTGCATTCATCTGTACTGAAGAGAATACAATGCCACCACACGAATGAGTAGGATCTTGACCGAACGGTATACATCTTGGACTTCTGAGTCTAACCATTCAGGGAGTGGAACGCGCGACCCCTTAGACTTACAAATTTACTTGCCGGTGCTCGAAACGCCGACACTATCGGTTCTAAGAAAAGAAGCGATAGTGATGTGCACGTGATCATCACTATCGCTTCTATAAAAAGAACCGATAGTGATGACCGTGCACATCACTATCGCTTCTCGAAAAGAACCGATTCTGATGTGCATGTGCTCATCACTATCGCTTCTATAAAAAGAACCGATAGTGATGACCGCGCACAGCACTATCGCTTCTCTAAAAGAACCGATTCTGATGTGCACGTGCTCATCACTATCGCTTCTATAAAAAGAACCGATAGTGATGACCAGCACATCACTATCGCTTCTCGAAAAGAACCGATTCTGATGTGCCTCGCTAGGTCATATATACAACTCGCGCTGATCTCTTCTCTGTTGTTGCTCCAAAGGAGATTTCTCCGCCGCCACCCGAGAAAACAACTCATATTGTGTGGTTGGAAGCAATACTTGGGTGAGAAAATTTGAAGTCCTCATGGGTGGGTATTAAGAGGGCAAATTTGAAACCCTATCTTGAGGAGATTCCCCTTGTTTTGTCCTCATTTGCGGTTTTCTTCAAAATGTGAGCAATTCTTTAAACCCCTTCAATTTTGCACTAGGTAATTTCGATATGTCGTGAATAAAGTTTAGGTTGCACTGGAATTGTGTACGTGCTTTCAGATTTCACACTCTTTATTTGACAAGCACACATCTATTTAATTATTGTAGTGCTCTCATGTTAATATGGAATTATTGTTGCTATCATGTAATAAATGTTAAAGTCTAGGTCATGGAACCTACGTCTCCGTTCGAGGATGCTTGTTTATAAATATGTCGAACGAAATGGCATATTTATAAGCGAGCAGTCTCGAATTGTCCACATTTTTGGACAGTTCGAGGATATGTGGTTCAGGCAAGTTCCTGAGCTGTGTTGTACAACTTCAGAGTAGATTTCGGTAGCGTCTCCCTAGTGTTCTCCATATGCACACCCCTCTTGACCTGTTATCGAGACATGTATATGGAGAATAGCGGGGAGATGCTGTCGAAATTTTCTTTGAAGTTGTACAACGGCTTAGGAACTTGCAGATAGGTGATAAAGTTTATTATTAGTAAGCAATGCCACAATGAGAAAAGTATATTGTAGCTGAGATGATTTTTTTACCAGCGATTAGAGCTAAACAACTGAATTTCTGCTTGTTAAATACATTAATTATTTTTTTGAAGGAAAGCCCTAAATATATATTGAAATAAACACCTTATGTTATAACTTTCAAGTTTCAACTTTAGAAAACTCAAATAACATTAGATAAATCATACGGAGCATTTCTTTAGTTTTGCATGACTTTAGTAAAACACACTGCTATGAATACTGCACTTCATTTAACAATTGACCATATGAATTGGACCATATATGGAGCTGTTGTCCAGCAATTACATATAGTGTAGTCTCAATGTGATGTACAATCTATATAATTCTAAGACACAGAAATGAGGCTAAGCTACATGAAATCATTTTTGGAAAATTTCAAAGAATTTGGACATCATTTGAGAAAGTTTTGACTTTTCAACTATTTAAGGAAAATTCATGCCTAGAAAGTGAATTTTGGCATATTTTTTCAATGCTAACTCTTTTATTCAAAATTCTTTTCGGAAAAGATTTGTAGTATCTCAAAGTATATTTTTGCAAAATTTCAAATAATTCCAACTATATTTGCAAAAGTTTTTCACTCTTTGATCTAATTATGAAAATTTAGACTTCATGGTTTGTCTGAAAAGGTAATAGTGCAATGAATTACATTTGTGTCGGTTTTTCTGAGAACCGATAGAGATAATTATGTATCAGTGTCAGTTTTATTTACAAAAGCGATGCGGCTATTGAAGCATCATCAATGTCGGTTTTATTTATAAAAGCGATACGGATATTGAGACACATCAGTGTCGGTTTTCTTTAAACAAGCGATACGAGTATTGAAGCATCAGTGTCGGTGTTACTTAGAAAAGCGATACGGATATTGAAGCATCATCAGTGTCGGTTTTATTTATAAAAGCGATACGAATCTTGAGACACATCGATGTCGATTTTCTTTAAAAAGCGTACGGATATATACTAACATCGATTGTCGGTTTTATTTACAAAAGCGATACGGATATTGAAGCATCAGTGTCGGTTTTATTTGGAAAAGCGACAGGGATATTGAAGTATCACTATCGGTTTTGTATGTGAAGCGTCATCGATGAGACACATCGATGTCGGTTTTTATGTGAAGTGATCTCGACGAGTAACATCGATGTCGGTTTTTATTTGAAGCGATCGATACGAAAGCATCAGTGTCGGTTTGTTATGTGAAGCGATACTGATATGAAAGCGATAGTCTCCCTCGATTTTAGTCCCCCATTTTATTCCCATTCGCTCTAGCTAGCTCGACGCCCGCCGATTCCTTAACCCTAGCTAGCTCGATCGACGCTGCCGCGGTCGAACGCGGCGCCACCCGACGCCCGCCCGCGCCGGCGAACGTGGTGCCGCCGACGCCCGCCCGCCTCGCCCGACACGCGCGCCCGGCGGCGAACGCGCGCGCCCGCGCCGCCATCGCTGGCGAACGCGGCGCCGCCGACGCCCGCCCGCCGCCTGGCGAGCAGCGCCGCCGACGCCCGCCCGCCCGCCCGACTTCGGCGCCGCCGCCTCCCGGCGAACAGCGCGCGCCGCGCCGACGCTTCGCTGCACGGCGAGCGCGCGCCGCTCGGCGCCGCGCGCGCGTCGCCTCCGGCGAGCAGCGCGCGCCGACGCCCGCGCCGCCCCGGCGAACAGCGCGCCGCCGACGCCCGACGGCGACGCGCCGCACGCGACGCGACGGCGCGCAGCGCCGCGCGGCCGCGCCCGCCTCCGGCGGCGAGCGCCGCGCCGACGCCCGACGGTAAACTTCGATGATTCAAAACTATATAATGCCCTAGATCGGGCTTGTGATAATGAACTAAATTAACCGATTAAATGCGGTAATGCTTACGATAATGAACTAAATTAGCTCTATGATTCAAGCTTGTGATCTCTTTTCCAAATTCGAACTATATAATGCCCTAGAGAATAGCAATTTGGAGTGGTGCGGACTTTCTTGGTTTGATTTACGGTTGTGGCATTTGATGGCGTGCGAAGCGGTGATCAGGAATGAAAATAGTTCTGGAACTGTAATACTCTGATGACAGACCACTAACAATAAAATCTGATTCTTAGAGAACAGCTCACAGCTATCCTATTCTATGTAGAAATCTGATTTTGGTTGCGATAAGTTTAATTTGTTATGGACTTTTAAATTTATCCTGTTGGTCCATATAAAGTTTGTTCCTTTTGGCTTTCTAGAACTGGGGATCTGTAAAATATTGTCATTACTCCGTCTTCAATATCGAATCTTACAAATAAATGCTTTGCAGCATAAAAAACTTTCCCTATTAATTGGATCAAGAATTCGATATTTATAGGACAAGACTATTGTAGAAAGGATCTATACATAGTAGAAGATGTTGTTATTCTTCTGCTTCACAGAGCTTTGGGTCATCAGTCATCACAAATCCAACCATAAGACAAGAAGTGGACTAGCTCTATCCCTTGACGGAAGATGCCATGTTCCTGTGCCTCTTCATTGACATTTGATTATATGTTGAAGATTCAGTATGGCTTTGTGTTCTGTAAGATCTTATATATTGCTTGTAGTATACGGTAGGAATGTTCTGTAAGAAAACAACTTCATTAATCAATAACATTAGTTCAGAAAAGATGCTAGAAGAGGCCCAAAACCTTGATCTTTTCTTTATCCTAACTGAAATCACTAATGCTCATTTATGTTACTTTATGTACTTAAATTTTCTTCTGCTGGAGCCAATGGGAGGGCAACAAGTCATCACCAAATAATAGTGGTGAGAAGGAAAGACGCCTTTTCTTGTCCTGTGGAGTCCCCTTTCTTGTCTGTCATTGGTTGAGAAAGTTGGCAAGCAAGAGTGTCTTATCTCTTGTCTCTTTGCATCATCATCACCACCATTGATTTTTCTCACTTGTGCGAAGGAGAAAAAGGCGACATGGCACTAGCCACACTCTAGTTTGTGGATTGTGAGAAAGAGAAAGAAGAAGGAAATACTAGTAGACTAGTAGTAGCATGATATTTTTTTCTTTCTTTCTTTTTGGCCTATTTATAGAGCCACAAGTTCAGGAAGCTTCTACACGTTAGGTCTGGAGGAATGGAAAAGAAATGGATAGGCATTACAAACTTGAGTTTTCTGATCGAGAATCCGTTGATTTTGAGTGCATGATTGAGGAGGTGGTTGGGGACGAACAATCTGATGAAATGGTGGTTTGGTTAACTTTTACACCTGCCATTTCAGAACTACAAACATGGACAAGTCTATTATCAAGAAAAGGATTTGAATGAAGGCATGAGGATAATTAGGTGCATTAGTATAAACCAGAAAAGGAAAATAGATAATGCAGATGTATCAGACTGGAAGTATTTTGGCTCTGCATGTGATAGTCATAACAATCATGACAAGAATGAGTAAGCTAAATGGGATTGCATTACTTCCTTGAGACTATATGTTGATGTGTTCGATTATATAACTTTATAAAACTGGTTTGGTGTCGTTCCGGAATGAGTTATTCTATTAATACATAGAGTTTACCTTCCAATTTTGCTATTATATCATTACTAGTGTTACTAAAAGTTGTACCTCATTGCAGGATAACAATTGATAAAGAAAAGGTGGTGATTTTTGACACTGGTAGGGGAATGGATGGTTTAGATGAGAATTCTATCTCTAAATGGTATTGTCCTGAGATTAAATTTGATTATTAAAAATTTGTCTCGTCATTTTTCACTCTGAAATATGCTGGGAGAAACAAGGGAGTGGAGAATGCGTGTGTAGATAATAATGGGATCCATGAAACAATATTAATAATATATGTCAATGTGATATATATCAGAGGAAGTGTACTGATTGTTAAGCATGTTTGTGTTGTATATTGTGAACCTATGATATATGTGTTGTAATTAAAGTGTTTGTGTTCTATGAATGTGATATATGTATTCTGTGTTCTGTACTGCGAATGTCATATATATTGTGCATACTGTTTGATATGTGCTTTTTTGGAGAATTTGCAAAAATGGCACACCCCAATGGGTCATCAGAATTGGTTCTTTTAAGCAAGCGATTGTGGTGACCACATCAGTAGAATCGGTTCTTTGACGGAAGCGATTGTGATAACCATACCATTACAATCGGTTCTTCGCAGCAAGCGATTGTGATGATCCATCATTAGAATCGGTTTTTTGAAGGAAGTGATCGTGATGACCCCCTCATTAGAATCGGTTTTTGTGTGGAACCGATTCTGGAAACCACGTCATCAGAATCGGTTCCACATAAGAACCGATTCTGATGACCCCTTATCAGAATCGGTTCTTTGAAAGAACCGATTCTGATGACCCCTTATCAGAATCGATTCTTTGAAAGAACCGATTCTGATAATATGGTCATTAGAATCGGTTTCACCTAAGAACCGATTCTAATGAGGCCTTATCACAATCAGGCCAAAACCGACTGTGATAGCTCCACCACATCACTATCTAAAGACTTCGTATCGCCACTTGAACCGACTGTAATGACAAAAAAGAACCGATTCTGATATACAATTCTGTAGTAGTGGTTGTTAATCTTAGATTAAGCTAATACATGAATTAGCCTAAGCATGAACACAAAAATAATGTGTAACTTAAAACGTTATATTAAACTGATCTGAAGAAGATGAAGACATCATTGGAGATTCGGTTGGTGTAGGTCAGCGAAGGTGAGGGCACCGAGATCCTTTCGGTGATAGTGAGGGTCTTCGATAGCCTCACGTCAACCTTAGATCGGATGGGTGTGTTGGGATCGCTGGCAAAACTCAAGATGTTCTTATATCTTTTGAGTGCTGGTCTCTCCCTTTTAAATCTGGCGCTAGCTATCGGGACCAAATCAAATTATGTTGAGAAGCTCCCGATCAGAGCCCGTGATGATGGGCCTAGCCCCAAAATTTCGATCTGTTAGGTTCAAAAGCTGAGATCACAACTAACATTCTCCCACTGGATCGAAAGGCTAATATCATAAATCCACACTCAACAGAACAGCACACCAAGATAAAGTATTACAGCGGTTAATAAAGGCACCGCTGAAACTCCAGTATATATAGTGCATCATTCTAACTTGATAGGATAATTACTTATTCTTAACGGGAGTTGATTTTGTTCTTATGGTCTCGAAAGAGATAATCCCATGCCGGCAACATGCTCTTGAAAGAGACTGGGTGGTAAGCCTTTAATAAGTGGATCCGTAAGCATAGACTTGGTATTTATATGCTTAACATCAATTGTTTGATCTTGGATTCTATCTTTCACAATATGATACTTAATGTCAATGTGTTTGGCAGCACCACTTGACTTGCTACTCAAATAGAAAACTGCAGCCAAATTATTGCAGTATATAGGTAGTGGTTTAGATATGTTGTCTACCACTCTTAATCCTGGGATAAAGTTCTTAAGCCATACAGCCTGCCCAGTAGCCTCATAACATGCCACAAACTCAGTTTGCATCGTTGATAATGCAGTAAAGTATTGTTTGGAGCTTTTTCACGAAATAGTTCCTCCCGCAAGTGTGAAGATATAACCTGATGTGGATTTTTAGTATCAACACAACCTGCAAAGTCAGCGTCCAAATAACCTACAACCTCAAGGGTATCAGACTTCTTATATGTGAGCATGAAATGCTTAGTGTCCTGCATATAATGCAAGGCTTTCTTAACAGCTTTCCAGTGGTCTAGCCCTGGATTTAATTAATATCTACCAAGCATTCCGGTTACAAATGATAAATTAGGGCGAGTACAAACTTGAGCATACATAATGCTTTCGACAGCTGAAATGTAAGGAATCCCCTTCATCTGATCAGCTTCTAATTGATTCTTTGGACATTGGAATGTTCCAAACTTATCGCCCTTAACAATAGGAGCAGGCGTGGTAGAGCAGTTATGCATATTATATTTTTTAAGCACTCTTTCAATGTATGCCCTTTAGGATAGGCCTAATACTCCTTTGGACCTATCTCGGTGAATCTCAATACCCAAAATATAAGAGGCATCACCAAGATCCTTCATGTCAAAGTTAGCGGAAAGAAATCTCTTGGTCTCATACAGCATATCCTTATCACTGCTAGCCAATAAGATATCATCCACATAAAGTACTAAGATAGTAAATTTGCTCCCCTTAGTCTTAATATATATGCAATGTCCACTTCATTTTCTTTGAAACCAAAATTTCTTTTGGTCTCATCGAACTTAAGGTACATTGTCTAGATGCTTGTTTTAGTCCATAGATGGATTTCTTAAGTCGGCATCCCATATGTTCCTTGCCTTCCACGACAAAACTTTCCAGTTGAGTCATGTAAACATTCCCATGCAAGTTACCATTAAGGAATGCAGTTTTAACATCCACCTGATGTAGTTCTAAATCATAATGAGCAACAATCGCCATGACAATTCTTAGTAAATTTTTCTTTGAGACGGGAGAGAAAGTATCAACATAATCAATCTCCTCTTTGTGTAAACCCTTTTGCTACAAGCCTTGCCTTGAATCTTTCAACATTTCCTTTAGAGTCGTGCTTAGTTTTGTAAACCCATATACAGCCTACTGTTTTGACTGCATCATGAATTTCTACCAGATCCTAGGCGGCATTAATGCTCATAGACTTTATTTCATCCTGCATGGTCTCAAGCCACTTGAGTGAATCCTTAGTCATCACGGCCTCCTTAAATGAGGTGGGATCGTTTACCTTCCTTATGTCATTTACATCTTCATTCATGTATATGACATAGTCATTCGGGATGGCAAATCTTCTGTCCTGCTGTGATCTCCTTAGTAGTTCATTAGTTATCACAGGGGCCTGTTGAGGCTCATCATTAGGTGATGTGTTGTTATTCCCAGAATCCTCAAGTAGTGGCTCAACTCCAGGATTCTCAGCTGGAGGTGTAACTGTATGAGGTATGGGAAGGACAGTCTCTTGGATTATCGGTAATGGTACATAAGTTCGAATCTCCTCAAGATATATTTTCCTAGCCTCTGAGCTCCCACTGATTTCATCATTCTCTAAGAATACAGCATGTCGGGTTTCTACAAACTTAGTGATACGATCTGGACAATAAAATCTATATCCCTTAGATCTTTCAGGATATCCAATGAAATGACAACTTACTGTCTTAGGATCTAATTTTCCAATATGTGGATTAAAGACTTTAGCTTCAGCAGGACAACCCCACACACGTAAGTATCTTAAACTCGGTTTCCTCCCAATCCATAATTCATAAAGTGTCTTAGACACTGATTTACTGGGGACCCGATTAAGTATATGTGTGACTGTCTTTAATACCTCAATCCACAAACTAATTGGTAAACTGAAGTAACTCATCATGCTACTCACCATATCCATAAGGGTGCGTTTACGTCTTTTAGCTACTCTATTTTTCTGAGGTTCACCAGGTGTTGAATATTGGGCTATTATGTTATTTTCCGATAGAAACTTAGAAAGTGGACCAGGAATTTATCCATAAGGAGCGTGTCTCCCATAATATTCTCCTCTACAATCTGATCTTAATACCTTAATCTTTAAATTATGCTGATTTTCTACTTTAGCCTTAAATATTTTAAACTTAACGAGTGACTCAGATCGATCACGAATGGAAAAAATATAACCATAGCAGGAGAAGTCATCAGTGAATGTGGTAAAGGAGTCATACCCATCCACTGAAGTTACAAGAAATGGTCCACATATATCAGTGTGGATTAATTCTAAGATTCATGTGCTTCGTGTGGCTCATTTCTTAATTTGTTTTACATATTCTCCCTTAATACAATCAATACAGTAGTCTGAGTGAGAGAAGTCTAATGGGTGGAGTATCTCTTTCTTAATGAGACATTCCATTCTCCCCTTCGAAATGTGACCTAAATGACAGTGCCACAATTTCGATGAAGTCTCATCACCTAAACTTCTCTTTCGCTTAATGGTGGCATCGCACACATTCATTAACACAGGGAATTCAGAGAAAGGAAGCATATAGAGTTTGTCTCGTCGAGTTGCGAGACCAATATTATTAGAATTAAAGCTTACAATGCATTTATTATTCCCAAAAATACAAATGAATTCATCATCATCTAACAAAGAAACCGAAATAAGGTTCCTCCTTATGGTAGGAACATAAACAACATTATTAAAATGAAGGGTGAAGCCACTATCTAATGCTAATGGTAGTATACCAATGGCTTCAACTTCAGCCTCCTTTTCATTTGCAACTCTAAGGCTTCGCTCCTCCTTTCTTAGTGTCCTCACGGTAAGAAATCATTGCAATGAATTAGTAATGTGCACAGTGGCACCAGAATCAATCCACCAGGTATTAGGGGAAAAATCAGCATAAAGGGTTTAATCAACAGTAGAAATTATGTCGTTACCCTTCTTAGCGTGCCACTTCATGAAGCCTGCACAATCCTTCTGAATGTGCCCACTGTTTTTGCAGAAGCGCCAGATGGGCCCATAAGAAGAAACAGAGTTAGGTGCAGTAGGGGCTTTCTCCTTCTCCTTTGGCTTTGTTTTGCTTGATTCAGCCTTGGGAGAGAAATGCGGCTTCTTCTTAGACTTAGTATCCCCTCAGAATTTTCTTTTGCCATGACCAACATGGTAAACATGGTCCTTCCTTTCGGCCTTTATCCTCTCCTCCTCCTGGACACACATGACGACCAACTCGCTCATGGTCTATTGTTCCTTCTAAGTGTTGGAGTTAATCTTAAAAGCATTATACTCAGGAGGAAGGGAGGTCATAATGAAATGGGCCAAGAAGCCATCAGAAATAGTCATGTCCATGCCCTTAAGCTTAACAGCCATATCTGTCATCATCATGATATATTCACGAACGCTACTGGAGTCATCATACTTAGTGGTGGGTATTTTCATAATTAAAATACTTGCATATACTTTTGAGGAGCCTTTAAATTGCTCCTCAACTGAGGCTAAGTACTGCTTATCATTGTTAGATTTAGGGATTGCTCCCCTTGTCCCAACAGATATTGTACTCTTCATGATCATTAGGGACATGCGGTTGGACCGCTCCCACTTCTCCGTTGTTAAGTCATAGAGTTTCTTTTTCTCAGGGAAACTCTGATCATCAGCGGCAGGAGTTACGGGAGCGTCCTCACATAAGGCATAGTCCAAATCCATGACTCCAAGGACAATTAAAATTCTCTCTTTCCAAGAGGGAAAATTTGTTCCAGTCAACTGCTCAATGTCGTTTAAGTAAGCGGCAACATTAGTGTTGTTCATGGCTGAATCAAAACAAAATATAATCAATAAACATTAGAGGAAATAAATATCTTGCATGAAAATTAACCCTACGTTGGTCTGATTAATAACATGCTAATGACAGAAAAATTAACAGTTCTAACTCGCATCACCGTTGGGCAGAAATGAAAAAGAACTAAATTATCTTATGGGTAAATCATGTTCATAAACAACGTTGGTCAGTATATAATCATGGTCATAACATAGTCCCAATTTTTAACATTAAACAATAATCTCTAACCAAAATTTTTCGTTGGTTTCATTTTAATTAGAGATAATACTCAAATAATAATCACAAGAAAAATTAATTGCCACATTAATTATTTTACCCATAAAATTAATCATGAAAATAATCTGAATATTAATGCCCAGAAAATAATAATTAAATGATACTTTTATTGCTGGATATTAAAAGACAAAATGAATACCAAACATTGAAATGGGCTAAAACTATTTACCTAAAAATATTAATTGTGCCCAAAACCAATTGAATTCAGCTCAATCCAACACGTGGCCCAGCCATTTCGGTCTTTAGCTCGGCCCCATCATGCGCAGTGCGGCCTAGCAAAATGCAACCCACGCGCGAGAAGAAATGCCAACCGTCGATCCGAACCAACGGCCGATATTGCCTCGAGACGGAACAAAACTCACACGCGGCGAGAAACCCTAACCCTAATCCCATTTTTCTTCTTCTCCGCCCGGGAAAAAACCCGACAACGGCGACGAGCGAGTGGAAGGGCACACTGGCAAAGTTGCAGCGACATCGGCGCATGCGCGCAGTGAAGCTGATGTCGCGCGGGCTCTGGCCAGGCGGGGACTCCGACGAGGCGGCCGAGACTACGCGCGAGCAGACGCGACGATGGTACGCACGGAGCGGCCGACGGCGACTACGGCAAGAACAGCGGCGACGACCGGGCGAGGTAAGCACAAAACCCCCCTCCCCTTAGAACATTAGGGTTTGATTGGATTTGAGATTTTGGGGGGAAATTGGGATCTAGGTTTCTTTGTGTTCGGATCCCCTCCTTTTAAATGCTAACAGAGCCAAAACAAGAACCATAAAGCAACCCTAAATCGACGAATCACAAGGCCTAATCTGGGCTTAATAGGATCAAGATAGGCTAGGATTTGCTCTGATACCAAATGTTAATCTTAGATTAAGCTAATACATGAACTAGCCTAAGCATGTCACAAAAGATAATGCGGAACTTGAAACATTAGATTAAACTGACCCGGAGAAGATGAAGACGACATTAGGGATTTGGTCGGTGTAGGTCAGCGAAGGTGAGGGCACCGTTGCGATGAAGAAAAGGACACCGAGATCCTCTTGGTGATGGTGAGGGTCTTCGATAGCCTCAGTGCCAACCCTAGATCGGATGGGTGTGTCAGGATTGTTGCCAAAACTCAAGATTTTCTTATATCTTTTGAGTGCTGGCCTCGCCCTTTTAAATCTGGCGCTAGCTATCGAGACCAAACCAAATTCTGTTGAGAAGCTCTCGAGCAGAGCGCGTGATGGTAGGCCTAGCCCCAAAATTTCGGTCTGTTAAGTTCAAAAACTAAGATCACAACTAACAGTTGTGTGTTGCTCTTCCCTCTATGCATCGATCCTAGTTCTCCAAGCTTGGGCCACACATGATATGATGATCTAATAGCTGTCTAGTAAAGGAACACCGGTGGCGGACCTAGAACGAAAATATATATGGTGCTTATGGGTTAAGCAATGGTCCGCAAAGAATTAATACTAAATCTAGGTAAGTTGATCAAGCTAGAATCTTGTGAATTGTGACATACTAAATATAAAGATAGACAAGTAATTGGTGGCAAGGTTCTTACAATCTTGTGTACCTTTAGATCCCGTAGTGGCGGAGTCAGGATTTTGTTAAGCCTCGGGCGAGAAACTAAATGGCTATTACTAATATCAAAGAGTATGGACATTAAGGTATTAGAAAAATACAGTAAAATATAAAAATAAATTTGAAATCTATGCTTAGCATATTAACAGAATAGATATCTTATTGACAAAGTATAGCCTAGAGTGAACTCTATTCTTAGCATATTAACATAATAGATATCTTGTTGAGAAAGTACAGCCTAGGGTGCTTCGTTCTAGAACATGTTGAGCATGCATGAGTTATGATAGCCTAGAGTATAGCCTAGAGTGCTTTGTTCTAGAACATGTTGAGCATGATATGACATTTTTGCCATATGTATTTTTCCTGAATTTCCCTGCAGGATCTCCACCAGAAGTTCTTGAGAAACTGTAAGTTCACTTTCTAATTTTGAATTAGTAATTAGTGATTTAATGGCGAACTTCAATTCATTGATTGCTGTCAGTTCTATTTTGGCTTGTCCAGTTTTAGGTCTCTCCACACTAAATACAGTTCTCTGAAAATTCATCCTAGCCTTTCCTTTTTGTTTTTCATCAACTTTTTGCACAATAAACTTAAACAGTATTCCCCATAACATGTTAAATTTTCGTAGTTCAGTATTCCTCCATGGCTCCATGCATCATAGGTTCATAGTTTTGCAACATCACCTCGAACTCCGACCGTCGACGGCGATTCTCCGCCGCAGTTGTAGCCTCACCCTCCCAGATCCAGGCGATAATGACCGATGGGGCGGCTATCCAGATCCAATCGCAGCCGCGTAGGGGCCGACTTCCAGTTCCAGGCGCATTGGGCGGCTACCTTGGCTCCAGGCGCTGGGCGTGGCGACGGCGGCGGGGGTGGCGTGACGAGCTGCTGGGTGTGATGCATGCAGACGAGCGAGCTGGGGCTAGAAGGTCCAGAGGGTAATGCTGTTGGGGCCGTGGGGCGCTTACTTCGGCCAGGCCTCGGACTGCACTGCTCCACTAGTATTTGGGCCAGGTCTCAGGCCATTGCTCCACTGGCTTGAGGCCCAGCTCCACCCCTGAGATCCCGCATGTACATCTCTTCTCTTGAGCTGGCGTCATGATTTTTCTAATTATATACTTAAGCATTTTATCAAACAACTTAAGAACTACTACATAAGAATTTTAGGATAACTAGCAAAGAAAGCAAGATATCACACTTTAATATTAAATTATAACAAAATAACATCAAACAGAAAGACAAAATTACATCAATTCGTAATAAAGCAAGAAAGCGATGATATAACATTAATATGAGTGACTAGCTATATGGGGGCTAGAACCCACCTTAGCCCCCCTTGGGTCTGCCCATGAGGAACAAAATAATAGAGTACAACACATATTTAGCTTTTATAGCCTTCTTGAACTTTTTTTTTACAAATCTAGCCCTTGTGTGAACCTGACCGCAGAAGTGCTCGTTTGTCGAGGTCATGTATCTCGACAGAGATCTGGAACCATGACCTACACCTACCGTGGTAGGGCGGTTCGGCAGGGTATGCTACCGCAGAAGGGCAGCAACACAGGGAGGGAGCAGACCTACCATGGTATATGAGCATGACAGGTGATACGTGTCACCTGTCGACTCTTTCGCTATAGGGTAAAATACTATTTTTATAATTGTATTAGTACGGATGCTAAATTTGCACAAAAAAAGTACAAGAAGACTAGAAAAAATCACTTCCAATATTTTTGGCAGACTCGGAGAAGGAGAAGGAACTCGAGGTCGAGGAGAGGAGTAAATAGTGTAGCTGGCTTGCATCCGAGCACCTGCCCTGGCCAATGATTGATACGATCCAGGAGTTTGTTAATCCAACAACCACATTGTTGACCAACTAGAAACCTCAATGTGCAAGCAGAGAGAAACTAATCTAAGCAGAGAGAGATTCGAAGGTCCGATCTCCTCTCTCATGTGGCATGCCGACCATTGGCCTCGTACTTTTTCCCCGGCTAACCACGGATCAAGGTTAGAAATCTCGGTGATATTTTGCGAGAAACCGCGGAGACCGTATTCAAAAATTTAAAAAAATCGTATTGCTACAGTAATCTTGTTTTTCTCAGCTAGATACCGCTCTTACTGACCGGTATCTCAGTATTTTCTCACGAAATTTGAAGTTTGATACCCGGATTTGACCAGAGATAGGTCAATTAACCTGAAAAAAATGATCTTCTGTGATAATTTGTCGAAAAAAATATTTTTTTGAGACATTTTAAAATTTCAGCAAAAACACTATCAGGTTTTTATAAAATTGTAGATGATCTTTCATACTATGAAAAATTTATTATACCATACTTACAAGTTTAGGATCACACAGAAAAAATTTCAAATTATTTTGAATTCATTTGTTATATTTAAAAATAAACAACAGAATGAGCATAAATGAGGTAGTAACCGTGTTACAATTTTATTAATTTTCTCCAGTTTGATCATGAACTAAAACTTTTATAAGAGCTTACTAATTTCCACATAACCCTTTTTTAAAATTTTCAAAAAAATTTAAACTGTTTTGATTGGTCAATGAAAAATTGTAAACTCTACCAGCACGCCCTCTAAAGTCCAAAAAGTGTGAAGTAGCACTGTCACATTTTTTGGGAATTTGTTAGTTTTTATAATGATATAAAAATTTTATGGGAACATTATGGATGCTTCAGGACTGTCCAAAAAAAATTTCAAATTTTTTACATCTTTAGAACTATGCCAAAAAATCTTGCAAAAAAATGTCATGGTTGTGACTCAAACCCAGGACCTCCTCTTCAAATGTTTCTAACCTTTCCACTAGGCTAGAGCTGGTGTTGCTTAACAATATGGAGGAACTAATTTAGTTATCTATGTCATGCAAACCTAGTTACTTTAGTAGAGACTACAATCATTCATTCACTCAGCCCTCACACTTTACTCATTTGCACACAGTAGCTCAAGCCGAAGCTCAAGGTCGCCTGCATTGTCGCCGGTCCATTCCGCCCAAATTCCGGCTACCTCCGACGCATTTTCGGCCATCTCTGGTGGTGGACAGCGAGATCTCGCTCGGAGAAACTGAGATTTTGCCCTGCGAGCATCATATTTTGAGGTGATTAATTTTTTTTCCAAATCGAAATCTCATGTATTTAGGGTGTTATCTCAGTATTTTACCTGAGTCAGTACGTGTGGATGCAATGATGCATCTTGTTATTGGGTTTATATTTCTCAGTACATCCTTAGAACTATTCTCGGTAAGAAGAATTATTGCGTTTATATTTTTTGAAACCGGCACTGCAATAATAATTTAATGTACACATATTTTGGGTGCTTTCATGTACTGTTAGGATATAGAACCCGTGAATTTAAGAAGATATCATACTTAAATGCTAGTATGCCAGATTTAGTTTGCTCTTTTTTCAGCTATTTCTAGCTAGTTCACATGCATGAAGAGTAATTTGGCTGGGGTTCAACTAAAATTTATACTAAAGCCAAGTTAACATTTCTTAGCTATTTTGTGTTTCGTTGCAGTTCTCGTGATGGCAGATCGTGCGGGTACTGTATGGGAGTATGGGAAGCGCGTCGGATCGGCTAGGTCAATGTGCAACTACTGCAGGCATGTCATGAAGGGTGGAGGAGTGACCCATCTAAAGGAACATTTGGCTGGCCACGCCGACGATGTGAAGGCCTGCCCAAGCGTGCCTAAAGTGGTTAGGCATGCCATGTTGATGGACCTCAATGAAGGTCGGGATAAGATGGAGAAGGAGGCGGTGCGCCTCCTTAAGGAGGAGGCTTGCGACGACTGGGCCACCTTGGCCACAGAGTACCGTACCGAGCAGGAGCAGCTCAAGATGACCATCAGGGCCTCCAAAGAAGAGGACTACCTTAGGAGCCAAGGTTTGACCCTAGGTTCGGGGTCTGGGAGTGGTGCAGCGAGAACCTCAATCCAATCCACTTTTAGCAGAATGTTCGGGAGGTCCAAATCGACACGAGAAAGCCATGCCTCCATCGATGTTGAATTCGCACGGAGTGGTGTCCTGCGGCAACTCCGTATTGACACTGCATTCAAGTAGGGGGCGAGGCAGAAGCTAGGGAGGTTATGGTCCAAGTGGTTCCATGCGAATGCAATTCCAGGAAGGAAGGCCGAGTGCCCGTATTTCACAGGTACAAAACGATCGTATATTCATAAGTTACAACTCTTGTGATGATTGTACTAACCTCTTATGCCTGCGATGGACAGGTGCACTCAACATGACACAGGAGCTAGGCCCAAGAGTTCGTGCACCACGGGGTCACGAGATAGACTAGAAGTACTTGGACGAGAACGAGTAGGAGATTGTCATGTACCTTCGGAGGTTTAGGGACGACTGGGCCACATTTGGTGTTATAGTCATGTGTGACGTCTAGACTGGGCCTACTCAGCAGAGCATCATTAACTTTATGGTGTACTACAATGGGGTCATGTTCTTTCATAAGACCGTCAATGCCACAGGCAAGTTCCAAGACCACAAGTACCTACTACGCGAGATAACAAAGGTCGTGGCCGAGGATATTGGGACAGAGCACGTCGTGCAGGTGGTTACTGACAACGGTGCCAACTTCAAGAAAGCATGCCAGATGTTACGAGTGCAGTACCCAGCACCGTCGATCACCAAATGACGGCAGGTAAGTACAAAACCCACGGATTATTGTTTCGTTGTTGTTTAGCACTGACTGACGCACTTTTCTTTTGTCATATTGCCTGCAGTTCAATGGTGGATAGCGTTCGGGAATGAGACACCAGCGTTGCAGAAGTACGCATTGAGATTGGCGTCGCAGTGCGTATTATCGAGTGGTTGTGAGCGCAATTGGAGCACATTTGCCTTAGTGCATATGCAGTTACGGAACCGATTAAGTTATGCGAAGCTCCAGCAGCTCGGGTTCATCCACTACAACCTGCGACTTCGCCTGCGGGACTATGAATCCACCCGCCATGACCAGGACGAAGACCCACTCGATCACCTCATTGAGGGTGTGATGCATCCTGGCAGTGACACTATTGCAGAGTGGTTTGACTCGTCCAGGTCTAGTGGGGAGCCCCTACTCGACGAGGACAGTGGGTACGACCCACCCCTTCCAGCGAGATTCGTGGTTGAGTCCATCCCGCCGAAAGAGATGAACAAGGCCATAGGTAACCAATGTAACTGCTTTCCATCCCACTTGTTCATCATGTATGCCGAAACCTTACAACAGTTTTAATCTTAATTCTAATTGGCCACAGGTGATAAGAGCCTCCCAGATTGGACCAAGTACATGGTCGGTGACACACACACAGCGAAGAGTAAGCGTGCTACCGACGCCGCCACCGACGACATGCTAGCATGAGCTTTAGGCGGGTTGGAGAAGTTATTGGGCAGCCATCATGCATAGGGAAAAGAAAAAGCCCAAAGTGATGATGAGCTTGATGTCGGCAGTGACGATAAAACGGATACACCTACTCATAATGTGCAGTACCTCAGTAGTAGCTCAGCGACAGCGACAAACTCTCCCAACGATGATGGGACGGACCCTGGTTGGTACTCCCTCTGGTCCCATTCATAGCCACAATCGCCGGTAGGATCGAAACAGGGGGTAGTGCCCTAAGGAGGGGCTCACAGAAGCAGACCTGTAGTACGCGGAAGGGCTCGTTGAGTGGTGGGGTGGAAGGCAAGCAGCACAGCCACAGGATGACGCAGACTCATGGTGTAGCAGCCAGTCTTCCATCCATTTGGGCTTCCCAACTGAGCATAGTGGGTACGGTTGCAGACAGAGTTACGACGGATCAAGCATCTCTTGGCCGTTTGACTACTCTGATCCATACGCTGATCCGTACGCACGACACTCATCTGTTAGTGTCCGGTACCTTCACCAGTCAGAGAATTATAGCGGCTGGATGGTTCATTACGAACATTGGAAGTCTGCGTACCTACCGCGGGACATGAGCTGGGAAGAATACAAGCAACAGCACAAGAGGAAGTATCACAAGATCATTGTCGATAATGAGGAGATGGAGTTTGCCCCACAGGCGTACTACTACTCGTAGGTACGTGATGCAAATATACATTGATTTTATCGTGATGCAAATAGGTGATAAATTGTCATATGTATCGATTTTATTTCATGTCTATTAATTGTCATGCAAATATACATTGAGTCTCCAATTGTGACTCAAAATCTGAATTTCGATTGAAATGCTGCCGAAATTTCTAACTTCACCGATTGATAATCATCTTAAAATTTTATGTCAAGGTTAATGATGCATCACGACCATCCAATCAAAATTTCAAAATTTTCTAACGTACTTTCAACTATTTTCTATCTAGACATCACCGCTGTCTGAATTTTTAAAAATCCCTCGAGATTCACAATTACCTAAAAATTTTATGGAAATATTAATGATATGTCAAAATCATGCACAAAAAATTTCAAATATTTCTAACATGGTTTGTACTAATTTTCATTCAGTTCAAAACTGTCGGTTATCGTTTTATCAGGACAGTCGTAATTTTTGAATTTTAAAAAGTTACACATGATTCAAAATTATCTAATTTTTTTTTGGAAACATCATCAATGTGTCAGGAATCTCCATAAAAAATTGATTTTTTTTACTTCGTTTCGACCAAATTTCGCGTTGTACAATTTTACCGAGATCTCAGTGAAACTAGCAGAGATCTTGTTTCTACCGATGGAAAAAAAACGGAATGCAAATTCTATTTTTGCATATCATTCGGAATTTGTTTGAAATGACGAGATCTTGCCGAGATTTCGTTCTCCGGCCAACGACGATATTTAGAGCGAAAACGAGATTTCAATCCTTGCGAGGGATACTTAAAAGCATTTTTGTTTAGGGAGCTGTAGCCTTTTTGAAAAGCTGCGTTTTAGTTTTTTAGGTTGAAAAGTACATATAGCTTTTTCTAAGAGGTTGTTTGATAAACATTTCATTTTCCTTAATAATAACATGCAAAAACAAATCCCGCTCCGATTTTGGCTTTTGCTAGTTATAGCTGGCTTTAAACCCCAAACAGCCCATAAGTGAAGTTGTGGTCCTAATGGCAAGGGCCTGTTACGCGTAAGATCGAGTCTGTCTTCAACAGGCTATGCCCAGTTTGGGGCAACTTCTGAGTGTGCAGATTCTGGATTCTCCAAGAATCAGATGGGTGATAGTTTTTGATTTTGTGTACAAATCCGATTCTGATTGTGGGAGAAGCTTCTTGGAGAAATTGCCACCCACCTGATTCTTGGAGAACCCAGAACCTGTATAATCGGAAATTGTCCTAAACTGGGCCTACGTTTCTTCTATAAACCAGCTTATTGCAATAAGCTTTGAAAGAAATTAAGATAGTGTTCTGTTCTAAGAATTTCGACTTAATTATAATATAAAAAATCACTACATTACGCAAACAACATTTAATATATATTATCTCTATTATGTTCTTCAACTGAATTATACTATGCAATAAAGATTAATTTATGCATCTTAATTTCCATTTTAATTCCACGTGTACTGCTCAAAAGTCTCAGAGCAAGCATGCTCCACCAAATGACCAAAGGGAAGAGCAGGGCAGGGTTAGAGAAGTCAGAGGAGAGAATACTACCTCCGTTTCTAAATACATGTCATTTTAACTTTCAATTTTTGTTTCTAAATATATGTCATTCTACAATTTTAAAAAATGACTTTTTACAATTATTTTTCTTCTATATCCTCCTCTTTAGCTATTTTCAATGTTATTTATTACCGTAGACTAAATAAGATAACATATATAATAAAGATATATAATATAGCCTTATATATATACATGTATATATATGCATATATATATATATACATGTATATATATATACATGCGCTATTCTTTGGTTGCGTGTAGAATAGCATATTCTACACGCTAGCCAGGTTTGTTTTACCGACCGAGCTCGCGCGACTGTCCAATTGACTATGTGTGTTTCTATACCTCTTTATAATGCACTTCTTTTCTATGTCCACCCCAAATAATGCACCCCACTAGAGATGGCCCAACCTTTATGCACCCAGCGAAACGTCCCCAGAAACTTGCCTCCATCAAAATTAACCTCTCAGATCTTTCCTCAGCTTTACTCACCCACATCCGATGGCCATTGTTTAATGTGTCTAACTCATCCTCGTGGCCCACAATGATCTCCTCCACCTCCAAAGATCATCTCAAGGAAAAGAAAATAAATATTCTGGAATGAAGGAAAAGGAAACAAACGTTCTAGAAAAGGAAAAGACCATATATTACATGCTGGGAAAAGGAAACTGGAAGACAGGACACTATACTAGTGTACATAAATGACTAATAAATGCTACTTAGTGTTTGTACATGAATCTGTCTTTTTTTTATTTATCCATAACTTTCAAATGTGATTGATTTTGATCTTCAAATTTTATAGTTTTGTAGAATCTCATCTCCCCTACATATGGTAACTTTTTAAGAATTTTTTAAAATATTTACATGCATTTTTCATGAACTTTAGAAAACATTGGATATGTTGCTTTTTACTGGATAAGAGTGCTATACATAGGTATAGTAATACTTTGAGTAAAAAGCAGTAAAATCTATAAATCCCATTAATAAACATTAATTTTTCTCATTGTTAACAAATTTTACTATCCTTATATATAGATTTTACTATCGATATATATATGTTTTATTATCATACAGTAGTAAATCGATGTTCATTTTAGTAGTAAAATTTGATTCATGCAACGTTTATTAGCAAAACTTATATCATGTTGTTCCTCTAGTCATCAGTAATCTACTGGTGAAATTTGTTCGTGAATCGAAGTATCGAATAAAAAGTTACAGCTAAAATAAAGAAAGAACAGACTTGTATACAAACTAAAAAATGAACTAACTAGTGAAGCAGAATGGGTGGCCGAAACAACTAGTAAGCGCGTTTGTTAGTTTGTATATGATTCTGTTCTTACTTTATTTTATCCATATCTCTTAACTCCGATTGATTTTGATCTTCGAATTTTTTAAGATCGTAGAAGCTTAACTCCCCTACGTGTGGTAATTTTTTGAGAATTTTTTAAATATTTTACTACTAGTTCGACAAACAAAACTAATTTTTTATTCATGAAAGCCAACAGTACACATTTTCAAAAATTATAAAAAAATTACTATAGATATGGGAGCTGAGATTATACAATCTTGAAAAATTTGAACATCAAAGTTAATACCAGCTGAAAGATACAAAAAAGATAAATTCGGTTGACTAGTGATTTTTCACTGTCTACTGCTTTGTTAATTTCGTATATTTCAAATGCTATTGAGTTTGGTCTTCAAATTTTGTAAAGTTGTAGAAGCTCACCTATCCTACATATGGTAATTTTTTGAGATTTTTTGAAAACTTATACATATAATTTTTATGAATATTACATCATATAGCTGTTGTGTACAGCATGTAGTAACACGTTGAGTAAGAGGCAGTAATATGCATTTTTTGGCAGTAAAAGGTAGTATATACTGCTGTTCGGCACTTTGTTATTTTTATATCTCTTAAATCCGATTGAGTTTGGTCTTCAAATTTTACAGAGTTGTACAATATCATCTCCCCTACGTGAGGTAATTTTTTGAGAATTTTTTCAAATATTTTACTACTGTTTCAACAAACAGAACCAATTTTTTATTCATGAAAACCAACGGTACACATTTTCATAAATTCTAAAAAAATTACTATAGATATGGGAGCTAAGATTATACAATCCTGAAAAATTTGAAGATCAAAGTCAATACCAGCTGAAAGATACGAAAAAAACAAATTCGGTTGACTAGTGATTTTTCACTGTCTACTGCTTTGTTAATTTCGTATCTTTCAAATACTATTGAGTTTGGTCTTCAAATTTTGTAAAGTTGTAGAAGCTCACCTATCCTACATATGGTAATTTTTTGAGATTTTTTGAAAACCCATACATATAATTTTTATGAATATTACACTATATAGCTGTTGTATGCAGCATGTAGTAACATGTTGAGTAAGAGGCAGTAATATGCATTTTTCTTGGCAGTAAAAGGTAGTATATGCTGTTGTTCGGCACTTTGTTATTTTCATATCTCTTAAATTCGATTGAGTTTGGTCTTCAAATTTTACAGGTTGTTCAATATCATCTCCCCTACGTGTGGTAATTTTTTGAGAAATTTTTCACAGTAAAATATTTTTTTGACAGTAAAAGATAGTATATGCTGTTGTTTGGTATTTTGTTATTTTCATCTCTCAAGTATGATTGGGTTTGGTCTTCAAATTTTACAGTATTGTAGAATTTCAACTCCCCTACGTGTGGTATTTTTTTATAATTTTTCAAATATTTTACTGTTAGTCCAGCAAACAGAACTAAATTCTTATTTTTGAAAACTAACAGTACACAATTTCAAAAATTCTAAAGAAATTACTATAGATAGGGAAGGTGAGATTATACAACCTTGTAAAATTTGAATATCAAAATCAATACCATTTGAAAGATATGGAAAAGACAAAGAATAAACAGATTTATGTACAAACTACAATACGCATTAACTAGTTGGGTTCAGCAACACATGAACTAGTAACGAATTCGATAGTAATTCTATCTGTTGTTCTATAGTAAAACATGTTTGTGATTTACTACCGAATTAGATTCGGATGTACTGTGCATACGTATATGCATGCATATGTATATATCGGTGGAAATAAAAAACCTACAATAACATCTGTTTAGTACGGATGGATTACTGATGCCCTGTTGCCAAGTCCCCAAGCCCTACTAATGGCTGTCGGTGGCCGGGCCCGTGGGGCCATGTGATGTGATCGATATATGCCTCGTCATCGATACTACTAAATATGACGATGCCTTCCTAGCTTAATTAGTTTACTTAATTTATGTGACGCCTTTCCTTAATCTCCTTCTCTTAACATCTGAGACTAACTACCTTGTCGTCGTCCGTCCACTCGATCGATCGAGGAGGCCGGCCACCAGAACACAGCAAGAATCTCGCAGACGCATGTGATCGTTGTCACAAATTAAAATGGTTTATCATACCAACACATAACTATATTAGACTAGTAGTATCTCTCACAAAACTAGAGTTTTGTCTTTCCAGCAGCCATAGCTCCTTTTCGAGAAGATATTTGGTATAATGATATTGTTGCTGTAATATCCTCGTGTTAGAGTAGAAGATATATAATGTCTTGTCTATTATTTTAGTATATGTAACTTTTTGTTATAGAAACGTAATTTGGAGATAAGTTTGTGTATGACAGAGTTGTATATTGACATGATTTTATAATCCTGAAAGCGTAGGAAGGTCCATTCGCGCTGTGCTTCTGGCAACAGAATAGATCTTTCCTGGTCATGTCGTTCCTTTAGGGAATTCTACATACCGGTGGGTCCTCCTTCAAATACTCGGCCTTCAAATTCGCATAAAGATGATGCCTTAGGAAGTGCAAGGCTGCACACTTGGTAGCTTCAGAAAAATCAGCGGTGCAAACTTCAGGCTAGGTAATAGTAGCTTCAAGAGAACGAGCTATCAGGTTAATCTTAGGATCTATTGCCCACGTCAAGTAAATACTGCCATTCAAGGCTGACGGGGATTAGGACCCTGTTTTCTTTTTTGAGCCCTCTTTTTATATAATTCGTGACTATGCGCTGGCAAATGGGTCTGTCAAACTTAAGCCCATAAAACATCGAGTAAAAGCCCATCTCCATTCGAACGGTTAGATCTCCGACTAGTTCAGTCAAAGAAGGTCAAACTTAGTTTCACACTTGTCGTCTCCGACCAGTGACATAGCCACCGCGACCAGCAACTGGTCAGGGCGAGCGATTTTCCCGTATAGGTCTCCGTGCGGACAGTTATCTGACAGAAATACATAACCACTTGCGAGTTATCATCAGAAAAGACGCCCTTTGACGAAGGCATCGTTTGACAGAAAGACATCTCCTGGAATTCAACTGCCACCTCTTCATCAAGAATAAATAGAGGGCCAATCCACGTTATGAAACATAATCGATTCATCCCGCAATCAACAGCATCAAGCATCCAGTGTCTAGCATTACCTGTAACTTGTGATTAGCCTTTTGCAATCACGTAGATCATTTTGTACTGGAACATTTCTGTCACAAGCCGCTTAGTTAATAAAGAAGAATTACCATATTTTTCATTATTTCCATTGCAATATCCAGGGGCCCACATATCATAAAATTTTACTTAAGTTCGATTAAGAGACTCAAGGTTTTGAACATCGACAAGGCAAGCTCGACAAATTCTCTATTTGCCATGTCCGACATATCCTATGTTATATTCATGCAAAAATAGATTTTACTAGTGGTAAAATCAATATATTGCATGCTCACTCTTGGATCTGTAAAGCTTGGTCTATATCTATTTCATAGATGATTTCCTAAAAATTTCTCTAGTATTTTTTATAATCTTCTGCTAATTACCAGGTAATTTTGAGAATGACTGAAATAATAAAAAAATAAATTCAACGTATATATAAACATGGAATTATGCAAGAAAAGTAAACCTAATGATATAAAGCTTCCAATGTGTACTATGTCTAAGGTTCAACGATTTACGGAAGCACATATATCTAGAATTTTAGTTTCTAGGATTTAATATAAAATTTCAGAATTTATTAACTGTTTTTTGGGATTACTGGAAACTTTTGGATCTTTTTCACAAAATTTACCGTAGCCGCAAAATATTATTACGTAATTAATTACAATCTTAGGGGTTAAAATGCAAAAGTGCCATGGTGAGCCAATATTGAATAGGCCATACGGATGTTATTGTGCCAAATATCATATGCAAAGAAGTAGTAAAACAGATGATATCTACATATACCATGTATACACATTGTCTTTTTTTTAGTACACTTTCATATTATCAAAAGCCAAGGCAAAAGCCGATGATGGCTTTCCTTGAAAAAGGAGAGAATGATGAGGACATCACTATCGTACGTACATTATCTCCCTCCCAAAGTAACATTCCAACACCAACTACACTAATCACAAGAGCTAAAACCAAACAAATCAATCAATAGGTGATTTTTTTTCCCAAAGAGTTATACATTGATTTGAATAAGAATAGATTGTTACCTACTGCTTCTAGATTAATTGTTAGTAGATTTCATAAAGAAGAAGCTTGGGAGGATTAGGAAAACAAACTACTATAACTTCAAAAGTAAAAAAGTCAAGAGGAAGAACCGACGTCGAAAAATCAGTCCAAGTGTGAACAGAAGATGGAAAATGGCTTGATATTTTGAAGAATTCAATTTCAATCAGTTTTGTAATGTAGCAACCGACTTACTGTAGCGCAGGGAGTTCTATAAAAGGAGGAGCTTCCTCTCATTTGTAATCAAGTTTGGACATTCAAAAATATACGTTCTTGTTCTTGGGTTTGTGTGAGATACAATTCCATCCGCCCTCACGCTAGAATTGGGAATTCACTGAGTATCTTGACTCTATCATTTTTGCGATTGCCTCAATGATTGCTTGAACATGTTTACTCTACGTGAGTGCGTAGACAAAGAGATCGAAGCATGCAGTTGGATGAATCAAGTGTCACAGGTTACCGTAATTGAAACGGTGGTTGGCGATGTCATTCATCAGGTTTCATAGGTCCAATTATCTCTAATCCTATGCCGTAAAGATCATGCCAAAAAAACCTCGCATCATTAACAGCATACCGGATGGCATTAGAGAGCTTCGTGTTGATAACGTGTTGAATAATAAACTGATCGTCGTAGTTTAATCCCAATACCAATAAAAAATAACGAAGAACAATCACAATAGGTGATCGAAGGATACATGGGATGCCAACTCTTTTATCTCTTTATCGATCGTTGATCATAGGAATTGATTTTTTACAATAGGTGGTATATTTAGACTAAAAACTCCTTAAAAGTAAACTCGTTAGGAGTAGTTTTGAAATTCATCCAACCAATACCAAGAGCCCGAATATATCCAACAACCTAGACCACATGTCGGGTTATATATCAACAGATAGTACAGCTACCCACAGTACACGTAGGCTCCAAAGGACGAGGGGCACCCGAATCCCGCCGCGTGTACAAGCTGGCTGACCTGTGGCATTGATGGCACAGTCAGCACAGCGCGCAGGGGCAGGGTGGTGCCAGCGTGGCGCAGGCGAGGGCGGGGCCCGGGTCAGCGGGCGCCATCATTGCTCGTAGATCGGGCGCAGGGGGCGATGCTGTCCATCCACGTGTACGCCGCGACACCGGCCATCTGATCCGAGGAGCTTAAATTATCGGTGGACGTGGGCCCCGGCCGCAGTGGGCGCGTATCCACCGCCCCTTCCCCATCCTCGGGAGCAAAGGGCGAATAATTTGCAGCGTGCATGTTGGAAAAAAAAAAGGTGAGAGAAACAGTTTTGTACGCGGGATGTTCCGATATTGCCCTTGACGCCCTATTTGAACACATGATACGCGTAGAAATCATCGCGAAATTGTGTTCTCCAAATGGACCTTAAATTTCTTGACACAGGCTAGTGAACTTATCGATGTAGAATACTCCCTACTATTTTTTTTTGGGAGTCGGACAGTTGACTAATGCAGCATTCCTAAGGCGTAAGTCACGAGTTCAAATTCCGATGGAAGATGCACTCAAAAGTTGGTTTCGAACTTTTGGCTATCACTCAGAGAGACGAGATGGGATCACGTTGTTGAGCTATTCATGTTTTAGAATAACCAAAGCTGATTTAAAACTCGGATCCCTTAACTTTAGCACTATATCTAACTCGTATTACACATGCTAGATGGTTTATTTCAAAAGCTAATTCTGGCTTAAATTCGCTAAAAAAGGAAAAGGAAACAAATATCCTGAATTAAGGAAAAAGGAAACAAACGTTCTAGAAAAGGAAAAGATCATATATTACATACTGGGAAAAAAACCGAAGACAGAGCACTATACTAGTATAAAAATAATAGTTCTAGACCAACAGGCATGGCATGGTAACGCGAGAACCACAGCGTCGTATTAAAATAAAAGTCAGCCGCATCACGTCCAGGACAGAACAGGAAGGGCAGTTTCGGAAGGTAACGGGCGAGGTCGCGGCGGTGCAGCCGCAGGCGTGGGGGCGGCAAGCCGGGACAAGGCAGAGCTAGCGCCGCCCAATTACTCGCTGGGCTGGCTGCCTGCCTGCCTGCACCCTGCAGTCCTGATGCATCCATTCCAATCCATCCCAGCGTTTTCCGCGTGCACGCACACTCCGCTCGATTCAATCGTGCGATTGCTGCTTCGTCTCATCGATCTCATTCATGTTCTTGTCCATGCATGGCTCGGCTCCGATCACTCCCGACATATTTGATATTTCTCATCTCTCACTCAACCCAGATGCAAACAGCCACTGATGAACTGGTGTCCGTACATCGTACTTTATCCCTTTTTTAAAAAGTATAAGCAACCAGTGAAATGCATTATTAATCTTATATCTAGCTCACGCGAGACTTTGAATCCGAGGGTAAAGCAGGGGAACACGGTGACTTCACAGGCACAGTAGGACTACACTAATAGCTACAGGCAAATTTCGGAGCTTAGTGTTAATCCGACGAGTTTCAAGGTATCGGATTGTTAGTTTGCTTGTGTATCCTTCCGTAATCGAACCGAACGATCGGTGCTTCCATATATTCAAGAAAATCATGCTGCAGATTCGTGGTGAAAATACATAGCTT
The DNA here is from genome assembly GCA_036346275.1 of Otatea glauca. Taxonomy (NCBI): domain Eukaryota; kingdom Viridiplantae; phylum Streptophyta; class Magnoliopsida; order Poales; family Poaceae; genus Otatea; species Otatea glauca. The sequence goes on along the minus strand of CM070712.1, from coordinate 49,251,153 downwards.
GAATTTATCCTGTGTGCACTGTCTGCAGCAACAACAAACAACGTGTACAAACAGAAAGAACTGTTTAATGCTCATAGAGTGTTGTTGATGGCGATATCGCACTACTGATACTGTACATGGTGAAAAAACTGGTATACATGCATGAATCATGATGCATCAGGGAGAGTCGTGATCTATTATTACCTGTAAGTCCAACTCGGCTTGACATTTGGGTGGGCAACAATGGAATTATTATTTTTAATAAAAATTACATAAATAATATGGCAAATTCTTTACGCACCCCTGTTGCCATTTTAAATGACGACAAAGAGCTGCGATCATTGGCGACAACTCTCTATAGCTATCTATAACTATTAGCGATAGAGTCTTTGTCGCCATTTGAATTGGCGGCAGGGGTGTATATTTATAATTTGTTTAATTTGACATATTATTTATGTAATTTTTTATTAAAAAATATTATTTCAAAAAAAAATCGGCAACAATGATGTATGAATCATTCTGCATGTGCTACTTACAGCACTAGTAAATTCAGATATCATGAACTGTTACTGTAGACGGTAAATTACTATCGAGTTCTTACTAGCTAGAGTAGTACTGTAGTAGTATCCCTACTCGTCCGATTAATCGGTGACGGTGACTAAACTGTCGTGAGTAGTTTAATTGGAGTGCAATTAACGCAGTCGAATAATTAATTGACCGTATAATCCGATTAATCGACCGTTTTTCGATTAATCATCCGTCTTTCATGTTTAATCATGAAAATAGCTTATTTTTAGTCACTAAATACGATAAATTAGCTTATAATATTGTGTCATAGTGTTCATAGTATGTATCTTTTGGATGAAGTATAAACAATAAAATTAAAACATGTTTTGTAAAGTGATAATTTACGATAACTTTGGGTAACTAAAATATTTCTAATTAATTCTAAATGTAAATAAATATATTAATAAGAACGCATAATCTTGTTAAATTCCGATTAATCGGCCATATTGCGATTAATCGCTTAGCGGTACAACGTCTGTTCGTCGAGCGCATACCGTTTTTACAACACTGCTATTATATACCAAAGTTTCTCATTTTCATACATCAAGTTAGCTTCAGTGAGTTCTATTATCCTTGCCTTCACATCACAAATGATTTGAATCTTGGAGGTTTTGGTCTTGTAATGTATTCCGTGCATGCATTATCTCCGCCATGTATGTTCTGTACCTTAGTGTATTAGATTAGCCAGCTTACTTGTGTTTTAAAGGTAACTATGAGTACTAAGTACTAACTCTTTCCCTTATAAACAAGGTCAATGGACAATTTTCCTGTGTCAAGATTGTTGGTGCAGAAACATCCAGCACTCTCAAAAGTAAACAAGAAAAGAAAGAAAGAAAGAAAAAGAGAGTTAAGACTAGATCATGACTGCTATTAAAGCAGTAGTATAATCACTGGGTGAGCGATTTCATCGTGCAAATTAGCGGTCAATTCTCTTCCTAGCTGCCTTTTCTTCAATCCATGAATCGACCAAACTCGTCCACCCAAACAGTAACATCTTTCCCTTATTCTCTGCTAGTAAAGATGCTAATAATTCCATGACACGTACAAGCCTATCATCACCTATGACTCCAAGTGCATGTCGCTTAAAGCCTCATGGCATCTCCTAATTAATTAAGAAACCTATATTTTGAGTGAGCAAATGCTCCTTTTTTTTTCTGAGAAACAAAATAGATCAATCTGGTTGATGATTTGAGTTGTGTGAGGACCCACTAGAAAGCAAAGCTTGATCTAACTCCGACAGATTTAAAATTCTAAAGGAAAATGCATGGAATTGTCGGCCAGTAGAGGGGCCTTTCACACACTCATAATTTCCTTAGATTAACTGGTTGGTTAGTACCTAAGAAATTGATTAGCATGTCAAGATTTGGTTTTTTATTCTTCCTGTCTCAGGGCTATGTTTGGTTTTGGCATCTGATGGAATCAAAGATCCCCAGCAGAAGCATAAAAAAATTTCAACTTGGGGAGGTCACTATGCTGGCACTAGCTAGATCTCTCTGTTGATCTTGGTTTGAGTTGTTAAATTTGGGATCAGATTTGCCATTTGCCGTTACACTTCTTTTTATCTCCATGTTGACAATTCTACTTATATGTAGATTAGTTCAAATACACTGACAGGATGACTATACTTGTATTTTGTCAAGGTAAAAGGGAGACAAAAACATTACGAAAGTTTTGACCAAGTTGTTTCAACATCACTACCATGATTAGCAACCCAGATCACATGCAGTCGTAGTAGGGACCATAAGTTAAGGACTGCATGTGATCTCAGCCGTTCATTTTTAGATCTAACAGTTTATATCATGTGCTACAGTATTTCTCAGCCGTTCATTTTTTATCTAACGGTTTATATCATGTGCTACAGTATTCTTGCTTTGGTACCATTCGCTACAGTAGTAGCTGCAATATTTCCACAGTTTTTTTGAGCAGTGCTCAAGAGATTCTTGTCCATTGATCTTGATCCAAAGATTGGTAGTACAACGGCTGAAGTTTATGTTAACGGAACCATTTCCCATGACTAGAGGGAGGGAGAAAATGAAACATCATGACATGATGTTGAAATCATCTTGCTTTGATTGAGTGTCTTTCGAACTGCATGTATTTGACATGTCTTTCTTTAGATGTAACCATAAGTTTAAGAAGAAACTCAAATGGGATAAACCCTCCATGAATCATGTCATTTTTCCCACCTTTCCTAAAAAGAAAGGCAAGTATCCTACCCAAGTAAGGTCTTTTTAAGGCAGTAGTTATTGATAATTATAATCAGATTATTTTTCAAAAATAACGAACATATCTCTTTTTTTATCATAGTTGTTTTAGAATGATTTATCCATATGAAGAATTTCAACAATAAATGTTTGTAAAGGTTAGATATGTCTACCCAATATCAATTCCATAACTTCTTCTGGTGCTGAATAACTAACTATAACTTCTACATGATTGACCTCGTGACAAAAGAAAACAACAATCTAAATAAAAGAACACAAGCACCACAAAAAGAACACAGCCCTCCAAAGTTTCAGTGTCAAATTTATAAATTGCACAAGACACACATGCACACTAACCAACTACTAGATGTCCACATCCGCATCTCACATTCCGCAACTAGCAAAGTATTTCCATGAAATGAAAAACATATCCAAACTCCAGCAAGAACATGAGAAAAAAAAGACAATTTTTTTTAGAGAAACTTCAACCATATTTGTTTTGTAAAAACATTCTGTACTTAAATAAGTAATTAATTAATAGAAAACCCCACAGAAAAAGGCATTTCATTTTCCATTTCATGCCCGCCCCTGAAATCTGAATAAAATCCACCACTCTCCAACGCCCCCCACTCTCCATTTTTCCTCTCCTCCTCCCCTCGTCTCTCCCCACCGCCCCCCGCTCCTCCCCTGCCGCCGCCGCCGGCACCGCCAGAGCCACGTGGACACCCCGACGAAATGGTGCGGTTTTGACTTGTCTCTTGGCCGTCATGGATCGTTCCTTTCCTTTCCTTTCCGCGCTGTTCCGTTCAAAAGATTAGGATTTGGGGTTCGCTTTGGTGGGATGGGACCTTGGGGTTGTCTGCGCCAGGGTTGTTTCTTTTTGTGTTCTTCTCTGCTCCTTTTCTGAGCGAGTTCCTGCATTTGAGATCTCCGGGAGTTTGCCGAGTTCTTGGTTTCAGTGTGCTGTAAGTTTATGCAAAGGAGTTTCCTTTTGTTGGATTTTTGGTGTGCCATTTAAAAAGTAAATTCAAATGGGAGATTTGGAGAGATGAAAACGATGTTGCAGAGCACTCCTTATCTTGTTCCCTTCCCCATTTGGGAGATCTCCGCTTTAAATCCTAGTTAGTTTGGGGGAGACTTAAGCAAGCTGCCGACCTCCGCTTAATTTTATTTGATTTGGCATGAGGTTAGTCAAATGCACAATAATTGGCACATTTGTGTACATTGGATTTGGTAAAAAAAAAGATAAGAACTTGGTCAAAATCATGGGCTCCAGGAGCTGGAAATCTCAAATTAGTAATTAATAGTCCTGTTCAGTTAGTAGTTTTCCGAAAGGTGCTTCTTGGAGAACACTGTACTGTAGGCTTGCAGCCTGTAAATTTTTACCATTCTTATCTCTTCCTTTCGTACTAATGCGGCTTTGTCCCATTCTCCAACTCCAGACATGTTCTTTTCATTAGTCCTAAGGGAAAAAAAATCTAATTATCTGATATGTGAGTAATGTTGAGAGTGATCTGCTGATCTGAAATGTTTTTCCTTCTGAATTTTGCAATCAGATGTTGGAGCTCAGGTGGTAGTCAACCATGGATGCAATGGAGACTGAGGAGGGTCCTTTTCTGGCTAATGATGCCAAGGTATCATCTTAACAGTGGTTTTATCTTGATGGCAGCCAGAATATCTACTGTTCCTGTTATTAGTCTTCCTATTTGCAAGTAGATTTTAAAAGGTTGTTGTTTTTAAGTAAATTCTCGTATTATGAATAGTTTCAATGGTACAATCATAAATTCATAATGCTGTTAGATTTCTAGGATGCTTTTTTTTAAAAAAAAGGAGTTCTTAGCAGGTCTATTTTGTAATGTGTAGTGCAGATAATTTAAGAAATTACCGAAACCCTATGTCTTCACTTTTTTGGGATTTTTGTTTATTGGTACATAATCTGAAGAATTGTGGTTTATGCAGTTGCACGCCGGAATCTGTAGAGCATTTCATCCTGCTGTTTCTAAACTTTTAGCAATTTTCCCTTTCATCGAAGCATCAAGACCCAGAAGCAAGTCTGGCATACAGGCACTGTGTTCACTTCATGTAGCTCTAGATAAAGCCAAAGGCCTTCTTCAGCATTGTGCAGATTGCAGCAGGCTCTACTTGGTAAGTTGTTGTCCCCCTCTCCACTACAGCACTCTGGATAGTATTAGGTTGCAAAATTGTCATGGGGCGTGGCCACCATTGCTTTTGAAGATTATTGGCATTGAAATCATTAAAATGTTGAACTCTTACACTGATGTTATTCACTTCCAGGCCATCACTGCAGAAACTGTGCTTTTGAAGTTTGAGAAATCGAGAAGCCAACTTCAGGAAAGTCTTAGGCGTGTCGAAAGCATAGTAACAGAAGATATTGGTTGTAAGGTACGTTCTGCAAAAATTTATTACCGCAACTAACTTGTGCTTCTAGTCATTTTCTTTGGACCACAAATCCCACATCTTGCCTTACTCTTTTTTATGGTTTTGCAATTTGGTGCAATGCAAGCTATGTCCTGACATCCTAATCCTGTTGTTGCAACAGATTGTAGAGATTGTTGGCGAGTTGGAGGAAGTTATATTTACACTGGATCAATCAGAGAAGGAAGCTGGTGATGAGGTGATCAATTTGCTTCAGAGAAACAGTAAACTAAATAGTTCCAGTGATAGTGGGGAGCTTGAGGTCTTTCATATGGCTGCACTGAAGCTGGGCATTACATCTTCTAGGGCAGCGCTCACTGAGAGAAGAGCCCTCAAGAAGCTAATTGAGAAGGCTCGTTCTGATGAAGATAAGCGGAAGGAGTTTGTTGTGTCTTACTTGTACAATCTCATAAGGAAATACTCAAAATATTTCAGAAGTGAGGCCGGTGATGATACCGATTCTCAAGGATCATCTCCGTGCTCACCTACAGTATTAACCATGGACGATATGTATGGACCCTGCGGAAATGGCCGAGCATTCAGTAGACAGCTTTCAAGCATTCAATCATTCAATTCGAGGTTTGGGTCTTTCAATTCTAGGCTTGGATCATTCAACTGTAGGCGTAGTGGTCCAAGGTCTGGAAATATGTCAATCCCTCCTGAGGAACTCAGGTGTCCCATTTCCTTACAGCTGATGTATGACCCAGTTATCATTTCATCTGGGCAGACTTATGAGCGTGTTTGCATTGAGAAATGGTTTAATGATGGCCACAGCACATGCCCTAAGACTCAGCAGCAACTGGCTCACCTATCTTTGACTCCAAACTACTGTGTTAAGGCCCTGATTGCCAGCTGGTGTGAGCAGAATGATTTTCCAGTTCCTGATGCTCCACCGGGTTCCTTTGATGTAAACTGGCGACTTGCTTTCTCTGACTCTGAGGCAACAGGCTGTGTGTCTGTTGAAAGTTTTGACTCCAGTAATGTGAAGGGTGTCAAGGTGGTTCCCTTGAAGAATGGGAGAAAAGAAGAGCCAGCTAACAGCGAATCGGGAACATTAGATGACAGCTCTTGTTATGATTTCGATATGAATGAGGGTTACCGGAATTTGCTGCTTATACTTCATGAAAGAAACAACATACGCAGCAAGTGCAGGTTGGTGGAGCAGATTAGGTATCTTCTGAAAGATGATGAGGAAGCTAGGATCCAGATGGGTTCAAATGGGTTCGCTGAGGCGCTGGTTCAGTTCTTGAGGAATGCCGTGCAAGATGGAAATGAGAAGGCACAGGAAATTGGTGCCATGGCTCTTTTCAACCTTGCAGTCAATAATAACAGGTATGGAGTTTGTTTTTCAGTTATCTTGGTGCTTGTCAATTATAACTAGTTGAGTACTTCATCTACAGCATTTTGATCTTAAACTGGCAAAGTGCTCTTTTCTCTTGAAGTCTTGCTTATCAAACCTTCTTCCTTGTTTCTTTCAGAAACAAGGGACTTCTATTGTCTGCCGGAGTAGTCGATCTACTGGAGCAGATGGTATCAAATCCATGCCTATCTGCTCCAGCCACGGCACTCTACCTTAACCTTTCCTGCCTCCCTGATGCAAAGAACATCATTGGTTCAAGCCAGGCTGTGTCGTTCCTAGTAGACCGTCTGTACAGTCATGAGGCCCGCGACACAAAGGGCAGCTCCTGCAAGCATGATGCCCTGTACACTCTGTACAATCTCTCCAACCACCTGGCCAGCATCCCATCTCTTTTGTCAGCAGGCATTGTGGACGCTCTCCACTCTCTCTTTACCAAGTCTTCGGCATCTGAGGGCCTTGGTTGGACAGAGAAGGCCCTTGCAGTGCTCATCAGTCTTGCAGCGACCCAGGCTGGAAGGAAAGAGATCCTGTCCAGCCCAGGGATGGTCAGCACGTTGGCAATGCTTCTGGACACCGGCGAGCCAACGGAGCAGGAGCAGGCAGTGTCCTGCCTCCTCGTGATGTGCACGGCCGACGACAAGTGCATCGCACCGGTGCTGCAGGAGGGAGTGGTGCCTTCCCTGGTTTCCATCTCGGCGACCGGCACAGGGAGGGGAAAGGAGAAGGCCCAGAAGCTGCTCAGGCTGTTCCGGGAGCAAAGGCAGCGGGACGGGGGGCGGCAACCACAGCAGCAGGAACAACAGCTGCTGGCGGAGACTGGGAACGGTGTCATGGTCTGTCACCGGGAGTCGAAGCCTCTGTGCAAATCGAAATCGAGGAAGCTGGGGAGGACGCTGAGCTCCCTGTGGAAGAACCGGAGCTTCTCGCTGTACCAGTGCTAGCGGAGTTAAGAGTTGAGTTGATCAGTGTACATGTACATCTCATCTTTCTTGTTTTATCGATCTTCCTTTGTTTCCTTGTTCGCCTTTTTTTTCTGTTGTTTCCTTGGTTAAAGTAACACCCCACCCCACCCCCCCCACCCCCCACCCCCGCGGTGGGGTGATGTAGGACATTTTCTCATTTTGCCTTCTCAAGATATGTGTATAGCTCATCTTCACTGTACTCTGATTCTCTGCCTCTTTTTATCAGATGCTTCGCTCCGTTTATTCCAGCAAGTCGCAAGCAACTGTTTTTATTCTCGGTCTATAGGATGGTTTGCTCTTCACTGACAAAAGAAAAACATACGAGACCTCCTCACCTTGACTGACAAGGTGGGCTCTACGGTTGTTATGTGCGAGCTGCTGAAGTTTTGTGAGAAAGCATGGTTCTTTTCTTCAGAAGGCTCAAACAAATAAACTTGTATACGATAATGCTGCTACTGCTAAGATTTACCAGTACATGGTAGAGATTACTGACGGTTGATGTGCGAAAAGGACTCTGCTTGGCTCTACATGCAGTAGCGATGATATAGGGTTAAGATTGAGGGGACATGATCTTACTGAAGATAATGACACAAGTTCTAGAAAGAAAATAACACTACCAGACAGCGACATAAGGGCCGACATGAGTGGAGGTATGAAACACATGAATTGGGTTTTCACGTTTGACATATGGGACATCACATCACACACAAGGCATGAGCCCAAGGTTTAAATTCTCGGAGAAATTTCGTTGAAATCTCGGATTTCGGCCCCCTTCGAAATTCAAAATCCCGTTTGAATTAAAAAATTCAAAAAAAATTAAGATAATATAGTAATTTCAGAACCGAGATCTTGGTGGATAGGATTGGTTTTCACACATTTTTTTATCAGATTGTAGTGATTTCAGGCCGGATTTGGCTTCAATTTTTTCTGGAGCATTGTTAGACCATCTACGAGGAATACATGTGAAAAAATTGAAAAATTTGTGGAAAGGGCGCAGGGCCTTATCTCTCGTGTTTCAACCAAGTTAGCCGAGCCGTGTTGCTTGTTGTGCTGCACATTCAAAAAAAATTGTAGCTTCGGCCTCAAAGCAAACAAAATGAGCCAGAGTCATTTCCTCACGGGCTCACAAGCCACTCACTCACACTCTCCGGCTGTTTGCTCACTGCATTGCTTCTTCCCATCAGCGACCGACCCAATCCGGCCAGCTCCGGCGACCGTTTGGCCCTCCCCGGCGACCAAAACAGTACGTCTCGCTTCTCCAACTCGAGATCTCGGGCTATTTTAGCAAAATCTCGGTTAACAGAAGAGATAAATCTCGTTTTTTCAGAGCAAAATCTTGGTGTTTAAGCTCGAGATTCCATCATTTTTGGCGAAATGCATAGTTTAGCTAGCGGATCTGGTCGGATTTTTGGCCGAAATGCATGTATGCACAAGTATAGAATATTGTCAGAGATCAAGCACCATAATTCTACGTGCTGTGATGACCTATATTGTTTGCATTTATTTGCTTTGGGGGACTAATATTCCTAAGGATTATGTGTTAACTGCTTGATTATGTGGTTTTGTTATGTAATACATTATTTTGGAGAAGAGAAATCAACCAGTTCTAGTATGTACTTAGGTGCTTTGTTTTGAAAAAAAATGAATCCTACAACTGACCTCAATGCATGATTAGTGATCACTAGGGAAAAGAACTTTAGTACTATGTATGATGGCTATCATTTATATGGTGTATTTGATCATTCTCTCATATCATAGTATCATTATGTTTGGCATCTTTTGTGTTTCGTTGCAGGTTCTCGTAATGGCAGATTGTACGGGTACCGTATCTATACCCCTTTATAATGCACGTAAATATTCTTTTCTACGTCCACCCCAAATAGTGCATCCCACTAGAGATGACCCAAATTCGTGCATCCAGAGAACTGTCCCCAGAAACTTGCCTCCATCAAAATTAACTTCTCAGATCTTTCCTCAGCTTTACTCACCCACATCCGATGGCCATTGTTTAGTGTGTCTAATCATCCCTGTGGCCCACAACAGACCTCCCTCGACCTCCAGCATCATCAAGGAAAAGGAAACAAACGTCCTGGAATCAAGGAAAATGAAACAAACGTCCTGAAAAAGGAAATGACCATACATTACGTGCTGGGAAAAGGAAACTGGGAGACGAGCCAGCGCGGTATTATTTTTTCCAAATTAGGCTCTTGCGGCGATGAATTTGCGATTGTACCCTCGAGCCGAAAAAATTCAACGGAGAGGTGCTGGAATTTTTCTTTCCCACGTCCGAAATTATCCAGCGAACGGTGGGTAATTTCAGGAAACCAAGCTCTACCCAGCCGCGGGATAATTTCGGGCGTGGGAAAAAAATTAAAGTGCTTCTCGACCACGGAAAAAAAATTGTAGCACCTCTTTGCTGATTTTTTCTGTCTCGAGGCTACAATCGCAAATTCATCGCCCGAGAGCCTGATTCAGAAAAAATTATAACGACGATACTAATATAGTAAAAAATTGAGCTTGGCGCTGGTAAATAATACCGCGCCACCTCTTCGCTGAATTTTTTTGACTCGAAGCTACAATCGCAAATTCATCGCCGCAAGAGTCTGATTTGGAAAAAATTATAATGATGATGCCAATACAGTAAAAAATTTCCGAAAAATAAAAAACAATCAAGCTGTGCCCGTTCGCTTGATAATTTTGGCAAAAAAAAAAAGAAATGCTCGGTGGCCGCTGAAAAATTCAAGCGTGGGAGAAAAAATAAAAAAATATTCAAGCGGTGCCTATCCACTGAATAATTCCGGCAAAATATGGAAAAATAAAGCGCACTCTCGCCGATCACGGATCCGCAGGAAAAAGATAAAATTAAACAATATTGTCATTACCGGTTCCGCGAGAAAAATTTAAAAATTAAGCAAAGACTCACGGCATCACTGGTTCCATGGATAAAAAATAAAAAAAAAATCAACGCTCTCCGTGCGCTGAAATTAGGCTCTATGGAGCTAGATCCGTAAAAAAGTCTCGAGAAGGGTCATATTCGAAAAAAAATACGATCACGAGGCCAGGACAGTAAAAAATTCAAGTCTGGTTTCCTTGCATGCGGATCCTCCCTGTTTATTTCCTTGTTTGATTCGCTCTCTTTCCAAATATGTAGTATGTACAGTTTTGGTCAGGGCAGTAAAAAATTCAAGTCTGGTTTCCTTACATGCGGATCCTCCCTGTTTATTTCCTTGTTTGATTCGCTCTCCTTCCAAATTTGTAGTACGTACAATATGATCACAAGATAAAGTTGCTGCAGGCGCTTAAAAAGGCACTCATATCTTCACATCTTTTGTTCCTTATGTGATCTCATATGCAACAGAATCCTCTAAAAAACACAAACTGAATCTATGTCTTCCTTTCCTGTGTTCCTTACGCAGATCCCGGGAATTCCTAACTAAAGAACGCCCAAACGCCAAGACAGAGGTGCCATACCTCCAGCCGTTCGGCGAAGCCGCGAGGCTTTTTGCGTGCGGCGACGACGGCGTACATACATACGCACGTGTGCGGCAATGTCGACCGGCGACGTCGGCTCTTTCATGCCTGGACAAAGGTACATACAGAACAGTCTACGTCCAACTTGACCTCAAGTGTTTGCTAGCTCATGAACTGATTGCTTTAATGCAGGGGTGCGCATGCTCGCAAGTGATGAAATCATGTATTTCAGGGATCCCATATGCCACTACCAAGATTTACAGTTCTGCGTATGTTTTGATATTTTTGCGTTATATATATACACATTATGCAATAATCAACTGGCTATTTTTTAATGTTTTAATTTATCATAGCCACTTTGTAATTACCGACAGTACCATAAGTTTCGTGTCAAGGTTGAAGATGAGAAGCTTGCAAAATTATTTTGATGCTTGGCCTGAGAGTAAAATTGCGTTGTCTGAATGCCGAATGGTAAGCTTTGCTTAATAAATTGTTTGACGCTTTATTATGTTACTATATATGTGTGTAAAAGATATAATGTCTATATTTGTAGATTATGCTGCCTTTTCATCACAAAGGACGATTCAGCATGTTATCGTTCGACATGAAGGACAGGGTTATCTCCGTTATTGATCCAACACCTCTACCCGGATGGGTTCCAACGGATAAACCATTCAGTTACTATCTTGATAGAATACAAAAAATTGGTATAATATTCGATCGTGATATGAGGATAGTAAATCCCTCATGGAACAACGATATCTATGATTGGCGTATTGTAGTTCCAAAGTCTGTTCCAAAAACAATAGATCGGTAAGTTATTTACACATGATTAGTAAATAGTTAAATTTTTGTGTACTTACATGTAGCAATTAAATGTTGTGCAGGAACTTGACAGGTTATTTGGTCATGAACTTCAAGCACATCTGGAATGGTCAACAGTTTAATGTACGGATCTGCATGGTCGATACTCTCTATTTTATTAATCACTTTTTATAAGGTTGTAAAGTAGGTCTATACTGATGATGCTCTACAATGTACTTACAGGATTCACCTATCCTCAGGAAGTGTTTCTTAATTGAAATACTAAAATACAAGTGGAATGAGTGCGAAGAAAACATCCCTCAAGATATAAGAACAAGTCTTAAGAGCATACGGGAAACGTTTAGTGAAAAATATTATTGAGTGTTATATCTTCATTTTTGTACTCGCATACGGGCACTTTGATTATTTATTATTAAGTGTTATATTCATACTTATCTTTTCATTTAATTGATAAGCGGGTGTACTGCCATCGTAGCGTTAGCACGGGCACTATACTATAGGAGTGTGGGGAGCGCATCATCCAAGAGTCGAAGTGCAACTACTGTAGGCATGTCATGAATGGTAGAGGGGTGATCTGTCTGAAGGAATATCTGTCTGGCCACGCCAGCGATGTGAAGGCATGCCCATGCATGCTCGTAGACCTCTGTGGAGGTCGAGACAAGAAGAAGGAGAATGAGGCGGTACGCCTCCGTACCGAGCAGGAACAGCTCAAGATGGCCATAAGAGCCTAAAAAAAGGCCTACCTCCAGAGCCATAGTTTGACCCAGGATCTGGGTCTGGGAGTGGTGCAACGAGGCCCTAGGTCCAATCCACTCTCAACAAAATGTTCGGTAGGTCTAAATCGACACAGAAAACCACGCCTCCATCGATGTTGACATTGCACGGAGTGGTGCCCCATAGCAACCCCGTATTGACACTGCATTCAAGCAGGGGACGAGGCAGAAGCTAGGGAGGGTATGATCCAAGTGGTTCCATGCTAATGCAATTCCAGGAAGGAAGGCCAAGTGTCAGTATTTCATAGGTATGAAATGATCGTATGGTTGTAAGTTACAACTCTTGTGATGATTGTACTAACCTCTTATGCTCGCGATGGACAGGTGCACTCAAGATGACACAGGAGCTAGGCCTAGGGTTTCGTGCACCATAGGGCCACAAGATAGACGGGAAGTATCTCAATAAAAACAAGCAGGAGATTGTCTAGTACCTTCGGAAGTTCAGGGACAATTGGGCCACATTTGGTATGACACTCATGTATGACTCCTGGACTGGGCCTACTCAACAGATCATCATCAACTTTATGGTGTATTGCAATATGATCATGTTCTTTCATAAAACCGTCAATACCACAGGTACAACATTCGGTTTAATTTTTACTCTTGCGTACTAGAAATGTACATATTAACTTCTGGCTTGTTCATTCACAAGCAATGTCCAAAACCACAAGTACCAGCTATGCGAGATAACAAAGGTTGTTGTCGAGGAAATTGGAGTAGAGCACGTCGTGCAAGTGGTTACCGACAACGGGGCCAACTTCAAGAAAGCATGCCAGTTGTTATGAGTGTTCCCACAGATTATATGCCAGCCGTGCTTGGCACACACTGTGTATGCTGAAAGACGTGTGTATGACGAGGATAGTGGGTACGACCCACCCCTCCCAGCGAGATTCGTGGTTGACACTATCCCACCAGAAGAGATGAACAAGGCCACAGGTAATGTGCAATTGTGTTCTATTCTACTTGATAATCATGTATCTCGAAATCTCACAACGGTGTTAACATTAACATAACTTTCAATTGGTCACAGGTGGAAAGAACCTCCTAGATTGGACCGAGTTCACAGTCAGTGACACACACACAGGAAAGAGGAAGCATGCTACCGACGATGACATGCTAGCGAGAGCTTTACGCGTGTTGGCGAAGTTATCGGGCAGTCAGCGTGTGAAGGGAAAAGAAAAGGCCTTAAGTGATGATGAACTTGATGTCGGCAGTGACGACGACACAGATACACCTCCTCAGAATGTGCAGTACCAGGAGACCGCTGATAGTAACTCAGCGACAAACTCTGGAGGCGACGATGGGACGAACGCTTCTAGCTACTCCCTCCGGCCCTATTCACAGCCACAATCATCAGGAGGATCGCAACAGGAGGGAAGCGCCTCAAGGAGGGGCTCATAAAGGCAGACCCGTAGTACAGGGAAGGGCGTGACGAGTGGTGGGGGTGGGTGTCAGGCAGCACAACCCCAGGATGGCGTAGGTTCATGATGTAGCAGCCAGTCTTCCAGCCATTTGAGCTTCCCGAATGAGCATCTTGCGTACGGTTCGATGCCCTACGAATGGGATCAGGGTGGGTACGGTCCCAAACAGAGTTACGACGGATCGAGCATCTCTTGGCCATTTGACTACATTGATCTCTACACCGATCCGTACGCACGAGACACATTTGTCAAGTATCTCTACTAGTCAGAGAATTATACCAACTGGATTGCTCATTATAAACATTGGAAGTCTGCCTGGCTACTGCGGAACGTGACCTAGAAAGAATACAAGCAACAGCACGAGAGTAGGTATCACGAGGTCATTATCAATAACGAGGAGGTGGAATTTGCACCACAGGCGTACTACTACTCGTAGGTATGAAACAAGTTCTAGAAGGAAAAAAACAATACCAGACAGCGACATAAGGGCCGACATGAATGGAGGTATGAAACACATGAATTGGGTTTTCACGTTTGACATATGGGACATCACATCACACAGGGCATGAGCCCTTGCTGAGACTAGGGCACAATATCTTCTAAATTTGCCCCGAATACAAATTTTGCTTCTCTAACCATCCAAACTTAGGGATTGTTTGATTCATACTTTTTATACTTTGCCACACTTCAATTTATTTGAATTTGACCGAGTTAGACGTCTATTTTGATCGTAGCTACACTTGTGACAATATTACTTGCAAACCAAGTCTTCCATATCAATGACTAAAAAAGTATGGTAAAATTCTCTTTTGCCAGCTAAAACGTGGCTTCGATTTTAATGACCTTACCTTAGGCGAGTTTTTAAAAAATTATAGGAACCTTTGCAACATCACTATACAAACCAAACCAACCCTAATCGCACATTAATAGATGGAGTTAGCAAAAAAACATGTGCAGATAATTATCCCCGACGAGTCGATCTGTTGCCCTAGCAATCAACATGCACATACATGCGTGTAGAGAGGGCCAAACGAACGGCACGGCATGGCCCGTTAAATGGGCGGTACGGCCCGTTTCGGCCTGGCTACTAAACGGGCCGTGCCGTGCCGGCCCACGTGCCGAGGTGCCAGCCCAGGCATGGCCCGTTAGCCTCACGGGTTGTGCTGTGCCGACCCGATCCTTCGCGGGCCTAACCGGCCTTTAGCACCAAAAAATTCAGAAAAATTTAGGAAAATAAGAAACAAATATAAGAAAAAAATTTAGAAAAAATATAAAAAAATTAGAATAATTAGAAAAACTCGAAGTATGTAGAATTTTCTCAAATTTTTTAATCCTCCAATGGCTATAAAACGGATATTTTTCAAACTAAACGGGTCGTGCCTCCCTTAAACGTGCAGGCCGTGTCGTGCCGACCCAAGCACGGCAAGGGCTCGTGGGCCGTGCCTGTTTACGGTTGGGCCGTACTGTGCTCGGGCCGAGCCAATAGTGTCGTGCTTCGGGCCGGCCCGTTTGGCCATCTCTACATGCGTGCTACCTTGCTCCGCAGAGACTGGGACCCGCCCACACCCATCCAAGGTTCCAAAAACCAGAAATTTTTGAAATTTCTCACCAAGATCTCAGATTTTGGTCGGAGACGAGATGCAAAATCCCGGCCGAATTAAATTTTTTTTGGAAAAAAACAATGCTACAGTATTCCCCCAAAAATTTCATCAAAATCTCATGATTTTTTTGACTGGATTTGGATCGATAAACCTTAATAATGTCAGCTTCTATGAAAATTTGTTGAAAAACCGAATTTTTGAAATATTTTATAAAAATAGCAGAAACACTTTCAGATTTTTATAAAATTGTACAAGCTTGATCATGCTTTGGAAATTTTATGGTACCGTATTTAACATCCTAGGATCATACAGATATTTTTTAAAATAATTGAACTTAATTTGTTATATCTAAAAATTCAAAAATGGAATGAGCATAACCGAGATAGTAAGAGTGTCAGAATTTTATAAACTCACTCAAGTGTGATCATGATCCAAAAATTTTAGATGAGTTTAAGAATTGCCTCACCCTTGTATAAAAGTTTCAAAAATTGTAAAATTGTTTTGGTTGCTTAATCAAATCTATGGAAACAATGCATATAGCACCGAAAGGCTTTTATCAGAACAGAAGACTGTCACAATTTTTGAACATTTTGAAAATTTTATGGGAATATTAGTGATGCGTTAATACCATCCAAAAAATTTCAAAATTTTCTAACGTGGTTTGGACCATTTTTCATTCGGTTGAATTTTGCGTGTCAACCTTCAGTAGCACTGTCTGAATTTTTTTAAATTTCTCATACTTTATCGTTATCTGAAATTTTTATGGAAATATTATTGATGTATCAGGACCATCCAAAAAAAATTCAAAATTTTCTAACGTAATTTGCACCATTTTCCATTCGGTTGAAATTTGCCCGTCAATCTTTTATCAGGACAGTAGCACTGTCAGAATTTTTAAAAATTACTCAGGCTTGATCATGATATAAAATTTTTATAGGACATTAGTGATGTGTTAGGACTCTCCAAAAAAAATTCCAAAATTGTTTAACATCGTTTCGACCATTTTTTGCTCAGTTGAATTTCGCCAAGATTTCGTCCGAAATTCGGTCCAAATATTTCGGATTTCAAATTTGCTTTTTGAATTTTGACCGGATTTCATCCGAAAATACTGAGATTTTGCCAAAATTTCAAATTTCGGCCACCTCCAAAATGAGATCCGAAAACGAAATTTGAAACCTTCCGCCCATCCTCCCTCGCGACCAGGATTTAAAAGCCACAGCTCATGGTGCTTTAATATATTTCCTCTCAATACAAGTTGCACGAATCTTAAAATAAATGAAGAAGTAAGTAATTATTATCTACCCTTCACTTATACTTTAATATTTGTGCAACCGTTAAAAAAGAAAGCATCGCACTCTATTTATTTGTGGCGGGAAATCAAGCGAGGAGCAGGTTTAACAAAACCGGCGAAAGCCGCGCAAAAACCGCTGTTTTTGATTTTACCGTTGCGATTTGAGATTCAAAAAATTAGATGGCGTAAGTCGCTCAAAAACCGTTTTTAAAGGAATATTCAATTGTTCGGTTGGTTTTCGTTTTTTTTAATTCTTTGATTTCTTAACCTTCAATTTCGGACGATTTTATAGCCGGTTTTCTCGATTTTCGAATTTCGAGCGATTTAAAAAAAAACGGTTTTTTAAATCCGGCGAGGAGGCGTCAGAGCAGAAGATGCGGCGACGCAACGGCCGTGTACGCCACTGCAGAACCCAGAGGGAAAAAAAGGCGGCAGAAACAGAGGCAAAAAGGAACGGCCGTGTACGCCACCGCAGAACCCAGGGGGAGAAAAAGGCAGCAGAAACAGAGACAAAAAGGAGTGCGCAACTCTGTGCAGGAATCGAATTCCATCCCCATCCAGCCATCCTCCTCCCTCGCCCGCCCGCTTTGTTCTGTTCCCTCTCATTCGTCCATGAGCCCGGGCCCCGTCTCTGCCTGCTTGCTCCGTATTCCACCCGCTTCTCCTTCGTGCCCGGGAGGAGGAGAAAGAGGAGGAGGATCGCCGCCGCACGGCGTATGTCGGATCGGGAGCTCCGCCCGCTGCGGTCGATCCGTACGTCCATACAATCAATACGCAGCTTTCCGTTCGTTAATTCTTCTTCGACCCTCTTCTGTCTCCGCTGGTTTCCTTGCATGTTGCTTCCATTCTTTGCAATATATGTTACTGGTTTTGATTTGCACGGTGGAGAGGAAGTAAGCGAGTTCCAGACAGTTTGAAGGTGTCGCCGGCTTTGGGAAGTTACCTGTATATGAAAAAGGATGGTTCTTTTGGTGGTGATCGGTGATCAAAAGAGGGTTCTTTACTTCTTTTGGTCGTGATTTGCGGTCAGAGATATCTTGAGCTTGGGCTCGAGAAAGAAAAAAAAGAGAGCGGGAGAAAAGAATGATCGGTGTTGATTTGAAGTGGCAATAAACTAATCGACTAGTTAGATGCTTTCCTACTTTTATTCCTCCATGCTATTTCCCTTTTGTGCATGTAATATATGATTGTTTAAGGTTGCATGCAGCTTCAGAGAAGTGGGTATCCCCTCTGATATATTAAGAAGGGAGATCGATTTCCTTTTTAAAATAATTAACTTTCTTTTATATATGTGCTACTAATGTGCATCATCAGTTTAAACGAATAGTATTTGCTTCTGTGCAACTCTCCAATTGGTTGATTCTGATGAAGTTTTGAGCCTCGGTTGACGCTCTGGATTGCTGAACATAGGAACTAGCTTGACGCTGCCTTCGCATTTCAGGAATTTCAGGGGACGGGAGATGCCTGTTTAGGTCTGTTGCTTATGGCGTCTGCTTAAGGAGAGGAAAGCAGTCGCCGAGCGAGAGCGCCCAGAAGGAACTTGCTGATGAACTTCGAGCAAAAGTGACTGTTCATCACTTGATGATTCTGTTTATTGAGAATATCACTGCTCTATGTATTTAGCAGAATTTTGAACTGCTAATGCACACTTCTTGCAGTTCTATTTTGCTTGTTTGTTGACCTAATGTTGGTATTTTTCAGGTAGCAGATGAGTTTGAGAAGAGAAGAGGAGATACGGAATGGTTTCTTCTACTACTTCCCATTTTCTGTCAGAATCATTTGTTTTCCCTAGATATTCTTTTTGCACAAGTAGAAGTAAGGAATTAAAAATATGCTTAAAATGGACAGGCTAATTGCTGTTGCCGGTATCTATATACACATCATTCTCGTACACCAACTTTAGCTTTACATGCTTGCCCTTTGGATTTCATTGCTATTTGCTATAGCTGCTTTGAACGTAAAGAAAAACGACCTCAGTCGCATGATCTTTTCCTGTCAATATTCACCTCAATGGATAGGTTCCTCGAAGGAGATTTTGAGAGCTATGTGAGTCAGATGAGGAAGCCTCATGTTTGGGGAGGAGAACCTGAACTGCTCATGTGCTCCCATGTTCTTAGGTAGGCATCTTCTTGTGCTAGGTGTATCTTCTTATGCATAATTGTTAGTGAGACATGTCATATTGCAGGATGCCCATCACTGTATACATGTATTCAAAGGGCTCTGATAGCCCCAGGGTTATAGCAGAATATGGTCAGGAGTATGGAAAGGACAATCCAGTCCGCGTTCTCTATGACGGTTATGGACACTACGATGCGCTGCAGTCACCTCTTGTAAGAACACAATCAAGACTGTAAGTGCAGTATGGTACAAAATCTGACAACTTCAGTTTTCTCTTTTGAGGAACCAATCCCCCTGTAAATTTGCAGGAGAGCAATGTAGATAGCCGGAGAATGCGTTATCTAAGCTTCTTCTCTAGGGCGGCTGCATAAGTGTCGACATCTGCTACGACTTGATTTATCAAATTCAGCCTAACTTTACTGGTCCATATCCTTTGCCCTTCTCCAAGGCTGATGTATAAATAAACTTCAGATGTGTAAATCTTGATCCAATTATAAAATTAACTGTATAATCTGACACTGCGTCCAGCTTACAATGAAATTTGTGAAGTTCCTGTATCATTTTACATCGTACATCCTGTTGCTGGAACATACTCCTACATCTTGACGACTATTTCTAAATTATATTAGTGAAAGTGGATGCAATCTTCCTTTGTGAAGTTCAACATCAATTTTCTCCAGGAGGGTTACATAAAAAGAAGATGCATGCACAATCATCATATTTGGATTCTCCTTGGACTGCTATATGACTATATGCATATCTAGTACTAATCAATCCCGGTGCTGAGTAAGAGATCTGTCGAAGTCTAGTAATCCACAAAAATGAACTTGGTGTCAAGAAGAGCACACAAGGTATTCCTACAATAATTTTTATAGGGGCAACGATGGTAAGCAGCAATCCTGAAATTGAAGATTTTACACACTGCCTTGCAGTAATAAAATTACAACAATCAATCACTTGTCATCTCCTAATCGTCAAGCCATTGACGCTAATCCATAATACAACCAAGAAAGGGGAAGCTGAGGCATGGAGGCCCCTTGACATGCGAAGCACTTTCACAACCTAATGTCCTGAAGAAAAACTTGGGTTCGCCAATCACATCGGTGCAACATAACATTGGAGATCTGGTTCTCCAGCCTCAGCAGTTCTGATTGCCTGAGCAAGTGCAGTTTGCTTGGTTGCATTTTAGCTTCTGCATAAATCCATGTTTACATAGTAAGGCCTATATTTTGTAAGTACGTTGAGACTCAAGAATAATGCTCTTTAAATGCCCAGAAATATCTGTCCTTTCCTTTTTGGAAATAAGTACTTTAATTACTAACTCAGCCTACACTTGTGGCAAAAATAAATGAAACCTGTTGGAGTAAATGTGGGAATATGACATTTAAACAAGGACTTCTGAAGTGTATAGTGAGTGGAGCATACCTCAACTTGGCCCTGGAGCTCTCTGATGTAGTGCACAGCAAGATCCAACATGTCTGACGTATTTGTTTGCTGCATGTTCAGTAGGAAACTAGTAAGCATATCACATCACTTTTATTGAATAGCAACTGTATAAATGCAATTCAGAATAACAGGATTGGACAATTTAAAAAATGTATAGCAGGACAGCGTATTGAAAGGAACAATGATTACTGACCAAATGAACTGCCATAAAGTAGAGTTCGAACTAATTTAGTTCCGAGTCATTTACAGTTACTAAGGTTTTGGGTTTCTGAGTTCTGATTGAGGGATACTTCCAATCTGGATTAGAATTGTCAGGTTCAGTTGCGCAGTGAGTAGGAACTCCTGTAGTTATTGGTGAAAATTTTATCCACATCTGCTGAATGAAATGACAGTGGTCATTACTTATCCCAATGCCATTAAGTTACCTTGTCCATGTTAGGCACGAGATCTTCCAGCTTCTTCAGCCTCTTGCTAATCCTTGTTCTTCTTTCCTAAACAGCACAAAGGAAAACGATTCCATATTAACATCCAACATCAAGATGGTGCATGCATATAAGGAAAAAAGGAATTCCCATGTTAAGTTAAAGAGAGTGGGGTAGAAACTAACCCTCTCAGCGATGCTTCGCGGGTGAGTCGCGCATCCACGCTTTGCACGGACTCTGCAAGCGATGTTGTCTTGCTGCAGCTGCAGGTAATCATCCATGCCGGACATCTCTAAAGATGACTTCGACAAACCAAACTGAATTGCAACAAAGAAAAACTTGGCATTAACACAAGATCATCACCACCTATCAAGGATGCTATGCTCTAGCACAAAAAGGAGACCCAATTTCCAGCAAGGAGGCGTGTACATGTGAGTCGATGTTGCTGAAGGTAGTGACCATGTCGTCGCCGGCGTCCACTTTGGCCTTCTTGCTCGGCGAGGAGAACATGATGGAGTTGGTGTCATCCCACGAGCTCATGGAGAAGTTTCTGGAGAGGTAGGAGGAGGGCTGCGCGCCGTCGCACGAGCTGTTGCAGCCGGTGATGCTCTCCCCGATGTCGGGTATGATCCCCATCTCCGATATCTGCGGCAGGTCTTGCCTCGAGAAGCTCCACTGCGAGCTCAGCCTCCTGTGTGCCATCGCTCCGGCGGCATCGGTGCCTGCCTGCGAGTAGCTTCCGATGCCTCTCGTGCCAGCCATGCCTGCCATGCATGGATGCACGCATCAATTTTGCAACAATTGGTCCATATGACTAGCATGCATGTCAGACAGGTGTAACTCGCCCCATGCCCACGTGTCAGTGACCGTACGCAACCATTTTTAAGCCATTGCTAAGCCGACGACCGAGCAAGCGCTTCTGTTGCTTTGAAGGGTTAAACACGTTAGGTATTGCAACTAAATTTAAAAAAGCTCTGGCCCCACCAGTCAGACAGTGTGCGCCAGCCAACCTAACCGGCAGAGCCGAGCAGGCGGGTGGAGCTAAGAATTTGCATGCGCAATTCGGACGCCCACAATTGGTGGGGGCTTGTGACGTCCGAGCACTGCCTCCTCCTAGCTCTACTGCTAGTGCTAGGGGCACCCACTATCCTACCCCACTTGGGAAAAGCTAAAGGCTAAGCTACCACCACCCATGTCGGATTTGTCATCGTCTAGTGACGAGGTACCGGACGTGAATAGTTGTCCGTCGTCTCATCGCATCCCATCAGTCGGATTTGAACGCCACATTTAAGATAAAAGTTTGATGCTCGCAACATAATTACTGAGATATGGCTCTAGTATTTACCCTACACAAGGCTGTCTATGTTCTCGTTACCACTCTTATCTAAAAAGGTCATGTTAGGTAAACAGATAATTCCATTATATCTGTGTACATCGTTTGCACCTTTTTACCGTGCTGATAAAGCTCGTTGCGAATCTCTTTTAGCCCCATCGTGCCGACTTGCTGTTTTGTTATCTAGTCTAGTGACTCCCGTCGACAAGATATGCTCGCCGTTGTTGTCACTCGCTTTATGCCGACATATTCCACATAACGTTTTGCAAATGACTTGACTTTTCAAAGTCAGCAACCAAGACATTGCTATAGGTACAGTAATATATTTTTTAAGAACGACCGTAGAGAGAACACACACACAAAAAGTGTAATTTTGATGACATGAGCAATATGATTGGAGCATAGTCGACAGATAGCACCAACAAATAAAACTAACCACTAGTATAACTTTGGCCCGTATACCAATTGAAATTACGTAAGAATTTAATGCTACTATCTTCGAGACATGTATACTATTCATGCATATATGTATTCTATGTTCAGGCCACCATTGATTCATTCTTCTTGCGTGTCACATCAGAGGTGGACACGACTCATGTTAATTACCAACACAGGTTAGAGATCGTTAGGGACGACACCTTAATTAGGAGTCTAAATCCCGCCCCCTGTCGATCTGTGGCTTCTGATCTACACATTACATACCTTGTTCTTTAATGAATAGGTAATAAATCCCAAAAACAAATAACTAAGGCTTATTTGAAACTCAGATTTTTTTTCTCAGTTTATACGGAAGTTAAACTATTTCCTGCATTCCAATCGAGCCTAGTGTCACTGTGGGAATGTCCGCGAACATTGTAAATGCTGAGACAAGACATGTGTCCAGGTTCGCTGTAGCTGCCTGATGCTCGACGCCAGCAAGGAACGGTCACGTCGGCAACATACAATGTACTAGGCTTAATTACGGCAGCTAAACAGACCGACGGCCTTCTGAATCAAAATCGAAAGAACAAATGGCCACAGGCAGGTTCAGTGCATGGACGTGTACGACTTTCTATTGGTGATTAAAGCGTACGAGCATAGTAATTAAATTGTGTATGGCCCTGTAAGTGTACATGAAACCTACTTGTATAAAATAAAATAATGAGTCAATGATAGTACTGCATCCGAGATTACGACGTGCTCTAACAAACTACTACCTTCATCCATAAATAGTTATCGTTTTAATATAGGTATGATCAAATTTTTAAAACTTCGACTGGCAATACTTTTTAAAATATTTAAATTAGATATATAAAAATCATATGTATAGATTTGTGAAAGTATTATAATTTTACTAGGTTTTATGACTATATTATAATAGAAATTAGCGATAAAAAGCTATAATTTAGAGACTGTATCGATGTCTAAAATAACAACTATTTTATTTGTTGTTTGAATAATGCAATTAGTATTCGACGCCTGACATCGCATGCCAACCACCCAAATTACGAGCAGTGTACAGTAATATAAAACCATACTTTGACCATCATTTTCCTAATTACTCGCTCACTAAACATCATTACCTAGTACTATTAATCAACAGCAGAGTGCGTACCTGTGTTAGGAATAGCAATTAATGCTGGTATTAGGGTCAAATCCAGCGTAGAGGTAATTAACTCTTATCTTTTTTTTTTCTTTGTGGAGAGGAAGCATACAAATGGAGTACTACTAGGCGAGTGATCACATGCGACACCAGTAATTAAGCAAGCAAAGACGCAACGGGTGAGTGATCGCGCGAATCACATCGTCCGCGCGGAACGGACAAACCGGAGCGCGACACGTGCACGCAACTGCGGCTGGGGGCACGCGGGAACACGCTAAGCCTACAGTACACGAGCGCGAGCGGAACGGACAAGTCAAGCGACGGCGAGGCGAGCAAAGGAGGAACGTACCGTGCGGGTCGGCCATGAGGCGGGAGAGCAGCCCGGCAGGGGAGCTGCTGTGCCTGAAGAGCGGGACCCCGGGGCCGTCGCCGCAGGGCCCCACCTGCGCGGAGATCGGCGGCGGCGGGAAGTGGATCTCGCCGGAGCCGCCGTAGGCCCGCTCGAGCCCGGGGCGGCCGTCCGTCCGGCAGCTGGACTCGCAGGAGGTGAGCCCGGACGACTCCCCGGAGAAGAGCCGGCTCACGGCCCCCGGCGGTTCCAGCGTCGCCGCCTCGCCGCCGCGGGTGACGGAGTCGGCGATGGCCGCGAGGAGCGAGCCCGGCGCGGAGCCGTAGCGCGCCAGCCCCGCCCCCGGCGGCGGCGGAGGCATCGCCCCGTGGTGCTGCGGCGTCAGGCGGTTCATGGCTGCCTAGTTAGTGCCTTCCAGGTTCCAGCGATCGATGGAGCGGCGGCGCTGAGGAGCGTATTGCTATATCGATAATCGCTGGTGCGAGCAGAGCAAGCGGCGAGGGTGCTGCGTCGCGCCGTGCGTTCCCTTCTCTCCCCTCCCCCTCTGCTGCTTTTAGCCCTCCGACTCCGAGGTCCGAGCAGCCAAGGGGGGATGGACGCACTGTGGCGGGCCCCGCCTCGGGACGGAGACTCACCCGGGACGCGCCAAGTCATGCCCCATGTGCGCGCGCGTTTACAAACAACGACGACTCATCCTTCTACTCTCCTCGCCCTTCGGGTTGGGTTGGGTTGGGGTTAATTTCCTAGCTAGCCGGTCAGATCAGATCAGACTGCCAGAGACACCACACATCATCAGATATTCCGATTCAGAGCCTACATTTTTATATCAAGCAGTCCATTCCACAGTGATGACATCCTCATCAACATTCATCGGGATCAGATAGCGTTGCTTTGCGTCTATGGTTGCGGCACCTGCGAACGCTTCAGACAAGCACGGATTATTGGTTCGACTGTTGCTCCGTAGCGCTGGCTGGCTGTATCTTTCAGGCTGGCAACTGTATAGTATTCTTGTTTGCCACCCCTGCATCGCGATAGGCTACTGGACGGGGGCTCCATCTTTTATCTTCTTGTCTCAATCTTTTATCTACTTGGATTCTTGGGTAGCAAAAACTCCGCCCGGTTATACATGTGGCGCGGTATTTTTCAATCTGTTGCCTATACCTCTCCACTCCACTGATTGTGCGAATGAGTCGATCGATTAGTCTTCTCGCGTCGATTTTGTTTATTTCCTTGCCGCGCGTCCGCCTCTGCAGGCTCCTCTTCTGGAGATGGGTTGTTATCCGGTGGCGTATGCCTGGAAATCTTGATGTTATTCAATAGGATAAGTTGTGATTAATTGAAAGTCAACCAGATGCATGCTCCTTCCACAAATTATTCTACCGTTTCTTCAGGCAGAGAAGAACATGCATGCAGCCAATTGACGGGGAACAACACAATTAGCAGTCTTCCCCTAGCTAGTTGAAACCTGACGATAGGCTGATAGCTTTTTGTAGAAGAAAGCATCCCTTTTTTAGTTGCTCTGAGGATATATAATTCCTCTCAACAAAGAAATTTTCCAGGAAAAACTGCTCAATAGAACCACAGATTTTAGCGAAACGAAAGCAGCAGCAGTGGCACCCTCTGATTGATCCAAAAGCGTCGGTTCTTTTCGCGGCAGCCAGCGAAGCGATGGTCGGCGCGTAAGCAGCTTGAGCTCCAGCCAGCCGCGCGGGAAAAGCGTCGTCCTGCGCACGGACGCACGAAGCTTTGCCGTTTTCTCGGTGCGTCCGACCCATGTGAGGACAGTGCGCAGAACGGCTGTCCCGGAGGGAGGCGGCTTGCAATTGCAAAGCAACGATTATTTTACAGGTTCTTGCCTTCCTCTGCAGTTGCTAGCAAACTAAACGGGCTCAATCTAATCAAGATTACTGCAGGATAACGAGAGCCATCACATGGGGTTGAGGTGCCCTGGATGGCAAACAAGTACTGCTAGTTGGCATGCATGCATGGTGGGCAGTTTTCTGTGGGATCGTATTGGTGGATCTGGACAACACCTTGCTTTTGCAGTTGCAACGAGACGAGATTCTCAGGAATATCTTTAGCAGTATGGGCCGTTCACGATCGGATTAACGGTTGCGATGACGAGAGCATCCCAAGTCTCCAACGCAACCGAGGATGGTCCGGTCATAGATTCCATGGGCATTGGGCCGTCGCGGCGGTCATAGACCGTGCCATGCTGGGAACTTGTATTTGGCGAGTCGAATTACAGTCTATTGACACGTCATATCATCTCTATGTCATGCTAGGCTAGGTTCAATCCATTTGAACTGTTGCAGAGAAGAGGAAAGGAGTCGGGGACGAGCGGTGCACTTACCGGCGTAGTCGTGAGGATGGAGTGCAGCTCAGCCAGCTGTGAGGAAGACGCTAGCGTCGAGAAAGAAGCACGCATGGTGGGTGGGGACGGTGGCGACACGGTGCGAGAAGTCCATATTTAGCGGCGGCATATGGCCGAAGACCGCTAGACCCGACGATGAGGATTGTCAAGTTACGGCACTGTCGTTGTCTTTTTCCTCTTCGGTCGCCGCAATCTTCTCCCTCGAGAAGGCCGGCGAAGGTGGTGACGCGGTGCCTCATGGCCGTATTTGGCAGCGGCATGACCGAAGGACGCTGGATCTAGCACCGAGGCAGCGGCAGGAGGTGGCGACGCGGGGAGGGAGCAGGGGTGGAGGAGGGCGAGAGGAGAGAGAGAGAGGACGACAGAGGCGCGGAGAGTTGATGACTACATCGAACATGTCGTGGGAGGAGGCGAATGGGAGAGGTTGTATTTGATGATTGGCTAAGCCGCTGAGGAAAGATAGTTGCTGATAGGTTAGTCTGTAGATCTAATTTTTTTTTTGAAAAGACCACATTCATGTTATGCCCGCCTAGGTACGGCCCAATAGGTCACGCCGTGCCAGGCTACCCATTTTATCGAGTTTTTAGACCCAGCACAACACTTATTCACGTCGTGTCGGTTTAGCCCAAAGATATATGTGCCGTGCTTTAGGCTGTGCTTAGGACCGGCCTAAAAAGGCACTGGTATACTTTGCGCTGATGGCTTTGAGTAAGGAAGCCTCTCCTAAAATTTTGTCCTCAGTACGTAACTAAGTTTCTTCAAAAGTATGGAAAAGCGATAAAACAAAAATGAGATTAAACATATGTCAGAAACTACTCGCGTTTTGTTTGTTTGTTTGTTTGGCTAATTAAGCTGCAAATTAAGAACTAAACGTGCGGCGGCTTGCGTTATCTTAACTTCTCCAAAGTCGTAACTCTTAAGCAGGGAACCTCCAGGCCAACTGGCGGCTCGCATCCTTTTGCGGTTTGCGAGCAGCAAAGGCTTTGATCGTGATGCTCGTGAGCTTGTAGTAACTATAACTTGTCAGATCTACGAAAAGCACTAGACAATTGCAGCTCGCTCAATCCAACGAGGTAACGCACTGTTCTCGCGGCTTTGTGTAGCGCAACTCGCCGTTGCCGCGCATGTTGCACATCCGCATCCGTAGGCGCTGCTTGAGGCTGCGTTGCACATCCGCATCTGCACCTTGCTTACCGCATTAGCAAGTGGCACTATCAGTGTTTTTAGTAGCACCGGTTCCTTTCGGTGGTGAGTCAACGCGGTGCTTACAGAGATCGAGGTCGTCGTTTGTTTGTCGTGGTGGGTCGCCACGTATGAAGTCAAGGTCAGGAAAATGTGGCGAGATTAGATGGATGATCGGAAGCGGAGTAATTTTGTCAAGCTCAAAGCATAATGTTTCGGGTGGTTGTAGCTTTCTTCCGCGATAGTGATATAGCTTGACCAGGTTAGATAGATGCTGGGTCAAAAGCCTTTACCAATGGTCGCGCGCGAGTCATTTTCCGGGTCAGAACAGCCTGGTTGCAACGGTCGTCTCCTCCTAACGTGACGGGCGGCCTTCGTTGAAAGTCAGCTGCTTGTTTCTTTCGTGCCGACCTGGATCGTGTTGTTTAGTTGCTTTCCGCGGATTGGGCCACAGCGGCGGCACAAGCAAAAGTTTAACAAGTAGCACAGGTTCAGGAGGCCCAATCGTTGTGCTTTGCGCTGCTTGGCTTCACAGGCCAGCCTCCACGGCGCAACCTTCCTCCGCACTGGGTTAAACCGAACCCTCGCGGCCCATTGTGTCAGTATACGCACGCACGGAAACACGAGTCACGCGCTAACCGAGAATTTTTTTTTCTTTAATATTTATTTTTATTCTTTTTTTCAAAACTATGCGTCCGAATCAAATTTTTGCAAAATTATCGCCGTCGCCCGTGTATGGGGCGATCGCCCCTCTACAGGCGATATGTGCCTCGCCGTCGTGAGCAAGCGGTAAAACACATGGGCCCCTGTGTCGCCGAGACAGGCGATCGCCGAGCGAGCGACAGTGACCTTCAAAGCTCGGCCCCTCGCTCGGCGCAGGCAGCCAGCCGAGGCAGAAGCAAACGAAGAGAAAAGAGAAGGAGGAAGAAGAAGAGAAAGAAGAAGAAAAAGAAGAAGAAAAAAAGAAGAGAAAGAAGAAGAAAAGGGGAAAAAAAGTCGATTCGTCGTTTTGCGAAGGTATTTTTTACAAATTTTATAAATCTATTATTTAGGAATTTTACGATTTTGTAGTGTTTAGAAAATTCAGAGGATTTATTTGTTATTAGAATTCTAATGTAGCATGTAATATTTAGTCGAATTTAGGATTGTGTAGCGTTTAGAACTTTAATGTAGTATTTAGTTTTTAAAAATTTGAGGACTGTATAGTATTAAGTACGTTACAAATTTAGTGTAGTATTAGAAATTTATTGTAGTGTTTAGAAAATTTAGGATTGTGTAGCGTTTATATTTTCTCGGATAGTGTTGTTTAGAAATTTCTTGTCATGATTCATATTTAGAACTTTAATGTACTATTTAGTTTTTAGAAATTTGGATTGTATAGTATTAAGTGCGTTACAAATTTATTGTAGTGTTAGAAATTTATTGTAGTGTTTAGAAAATTTAGAATTGTGTAGCGTTTACAATTTCTCGGATAGTGTTGTTTAGAAATTTCTTGTCATGATTCATATTTAGAACTTTAATGTAGTAGTTAGTTTTAGAATTTTTGGATTGTATAGTATTAAGTGCGTTACAAATTTATTGTAGTGTTAGAAAATTTAGGATTGTGTAGCGTTTACAATTTCTCGGATAGTGTTGTTTAGAAATTTAATGTCATGATTCATATTTAGAACTTTAATGTAGTATTTAGTTTTAGAAATTTGAGGATTGTATTGTATTTTAGAGTAATATTTTTCCGTCGGACGTTGCGACATGTCGGAGAAATTGTATTTCCAAATATTTTATGGAGATGGGGAGATAGCACGGGCGGATGGGGTGGATCTATCATCATTTTCAAGAGTCGTCAGGGCATATGCGAGGCCAAGCGATAGGACATCTGAGGGTTTGTTGGAGTGGATGTCTCGGATGTTGGTTTGGATGCCCGCATTGTTGATTTTGGTCGAGCGATAGTGAGCCGAGCGCAAGACCGTTTTACGGAGAGTTGATTCTGTTAACTCGGCGTCCACATGGAGGAGTTATGTTGGTTTTGCCGTAGGCGGGGTTGGCGCTCATGTTGTTGGCACAGTGCTACCGGTAGCTCCATCGGTGTCGCAAGTTCGTGATGTCGGGTGGACATTACGCGGCGGGGACATCAAATGTAGAAGGATGCGAAGAGGAAGGCGAGGAGCCGGAGGCGAGGAGCACGAGGCTAGCGGTGTGACGAAGGGACCGGGGGAGAGAGGCAGCGGTGGAGGCGCGAGGGGTGGCCGACGAGGGGAGGAGGTGGAGGACATTGTTGACTTGATGGAAGAGGAGGACCGTGCGGATGAGGAAGTCACGATGGTGAGCACTCCGACGAGGAGGACAACGCCACAGGGTGCCTATCACGGTGCGTGGACCAATTACAATTCGAAGACCTAACAATGAATGAAGGAACATTGATGCATGGGAGTATCGTGAGAGCGAGGTGACGCGGGGCCGTATATAAAGACAAGGAGGCTGTGATGGATGCGGTGAAATCTTGGGCAATGTCTCTCGGCGGCAATTCGAGGTTGTGAAGTCGGCCAAGAAGGACTACGACGTGAAGTCGTAGTTGATTCGTGCCCATGGCGGGTGCATGCATACCGAGGAAGTGGACGGACTATGGAAATGCTCCATAGTGATGGAGCATAAGCTGCGAAATGGAAGAAGCGGGCGAGGACACCGCAATCGTCGTCCACTTGGGTGGCAAATGTGTTTTATAGTCGGATCGTGGACAATCCCCATCTGCGACCTCGATCTATTATCACGGCCGTGGAGGAGAGGTTTGATACAAGATTAGCTACGCAAAGGCATGGAGAGCAAAAGGCGGCTCTGGAAATACGGTTCGGGGCGTCGAGGCTTCGTGCGAGAATATTCCCACTTGCTCGGGCAATCGCACAAAGGAACCCCGGTACATCCATCGACCTTGCGGAGTTCCTGCGGGTGGTGCGTGCACGGGAAGTGGGTATTGCGGCGTGCATTCTTCGCCACAGGCGCATGCATAAATGCGTTAAACGCTCGTCGCCGGTCCTTTGCATGGATGGCACATTCCTCACGGGAAGTACAAGGGCGATTCTAAGCTGCGATCGCGGTGGATGCCAACAACGAGTTCTACCGGTTGCGTTGGCATTCGTGGAGGGGAAAACACGGAGAGTGATGCGGTTCCTTGAAAGAGTGAAGGTGGCGATTGTTCTCGGCAGCACGATGTTTGTGTCATCCATGACCGACATGCGGGGCGCTAAGGGCGATCGTGGATATGCAACAAGGGTCGCCGTCGTGGGAGCGACAAAGTGGCGGATCGAGGAGGAGGTGGTGCATGAGGCACATGGGTGCCAATTTTTCCGTCGATTCGGGAATAAGGAGCTTATGAACATGTTCAGCGCTGTGCAAACAGAACCAACGGAGGAAGTTCGGCGCTTTGGAAGGCGTTGGGCGAACTAACGAAGAAGCAATCAATGGATCCCAGAGGTACCGCTAGTTCATCAAGGAACCCGATGGTGTACCATGAGCAAGGAGAGGACCCCATGACCTTTATGCGGCTGCAAGCAGACCCCAAACCTCGGCGTGAGGCGGTACCAACATAAAGAGTTTCACCGATTGGATCGACATGAGCCTTTGGAGAAATGGTCCCTACGACGACGAGGCGGCTCGCGTTATGGGATCATGACAACGAACTGGCGGAGATTTACAATCGGGTAATGAAAGGCACGGATGCCTTCCTTTGGTGGGTATAGTTGAGGTGTCTTATTAGGGACACAGAGATATTTCATTGGCGATACAAGACCTCCGCGGCATGTATGTCGGACAATCGATTGTCTTACTCAACTGTTGTGTCTACCTACATGTCCAAGAAAACAAGAAAGCGCGGACACATCGGGTTACACCGAGAGTGGCGTGGAGCGGAGATACCACGTGCGCTGCGGTGACCGAGGTCGCAGGGTGCCACCGGAGAGGACTTCCCATCGTGCATACTCGAGCGGTGATTGCGAGTGCTCTGCCGAAACCACGCTGCTTTGCACTTGCCGTGCTCGCACGTCATTGCCATTGACCGCGAGACGCATCAATCACATCGTCCGTTCATCTCCCGTACTACTACAAGCGAGCGTTCTCAACACGTGGCATCATGAGGTGTACGGCAGTGCGAGTGGATGGATCGTTCACAACAGCCCCTCTCGGACCATCGATGGGTACCGAACATCCGAATGTTGAAGATGAAGGTCGGCGTCGAAGGACAAGGCGATTCGAACGATATGGGCGAGTCGAGGCGCGTCGCAACCGCGGATAATGTAACTTTGCATGTTGTTCCCATCTTGTATTATTCAATGGACCGTAAGTTTGTAATGTACGTTGTAATGTTCGATGTAATTTTCAATGTACTAGTAAGTTGTTGTTCGCATCATGTTATTCTCCGATGTCCCGCTTAGTACCTACGAGGATAATGTAATTCTCGACGTTGTGTGCCTCGTCGAACATGTCTTTGTCTTTCGTATGTTTGCAATCGAGTTTTTTTGCTCTCCACACTTGGTTGTATTGTTTGTTGAGTATGGTACAATTCGTTATTTCGCATTTCATTTTGTGTGCACATGTAATTCCGATAATCTGTTGTATTTGCTTTGTAACAGCCACGATGGCGCGACCTTGCCTCGAGTGCCGGGCGTGACCGTCGATGCGACGACCACCGGTCTAGGTACTCCGCAGAGGAGAGCGAGTGCTAGGCCACCGACCTCGAGTGCCCGTGGAGCCGCCGCATCGACCCACGCTGGGTTCCACGGTAAGTCGCGAACGCTTGCACTCTTTACGTACACATACTTACCGTGAATGCAATTCTAACTACATGCAGTTGCGGCGGTGGCTTACTCCTCTTTGTAGGATGGTGGGTGGTGATCGCCCGTTAGAGGGCAAGGAGGTGCCGCGGTTGGTACGACCGGTCCTGCGGCCACACTCGTGGACCGGTGGAGACCGGAGACGACACGTTCCACCTTCCGCGGAGAGATGGCTCCGACGCTGCGGGGCGTGTCGTACCTCTTAGGCCTCCCTTGTGCGGGCCCAGCGATGCGTGCGCGCACGACGCCTCGTCCACGTGGCACGCCGAGTTGTCCGCGCGTTGTCGAGGTGCGGCACCCGGCAGCCCCTACCGGCCCTTAGGGAGGCCGGCGCCACGGACCGGCGAAGGCGTGGCGCCGATTCACGGTGAGTACCTCTTTCTTTGAGAATTAAAATAGAAGCGCCAAGTTGCCGATAATGTTTGTTGCGAACGCCGCAGGTGACCTTCTCCACCGCGACGCGAGGAGGCGGGCGTGGCCCGCCACTTGGAGGCATACCTCCGTTGTTGCTCGGTTGGGTGATGTTCCCGTCCTCCCACGGGAACACGGTGGACCGTCACCTGATCGAGTACGCCCAGCACATCGCCGACACCCCGGTGGATGAGGTAACACACTCAGTTCCAATCTCGTCTCAGCGGAGCACGTCTAACTCCCCTTGTAAACAGGTGATGCGGTGGTCGTGGGCCTCGGTGTGCTTGCGGCGACGCATGAGGTCCGCGGCGACGCCGTCTCAAGCGAGCACGACGCGACGATGTCGTTGCGTCCTACTCCTCCGATTGTGGTCTTGGGAGCGCTTCTCCGTGGGCAGCTGTTGTTGACACGACACCGCACTCGAGGAGCTTTACGGAGGCGACCGGTGGATCGCCCACCATGGGCCACCTCGGGTCCGACGGCGTGCACGCTCCCTCGTATCTTTTTCCCCACTAACGCACTTGAATAACCTTCGCCATTTCTTATTTCCTCGCAGCGGAGGTTCGCGCACCTACAGGTGAGGAGGTCCTATCAGGAGTTCGTTCGGGAGTTCGACCGCCTCCACGACGAGGGCGTGCGGTGGGCGCCATACACGCGTCTGACGACGCGTCACGCCCGAGCACCTCACGGGTCTCCGTGCTTTGCACGCGAGATGAGGCCTTTTGGCTCACCCGTAAGGTGCTCGTCTTTGACCTTTGTGTCGAGGAGTACTCCCCGCACCGAGTGCTGCGGCAGTTCGGCCTGTTCCAGTCCTTTCCTTTGCCGCCTCGTCACGTTGTCGCACGTGGCGCTCACAGGTACTTGCCCTGATCCTACTACTCCGCATCTTTGCGAAATTAATGTCTTTGCGTATCTTGTTTTTGCATTGCGGGATGGCCGGATGGGTCTTGCGGTGGGCTCTCGGTTCGCGACCGTATGCGCCATGGGCCTGCAGTGGGACGCCGCGACTCGGACGAGAGGTCACCGAGACCCGGCCAGACGACCATGACATGTACGATCGATACATGGAGTGGTTCGCCAGCGCGACTCGCCTCGGGTGGGGTACACACCAAGACCGACGTCGCCGGCAGCATCGGTAGCGGACACGTACCCTTCACAGATGTCCCGGAGGGACAACGCCTCGGTAAGTGTCTGTCGAACCTACATGGGCACGTCTTTTCATGTAACTTACGTAATGCCAACTCGGCGTTACATGCGGACTCGGCTCTTGGCGGAGATTGAGGTGGAGGCGTGTCCATGTTGACGCGCCTAGAGGGGGCATACGGTGACCACCGCCGAGTCCGAGACAGCTTGGGGTCGGGTCCTCGCTACGGTGAGGCGGTTGGCTCGCAGCCACTGCCGAGGCGCGAGACGTCGGCGGACGCAGACACACGTCGCCGCCCCAAACCTCGCCCTACCCACCCGGTGCCGTCACGCCCCACGCAGTGCGGGGGGCGGTGGTCGACGAGGCTCCTTCCGCGTCTCGCCTACCCGTCGGTTCCTCGCTACGCTCCCACGCAGCAGCGGTGGGGGCGGTGGGTGGGAGGCTCCTTCGCGTCTCGCCCTACCTGCCGGTTCCTCGCTACGTTCCCACGCAGCAGCGGTGGAAGCGGCGGGCGCGGAGGCTCCTCCTCGTCCGCGCCCAGCGCGACCCGAGGTGGTTTCGACGAGCCTTCGGCGACGAGTTCGACTGGAGGAGTACCTTTCGGACCGACTACCTCGACCCTCTCGGCTCTCGGGTGCGCCGCCACAGACTTGGCCTCGCCGCGCGACTACTCTACGCTGCGCGCAGGCGGCCTAGGAGGGACGTCCGTCGCCGTCGCCACTCACCTACCCCACGGGCGATTAGGAAGCGTGGCGTGATTGACTTGTTATGCGGATGTATTTTTTAATGGCTTTACGTTCAAGAAGACATTGTATAACTCGAGTTAGTAACATGACAGCGTTATCACTATAAATTGTTCAAATCATTTATGCATTGCTTGCCTATGCCACACGACGTGACAACACACCAACGTTTGGTGCACCTATCGCCTCTAGTAGGCGATCGCCTAATGTGAGGCGATCGCTTACATGGGGCAATCGCCCAAATATGAGGCGATCGCCCCATACCGGCGATATCGCTTTATAACATTCGTTCTCACAAGCGGTCTCGCAAAGAACAGCGGGAGAAAGAATAGAGGTGAGCATCAATCGAAAATGCCGAGGCGTGCAAGTGCAAAGGGTAAGGGAAGTCAAAGGAAGAAGCGAGTGCATGCCCATGAATTTAGCGTACCAAGATCTCTTCCTACCTCGTGGAGTGTGGCGCCCATGTGTATGTGCGGAGATCTTTGCGGGCTTGTCCGCTCTTGGGAAATTTCAACTTGGAAGAGGAGGTATTGGAAGTGCCGAACTTCGCCTTCGATCCGCCGGAGAAGAGCTGAAGGATCGCCGCATGGTAACAATCGTGCGGGTTACATAATATTTGTGAATGAAACTTTGCTAATTTACGTTTCATGCGGTCACCTCCGCCATCGTGTGAATTTGAGCGATGGTTTGATCGGAGATCAACCCGAGGACCAACGGCTTCTTGACCAAGCCAACCGCAGGATGAGTTCACGTGGCGGTTTCAAGAACAGTGCGATGCCGCACGCGAGGAGGCATGTAGGAAGGAAGCGGAGGAGAAGGAGGCGAGAGAGAGAGGAAGCGAGAGAGGCGCGGCGTGCGGAGAAGCCCACGGAGGCATGGGCGAATGGGAAGTGGCCTCGAAGCACTCAATAGACGCCTGGTGTTAACTTTGGTTTTCCTTGTTCGTGGTACTCCTTTTAGTTTTAAGTCGTAATAAGCAGTCATGGCCCAACCTTCAAGAGTATGCTCACCGTCAGGAGGGCTAGTATGTGTCCTCTTGCCAGTGTCCCAAATGATGTTATTTTTCTCCATCGAGATAGGTTATAGCATTTTCGGTTCGTCATATCGATTTCATCGAGTTTTACCATCGTTTGCGAAAGATACGGCAATTTTCATGTTTACCGATTGCATGTTAGGACAACAATAAAATAGTGCAGCCTAAAGTGACATCTAAATATTTTTACATAATTGTGACCTATGCAAGCCCAAGAATGCAACAAACTGGTTCTGTCAAGTTTTGAGGTCGTTCGAGATATTATTCTTGCTTGAACAATGATTGTTATAAAGGGTTTAAACTAGCCATCTTTTATTCAAAATGCAATCATATTTAGATATTTTTGCAAAATGAAGTGCATAAGGTTGTAGTAACTTATTCTATTTATTTCATGAATTATGGATCAACACACATTATAATTCCTTCACAATCCATGTTAGAGCCTAGCATTGAACTCAAATAAAAAAATTCTGCAAACAACACATGGATTTTTATTTTACACTCTAATTCTTCATTCCAAAATTTAAATTTAGAAACAAGTTTCATTTAATTTGGACACTCCTAACAAAAGTTACGGGTTTATATTAAAAGCATATAGTAATTACAAAACAAAACTAAAAAATCTGTCCTGTCGCCTCTGGGGCGACGCCTTCTGAGAGGGCGATGGGGGGCCCCACAAGCGGCGCTGCTAACGCCCATTAACGGTGGCAGGGCTATCGCCCGTGTATGGGGCGATCGCCCCATACACGGGCGACGGGGGGCATTTTTGTCATTTTTTCATTCGGACGCATAGTTTTGAAAAAAAGAATAAAAATAAATATTAAATAAAAAAAAATTCGCTAACCGAACGTCTGATCTCAAGTCGGCACTCGGCACTGCACTGCTCGGTGGTCGGCCGAATCGCCGTTACAAATCAACAAAGCAGCCCACGGCGCGCGAGCCACGCTTCCGCTATGCCCTGAGCACGCCGTGGGATCGTCCTGCCGAATACATGGTGTGACTGAGTGAGGGTGTTCTTTCACATCTACTGAGGGTTTCAGGTTCAATCCTTTTGATTGACATGGTGTGTCATGTACACACCGATACGTGTGTGGTGTCACTGTTTCTTAAACTCTTCGCCTGATCCTGAATATTATCGTCTTCTTTTGAGGACTTGAAATTTTGGAATGCATCGTGAGTCGGATGGACCTAACAGTTAACCTGATGACAATCAAATGTATACTGTTGACACCAAAAAATGTGACGACGGATTAATCGACTCAAACACACGACGAACACTGGATTCAGAGGGTCTAAGGCATGCCAACCGATTTGATCTTGCAATCGGTAAGATAAATGAAAAAATATGCTCAAAGCTGATCTAGTGTAATCAGCCATATCTTTTCCAATACGTTGTCCACCATGAATCGTATCAGTCTCTTACTCGAACAGGATTTCTCAAAGTTAGATTAATATCGGTCGTAATCCTATCTTTAACTTTTCTTTCCTTATCCGATATTGGCCAACATACCCTTTCATCCTTAGCCTGACAATTTGGCTGTGCCTTACCAAATTCTGGTGAAAACATATGCCCCTATTTTGGGAGATAATATGTTATCTTCAAAACATCTTCTTCGTCGGCTTCCAAATCATCGGCTTAGCACAAAATCTTCATTGATAACCGTTCCATTTATGTCGTCGCAAAAATCTGGACACGTATCTTTTGCATTAATCATTCGCATCCCACCATAAAAACTTCCCGCATTTTCACCTTTTTTACCCCACTATAAATATGAGCCCCCATTCACTGTCATTTTCACGCGCTCAAGCTCTCGGACCTTCTACAATCGGCTTCGTCTTCGACCTTGTACTTCACATCTTGCTCAACAACTCTCATCGGCCAACGCATCTCGTCTTAAGATCGACTGAATGGATCCCCATCAGGTACTCATCCCGATCCCCAATAGCAATGATCAGTACTACTTAGGGCCGTTAGGGAATACTGACCTGTCGGTTGTCATAGAACAAGAATTACCATGTCTTCCCTTATCAACTCCTGAGTATAATATAGAGGGATGGAGTAAAAGCTTTAGAGCCTGATCGACAGCATTGAAGAGCTGGAAGAACTGGTATAATTAAGTAGCAACCCAGAAAATACCAATATGGAAAAAATGGGAATAGCCGAGTGCCTTCCACTATCATTAGCCGACCTAGAAGCCAATGAGCCCTTGGTGACCACGGCATGTTATTTCTGGTCTGATACGCTTCATGCGTTTATGTTTAGAAATGGTTCGATTGACCCAACACTTTTGGATGTGGTGCAGCTCTACTGATTGAGACCAGACGGAGACTAAATATCGGCTTTTAGCGTCAAGCCCACACACAAGCTGATTCACTCTAAAGGAGAGGGCTGGAATAAGTATATTAGCAATAACCAAGGAGTTGGCCCAGTATCGGACAAAGAGCACATCGTATTTCTGAACATGTGGCTGGACTGTTTCTTGTTCTGCAGGGTGTCACTTTGGCCGACGCAAGTATATCAAGTGATAGCAGAGCAACTAGTTGCGGGTCGTCGGTTAGCATTAGGAAAACTTTTCCTAGGAGCAGTCTTCCAGATGATGCACTCCATCCGCAGTCGGCTTTTTTCTGGATTGGGCCAGCATTCGGTCAGAAATGTCGACGGCCCCTTATGGTTTATTCAGGTCTGGCTCTATTGTGTCTTTAGCAGACCGTTTAATATTAATTCAGCCGAAATCACCCCTTTCCCTCTAGAAGGAATTTTAGAAGGCCAAAAATCAGGTTTTAGAGATAGCCGATCTTTCGGCAAAAAGTTTATCCTTTGCTCCTGCACCCAACCAAGACTCACTCCCATCAGAGCAAGAAGATTTTTGGCCTTCTTCTTCCAGCTTGATCAGTCAAACTTCAGCCAGAATGATTTTTTTCAGTTATAAAGAAGCCGACAGCTATCCCTGGCCTTCTTTCCTTCAATTAGCAACCGACAGTGACGAAATGCCTAAAGAGACTTTGGACATGTACCGAATCTTCATATCACCAAGTGTCCTATCTGTCGGCTTACACACGAGGAATCAGACTTATCAGCCTTTATATGAATTATACCATCCATTCGTGTACGCTAGATAGTTGGGATTTAGCCAAGTGTGCCCTTGTTTTCAGTTGCTCAATCGAATCAAGCCGAGGGATCGGCTCGGCCGTTTGTCCAGCGCCAACATTGCCTTGCACATGGCCGACGATCTACAACTTCGAAGCCTGCGAACGGGTGATAACATGGCGTGGTGAGCGAGTCCACACGTGTGTTCTTCTATTACTTGCTTCTACCTTGTAATTAAGTTGGTTTCATCTCACCTAAATTAGAAATATGGTACTGACTTTCCATTTTCCACCATGCATGAGTAAGCCTTCTGAAATTTCTAGAATTTATAAAAAATATTAATTAGGCTAAGCACTATTGCAGTATAACAACCCATGCCTTACTAGCATATTTTATATTGCGGATCCATAATAAAAGAAAAAAAGAGTAAATTTCACAAAACTATAGGTTTTTTATACAAACTATCATAAAACTACATATTTTAGCTCATATTTCATAAAACAATAGATTTTAGAAGAACTTGTTTCACAAAACTATTGGTTTCTTATACAAACTATTAGAAAACTACATATTTTATCTTTTATTTCACAAAACTACATATTTTAGAAGAACTTGTATGAAAAAACTACAGGTTTTAAAAGAACTTATTTCACAAAACTACAGATTTTAGAATTGATCGCTTCTTATAATGTGTTTGACAATGTAGGGCCTCATATGGCGGTCTCACATGCCCTTATTTCCCACTTCACTCATGTGTGAGGCTGTTATGTGGGTCCAGACTATCAAACCCGTTACAAACAACGATTAATTCTAAAACTTGTAGTTTTGTGATACAAGTTCTCCTAAAATCTGTAGTTTTGTAAAAATAGAAGCTAAAATCTGTAGTTTTCTGATAATTTATGCAAGAAGCATGTAGCTTTGTAAAACAAGTTCTTATAAATATGT
This sequence comes from Otatea glauca, assembly GCA_036346275.1. Lineage (NCBI taxonomy): Eukaryota > Viridiplantae > Streptophyta > Magnoliopsida > Poales > Poaceae > Otatea > Otatea glauca. The sequence goes on along the minus strand of CM070712.1, from coordinate 49,211,273 downwards.
AGCTTTGTGAAATAGAAGCTAAAATCTGTAGTTTTCTGATAGTTTGTAATTTTTTTTTGTAGTTTTGGGAAACTTATTCAAGAAAAAAAAATAAAAGACAAATGCTGATGCTAACAAAAGATTTGTACCTAGGATTGTTACTTTATTTTGCAACAATGTCGTCGACGTAACGCTCCATCCATCGCTCAGACCACCAAACTACGATGTCATGCATGTCGATCGAAGAGGAGACACACACTAGCTGTCGTACGTGGCCGTCGTGCCGCGAACGTTTCGCGATGTCGACCAACTAACTTGCGAACACACATACCCTGGGTTTACGGTTTAGATATTAAACTTTAGGAGCATATTGCTATTTGCACATAAATCAAGTAGCGAAACGGCACACATATATAGAGAGAGAGAATAAAAATTTTACATGAAACATCAACTACGTACCGAAACCCTCTACTCAAAAGTTAAAATGTGCTCAACTCGAGGACTTTTTTTTTTGGGTAAAGTCCTAGTTATCAATTATTTGCACCATAGATTTTTTTAAGGAAAAGGAATCTTTGCTTTGGATTATTTGTGTAGAAAGAAGGGCTTTCATTCACAAGTAACACAAAAAAGGCTTCTTTTGTACAAGATCCTAGCTCGGGCCTTATGAGCCTGATCGCGACTTCAGAAGTTTGAGGACTATGGGATTAGTTGGTGGGTATTAAAACCACCAAAATGATCAGCAAATAATTGATCAATATAATGCAACAAGTCAATGGAGTATTACATGACTTGAACAAAAGAGAATGCCTCCTACGTGCACGAATAAAGGCCATACCACCCTAGTGTACATGCCCCATATGATGATTAATTTTGAATTTATTATGCTCCCCCTTGCTCTTACGTGGCCTCCTCCCTCGCTCGCTTTTCAGGTTTTATTGGGGTCGGTTGGTGATGTGAGAGAAGCTGCTGCTGCTTCATTTGCCCTCTGAAAGGGGCAAGGGAAAATGACCCAAACCATATGATATGGTCCCATTTGGAGATCGATCAATGCTCATCGAATTTAGGGTATGTTTGAGGGGCTACGGCTAGACTGAAAAGATATTTTTATTTTATTAGATTGTAAAGTAGCTGTGGCTGACGGCTGTAGTTTTTTTTTTCAAGTCGTTTCGAAAACCGACCGTAGCTTTTTTGTTGGCATTTTGAGAGGACCGGGAGGAGCGTGACGGTCGGGAGCAGCGGGAGGCCCGGGAGGAGGAGGGTGCCGGCCGCGAGGAGGCGGCGGGCAACAACCGGGGACTAGGGCGACGACCGCATGGAGGAGGGTGACGTGGATTAAAAAGTCTGTCACTTCTTTGGGCCTTCAATTGTTCGTGACTATACTCTATTAATAGGCCTATAATACATAAAACCCATAATATATAGAATAAAACTCATCCTTATCCGAACGGTTAAGTCTCCGACCAGTTTAGTTAAGGTGGTCAATAACTTTGCTTTACATTGGTCGTCCCTGACCAGTCAAATAGTCACCCTGACCAGTGAACTGGTCGGGGACAAGCGGTTATCCCCGCTCATATCACCGTTTGGACAGTTATCTAACAGGTATGCATAACTACCAGAAAGTTATCTCTGAAAAAGACACCCTTTGGCGAGAAGACACCTCTCAGTTACACGACTTCCCTATGAAGAATAACTACCGCCTCTTCATCCAGTATAAATAGGGAGCCTATCTATACCAAAAGAGATAGATATGAGAGCATTGGCAAATAATTGTAATCATTCTGTAATTTGTATATTATGTAGAGCCGTTAGGCTAATAAAGAAACAATCCCCATATATCGTTTTCCTCATATTATTTACTAGGAGCCCACAATCATATATTTATAAGCTCGATTAAGGGACCCTAGGTCTTAGATATCGACAGAGGGTGCCGGGCGCGAGGAGGGTGAGGAGTAGGGCAAAAGGCGGTGGGTGACCGCTGGGGCGACGACGCGGGAGGGAGACGGTGAGGCGGCGGCCGAGCTGGAGGGATACGGGGAGGCGATGAGCCGAGCGGGGAGGACACGGGGAGGCGGCGGCCGAGCGGGATGGAGTTGAGTAGGTGGCGACCGGGCGGGGAGGAGACGGAGAGCGATGACCAGGTAGCGACCGAGCAGGGAGGAGATGGAGATAGGGAGGCGGCGACCGGGCGGCAGGCAAGTGAGTAGACGGGGAGCGGCGACCGAGCCCGAAGGAGACGGGGAGGCGACGACCGAGCGAGGCAGCCATAGCTGCGAAGTACCTCCCTGACTGCTGCAACTTTTGGGTGTGCTTCTGCTATGATTTAACTGTCGAGCTGCTTTGCAGCCCGTCTGTTTGGGGGAGGAGGGGGGCTTTTGGCCCAAAGCCAAAGCACAGCCCCCTCACCCCAAAACAGCCCCTTAAGGTGCACATATATTTTCACTGGAGAACGCCGATTGGAACCACGCACATCTGTTTGGTCGGCGTGGAAACAGACGAATCGATTTTGTTGAGGAACCTCGCTATCGAATAGTCCGGGGTTCCCGAACAGATCTGAAGTGGAGAACAGAAAGAGAGAGACACACGTGTTTAGGGAGAGCGAAAGCGGAAATTCTTTATTGCTAATGAATTCTTCTTGTACATGGGGGGGACCCCCCTCCTCCTTTTATAGCGCTCTCTAGGGTTTCGGCATAAGGGACCACATGGGCCTGCGATGGGCTTTAGGGTTTCTCAACACTCCCCCTTGGGCCCTTTGCCGCGAGATGCATATGCCTCATTAAAACTCCAGAAAAACCCAGTGGGAAAAATACTTGGAGAAAGAGTACATAGCATATGCTTACTATGTTGCACGAATTGCCTCGTTAAAACCTTACGCAAGAAAACTTCATGAAAAACTTGCTAAGGAAAAAGAGTACAATTCTCCCAACTTCAATTGCTAATCTTCGAGATTCATGTTGGGTATTCATAATTCATGCTCAGGATTCATGTGGGAGTATGTGACATATCTCCCCCTGAAATCTGCACTTCTCTAAGTCTCATCATCCCAATTCCTTTCACGCACCTTTCAAAGGTAGATGCTGGGAGTGATTTAGTGGACAAATCTGCAAGATTTTCACATGACTTAGTATGCAATATCTTGATCTCGTTCATCTTATGCAATTCATGAGCATAGAAGAACTTGGGGTTGATATGCTTCGTGAGATTGCTCTTCACATATCCCATCTGTGCTTGGGCAACACAAGCTGCATTATCTTCATAAATTATTGTAGGAGTTTGCTCAATGTTCAAACCACATGACTTCTGGATGTGGTGAACCATTCTTCTGAGCCATGCACATTCACGAGATGCTTCATACAAAGCGATGATTTTCGAGTGGTTTGTCGACGTCGAGACAAGAGTCCTTAGACGACTTCCAAGAAATTCTTTGTTCCTCCACATAGGAAAACATAGCCGGTTTGGGACTTGCCGGTATGTGGGTCCGATAGGTACAAAGCATCGGCGTAGCCAACCAAATTCAATTCATTGTTTCTTCCAAAAAAGCATCGAGGTCTTTGCTTCCTTGGAGGTAACGGAAGATGTCCTTGATCCCTTTCCAATGCCTTTTGGTGGGTTACGCAGATCAGATCGAGCTAGCAAATTCACAGTGAACGCAATGTCAGGCCTAGTGCTATTTGCAAGGTACATGAGCGCTCAATTGCACTCGGATATGGGAATTCTGCTCCCGGGACTTCCTCCCCTCTCTCTGGGTGCAGTATGGGTCTAGGTGCGCTTGGAGTGATCTTCCACCATTGGAGTCTTTGCAGGATATGATTTTTCAAAGCTAAATCTTTCCAACACTTTCTGCGTGTAGGTTGATTGGTGTACCAAGATTCCTCCTTGGACATGTTCAAGTGCAAGCCTAAACAAAACTTGGTTTTACCCAAATCTTTCATTTCAAACTCGGACTTCAAGTATGAGCATGCCTCTTCAATTTCTTCATCCGTCCCAATGATGTTCAAGTCATCTACATAGACGGAGATTATACTGAGAATCCATTCGTGGATGTTGTATAAACACACATGGACAATCTTATTGTTTGTGTAGCCTTTCTTGCGAGAAAGTCACTCAGCGATTGTACCACATTCTTCTGATCGCTTCACCCATACGGTGATTTCTCCAATTTCACACTCATGCAGGTTTCTATTTGCTCCATCTTGGTTCGGGATAGGAATTCCTTAGGTACTTTCATGTATATCTCGAATCCAAGTTTCCATCTGGTATCTTTGTGACAACATCCATTAGCTTCATTCTCAACTTCAAGTTGATGCCATTGAGATCAAATATCTAAAGGTAATTCCTCCCATGACCGGAGAATAGGTTTCTTCATAATCAACTCCGGGACGTTGAGTAAAACCTTGAGCTACAAGCCTTGCTTTGTACCTTACAACCGTTGTTTTCATTTCTCTTAGAACAAAGACCCATTTGTGACCTACGGGTTTACATGGGGAGGTGTGCGGCATCTGCTCAAACACCTCTCTCTTGTTCGGAGAGACTAACTCTGCAGATGATTGCCTTTTCCATTCTTCCCAATCTAGCCTTTTCTTGCACTCTGCTAGAGATGCGGGCTCGGGATCATGATCAATGATCGAGGCAATCTTCTTTGCGAAGTATGCATCAACGTTGGTCGTTGCTCTATTGAGGATTCTCTGTTATTACAAAGTTTATGGCCATTTCTTCATGGGGTGCTTCATGCACTTCTACTTGCTCTTCTCTGCTTTTCCCTATCGCAGAGCAAGTTCCTTTAGCTTTCATCGCCTATGTGCGCACACATTATTTCGTGGCTTCTGCAGTGGAAGATTCAAGTCCGGAATTGCCTTTCTGTTGGCTTCTTTCGGTGCAGTCTCAACTGCTCCCCTTCTTTCCTTGGGGCATTTTCGTGATTGGTTGTGGTAAGTCCTCTCGCTTGATTTTCTCAGACGTCTCGGGTACTTTGGGTTTGAGGAGCAGTTACTGCTCTTTTCTTTGAGGCCTCTGAGCAGGTTGAGGATACCTTCTATTTTCTTTGGTATTTCCACCCTCTCGGTGCATTTCTTGCGGGTACATGCGACTTAACCACGCCCTTCAGATCACAAAATGATCAGCGATTCATTTGCTAAATTCGCAAATCAATTATCTTCGGACTTCTTGATTTGCTTCATTAGTGCGGGGTCATGTGCGGGGATCCGGTGGAATGCCATATGATTTCCGGCATTTTTCATCCAAAGGTTGATTTCCTCCCTAATGACGGAAGCGATCCTCGTCAAAGATGCAATCAATGAACGGGTGTATGCAAATCTCGATCATGGGTTCCAAATACGATTATGGATGCACTTTCATAACCAACGTATATCCCGGACTTGCGGAGAGGGCCCATTGCGATCGTGAGGGGGTGGTATAGGTACATATACCATACACCCAAATTTTCTAAGATGGGAGATCTTGGGATAATCCGTGCACAAGTGCATAGGAGAATGGATGTTGTAGGCCGACGGTCTAAAATTGATAAGAGCTGCTGCGTGCAGATCTGCGTGTCCCCAACAAGTGTTGGGCAAGTTACAACTCGCAAAAGTGGTGCGGCAATGAACTTAATCCTCTTTATTAGTGCTTACGCTAGTCCATTCTGCGTATGGACGTGCGATGCGGAGTGCTCAACTGCTATCCTGTTCTTTGTGCAATAATCATCAAATGCCTTTGAAGTAAATTCTCGGCATTGTCCATTCGATGGACTTCACGCGATGATCGGGAAAGCATTCTTAATTCTTATGATCTGCGAGATCGACTTTGCAAAAGCATGGTTTCTTGTTGACAACAAGCATACATGCGACCATTTCGAGGAAGCATCGATGAGCACCATAAAGTATCGAAACGGCCCGACGACGGGGCTGAATCGGACCGCAAATATCCCCGGATGCGTTCCAGAATGCAGGATTTCACTTTGCACTTTCATGACAGAGGGTCTAGTTATTAATTTCCGTGGCACATGCAGGCACACAAAATCTTCATGATTCGGAAATTTTTAACATTTATGCCATGACCACGTGAGTTGTTCACTATATTTCTCATCATTCTAAGACCAGGATGACCTAATCTACCATGCCATAAAGAAAATAATTGAGCTTCTAAAAGCAGTTTTCAAGGAAGTATACACTTGGTGCATGAATATTCGTGTAGTACAACCCGATTCATATGAGGACATTTTTCTAATACCATTTTTCCACATACGCGTGCTTCACAATGCACAAATATTCTTTGCCATTTTCTTCATTGGTTTCTACGTGAAAACCATTGGCGCGGATGTCTTTAAAGCTTAAGAGAGTGCGCGTTGATTCGAGGTACAAAGGGCTTCTTCAATTACCAAAGTTGTACCCATAGGCAATATAATAGTGGCTCTTCTGAGCCGATTACATATGAGTCGCTTCTGCGATCGTAGTAATCTTTCAGCGTTCTTCGTGATCATTGGAAATACTTAGACTCTCTTAAGATGGTATTTGTTGTGCCACTATCAACAATGCATATCTCTTCCATTTAGGCGCTACGATTTCTAGATAAAGAAATATAATTCCAATCGACAGAGGCAAAATAATTCAAATATTGCTTGTAAATGAAAGAATCTTGGAATAAAGAATAAATTGCATATTTATTCATGAGAGAAGTATGCTCTTCTAGAGCTTACTATTCATTATTCAAAAGAAAATGCTAACAACCATGATCTAAAAGAAAATGCGATTCATGCATTTAAATGGCGATCTGCGGTTTGATCGTTACGCTCGACGGTAGGTTTCGCGTCTGCGAGGACCTAGACCGATTCTCGCGGAGCTTCTTGCCCCAAGAACGATCTTTACGTTCGATGCCCAAGTGAGATAGTTCGACAGGCGGGGCAGTTCTTCAAACTCACGATTCACAATTCATGATTTCAAAATTTCGACATTAGATTACTGCGTGTAATCTAATAGAAAATGGTTGCAATAAGCATAAAGAACAGAAAATAAATTTCCATGCATTGCAGTATTCAAAATAGAGCAATGAATTCAAAATTCATAAAGAAAATTCATCAAACAGAGAAATAAAGCTAGAAAAATTAAAAACAGAGCCAAATAATCTTCTGGATTTTCTGGCAATTTTTTAAAATTTTCTGCATTTTTTTTTCTTTCTTTCCTTTCCTTTTTCTTTTTCTTTTCTCCTTTTTTTTTCGGTCGAGCCTGCTTGCTGGGCCTCCCGTTTTGGCCCATTTAAGCATCGGCGGCTAGGGTTCCCACCCCTAGCCGCCACAGCCGCTGCCTCCTTGCTTTTCATTGCCGCCGCATGCAGTGCTTCGTTGTGCCGCGCCGCCGCCCACGCCCTTCTTTCCAGCTCGCGATGCACCGCCTGCCCTCGTCTCGTGCCGTCCGCCCGCGTCTCACGCCGCTTCATTTTTCCTTGGCTTTCTGCGTTTCGTGCGGCATGGCCGAGGTGACTTGATGGCGGCGCTGCGCGGAACGGTGGCGACCGCGCCGGCTGGCGGCGACTTCAGCGCGGGTCCCGGTCGCGGCGGCGGTGGCGGCGAGGCGGCGCGCGTGGGCGAGGGCGAGCGGCCGCGAGCCGAGGACGCTGGTGCCAAGCGGCGCACACGGCCGAGGTAAAGCGCTAGCGGCGGCGCGGAGGTGGCGGCGCTTGGCCGAGGCGCCGTGGCGGCTTCATGCGGCGGCGCGGCGGAGCTTGTGGGGCGGCGCCGGCCGAGGCGGTGGCGACGGATGGCCGCAAGCCGAGGCCGAGGCGCCGGCGACGCCGTTGCGTCTTGAGCAAGCCGGCGGCGGGCGCGCGGCAGCGGCGCGGCCGGCCGAGCGATAAGCGCAGCGAGGCGAGGCCGGTGGTGGCGTGGTGGCTGCGAGCCGGCGACACAGCGCCGCGAACGAGGGCGCGCGCGCTGGGTGTGGCCGGCCGTGTCTTGCGGAGGCGGAGGCGGCGCTTTCGGTGGCGGCGCTTCGTGCGGCTTCGAAGTCGGCGGCAACAATGGTACCACGGCGGCAACGCGAGCTGCCACGGACGCAGGCGCATGGCGGGAGCGATCATTGTGGTGATGTCTTTGCGAAACACTGCCGCAGGCGCGCCAGGCGAGGCAATGGTCCAAGGCGGCAATGCGCGACGGCCGAAGCCGCGGCGGCGTCGCGATGGTGGCCGGTGGTGGCCTTGGGCGGCCGAGGCGCGGCTTCTGCGGCGCCGAAACACGGGCGACATGCTCACGGCGGCAGAAGCGAGGCGGCGGCCAGGCGCTTGGCGCTCTGGCGCGGTGGTCGGTGCCGAGCGCGGCCTCGGCGGCGATCTGGTGGCGATGGCCGGCCGGGCATGCGGCGCGAGCGCGCGGCGCGCATACACGCCGACGGCGACAAGCTGCGATGGCGGTGAAGGCTGCGGCGCGACAGGCGGCGTGGCGCTTCATGCTGTGATGGTGGCGACCGGCCGTCTTGGTGGTTTGGGGCGGACGGTGCGCGCGGCGACAACCTAGCGTCGTGGCCGTCGCCGGAGGTTGACACGCGCGGACCGAGGCGGCGGCGGCGCTCAGAGGTCGAGGCTGGCGCCGCGACAAAGACAAAGTAGTGACGGCGTCTCACGTGACGGCCGACGATGAATAGCGCTTCAAGCGCGCATACCGCGTCTTCGTGATTTTCTTTTCTTTTGTATGAACGGTGAATTCATGTATCGCTGCGGCCGTCGCCGAGGCGGCGGCGTTTTCATGTAACCGTGCCACGTAGGATAGATGCATGCATAGAAAAGAACGATTAGATTCAAACGCTAATCCCACCTTTTCTCACCTTTTCAATCGATCTCCGTAGAGCAATTCGTCGCGATAACGTGTTGAGGAACCTCGCTATCGAATAGTCAGGGGTTCCCGAACAGATCCGATGTGGAGAACGAGAAAGAGAGACACACGTGTTTAGGAGAGCGAAAGCGGAAATTCTTTATTGCTAATGAATTCTTCTTGTACATGGGGGGACCCCCCCTCCTCCTTTTATAGCGCTCTCTAGGGTTTCGGCATAAGGGACCACATGGGCCTGCGATGGGCTTTAGGGTTTCTCAACAGATTTGTTTGACGGTCATCACTACTCTTACGGTACAAATCACGCTGATTAAACGGTTCAGATGTAAAGTCTATGTTCGCTTATTCGAAATTTCTCCCTTAAAGTTATGTACATTGCGGAGCTAGCATTAGTGCTGGCATAGGTCGGCGTTTGACATAGTTTGTTTGGGTCGTTGTTACGGTGTGGGTATCGATCGAGCTGGGGATCAGGGGTTAGATAGATAGGTAATGCCGTTGCAACATGTACATCGTAGGGTGGCCCCGTCATTGACATTTTCCTTGTGCAGCTAGCTTGTGCGTACGGCGCGTGAAGTGAACATTCGTTAGCTAGCCACTGTCCGGCCGTCGAGCCTTTGCAGATTAAGAGAGAGATGATATTATAGCGCCGAGAGAGATGCATACCAAACTGTGTTGCATGCCTTGCCGTGCCGCTACGTGGCCTCCTCCCTCTCCGCGCTTACGATCATCTGCTTGCTGGTGTGGATGCACTCGTCTCTTCTTCCTCACCTTCGATTGCTTCTAGTACTAGTACGAGCGGTAGTACTAGGTATGGACCGCTCTTAATTTCTCCTCTTGATTTCTTGCCTGTCCCGGCCGGCCCCAGCATCAAAATGACCAAACAAAGCTAATATTTGCGCAGTATGTATGAGGTTAACATGGCCGCAGCCATTGTACTGCTATTGGAGGTACAACCGTACTAGATGATGGCCCCCCCATTCAGAATCGGGGCGCATTTTCGGAAATCTCGGTTTAGTACGTGAGTTTGGTTGGGGGAATCCTCTAAGTATTATCAGGAATCCTTTATTAATCTTATAGTAGTAACTTGTTTGGTAATCTGAATCAGAAATCTAAGATTACCATCATTTACGGGAATCACTTTTGTGTAGAAACGAATGTCTATCTTATATTACCAAGGGAAAAGGATCTTTTCTATTGCACTTTTATCATTTGTTTTAATTTGTCATAGTCAAAATTGGAACCTTCCGAAATCAAAATCCAAATAATAACCATTTTCAAAATGTGATTTTGAAACCAAAATGTCAAAATTTGAGTCCTGAATTCTGAAATCTTAAATTCAAATTTTCAAGTTTTGATTTCGAAATTTTATTTTTTGGGGGGAATTTTGGATTTCAAAAATTCAAGTTCTAAATAATTTAAATTTTATAAATTCGATTTTGAAGTTTCAATTTTTTACTTTTAGAAATTCGAATTCCGAGAATTTAAATTCCAAAAATCAAATTTCAAAATTTCAAAAATCCAAAATTTGAACTTTTGAATAATATGAATTGAGTTTCTTTAATGTTGCAATTTTAAATTGTGAGAATTTAAATTGTAAAATTCAAATTTTAGTTTTAAATTTAATATTTATTAATGTTAACATTCTAGGTTTAAAATTTCAAATCCTATAATTTAAATCTATGGACTCGTTGTTCGAGTTATAAAAAGTTTGAACTATTATAAGGATCATTTTGTAGTTTATTTGAAACCAATCAGACGTTGAAACCTTAGATTATTGCTAACGTGTTTACGAGTAATCATATTGAGAGAAATATTAAATTACAAAGGAATATAAAATTATACGAACGCACCCCAAAGTCTATTCAATAGTGCGTTCTATTTGTCGTGAACTACCGTCCCGCAACACAGCACTACTGATGGATATCCGTCTTGCAACACAGCACCATTGGTGGATATCTAGAAGGAACCAGGCATCGATTTAGTCGGAGGAACAACACAGCACCACACTGGACATAACATCCACAATTCATGGAGGAGGAGAAATTGAGCTAAGCTTAATTCCCATTGATGGTCTGAAAGAGCAGGTCCCTCTCAGCAGCTAGCTCCATCTCTCTCTAATGACCAGTGGAGGTGACAGAGAGAGAGAGAGAGAGAGAGGGACTGAGAGAGTAAACAGTACTGCAGAGTCGCTAGCTCGAGCGAAGTCGGCTGAGCTAGGTACTCTGAGCAGCAGGCCGACATGGCCTATTATCGGCCATCCAAATCATCCAGGGCCTGTCCTCCCCACGAGGAGCCTGAAAATGATGCCCAAGCTCTCCATTAACTAGCTAGCAACGCCAACAGAAATGATCTCCTCCTACGCCTGCACCCGTCCATTTCTTTCATTCATAGGCCAGCTGATTGGGTCGACGTTGATGCGTACAATCATATGGGTCAGCCGGGCGAAACCGACCGCCCAGAAGGAAAGCACCACCGATTAACTTGGGCTAGCAGGCCAGTGATCCCTGAACATGTCGCTAGCTTGTACGTGCTTCACAATCTGAGCGATTTTCTTGTTGATTATCTGGTAACATGTACTCAGACTGAGAGTGCGGAATTGGGGGAGCAAGTAGTGCTGCTGAATATCTAGCTTCATTTTCTTCTATATTTGTAGTAGCATGTGGAGAGCTGGGCAGGCGACTTGAGTACTGCATCAAGTAAGTTAAATCGAACTACGTAAGCGTGTCTGATAACGCTGAAGTCTAAAGGCCACCTCTGACTACAGGAACAGCTTAACTGGCACTAGTTGTCTATACACTGGACTCCATGTCTGTGCTTCTGCTGCTCGATTCTAAGATGACAAGTGCGCCAAAAATAAAGTGATCAATGCAATCCTAGCTGTTCTTATTAGAAATGCATCGGGAATCGGTGAAGACGTGTTGTCATATGGCCTTCTTTTGTCTGAAGAATTTAAGAAAAGACGACAGAGTGATGACTTTCAGCACGAAGGGATGGAGGACTACAGTCATAGGTTGCATACATGGCCTGCTGCAGTCTCGTTTTTTTTAAGATAGTCATGTGCCCGTGCGCTTGCAACGAAAACTCAATTTATGATCAAAAATTTATTTGCAAGGAACACTAATCCTGTCTGAATGATATTGTTCACTCTGAATGTGCAATGGTTGAATGTTTAAACCAATTCATCAAATCATAAAAATTCTGCGCACTGGTGAGTCGCCACCGTCTGCGTGCTTTTAATCAGATGGTGGCGCGACTCAACCTGGCTTTAGCATTTTTCCCATGTGGGGTAAATACACGGGTTTGTTTGGTGCGTGCCGAAACGACACAGGACGAGCTAACCAAAAACGCGAAATCTCACGGTCCATAGAGCCCTGCCAATAGTCAGCCCGCCCTTTCCCAGGTCCGCGAGGCCGCAAGCACCAGCCCGCAAAAACCCAACTTTAAACGCAATGCTTCCAGCTTCCGACCCACACGCCACTGCTGCAACCCCCGAACCCTAAGCAATCCCCTGCTCACCATGGCGTCGCCCTACGATCGGGAGGACGACGCACCGCCGTCGCACGGCGGGGCTAACACGTATGACCCCAGCTACGTGCCAGACTCGGTGAAGATGTTCGTCGTGCACCTATACCGACACATCCATGACAAGAACGTCTACGAGATCCACCAGATGTACGAGGGGCGGCTTTCAGTGCCTCTCCGATCGTCTCTTTCGCGATGCGCCCTGGCCCTCCGCCGAAGCCGTCGCTCCCTACTGCGATGGTGACCATATCTTCCTCCTCCTCTACCGTGAGCTCTGGTACCGCCACGCCTACGCGCCTCTATCCCCGCTAACCGTCAGCCACCGCGCTGATCGAGTCGTGGAACAACTACTGCGACGTCTTCAGCGTCATCCTCCACGGCGTCGTCAATATGCAGCTTCTCAACCAATGGCTCTGGGACATGATCAACGAGTTCGTGTATCAGTTCCAAAGCTTCTGCCAGTATCGCACCAAGCTCAAGAATAAGAGCGAGGATGAGCTCTAGCAACTCAAGCAGTTCGACAAGGTAAAACGTTCATTCATCCTAATTGATTCTGTTAGTTTCTTTTCTAACGTCAAGTCAAGATCGATGCGGCTAACGTTTTAAACTAAACCGATTCAAAATTTTGAAAATTTGTTGGCCAAATAAACTGCAAACTATGTAACAATCTCCCTCCATCTTAGCCATTCGTACTAGATCTAATAGATCAGGTGCTCTGGAGGAGAACGGACTATTACCAACTCCTAATTAGAAGTAGTAGAGAAAATCAGTAAGATCAAAATGGTCTGATTGTATATATTTATATAAATAAAAATAACAGATAATATTCAAGGCACCTCTTTCATTTAAAAAAAAGGAAATCTCACAGTAATCCTGAAAAAGAAAAAATTCTAGAAATTCTCACATTAATAAAAAGAAAAGGAGATTTATATCCACCTCTTATTTTGGTAGGGCCAGATTATTATGGTGCAGATTAATCATATATAGATATTAGGGTTATATAACAAATACAATTGTATTTCAATAATAGAAAGTAAATTTGTCTATCAAAGACAACTGCATCACAATATGTAGCCGCACAATTACGTGGGTAAATCTGCTAGTTTATAATAAAAGTGAAGTCACAATGTACATGAAAAAGAAGAAACAATGCACAAGAGTAAGATATTAAAATAAATTATCTAACCAATCCTGAATCGGGGGGAAATATTTTTTCTTTGCCCAATAGATAACCACGGCAAATTCATCTGCAGTCTCATTATTAATCGATACAGCAACTCACCCTGTACTGGATGAGTTAATTTAAGGTCAAGAAAATAATGCATGAATGATGAGCTTGTGCTATCCATACCAGTCCATATGTAGGCTGATTTTTCAAATTCCGATTTCGAGAATGAATCGACAGTTTGTACGTATGAATGAACGGTCAGTTTATGGGTGGTACCGTGGTAGCGTAGTAACATTATTCGCCCTCCTATATATAAAAAATGGAATCGTCTTTGCCTCGCTTGAGTGCGTTTGCTTAAAGTTAAAACCATTTAAACTACCCTTTTAGATTATTAACAAGATATATGTGGACCTACCACCGCAAGCACGGACGCGGCTCCCTTCAGTCTCGTGGGGTTGCAACTTAAGTAATCTCTGTGGGACCGTTCGATTGAAAAGTGATGGCTAGATCTCAGAGAGGACACTACAACAAATTCATTGTGCCGATTTTTCACTGTAGTAGATAATGTAGCAATTTTTTTAGTCAATTCGGGTTGTCCGTAGTCTCAATTGGACGGCCACGCCCATATAGACTGCATGGGAACTGCGTCCCCACATGCACATGTACCGTTGTATAGTTAGCATAGATTAGGAAGGTTAAAGATAAATTCACTTAACTCACCGAATATAGGGACACGCTCTCCCTCTGAGGTGCTAATATTCCTTTTTTTTGGGCGTGGGGGGGGGGGGTCTGGATGGAGTACTCCATGTGGTTGGTTGGCCCGATCGCTTTGTTGCCATATTGTTAGTCAGAATACCAGGTCAATCCAACTTGCTCAATTACTGAACTCCATATAATCATTAATCAGAAACAGAAGAGAGAAGAATTCTTTATGTTTCCTCGCAACGTCGTTGAGCTTGCAAGATTTTGTTCCTTTTGGGCAGGATCGGGCATGCAATGCGAGGAGCGTGTCAGATGTCATCAAGATCCTGAGCAGGACACTGTTGTGCTCTAAACTAATCGCAAGATATGGTTCTGTTTTTTATGTATTCCAGAAACAGCAGGACAAGGATTGCGCGGTTGACATGTTAACGTCTAGCGCGTTACGTACGTGTGAACTGTCTGATATGATTCACAAGCAGATTTTCTAGTGGCGGTAATACCATGCCTAATTACCATGTTAATGTAGCAATCCATTATGTAACCAAGGAGCCAAGGACAATTGTCCTCAAGGTTGCAGGGCAGGAGGCATGATCGTTTATGTGCTGACAATAGCGGGATAATGGGATCGGTTTAAGACCACTGTTATACTCAGATACCTTTTTTATGCGCGGTAGCCTTTCATCTTCTGACGAAGGTGGAAGGGCAAGTAGCAGCAGCGACAACATCTGAGTATATGGGTATATACCGTGATAACAACTGGTACGCAGATATAGCCGCAATCGACCGCATCATGTCTGATCTGGACAAGCTCAGCATGGAGGAGAAACATCACGACAATGATCAAGTCCACACCGCAAGTGGAACAGGTATGACTGACTATTGCACATGTTGGTCACTCAAAATTCTTAACATATAAATTTCCCTTACAACTTAGGAATATTCTTCATGTTTCTCAAGCTCTGGTGCAGTGGTGTGGTGCTGATGCTCGAACCGGCACACCCTCCATTAAGACTCGTCTCAAGAACAACATCAAACAGCCGAAGAAATATACCAATGGGACAGTGCCCTATCCTCTCGGTAAACAGGCACTAGTTGGGAGTACAGCTCCAGCGGAGAAACCTACAGAGTTCCATGATGCTGTTGGTCATGCTCAATGGAAACAGGCAATGGACGATGACTTCCATACACTAGTCAAAAATCAAACCTGGTAGCTAGTTCCACCACGGAAAGGGGTAAATCTCATTGATTGCAAGTGGGTATATAAGGTGAAGAGGAGAGCTGATGGAACAGTTGATCGCTACAAAGCACACTTGGTTGCCAAAAAGTACAACCAAAGATGTGGGCTAGACTATGAGAACACTCTCAGTCCTGTCGTTAAACCTGCCACCATTCGGCTTGTATTATCCATTGCAGTGTCACGAAGTCGGCTACTTCGGCAATTAGAAGTACAAAATGCATCTTTGCATGGGCGCTTGGAGGAGGAATTAGTATACATGAGGCAGTAGAGACACTACTCAATCAGCTGCGAGAGGATTTTGCCATGAAGGATCTAGGTGAGTTGCATTATTTCCTCGGAACAGAAGTCGTCAAGGGAAGAGAAGACAATATTGTTCTCACCCAGCGCAAATATGTTGGAGAACTACTTCGGCAAGCAGGGATGTAGGAGTACAAACCGGCAGTAACTCCTATGTCAACCTCTAAACAGTTGACAGAGTTGGGTGGAGAACTACTTTCAGAAGAAGAAAAAGGCAAAATATCGCATCGTTGTTGGAGGGTTACAGTACCTTACACCCGCTAGACCAGACATCTCCTATTCGGTAAACAAAGCATGCGAGTTCATTGCTTCACCGACCGGTTCACATTGGACAGCAGTCAGGATTATCCTCAGATATCAGTGCATTTTCAGATGCAGACTGGGCGGGATGTCTTGATGATCATCGGTCTACAGGAGTCTACAGGACAGTATGCTGTGTTTTTTTTTTGGCTCCAACTTAATCTCGTGGTGTTCAAGGAAACAAGCTACCATCTCTCGGTCGAGTACAGAAGCTGAGTACAAGTCATTGGCAAATGCGACGGCTGAACTAGTTTGGGTGCAATCTCTTCTTCAGAAACATAGAGTGTTTCAGTCCCGACCACCAAGCTTGTTGTGTGACAATCTTGGCGCGACTTATCTCTCTGCAAATCTAGTGTTTCATGCTAGAACGAAAAACATTGAGGTCTAAAGGGTAGCGCAGAAACTCTTGGATATCAGGTTCCAAGATCAGATTGCAGATATTTTCACCAAGTCGCTTGCCATTCGATCGTTTGCCGCACTGAAGTACGATCTCAATCTGGTTCTACCCGGTTGAGAATGAGGAGGGATGTTGAAATAACTACGTCAAGTAGGTCATGTAATAGGATCTTGTAGAATCCTGATCGTATCAAACTCCCTCCTGTAATCACGTCTTCTACAGCTGCTATCGCTGGTTCTATTCTATATCCGACAACTGAGTACATAAAGGAATACTGACGGCTGCGTTTGAGCGTCGTGTTCATCTGCACTCGATCCATCTAGGCTAGACTTTTAGCAGTTTGTTAGAGCTTAGAAACGGAAAGCCTTGGGTTCTCCTGCTTCTATGGCAGCTAGAGGACATGAACCTAGATAGCCACTGGACTCAAATATCTTTTTTTTTTTAAAAAAAAAACAGCGAAAGCTATGATTAGGTTAGAGAAGGCAGGTTACAAAGTTTGGAAGATAGAACATGACGCCGAAAGATGCACCCAAAGAAAAAGGCCGCGGAGGTCGCCGGCCCGAAAGAAAGGAAGTAGAAAATGACAGAAAGGAACAACTTTAGCGTTGCCTGTGAAGTAGCATCCTGAGCTACGAAGCTCCCGCTAGGGTCCAGCTGGCGGCCTCATCTTTCACGGACTGAAGAATTTGTTCATGGGACGCCCAACTTCTTTGGAAGATTATGTTGTTTTGCTCTTTCCACCATTGCCAGCAGGAAAGGATAATCTAAGTTTTGACGCCTTTTCGGTGGTTCGCTTGGCAGTTAATGCGGTGCATATTCCATTGCTCAAGATGTGCTGCCGGCTCCCATTGGTCCGGCTGGAGCGTGTGTATGTGAACCCACTGTGCGATGGACGACCACAGCAGTCAAACTTGAGGGCACTCAACAAACAGGTAAAAAATCGTTTCTAGGTTTCGATTGCACATTGGACTCAAATATCTTGATGAGCTACTTCCGCTGATACCATCATTACTGGAAAACAACATATTCCGCGGCTGCAGTATTTTCTGAGACAGAAAATCTCTATATCCTAAATCCGTGTTTTGAAATTATACCGAATGTTGTAGTTTATAACCGTCGTAGTAGCCCTTTGTAATAAACATAAATACATAATTGCGATATCTATTATTAAAAAGTAGTACTAGTTTGGACTTGATACTAAAGAATATTGGACAGAGATGTTCCTATGAAGTAGGAAAACAGAAGAAAAAAGCGGCTGCATGGTTGGCGAGGGCTGCGGCATCCCAATTTCAATTAGTTTTTGCATTTTGATTTGGTCCGGACGGTTGATGAGCTGCAACAATTTCTTAAGGCTGCTCGTGATTTCATCACCAGAAAATATAACCGTATAAAGGATCAAAAGCAAACAAAAATGCTAAAAATAAAGGCAGCTTGGAAGACTAGTCACTAGAACGAATAAAATCCCAGTACACAGCCACTCGGAACTCCTGGATTGGATCGGCAGGAATCTCTGATAATCGATTACACAACTTTAGAGAGGAATAAGTGCTTTAAATTAGTACTCACTCAGATCATTTTTATATTGATACGTTCAACACAGTTTTAACCACTAATTTCTAATATAATAAAATTCAATAAAATTGTAATATTGTGAAAGTACTTTCCGAGACAAATCTACACATATGATTTTCACTTATCCAATTTAAATATTTTTTTTAAGTGGAGCGGCAGGAGCTCTACCATGCATTAAGATAGGAAAGCAAAGAGTACAAGTACCACAGAATGTTCGGCCACTTGGAAGCTAGCCGCAACGATGGGGACAAAAGAAAAGGACGTAGAGTTTACAGGGAGGGCAAGAACTACTCAGAGCCGTCAAGAAAACGCCGTGGCAAGTTGAAATGCCATCTTGCGGTTGAGGACATCCTGAACAACAATGCTGGACAGCTGCGGTGGTGAGCAAGAAGTAGCACTGAAGATCCTGTTATTTCTTTCCTTCCAGAGGTTCCAGAGGACATACAAAATTGACTGCTTGCCACCACCCATCAACTCAACGAAGAAGTGTTGAGGTTTGAGAAGGCAGATGATTAATCTGTAAGGAGTGGAACACCTGTTTCCATACATGTTGTGCAAAGGGATAAAGAAGAAGCAAATGGATCGCCGATTCGGGTTCTGCTCCACATAGTGCGCAAGACGCAGAGTGTGACTAACCCCTAGCCGCAAGTTTGTCTTCTGTAAGAATCCTTTGCTATATAAACAGCCATGCAAAGAATTTGCATCTTCCTTCAGCGCTAGCTTTCCAGATTTTGGTGTAGTCATGATCCGAGGCGGACCCGCAGAATTGGGTCCTGTACGCCGATTTGGGTGAATAATCCCCGTTGTGTCCATTTCCATGTGATATCATCATGTACATCTGCTTGTAAATGAATATGTTGTATCGCACGTCATAGATGAACAAAATCATCTAGCTGCTCCTCTGATGTGATTCGTCGAAGCGGCATGAGCCAATTTCCACCTGATAGCTCCTGATGGACTGTGCGTCCCCTCCTACTGGATAGTTGGTAACAGGCTGGTGCCAAAAGTCTTGGGCAGATCCTGTGAAGCCAGTTGGAATCCTAGAACTTTGTCGTCCTGCCATCTCCGAGTGTTAGCTGTGTATTGGCATTAAATAGAGCAAGATCAGTGTTGTTACAAGGCACAGGTGATCCTGCCCATGGTCGAATCTGGTCCTTCCAGGCGAACCAGAGCCAGCGAATGCGGATGGCCCGACCGAACCTATGAAGGTCCTTTACTCCCGGTCCTCCCAAAGATTTGGGCCTACAAACTTTGTTCCAATTGACGAGGCAGTGTCCTCCATTGCAGTCATGTTCCGTTCTCCAAATGAAGCTTTGTCGTAGTTGAATTTAAATATTTAAAAAAGATACTGCGATCGAAGTTTGAAAAACTTGGAGTACCGCTGTAAGAATATAACAGGATAGGCATTTATATTTCCAGTCGAGATTGCTGCTAAGCATGTTCGAATCATGGAAAGCACAGCTTCCCATGACCCGATTATCTTAGCCATGAGATTATTATCATCTGATAATGTACTTGATACGTCATTTTCCCGAAAAAAGAAAAACGAGCTAAAGATATATGGGCATCCTTGCATATGTTGCTTGAGCCTTTTGTTTTTCTTTGAATAAAAAAAGAGGATAAATTTCGTGAGCTGTGCTGCCAGATCGTCGGGAGTCCTATGTTTCCAAGCAACAAATATACGGTGACGTTCTTGCAATATGCCGCCAAATGCCGTGCCATATTTTTTTGGCAATGCAACCGAATCCGTAGCGAACTAGCAAACTGCTTTGCTGATAGTCTGATCCTCGCCGTCTGTTTCGGATCCGACGCTCGGATGGGGTTCAAGATTTAGTAAACCCCTCGCGTATCTCCTTGCGTCTGCGGTGAAGCTCAAGGCCCGAATCGAGCCATGCCGATACATCAGCACCGGCGATTGACACATGTAACAAAAACTCGTGTAATATGGAGTAGTCCAACAAAGAGGAGTGTAGAGTTGATCTTGAATATTGTCCATGAAAATCGAGCAAATCAGATCAGTTTTTACTCTGCGTGTGTGAGTTTGTATGCCCTGTTTCGAGGATTTCTTTCCTTGCATGACCACTGTACAGTGTGTGCAGGAAAAAAAAAGAATTTTTTGTTCGTGGTCTGTATGATGACGATTAATCTATACAGAAACCAACAAAAGAACGACCTTAAAACCCTCGAAAAAATTATCGAGGAGGATTAGTGGCCAGTTAATCCTAATCACAGCCGGCTTGGTTACTGGTTAGCCCCTCAGGCTCAGATTAGGCCGAGAGTCTGCACCAAGCCGCCCATCTGCAGAGCCGCGTCCTGCCACGGCAATGCGCCGGCGCGCTGCCGGCCCACGAACTCGAACACCTTGGCGAGCACGCCGCCGTCTCGGTGCCCTGCTTTGGCCGCCCGCGGCTTCTTGTCGGTCCTGAGCAATGCGATGTACGTGCCGAGGTCGTGCACGGCCGCCAGGTCGCCGACCTTGAAGAAGTCGAGGGGGAGCTCCACGCCGACGTGCGTGTAGCAGGAGCCGCGCCACGGGCGGAGCACCCCCGTGGTGGCCTCGTTCAGGAAGACGCCCGGGAGCTTGGTAATCGGGTCGTGGACGTTGGCGACGCGGAGCGCCTTGACGCCGAGCTCGTCGCAGCGCGCCTTGAAGGCCGCGTTGCCGACCCTCGGCCCGCCGAAGGAGAAGACGGTGACGGGGGCTGCGCGGCCGGAAGCATCGCGGTTGAGGCCGAGCTCGGCGAGGTCGTACGCGAAGAGCAGCGCGAGGGCGCTGCCCATGCTGTGGCCGGCGAGCGTGACGCTCATGTCCGCGCCGAGGTGGTTCTTGGAGCACGATTGGATGAGGCGAGACACCTCGCGGAGGAGCTGCTCCCGGCAGCTCCCGGCGCCGCCGAAGCGGCACGTCTTGTCGGCAGAGGTGTAGAGGCTGAGGAAGCCGGACTCGACCTTGACGTCCGGGCGCGGATCGCAGGGGTCGAGGCGCGCCGGCTCGAGCGAGCTCATGAGATTGGCCATCCACTCGGAGGGCGTGACGGTGCCGCGGAAGGAGACGAGCACGTCCCGCCTCCCGAGCCGCCGGGTCATCTCGTCGGTGGACACCGCGACGTACCCGATCCACCGGCCGCGGCCGCTTGTGGACGCCTCCATGGTGGGCACGGTGACGTCCGCCGCCGCGTAGATGTACCTGGTGACCTCGTACCCCGCGCCGGCCATGCCCACCTCCTCCAGCATCCGCTCCCTACCGTACTTGCAGTTGAGGTACCGCCGCGACGCCGGGTCGAGATCGAACGCCTTGTAGCAGGCGTCGACCAGCTCACCGTACCGCGCCACCTCGCTCCTTAGCACCGGGTGCAGCGCCGGCTCGAGCAGCCCCTCCCAATCATCACACCCCTGCAGCTGCCTCCACATGCTGGCCACGGAAGACAACGCCGCCGCCGCCCCTCGCGCAGCACGCCTCGCCGCATCCACAGCCGGCACCGGCACGCACCCCGCCGTGGTGCTTCCTGCGGCGACGGCTCTGCAGCGCGCAGCGCAGGGCTTAGTAGAGCAGCTGGTGGTCGGGAGAGTGGCGCGGCATTGGGGCTGGAGCGTCATTGCCACCGTTGCGGCTGCGAAGGCCATGAGCTAGCTGCGGTGGGAACGCGAAGACCATAGATGGAGAGGGAGAGGCAGGGAGGGGGGAGAAGTGGGATGATGATGCATGGGCGCGCGCGGGGGAGGGCATATAAAGGGCGGGAGTGAGAAATGACTTGGCTTGGGGTGGCTTGCACGCATGTCTCCCTCAATCTTGTGGGAAGCGAAGCTGCAGTTGTTGAGGGAGTCGAGTCGAGTTAGGATTTGATTTTCGGGCGCGAAGCTGCCTTGCCACTGCAGCTACCGCCGCTTTTCGCAATAATACGTTAATAGAGATGCTTCTTCTGTGTCATTTTTTGAAAGTTGCACAAATATTAAAGCATTGATAGACGGTGATTATTTACCCTTCACTTTCTTCAAGATTTAAACAACTTATATTAAAAAGGTGATGCATAGAAACACTACTCATACATCAATACTCCCCTGGTAAAGTTGCCTGGTTTGATTTTTTAAAAGAAAAAAAAAAGATGAGGACTAATTGTAATTGCGCAGATCAGTGGAGTAATAATGAACTGATTCTCGTGGTTTTGGACTGCTTTGGAAAAATGGTTTGGGATTTGGATGAAGGGTGATGATGTTTTCATCTGAGATGAAAAGGGAGGGAAAAGTATCTGGCCTTGTTCTCGCTCTGACTCTTGACTCTGGCTGCATATATGTTTGGCAAGTGATTGACCGGTTGATGATTAAAGTGGTTTTATTTCCAGTTTTGCTTCTTTGTTTTTCTGGTTTGGTTGGGGTTGGTTGATGAGCTGAGATTCCGGAGGATGGTCATAATCATAATTCAAGACTCAAGACCGGGAGGAATGGGATCTTACCTCGGATTGGTTAGATCCTGGGTTTCTGAAGATCAGGGAGGATGAGAAGAAAAAAGGCATGGGAAATGGTGCAGGGAAATGGATGCTAGTACCTCGGAGGAAGCAGAGCAGTATAGAGCTCCATGATTGAAGTGGTGATGGTAGGATCAATCGGGAGCATTCAGATTCAGAAACTGTGTTTCATCTCCAGTTCATTCAAATTCACATGGACGAAGCTTGCCAGATTACTAGTAAGTCATCGCCAAATTGGTTGGTTGCAGGTAGACAGACAAATCGATCGGTTACTAACAGTAATCCATCAGTTTCTGAAAAATGACAATAACAGACGACCGGTCAAGCTGTCAGGGTGGATTCACAATAGAAGGGTTATTACTTGCTGCCCATCCGAAAGAGCTCGTGTTATTGGGAGGGTGGGTTGTATTATACCTGTATGTAAAACCCAGTATAAGAAATAGGCATATGCTTATAGTGATCCTGACGACTAATTTTCGTGGGTCGTAGTCCGACAAAAGCAGGGTCCTGTGCAGCACTCCATTTTCAGCTTTTACTAGATTTTAATGGGCCAGTACCTGTACGAGTACACATTGTGAATGCTACATTGGCGAAGACGTTCTACTCCAGAACTCCAAGAATACAGGGGACCCAGATTTTTATGCTAAAAAGTGGCGAAATCTGGGCTGATTAATGGCCAATTAAGGAGCTGGTTGGAAAGCAGTTAGGCCGTTCCCTCCCGCGCCTTGCTCTTGCACCGTTCGTGCGAGCGCCCGCGGCGCCTACGTGGGCGAACCGAGGCCACGCCGCCGCGGCCCGTCACGGAGCTACGTGGCCACCCCCGCCGCGCGCCTTTGGGGATTAATTAGCGGTCCAGTTGATGACGTGGACCGTGCTTAGCTCGCCACCGGGACAAGGCTCAGCTCGCGGGGGAACATCTTTAGCGACGATGATAACTCAGGACTCGGGGGGCGGGATGTCTAGCGGCCGTTTTGGTTCCCCGTCCCCTGCTTTTTCGGCCATTAAACTGGCTGATGCCCGGATCCAACGAATCATGTTTCTCTAGGGCGGATTTTGCGGGTGGCAGTGGATCGGTTCTTTAAAAAAAAAAAAAAAAAACCGAGGCTCGCTCACTGTTTAAGACCGGTTCGTTCTAGGTTTGATTTGAGCTCGATTTATTATAAGCTCGATTTAAGTTCGACTCGAGCTCTAAACTAGTCGAGTTTGAGCTTGATCTCGAGCTCACGAGGTTCGATAAATTTACATATTATTTGTTAAATATTATTGTGTGCCAACTCTTATCGAGCATACTCTAATCTAGGTTGAGCTTAAACTTTTTTATTATTGTAAATTAGTTCATGTTAAATTATTAATTGTTACCGAGCCTATTTGAGTTTAGCTCGAGTCTATTTAAATTTGAACCGAGTTGACCTCGAGCACATGTTCAAACTCAAATTCTATCTCAAACTCACTCGAATTTGGCTAGAGTTTTCACCAAGCTCGACCATGGCGGGTCCAATCTTGCTCGAGCTATGCACTTGTTTGCACGCTGACGGTGGCGATCGCGCGAGGCCTTACATTTCGGCGCAGGATTAACCGCTTGGCTCGCTCAGGTCTGACACGAAAACTATCGGCGTAAACTGGATTTGTGTTCAGTGTTGCGCCGTCAGGCATGAATTATCCCGCGCGGGCGGAGGGTTGATTAGCCGTTATTGCGAGGGTTGACAGGATTTAAGAGAGGAACAGAACGGGATTTAAAAATTCAGGCATGTAGCTCGAGTGTTGACTTCCTGCTGAACGCTGTCATAGTGTAGGGCTGTAGGCATCCGTGTAGTTGGAGATCTCGTAGTTGTTGTGGTGTAGGCATCGGTCACCACGTGGTTGACATTTTCTCTCTCTCTCTCTCTCTCTCTCCTTGTACGGCCTTGAGTGAACATTCGATGCACTGATCATTGAAAGGTACCCTTTGCGGATTTAATGAGGCCAAGCTAGGCAAATGCATTGCTACTAGCACAAAAGGGTGACCTGCTTGGCTTTCAAACTTCGTTTGCGGTTCACATCTCGAAGGTGGATAAAATTTAAAATTTTAGTGAAACCCAAAATTTAAAAAGAAAATTTGAAATTCAGAATTTTGTAGGAAATTCGGTCGAAATTAACGAAATCTCGGCGAAATTCAACCGAGCGAAAAATTATCAAAACAATGTTAAAAAAATTTGAAACTTTTTTTCAAATGGTCCTAACACATCACTAATATTCCTATAAAAAATTCAGATGATGATCATGTGAGTCTGAGGAATTTTTCAAAATTCTAACCGTGCTACTTCAGACGAAATCTTGTCAAACTTTAAAAAGAAAATTTGAAATCAGGAAATTTTCAATCGAAATTCGGACAAAATTACCGAAATTTCGAGAAATACCAAAATCTCGATGAAATACCAAAATCTCGATGAAATTCAACCGAGCGAAAAATAGTCGAAACAATGTTAAATTTTTTTGAAACTTTTTGTGGATGGTCCTAACATATCACTAATGTTCCCATAAAAAATTCAAAAGATGATCAAGCTTGATGAATTTTAGAAAATTCTGATAGTGTTACTGTCCTGATAAAAGGCTGATTGATAAAATTTCAACCAAATGAAAAATGGTGCAATTTTTTTAAATTTTTTTGGATGGTCATGACACATCAATAATGTTCTCATAAAATTTTCGAATGATGATCAAGCCTGAGAAATTTTTAAAAATTAGGATAGTACTACTAAAGGCTGACCGGTAAATTTCAACCGAATGAAAAATAGTTCAAACCACACTAGAATGATGTTGAGGCAATTATTAAGCTCCTTGTGTTTTTTTTGAAAGATAACAAATGAAGTTTAATACATCCATCGATTTGATTGAGCAAACAAAAAAGTTTAATTTTTAAAAAAATTTATAGAATGGTTATGAGACAATGCTTAACCTCTCATAAAATTTTTGTATCGTAATCACACTCAAGCAAATTTATAAAATTATGACAAGGTTATTGTCTAAGTTATGTTTATTCTGTTTTTGATATTTTAAAGATAACATATGAAGTTAAATTCTTTTGAAAAAAATTCTGTATGATTCTATACTGTCGAAATTATAAAACATCTCAAAATTTTGGTTTTTTAACAAATTTTCATAGAAGATGACTTTCTTTAGGGTTATTGGGCCAAATCCGGTAAAAAAAAAGGTCAAAATTCGGTCAAACAACCTGAAGCCGAAATTTCTTAAAATACTATAGCAATTTAATTTTTTTTTTCAAATTTTATTATCCGGCCGAAAATTTGTATCCTGTACCCGACCAAAATCCGAGATCTCGCGAAATTTCACCGAGATTTCGTTCTATAACCCAAGTAACTAACCAAACTTGTAGCACGTGGCCTCTCTTTCTCTCTCTGGACTCTAATTAACCTCTCCCGTATCAGGCAGGTACTGCATGCGTCGGTATGGAAGTACTGATAATTAATTAAGCATTTTTTTCATCTCTCTCTATATTTTTTTGTGCTTGCTTGCTCATTAGTCATTACCACCTTTGCTTGTTCAGCTGTTCCTCTTTTAGTTCCTTCTTTGAGTGTGTAGACTCTAGATTCTCCCTTGCCCCATCATTCAACTCACCAAACCAGCAAAAGCTAACAAAACAAAACAGAGTCACATGTTCGCAAGAAACTGTCGCGGCACGTAGAAACATATTTCCTTCACTTGATATTTATCATTAGATTACATTTTACAACATCTTCGAGAAAAAAAGATTACATTTTACATGGGGGACATCAGGCAAAAATTGTACTAGATTATTTCAATCTGTGCAATCAACTCCCCAAAGTCCAACTTTGTTGGTTTGAGATCATAAACCATTTTTCAGTTTGGTGTGATCATTCAAGCCCATTAGGTCTGATTTTGTTGATTTGAGACCATTCCACTATTTAATTTTGTTCGATCATGCCCCTTTATTGCTCAAAATGATCTAATCAGGTCCTTCCAAAGGATATATCTATGAAATGGGCTATAATTTGGGGCCCTAAAGAGTAGCTTCAATTTAATAATTATAACCAGTATCTAGACCTGTATGTAAGCTTCTCGTGGAGAAATATTTCCCGCCAAAACAGTAGATTAGCAACAACTCTGTATATAAAAAAGACCTCTAGTGTATCATATTTGTAGAAAAATAAAATCTTAAACACGCTATAAAAAGTTTTAGTGACAGCATGACATTGTGTCTTATCTGAACTAACAATCCACATTGATCCAAATCTGTAGGCGCGCGCGTCACCAGTTTGTCTGATGAGATCTCACCTGATATGCGCCCGCAAGACGCAGCTGACGAGATCTCAGGGCTCGCATTTGCGTATGCGATACGTGAAGACGTGAGGAGTTAATGAGCATGGCAAGAAGATGTCCTACTCAACCTACAGCTGATAGGGGAGGTTAGTGTGAGAGTGGACATGGCTGACTTGCTGAGGCTGACACTCGGTCGCCTGCGTCGACATGGCGGATTACCAGCCAACCAAGCCCGTCAGGCCTAACCTTGTTCTTAATTCCCCGCGAAAGAGATCGCTCGATCCATCGCCATCAATCCCTTCCTCCCCAACGGAAAAAAATGATCCGGTCGATCGGAACCCCGTTTCTACAGCCTCGCCGACGCGAGCCCATGATCGATCGACGTCGACGATGTAGTGTGTGTGCTTGTGTGTTCACTGGCCTGGTCAGTTAATAATTTGGTGGAATTGACCGACCGGCCGAAAGGGGATCAGCTAGTCGTCCCCGCCGCCGTCTCGTTGACGCGCGTCGTCCGTCTCCCGGTCGAAGTTGGCTCAACGCATGCGCGATCTGTGGCCACCGCAACCAATTTTTGGAAGGCCTTTTCTATTCAGTTTTGCTAATTTAAGATTGGAAATTGCTAATTCGAGAGCGTTGTGAGGATATTCTTTCCTTGTGAAAAGTGACATCACCTTATTTCTTCCTCCACTTCATTTCTCCCTCAAAGTCACTTCATCTCCTTGTGATAAGTGGCATGCAACACCTCATTCATCTCCTTTTCTCCTCTATTCCCTTCTCATCGAACTCAAAATAGTTTTTGTATTTCAAATTTCCCCTATGTTTTTTAAAATAAATATTTTTAACCACTTTTGAAAGTTTTTTAGATGAAAAACTTTTCGAACTGAATGTTTGTTTGTATAAAAACTTTTTGGACTAAAAGTTTTTAATTGAAAGTTGAGCAGTGCTTCAATGCTTTCCCTCCTAAAACAAGTTGCACAAATCTTGAAGCAAAAGGGTAAGTAATCTCTATCTACCATTCATTCGTGTTTTAATATTTGGGCAATTGTAAAAAATAAAAGCATTGAAGCACCTCTCTTGAAAGTTTTCGGTGTTGAAACTTTTTTATTTTAATTTTTTGTGTTGAAACTTTCGAATTTGAAAATAATTTTCTAGTTGAAACTTTTTGGTTTAAAATTTTTCGAGTTAAATTTTAAATCGAAACTTTTCGAACCGAAAGTTTTTGAACTGAAACTTTTTGAAATCGAAGTTTTTGAATTGAAATTTTTCTGAGTTGGAACTTTTCGTTTTGAAATTTTACGAGTTGAAACTTTCTGATTTGACATTTTTGCAGATGAGACTTCTGCTTTTAAATTTTTAAAGTTAAAATTTTGAATTTTTTTTGTCAAAGGATGGAAGGAAGGTGGAGGAAATGAGTAGGGAATGGGGCAAGATAAAAGTCGATAGAGAAGATAACACATAGCATCCTAGAAGGATGTCATTAAATTTGTTAGTTTGAGGTTATACTTAAACTAATTCGAAGCTACCCTAACTAATTCTTTGATAAGAATAGCCATATTGTGATATGTGGTGGTACCTCCACTTTTCTCCCCTTCTATTTCCCCTCAAATGTTCTCCCTTTGCCCTATTTTTTAATAAGAAATATTTTTAATTATTTTGAAAGTTTTTCGAACCAAAAGCTTTTGAATTAAAAGATTTCGGTTGAATCAAAAGTTTTCGAACTAAAATTATATGAGCCAAAAAAATTTAATCAAACCAGTTTGATTTATTTATTTTTGGTTAGAGGAGAAGGAAGGCGTGAGAAAGGAGAAAAGAACAAGAGCGAAGGACAGACGCTACGTGCAACACCACACTCAAATTAGCAACACACTTTTTTATTTCTTTAATTTCCGATGGCGGATACCATGACGCTTAGACGTTAGACTCGCTTTAATCCGCGACGGATTGGGATTGGTATTTGGATGCATTGCATCAGGTCGGAGGCATGTGTCGGAGGAGGATTAACTGAACTAAGCCTTTTGGACTCGGCGCACCGCAGCCCGCGAATATTTAGGTTCGGCTCCAAGTCCAACCAATCAGCGACCGCGAGCATGCGTGCTGGGCTGCTAGCTGCTTCCCGGAAACGTGGACTACTACTCCAAAACACACTTGCCTTTACATGCGTACATACATAATCCCGCGGGTTGCCATGAGCGATGTCTGAATTTTAACAGGGAGAAGAGAATTTTCTTAAAAAAACAGAGAAAAAAAAAATTAAAAAACGTTAACACACACAGAGAGGGAGAGGAGAATTTTCTTTACAAAAATAAAAAGTACGACTGTAGCTGCACAGTGTAAATCACTGTGATTTAGTACGGTAGAAACTGCAGTATTTTGACTCTCGTGGCACCAGACCAGTACTCGGCAAGCCCCGTCCGTACCTCTCCAAGAAAATAGTGGTATCTATGGATACTAGCTAGTACTACGTACGTGGAATAATATTTCGTTTGATTAGTATACTTTCTAGTTTTATAAGCCTGCCTGCACACGTAGGTACGTGCAAATCTGGTATGGTTCGATCACGCTAACGTAGAACATGTTCCGCGCTTAAGTCGGTCACTGACACGTAGGTCTGGACAAGCGATATACATGAGGTTCCGTGGTGGTCACTGACTCGTGGGTCCAAGGTCGCGAAGTCGGCGAGAATCGGACCGGTGGCCTCGCCTCTCCAGCTTTCTGGGGTTTCTATCTGGGAGTCGTAGATTGCGTTCAGGCCACACAGATGGCCGCGACGACGTCGAAGCTTTTTTTGTCAACAAAGAGAGGCAGAGGCAGAGGCAGAGGCAGAGGCAGAGGAGCACCGGTTGAGTTAATGCCTTCGCTGAGCACTGCCTAAGCGTGTGCGGTGTAGTAGTGTATTAATGGCCTCCTTTGACCAGGCACTAGCTCATGCAGTGCGTGCGTGTATTAAATTCGATAGATGCGCGAAGCGATCGATCGGCCGGTCTGCTGCTCAAAAGCGCGCCTGAAAAGCGCCACGCATGCGAGTTGTTGAGGAGGATGTTTGCGTTCCAGCAGCAAAGCTTAGGTGCTTCTTTCCTTTCTAGATAAAATACTAGGTAGAGTTGCGCGTGATGCCGCGCCGTGCAGAAAAATCTGGGCTGAACCGGTGTCCGTGTTGAATTTATGGAAGAGTAATTTTTTTTTACAAAATAACCGGACTTAAACGCAATTCCAAATCTTTCAGGTCGAAAGAACCGACGCACGTGTCGAATTTGCGGAACTACGGGGTTCTTTTTGAAAAATAACCGATAGAAGGACCTACTTGCGATTTTGGAATCTTTCGGGTCGAAAGAACCCTGTCTGAGTCGAATTTGTAGAATCACAGGGTCCTTTTTGCAAAATAACCGGTGGAAGGACCTGTTTGCGATTTTGAAATTCACGATGTCCTTTTTGCAAAAAAATGGTGGAGGGACCCTTCCGCGATTTCGGATTTTCTGGAGGGTTTTTTCACAAAAAAACATGACGTGGAGTGCCTGCATGCGGCTGAATTCTTCCGGACATAATAGATGTATTATTTGGTGTTATTTTAGGTTTTATATTCTCTATTAAGAACCCTAAATCGGGTTATACATTTGTTGCTCCTCTACCCTTTTGCAAGGCAGATATGACTCAGAGTGTTCCAATGAAAGCACATACATTCACCATCGCCTCAAATGGCTGGCGTTGGACCGTCAGCCTCTTTCTGGTGGTATGCCACCTGCAAAAGCGTTCCAAAACAGCGTCGTAAGAAGATCGACGGAATTTCAACGACCGTTATCAAACCGTACCAACGATATTTGACCTCATTTTACAGGATGTACGAGGGCACCCGAGAAATGGCATAGACACCCGACTATAACCATCACACTGCTAGTCCCAACATGTAGCCTAATCTTTAGGGATCTCAGGATGAGGGCCCTAGAGGAAGATGTGCGGCAAGGAAACTTACAGGACAACTAAGAAAACTGCAAGCAAGCTACAAAGAAAATGCTATATATGTTGCTAAACGAGTTTTTTTGTCGCATTTTGTTGCCTCCATGTTTCTAGCAACAGTCTAACTGCGCTTACCCTGTTTATAGGAACCTTCTATATTTAACTTCACTACTCTACTTGAATGAAAAATAGCAGTGCTCCTGCTAGCTTCTTAAAAAAGAATTCTATTAAGGTATTTTTACAAGAGATTGTAACACTCATCATTATTATATCTTTAAATGTTGCTTAGAGAGAGGTACAGAAGAAGAGAACGATAAAAAGTCAGTTTAAAATTGTACAATGTCATATATATATATATATATATATATATATATATATATATATATATTTAAAAATGCTAAAATAACGTATATTCGAAAATGGGGTGAGTCCCTCTTTCGGATACATAATCGGTGAAAACTCAAGACGACTTCGGGAACCAGACTTCGTCCAGTCGGCGCCCTTGGAGCAGAGCTTGCGTCTCAGTCTTCTTCTTGCAAAGCACAGCAGCAGTACTTACTCCCGTTGGTGCACTACACCAGTACTGCTACGGAACTACATGTTACGGTAATACCAGAGACGCACGACGTGTTCAGTCAGTGTGGGAATAACAATGTGCATCAATTAGCGTAGCGTCCGACCTTGAAAATTTTCTATAAGGTACGCATTTCACAAATATAACTCTACAGTCTTATACAATAATTTTGTAATATTATAAATCCAACACATATATTTAAACTTTGCTAAAAATACAATTCAAATAGTTCTAAAGTCTTAAAAATCACAAACCACCAAAATTGAAACCAATTCAATCAACAAATTTAGCCTATCAAAATAATATTGTAATATTTTTAAAATGCCGGGACATAGATATGCCTTGGAATTAGCGCCATCTACTCCTACCACATTAATTTTTTGTGTTTTGACGAGTCAGTTTAGATCCTTTCGATGACCTATATTATGTTAAAGGCAAAAAAAAAAAAAAGAGAGCCGCGACTACTTGATCCATCAAAATTATCCTCTCTAAGTTGATCGAACAACGCAGGCACCGAGTTGGAGCACATGCACATTTATGTTGCTGGATACATGTAGCTGATCTATGTTGACAATGCGTGTCTGAAGAACGGGGTACGTAGGTGCTCCCTAGAGGATGCATGGGTGGCGCCCTCCGGTTCCACAAGATCTTTGCGTGCGCTTTTGACACCTGCACCCACGCCGTAGGTCATCCTGCCAGTACTAAAGTGTGACTTTGCCATATCATCACTGGTTGGTGTCTTGGTGAGTCTAGCCATGCAACCTAGGGGCGTCGCTTGTAGACTGCGAACACCGTCCACTATGTGTATAATTTCCAGCGTCGTCGGTTGGCCGAGGAAGACAATCGAACCTACGTCTTGATTTTACTTTTGTCAAACTTACAAGCCTGCCGAAGTTCCTCCTTATTTCCGTTGGTTACTCAAACTCCAACGCAATGCTGAAAGTCGGAGGAAAACTTACTAGAAATGATTCTAAGCTTTTCCTCCCGATACAAATTGCATAAATCTTGAAGCAAGCGAAGGGATAAGTAATCACTGTCTAACTTTCACTCGTGCTTTAAATTTGTACAACTTTTTTTAAAAAGTATAGAAGCACCTCTCAAACTTGACGCGTATATTGGGAGAAGGTTTTTTTTTTCGAGAGAAAGAGAGAACGCGCCGGCGAAACCACCGTCGCCCCCGGCTTGCCGGGCGACAAAGGGGGGACAAGAGGAGGGAAATTAAGCTCGGATGGTGAAAGTTTTCGGGCGTTTTTTCGACTGGAAAGTCATCGCTTTCCAGTTTCAGAGATGTGGTGTTCGATATGAAGAGGTAATTCGTGAAGCTTCTTGGCGCCTGACCGGTGCAGAAAAAGGGGTGTGCCTGAAATTTTTTTCTCGACTGTCAACTTGTTTCAGTTTGTTACGTCAGATTGGAACAAAGCTGGACTCGTCTTGCCCTGAACAAGGAACGAGACGAGAGTGAATAACGACGATCACGTCGAATATATCTGCAACTTTGGATTGGTTTGTCCTGACCAGTTCGATATTCCAGAATGTCAAGCAGCAAGTTGAGTAGAAAACTGTTTCTTTGGATTGCTTCTCGTCATCACGATTTCCTTGGTTCTTTCCAATCTGATGGCATATCTTTCTGGGTTTTATTTTTTCCAGGAATCTTCTTTCAGGAGACGATGATGATGATAGATTGAGCCCCTTAAAAAGGTTCATGACAACTTTACCTGCTTGCTGGGACCGACATTTGTTTTGGTGTTTTTATTATGGTAGGATGAGGTCGTTGAGGTGCTCGATCTAAATCTGTGCCTATTCAACTCACGTGGCTGTATCCTCATCACCTTCTAGTTGTCACACACTAGCACTTAGAATACTAGTATACTAGTACTTCATCTGTTCTTTTCTGGCAGAGAGCAAAAAAGAATTGAATGCAAGTCTCCACGGGAAAGCACTGAAACTATATATGCCGTACAATTGAATGAGAGAAAGCCTGGAAAGTCTTGTAAGTAAGCTTTTTTTACTGAATTATTCAATTTCACATATTTGTCTGCAAAAACCTTCACCTTCAATCATATACACCTGGTTCAGAAATCAGAAGTCGTCTCTGCGGCAAACAAGTCAAAATGCACTGTAAATGAATGCTGTGCTGCATTCAGAGTTCAGACCAACAGAAAGAAGGTTCTAATGCTTTCAGAGTTCAGCAACAGAAAGTAAATGCAATATCATGAAGGAATTTCCTTCTTCTCTACAGAAATTAGTTTTTAACTGATCACATAATTCATGGCAGTTCAGATTTTACAGTGCATATTTACATGTACTGTAAAAATACCAAAGTTACAAAACTGCTTGAAGCAAAAGTTGATACTAGAGGTTTAATTTACTACAATTTTTCCATATATAATAAAGGCAGTCTCCGTTGATCTTAGAGAAAGCCTATCAAAAGCTGAATACAACAATGCTAACATCGAGCAATGTTCATCAGGATGGGCCGAAGGCCTGCTTCAACACTTGATTCTTCTACTTACAGTCAATAATCTGTATGTAATCAACCTCACGTAAAGAACAGATGATCCCAAGTTCTTAAGTTCCTAACTTACGTACAAAAAAGAAGGCAAGCTGCATAATTGATTTACACAGCATCCTCTCTCGCAAACGAATCATGAATGAGCTCGTTCTGTTTCCGTGTTTCTATAACCCTTTGCATGGCATAGTGACACCTACAAAGCATAATATCAGTTCTATTAGTTCAGAAAATACACCAGTGAACAATGTTGTAGTAATCTTTGTAAAAAAAAAAATCCATAACTACTCTAAAATAAGGGCTAACAAATCTGTGTAGTTTCAATCCAGCTAATTCTAGAATGGTTTAAAATTCATATTCAATCTTCATTTGGAATAGCACAGAAATTTAGCCTTTAAAAATCTAATGAACTTTCCAAATGATTAGAATTTTGATCTAATGAATTTTCCAGACCAGTATATTTTTGAGGATATACCTCCAAGGGAGATGATCAAGGAACATGCGAGGTGTCACAACAAGGTCCATAAAATCTTGCCGATTAGCTATAAATGCTTTGTAACTCTTGTTCTTGTGACGAGTCACAAGTGTCTTCT
The DNA here is from genome assembly GCA_036346275.1 of Otatea glauca. Classification (NCBI taxonomy): domain Eukaryota; kingdom Viridiplantae; phylum Streptophyta; class Magnoliopsida; order Poales; family Poaceae; genus Otatea; species Otatea glauca. The sequence continues at coordinate 49,176,922 of CM070712.1, read as the reverse complement.
GCAACGAAGTAGTACCATTCTTTACTGGAACAATATAAATAATGAGGCCAGGAAGATACACCTCTGGTGATTGCCCGTCAGACAAACGTATTGCACACATGTGATTGTTAGTAGCGGATGAGAGTTCAGTACCATTATTTGAACAAGGTGCCCTGTATCCCCTACCGCATTCATTCAAGTCATCATCTGGAAAATTGCCATCTCTGTATGCATTACTAGGTTCTCCAGAGTGTGAAACATCCAGAACACTGCAGGAGGCAACCATGAATTTCACTCCATTACCAATGTCAGTCGTTCTAGATCTTCCCAACTCATAGTTGCTTGTTGCAGTGGAGCTAATTCGATGTTTTGGAGTATTTATCAAGCAAGATATAGCTTGGCCGAAGAGAAATACACCACCTCTAATGGTATGCATCAGATTCTTTCCATGGATTTGATCATTACTTAGCTTTGCCTCACTGACTGTCTGAAGAGCACTGGCAGAAGCACAATGATCCACAACATTTTCATCGCATCTTTTGATGCTTGTGCCAACTAGTTTGCTAACATTAGCAGAATTTGGCGAAGTATCCTTTGAGAGAGCTCTTATAGCAGCACCACGTAATCTAATTACCGAATTCATGGATAATCGTGCGGAAAATTCATCGTTGTGGACAATGCTGTAAGTAATGGACAATTAATAAGAAAATCACATGCTGTTACCATTATTAGCAAATAAATAACTGTACAGTAAGTTCACTAGTATCACGATACAAATTTCACCTGGTAACAAACTGTGAGCATGAATCTGCTATCACATAATCCACACATGGTGCGGCTCCATATGCATACACATGTAATTTTGGAAAGCGTCCGTATAGCTGCATATTATAAAATAAAAGTTGACTGTAAAAAGTGAATATATTTGCATGAAAACGACGATTACACAGAACACTTACAACACATAACTTCCCTATGGACTCGAAGATTTGACACAATTTAGTCTAAGAAAGCATGTAAACTTGCATCATAGATGACACTTATGAAGTTTGCACCAACTCCCATATCATTGTAAATTTGTAATCAATAAGTTGTTAATAAGGGTTAATCATAAACGAGCATAACGACTTGCTAGGACAGAAAGCTTCTAATAACACCAAAATAAACTCCATCACCACTCCAACCAAGCTATGAATTCCTGAACACCTTTATCATTTCAATGTTCCATTTCATACTCAGGTGCAAAGCTTTAAGCATATTCTTTATTCCGTGATGCAAAATAAGGGGCCATTTAAATCTGATAATTAGAAAGGGTTGTTTGCTTGTTTATCTAATGAGCCTATCTTGCATGGTGCGACCTACTGTAGTGTTGTCCCAAAAATTTGGATGGACAACACCATGAAAGATCCCTTTAAAATTCTCCTGTTGGTGCATCACCTCATCCAACATCCAAAGTTCCAAACACTGAAACCTAAAGCATCCTACCAACGGTAGGCTGCTCCCAGAAACCAAACAGCTTCAAGGTTAACTCAACCGTTAACAATTGTAAGAACATAAGAGTAGTATTACAGAAATATTTTGGTCCCCCATGGGCACGTGCCCACATTTGTGAAAAGTGATACACCCAAAATAATTCATTCAATCTTCTAATCGAAACTGGCAATTCAGAATAATCAAATGACACGAAATAAATTCCCCTGTACATTGAAAATAAACAAACTTACCCTAATACCAAGAAGTGCAGCTACAGCACCTCCTAAAGAATGTCCAACAATTTCAATATTGTATCCATGGCACTCACATCCAGCCCCAAGCAGAGAAGATAAGAATCCAGCTGTCACTGCTTCTGACTTATCTGCAGGCAGTTTGATGGCAGCAGTTAATAGCATGGCCATCTCGCGCAATTTGTCAAAGAATAAGGCGCTAGAGTAATAAAGATTATAAATAAAAATCAAGAAATTATTTATTGCAGTAATTGAAGTGTTCTTGTTTGTAGTTAGTATACTAGGTATCTGATCTACTGTACTGTAGTAGTTTTATATGAAAAAATGGGAAGAAACAATAATTGAAATCATAAATAAATAAATATAACATGCTGTACATATTAAATAAAAAATAAATTCGCACTTGGTGTCATGTTAACCTTGATGAATGGGCTGCCCTTCAAGCTTTGCGTACAATTCTCGAGCTGATTCAACAATTCCTGCATGTCCATGGTGTGGAAAAGACGAGAGGACAGCTTCCTTAACTTGAGGGGACAACTGATCAGAACTGAAATAGAACAAATCATTTTATCAGGCAAATGAAGAGTTCAAATTCATAATTGAGTTCAGAGTGACCATCAATAATATAGTGAATGAGAACATTTTCCAGGTTCAATCATCGCAGCATACTAGTAGTGGGGAGTTCCAAATAATTCATAAGTAGCCGTCTGAGGACATTAATCATAAAGGTAATTAATATATACACCTTATTTTCCAAAAGAAATCTACAGTGTACTCATGGTAAATTTCTTATAAGAAATAAGGCTAAGGTAGAGCGAGTTACTTGATCAGCCCATCCAAGTCATCCATGGTAAGAGAGCATTCCCTACACAAGCCATCAGTTATAACATCTTCTGGAGTCTCAGTTCCACGTATGGCAATCACTACTGTTTTCAAATCATGTAGGACGACAACAAAATAGGCCGCCTCACGTTTTTTCTGCAAACAGAAATAGGAGACCTTAAATTGGTCACAAGAAATTTGTAAATAGAAGTTGATGTACTGGATGTGCTGATTTACCTGGCTAACACGACCTTTTCGAAGGACTTCCGGGGCCACATTGACGTATTTTAGGAAAGCAGCTGCATGCCCTCTCCACCAATTATCACCTTCAAGGATTGGTCGCCTATGGAAGTAATAAATTTTTATAATCATGATTATGTACCATGCAACAAAGAAAGAACAGACATCTCATAAAACTAAACATGTTTCGGAGTCTTAAGTTATTGGTTTGGATGCAAATGAGATTCTTTTTTCATTCTTTTTTCTCTCCTTTTTTTAGTCTTCCATTTTAGTTTTGAAAGGAGAAACTGCAACAACTCATATTTAAGAGATTGTGCTTGGAGAAGAAAAAATTATCAACTTAAATGATTCAAAGGATTTGAAGGGACTTAGTGGTTAGTAGCTTCAAATTCAGAGCAACCATTTCCCAAAAGAAGAAGGAAACCGATTCATAGTGAATCGAAATGCAACAACTTAGATGAGCCATGTATATGGCTCACCACCAAACAACACTACTCGATGTTCTTATTTTTGCCTCAAATAATTAACAGGCACCAGATTAAGCAAGCATGAATTATCTAAATGTTACAGATGACGGCAGGCACAATTACATAACCATCCCAATCCCTAAGTCATAGCTACACGACATGATCTAATTGTTGATGTCAAAGTCTTTTAAGAGGGCTCACAAAATTACCTGCCGCGAGTCCATGGAGTCAAAATACCTTGCCTATTGAGCCAAACACAGGGAAACATAAGAGGATTCCTTCCAAAATCAAGCAGCGGGCCCTGCCAGGAGAACATGTCAAAAATGTACTGGAAACCACTGAAATGGGGCCAAGTGAAGGATGGAGAGGATAACTGTATAGGTAGCTTCAGCAAACGGATGGAAGAGAATAGCCTCTTGGATGAGATCCTGAGGAGCCTCCGCCTGTTCTTTTGCAATGACTGTGGACAACTTAGATTTCTGCAATAATGAAAGCCCTGAAAAAAATCATTTAAGACACCAATATTAGTACTGAATAATAGTAGCATGAAGGCACATCGTCAAACTTTTCTCCTTTTTTTTCTTTTAGTAATCAGGTCAAATAATCAAAGTTTCAATGAAGTTCATAAAAATATTGCTCAAAATGTTCACGATATAGCAGAGCAGACCAACCGCAACCAGAGCAACTAACTTATTGACATTTTGAGCTGACTACCCATATAAGTAGCTGCTAACTAGACCAAATGGATATTATGTGCTTTTACTGATTAGGAGTCCAAGATAAATTCACAAATAATCACCAAGATTGAACAGAACTGAGCTATGAATCACAAGGTAAATAGAAAACCAACCTGCTATGAGTTCAAGATGACCAGTTCCAGATGCACGATAAGCCATAAGATCACCCAATAATTTTGCCACATCACATATATCGTCGTCTTCCAATACACTCCTAGAGAGGTGAAGAACAAAGTTGCTGAGGTTGTTCAAATATCAATGCAGCTAGGTATACCACTCAGCACCAGAGGGAAACATACGAATATTTAACCCGCCCAAGACAACATAAAACCTCACGGATGCCATGATCAAACACCTCCCTGTAGTGAGCCCTCCACGCAATATCATGGGATGCATAAAATGACCTCCATCTTAATACATCAGTACCTGTAGTGCACTGAACTATAGTTGCCACCCACATGATGACAAGAAAAAATATTAATAAGATGTGCTTCCAGTCACTGTTGTCCTGTTCCTTTCCTGATAAAATTCACATACATGACTCAGTTATTAGCATTATAATACAGGAATTCCCAAAAACCCTGCATCTAACAAACTGAATGATTAAAGAGAGCCTTTTGTTATATACATAAGCTTCACTCTTTGATAATACAGACAATTTAAGCATGACAGGGGTACAGTAAATAAAAGACTAAGTTATATATCAGCTTCGCTCTTTGAAAATTCATATAATTTAAGCACAAAGGACATGGAGAGAGTAAATAAAGAACTAAGTTCTTTGTACTTTATGCAAATTCAGCATCAGTTTCTTTTCAAATATGCAAAATTGGTGCAGTAAATGCACTGTTGCACGAAAGACAGCCTTCAAGTCATAGATATGGTGTCAAATAATTTCCACGGCCTAGGAGAATATACAAAAATCTCAACAAATATCTTACTATCCTATTTCAAACAACATAGTCCGTCTATAGCATTGTGCATGTACCTGAAAAGCACTGTTTTGAAGAACCTCCAGCTGAGAAATCCTTCATAATAATACACATCAAATAAAGCGCCAACACAAATTGCAACATTGTGATGATCATTCCAAACCTTGTCCACCAAAGCCATCTCTTGTATCGCAGCTGTGCACCAAAAAAGAATAACCTCAGGTTCAGATATTACAACAAGCATCTGAAATCCAAGTCAGATATGAATTGTGTTAAACACTGCAACGTGCAATCCAAACTATCAGTAATAAAGCTCTCACTTGAAGAAGTAGTGTCGAAACTATCAGTAATAAAGCTCTCACTTGAAGAAGTAGTGTCATTGACCCGAATACTGATAAAAGGTAAAATTACCGAGACAAACTCACAGCCATGCTTTGTACGACGATAGAATCGTTCAATTAATTCAGAATACCCTTCTCTCGTGATGGGTCGCCGGACATTTCAAAGACCCAGCTACGCTGATGGCACGACCGGCAGAGGCAGAGCCAACGATCCAAGCAGGCACCGCGCTTTGGGTTCTACCAGCGGCCAACAGGAAGTGTATCATAAAGCTGGCAGCAAGCGACACGGCCACCACCGCCGTCTTCTTGCGCCCATGGCAATCCTCAGGGGGCGAAGCCAAGACGGCCCCGCCCACAGAACCTACACGGCATTGCAAGCTCCCAGCGCCACGGAAGCCCAGCGCGCGGACCCAAGGTCCGGAACCACCAACGCCCCCGAATCCAACATGATCACCACTTCCCTATCCCGCTTGGAAGCCCAATTGGCGAAACAAAATTGTTCTTTTGAGCACGGTTTCGCTCCACTTTGGCCATGGATGCAGTTATTACTGTTACCCCCGAGCTACAAAATAGCTTAGCTCCCCAACCCATTTTTCAACGATTAAACATTCCCCATTTTAGGCATTGTTTTGCAGAGTAGTAACTAGCTTGAACACAAGATTGCATTGCTCTTTGCAGCTTACCCTCGAGAGGTGGCGGAGGTCGCGCTCGCTGTCGACGTGTGCCCCGATGGCGCCGGCGGCAATCGCGGCCCCGCGGCGCCCTGCGCGAACCCGCGGCGGCGGAGGCCAGGAGCCTCGCCGCCGAGGCGGCGGATGCGGCCGCGGTGGCGGGGCCGAGCGCACCGCAGCGGCGGCGGAGGGTGGAGGCAGCGACGGCGGCACCGGTGGAGGCAGCGGCGGCGTTGAGCAGCGCCGAGCAGGCGGTGGCCCAGCGGACGGTGGCCAGCACGCCGGCGGCCATGGGGCTTGGGCGCACCCCGAGGCGAGGCGGAGACGACGAGGCGGAGACGCACGAGACCAGCGCTAGTTGGGCGCAAGATGCCAAATTGCCATTGCTGCTGTTTGTTATGATGAGGTGCAGGTGACAAGAGGTGGGTCCTCGCGTCAGTGAGTGCGTGGTTTTCCGTAGTCATCTGGTTGGCACTAGGCAGTAGGCAGTTGAGCTGCTCGCCTCGTACGGGAAGGCTCTGCGTGCGAAATAAATTTATTTTACTTTTTACAGTCCAAAACTATGACTGGTAGGTGGGTCCGTAAAAGGGCCCACCAGTCAGCAACCGTACGTGAAGTTTCCTGATAGCTTTAGCTCGCACGCGTAGCAAGCAACAGCGCTATCTTTCCGAGTTAGAAGAAAGTTCACCGCAAATTCGGCATGACATGTGGGTCAGGGAGGGCTGGTTATTTTTGGGTCCCACATGTCATTGTGGTATAGAGTTGGGATCCGAATGATGTGGGGACAGGCGAGAAGAAGGTTGGAGCTAGTAGTTGGCACGTCGTACGGGTGATTAATGGCGTGTGTTCTAGAACGAGGTGTTTCTGCTTTATTAGAGCTACTGGATAATTGATTGCCATGACCGTCGCTCTACACGCGAAAAAATCGAGAAAACGTGTGATTATCGCTCCCCACGCGAGAAAATCGAGGAAACACGCGAAACGGTTGAAAGGATACAAACGTAATCGTGTTTTTTTCGTATTTATTCGGCGGAACGATTAAGTCTTGTTTTCCGAAAAAAAAAAACCTAAACGGGTCTCGAAAAGGTCTATATATATATATATATATATATATATATATATATATATATATATATATATATATATATATATATATATATTCCATAACAATGATTTAACCGTATTTTTTCAAAAAGAACCTAAACGTAATTTTAATTTTCAGAATAAGGACCTGAGTGTAACGCTTCAAAACACAAAAAGGATATAAGCGTAATAAAAAAATTTCACGAAAGAAGGACCTAACCGTAACATTTTTTTTCAAAAAGGACCTAAATGTTTTTTTTTCTAAAAAAGAACCCGAGCGTAATTTTTTTTCGCGGCTCCGGCTCAAATCGATCTGGTTGCGTGATTCCTTCCATCTTTAATGGATGGATTAAAGATGTCGGGACAATAAGTTCACGTCACCTTTTATCTTCTATAAAAAAAGTGAGAAAATAGAAGATACAAGGCAACTGTCTCTTATACAAGAGTTAGTATGGTACGGAGCAAGATATAATCTAGCTCTATCAAAATAAGTGGTTAAGTGGTGAAGATTCTTCTCCTTTTCTTTCGATTAACATGAGAATTTCTAAAATTTAGGATTATTATGGGATTATCTTGCCTTTAAAACGAATGAGATACCTTTATTATCACCAGGTGTTTGTATATAATGATTGATAGATAGATAGATAAATAGATAGATAGATAGATAGAAAGATAGATAGATACTACATCCGTAATCCGTGCAGTCCGATGTAAAGGTCACGAGGACCATCGGTGTATGTGCCGTGTGGGGTCGATGCATGCATATGATCAACAGCGATTAGATTCAATCGCCGATTCTCACCTTTTCACCTTTTCAATCTGTTCGCCGGTAGAGCTTCGTGCTGATAACGTATTAAGGAATCTCGCTATCGAATAGTCCGGGGTTTCCTAACAGATCTGAATTGGCGAACAGAGAGAGAGAGAGACACAAGTTTAGGGAGAACGGCGACTGAATTTTTTTATTGCTATTCTGATTGCTTGTACATAGGGAGGACCCCCTCCTCTTTATATAGTAATCGTCTAGGGTTTCGGTTAAGGGACCATCTTAAGCTTTTTATTGGGTCACGTGGTTTTCCACCAACGAGGACCATCGGTGTATGTGCCGTGTGATACATCTGCAGGTAACTGTGGTGGTTGCATGTGCACACCGCTGGTTGTGCACAGTACCAGTGGTGGCATGGGACAGGTAGGAGCGAACGGCGCCCGACGCCCGTTCGGACCCGGTCGGGTCGGGTAAGCAACATCATTGCACTACACTGCACTCTCCAAAACGATGTACTCCCCAGAAAGACACCGTATGAACCAAGCAAGCAAACATGCAGCGCTAGCGCGGTGGTTCCCTCTCCACCGGCCGGCCGTGGTATTCCGGCTTGCCATACAGCTAGCCCAGTGGGCGCGCGTGCAGCGTTGGGCATTAGGTGTGTAGATGAAAACGGATCAGATAGTTTTCGATCGATCTGAATAATTTTTTGATATGGATTCTATTGGATTGGATATTTGTCGGATAGTATCGGATCGGATACGGATATGGATTTTTTTATCGGATAATACGGATTCGGTAGCACACTATCCGTCAGATTATGATAATCCAAGATATTGATGGGTCGGATATCTGGATATGTATGTGGGTTGGGCCAAAGCTACTCTTCGGGCCAAAAAGATTTCTTAATTTCAAAATCGTTTTCTAATTTAATTAATCCATAAATCATTTTTCAATTATTAAAATTGGCAAACCAACTACAAAAATTATGATTTTTTTTGGAAAAGATCCTGACGCAATCTATCATTTAAAAATTTATTTTCAAGATTTAATCAGATTTTTAATTTTCTCAAAAATTCAAACACTGATGACCTTACTAGGAAAATATTTCAAATAAGTAGCTAAAAATACATAATAATAATAAATACATAATTTATTATTTTGAACATAATTCAACAAAAATTACAAATCTTGGGTCATTACACGTAAGTGTTATATACTTTTTCTAGACACATGGTATCTAAGTATTATCAAGTTTGTAGTGTGTTCTGTGTTTGCTTCCATTTGTATATATGAGGAAGGATTATCTTTATTTTGTGTTTTGATCTACATGTATGATGAACTAATCGTATGTGTGTGATGAACTAAGTCTTACGTAATTTTGTTGATTTTATATGTACAATCTAAGGGGTTATCATGTTTCAATAAATATTCATAACCGTATCCTATTCGATCCGTATCTGTATTCGATATTATCCGTATTCGTATCCGGATTATCCATATCCGCATCCGAAAAAAAAATGAAAACAAATATGATAGAACTATTATCCGATCCGTTTTTATCCCTAGGCCCAGCCGATGTGAGCATGCCGCCCATACCGTTGGGAAAGAAGAGCAGTGCTTATGTCTATCATCTCCTCGATATAAGTTGTATAAAATCTTCAAACAAGCGATTGTCATCCAACCTTCGTTCATAATTTAAATTGATGTAATTTTTAAATAATGATGTACAGAAAGACCTCTACAGTGGGCCAGTAGCGAATCTAGGATGAAAATAGAGGAGGGGCTCCTATGTCGAAGTTGTAACTCAAAACAAACATACTAATGATACATCTACTGATCTATTGCCAACCAAATTCCAAATTCACACATAAATAGAAAGGAAACAAAGTGAATAATCAAAATATAACAAGTGTAATACAGTAATACCTTACTAATGGATAGAAAGACATAAATATGTGAAGGACGGATCATCGACCATTTGACCTGTAGATAAAAATATAAAACTCAGTGATGCAATTTTAATTTGTGAATACTTATAAAAATATAATTTGAAATAATACTTACCAAGGCACTAGTCTTTGAGTGCGACGTAATTTCACTCTACGATTTTTCATCTCTTGAAAGCGTCGAATGATTTCTTTATTATCGACGTTTCTAAATATTTCTTTCTCAGTGTAACACACCATCAAGTCATTGAACCAATCATTTGCTATCTTACAGCGTAAATCTGTCTTAATAATCTTCATTGCTGAGAAGATTCTTTCTACTGATGTTGTTGCCACTGGAAGGATCAATGTAAGCTCGATGAGGCGATACATCAATGGAAAAGTTCTACTCTTTCCGGTTTCAACCATCTTTTCAGCAAACTTTCCAAGATCACGACAACCATTAAATTCAACACTTCTCCTAACATTAAGAATGAAGGTTTGAAGCTGATTTTTTAATAACAAACGGTCAGCTATGGTGAAATCAGCAGCGTAAATCTCAGCAAGTCGAACAAGTTTATCCACATCAAACTTAGAAAAAGAGTTGCTTGGATTAAGACAAGACATGCATACCAATAACTCTGAAGAAACTTCATTGAAGCGACGATTCATCTCTCCCATAATAGCATCAAGAGCAACATTGAAAATGTCAACACGATAATAGTGAAGGTAAGTCACCTTATGCTTCCGACGTGCAGATTTGCCCTTAACTCCAATGAAATCATCCATATCTGGCACACTTATCTCATTTGCCTCGCAAAAGGACTTGACTTGGTTAAGCAATGGCTCCCACCCATTGTCCCTCATGTCTTGTAGGCGCACTTTCACATCGACAATCAAATCCATGGCTTCTACAATATCTTGATCCCTTTTTTGCAAAGCAATTGATAGCTCATTTGCAATGCCCAACAAGTCTATCAAAAAATGCATGATAAATACAAACTCAAATATTTTCATCTGTTGTATCAAACCTGCTACTCCACCATGACCTGAAGGATATGATGCATCTTCAGATATCATCTCTAAAACCTCAAGCACTGACTCCCACATTTGGTATATACGAAGTATGGTTTTAAGATGAGAACCCCATCTATTATCTATAGGTCTAGCTAGGCTAGTTTCTTGATTCAAGCTTGTTCCACTTAAAAATATGACATTCTCCAATTTCTCCAATACTTTCTCTTGATGCTTTTCCATCAAAACATCCTTTCTCTTGCAAGATGCACTCACAGTGGTCACTATCAAAGGAACATAGTTGAAGAAGTCAGCAATAGCTCTACTACAACTTGCGACAGTAACAACCACTAACTGTAACTGATGGGCAAAGCAATGGATATAGAAAGCATATGGACTCTCATCCTGTATTAATCTTTGCAAGCCATTAAATTCTCCTCTCATATTTGAAGCTCCATCGTAACCCTGCCCACGTAGTCTAGAAATAGATAGATCATGATCGGCAAGCAAACTAACCATAGCTTCCTTCAATGCAACCGATGTACAATAAGTGATATGCTTAATACCAAGAAACCTTTCCATGATCTTCCCTTCTTTGTTTACAAATCTGCATGCCAACCAAATTAATGATACAAGGTTAGAACTTAACACAAATCATAAATGATCTGACTAACAAACATAATATGTCTGCTAACGACAATCATAGCCATTTGCTCCTTTATTGACGAATCGCGACTCATCAATAAGCACCATGAAATTCCTATCTCCAATCTCATCCTTAATCACCTTTGTTACCTCTTGTGCACAACATTTCGCAAGGTCATACGTATCTCTGGACAAATCATCAAACTATTCCCTCCACCATCAAATTCAAATGCCGTATTCACATCGGTACCCTATCTTTATACCACTCCAATAACTCTTTAAAATTACCCTTATTCATAGAGCGAAGTTTCATCATGTCCACGAAAAGCATCGCCTTGCATTATGAGAAATCTTGCACAATCTAAAGAAGCAGTCAAACGAATCTTGTATGCAATTTCAGAGTCCTTACTATAAACATTTAATTTATGTTCTATGCTTGCTCTTTGATTGCGAAAATCTTCACAATCTTGCATTGCAATGTTGTGGACACTATTAGGTCCCCCAACATGGTCTTTGAAACCTTCCATAGCCCTTCTCCAATTCACATAGCCAACTTTTGTGAAGACATCCCTCCCAAAGTGAGTAGGTTGTCTTGATTTCTTAAAAAGAAAGCAATAGAAACAAAAGGCGGCGTCCTTTTCTATACTATATTCTAACCAATCGAACTTCTTGTATCATGATTCTTGAAATGATCTTTATTCCATATGTTGAATCTTCTTTGAAAAAGTATGCCCGATTGGTTGAGTCGGACCCTTCAACATATATGCTCTCCTCACTTGATATCTAATCTCTTTAGGATAAGTTTCAATTTGTTTGCGATGCGCTGGATCAGCAACAATTTCATTGGGATTAAAAATATGCTGAGATGTGTTGCTCTCGTTGGTTCGTGGGTCACTAGTTCTTGCATTTCGTCAGAAAAAAGTGTGCAACGTTTGGTTCTCCATTTTTTGCAATTTAGTTTGCCGACTTGCTGTAATAAAATAAAATAAATTAAAGAGATAAAAAAGAATCTACCAGTCAATAGAATAAAGATTAGCCATTTTTTCGTTTATGATGATCATAAAGAATGCGTTAAGGGCTTAGGAGTGAGACATTTTTTTATACAAGTAATTTGCAGCAGAGCTCCCGGCTCTGGCCTCTGGGCGAGTGGGCGTCTACTGGTCCCCCAAATCCCAATCAATATGCAACAGCTGCCCTGGCGAGTGGCGTGGCCGTGGCGAACTGGCGATCAAACCGAACAAAAGCACTGGCGTCTCCGCGTCTGGACTCTGGCGAGTGGGAGTGGCGACTGCTTCCTTTCTTGATTTCTTTCTTCCTCTTCTTTCTGTGGCGACTCAGGCACTCCTCAGCGACTTGCTGCCGCTTGCGTCCCACACTCTCCCGCTCCCGCCCGTGTCCCGGCGTCCGGCTCTGGGCTCTGGCGTTCGGCGAATCGGCAGCCGAGGCGTGGTGGCGACTCCTGCGGCCTCGCCTAAAGGCGAAGGTGGTGGGCGGCCCCGGCCCCAGCCCGGCCGGCGGCGCCTCGCGCCCCGCCCTCGCCCGCTGGCGCTTTGCCCGGACCCGGGCGGCACCCGCCCTCGCTTTGCCTCGACCACAGGCTGCGCCCTCGCTCGCAGCGCAGGCCCCTCGTCCTGGAGTCTGGATCTGGCTCTCACGCGAGGGCTCGCCTTCTTTCCTCTCCCGTGCGGCGGCGGAGCTACAGAAGAGGCGATGCTCAGGCCGACTGCCGAGTACAGTACTATGTCGGTAAACCCATTGGTCCATGTCTAATTAAGCCCAGGCACCAGCCCATTTTTTTACTTGTTCGGCTGTTCTGAACTCCCGCCATCGCGAGTGAAGCAATGTTCTTGAGCGGGCGATCAGGGATACGGGGGAGGGGGACCGCCGGCGCTGGGGGAGGGGGGTCCGTCGCCGGTCGGAGGTGGGGCTGACGCCCCAACCCACCCCAACAGTAGATCCGCCACTGCAGTGGGCTAGGATATGCGGTGGTGGTGGGCTTGATCGATGGCGCGGAACCGGGTGTGTTGGGCTGGTGAAGCGAAACTAGTGGCCGCGGGGAGAGCGGCATTCGCACGAGACGAGAGAGGTGTCGTTGGTCCGGGGTGGCAACGCACGGCAGACTCGCGTGGCCCGAGAAATTATAACGGACGGTTTGAGCTGCCTGCGGCCGGCCGAGAGAGGTTTCTTGGGCGCCCCCGAGTTTTTTATGACCTAATGGAGTCGGTCTGCCTAGCTAATAGCATGCCGCAATACTACGAGCTGGGACTGGGAGTACGAGACAAGTTGGCTTTTGCTTTGCCTAGCTCCATGCACTGCAATGGCATTGCATACACGATCGAACTAGCCACATGAATATATATACAATTAGTAGTACATACTACGTAGGAGCAGGACCACGAAGAATCTAAACTTTATTCCTATCATTGACCTAGAACCACCCCGTCTGTCGTCTCTGTGGTCTGTGCCAAGGCCGGGAAGCTAGGAAACCGAGGAACGCATACAATAGCAAGAGGCCAAGGCCACGTGAAACGCCCTAGCTAGCCCCACCTCCTACGTACACCAAAGCTTCAACGCATGGTCAAACGTCCAAAAAGGGAGTTTCGCATCCGATCCGCGGATGATAATCACTCTCTTTTAGGGAGAAAGCAACAGGTACACCACGTACGTACTGGGTGATTAAACTAGCTAGCTCCTGCATCAATGTTGCGCCACGGACTAGAACAGCGACAAAGATCATATCGTTCCTCCAATGAAGCAGAAAGCATGCATGCATGGGCAACAAACATTCGAGGTTGCTAGAAATTAAGTACTGTCACGCCCTAGCTAGCCACCTCCAAACTAAAAGCTGAATTTGCATATGGCTTTTTAGTAGTTCCACAGAAAGAACAGAAGAAGAAAACAGTTAGAGAAAAAAAAATTGGCACGGGTGATCAGATTCAGAGGTCATAGACTTGGTTAGACTGCGATAGGGCTAGGGCTACCTAGTAGTAGTAGCTCACAAAGCAGTAAGCGTAAGTACAATAGCAAAGCTCACTGCTAGCTAACATTAAGGTAAAAGTCACTTTGTACAATAATTATCTCTAAATATTGTCTCTAGATGTTGTGCAATAACTATCTCTTTTCTCTTCTCTTCTTCTTTCTCACTCTTCCGTATAGACCAAAACTGATATGTACAAACTAAAAACAAGCTAAGATGACTTTACTGTACATACCCTAAACACAGCAGCTACCGGTGATGAGAATGTGAGCCGGTCTACGTAGCTACGTGTAGTGGTCTTCAAATCAAATGGCTCACTGAGGCTAGAACCACAAAAGCTGCCCAAATCAATGCAAGTGCTATTAGTGAGATTAACTCCCCTACTCAGCTCCTCTTCCTCCTAGCTTAAATTTCTCTCTCTCCACTCATTTTTAACTGCATGCAAAGTGAAGTACTCTATTGTCCAAGTTTAGGACATATTTTTTAATAGTTTAGACTATAAATATAAAATGTATTTTATATTTTAATGCAAAAATTAGTACGATGTTTCTTTTAGATCCTAATAAATATCCAGATTTACTTGATATTTTCTACATACATGCATTAACTATAGTACTCAGACAAAATAATTAAGAATAATTTAGTTATTGTCAATATCCTCTTTAATGTATGTATCAAAAAATAAATTTTATAAATTTAGACGAAAGAAGTAGCATGGAGTATTAATATACACAAGGTTTTCTTTATAGTGTTTCCGAGAAGGCACGGGCGCTCCGTTGATTTCTCCTAGGCCAGTGCATGCTGCTTGCTAGGGTTTGAATGATCCACGACGATTTAGAAAGAATATAGTTAACTTTCTTACTTTTGATTATTAATGTAAAAGACTATTTAAGTTGGTCATATAAAAATGATACTACTAAATTAATTAGTAATGAAAAATATTTTCGTAATATAATTGTAAGGCCCCTATTTTTGATAATGAATACCAAAAATGGATACCATGTGCATACAG
This sequence comes from Otatea glauca, assembly GCA_036346275.1. Classification (NCBI taxonomy): domain Eukaryota; kingdom Viridiplantae; phylum Streptophyta; class Magnoliopsida; order Poales; family Poaceae; genus Otatea; species Otatea glauca. The sequence goes on along the minus strand of CM070712.1, from coordinate 49,161,593 downwards.
TACTAGTCCCATGATCAGTAGCTAGTACGCACAAATACAAATTGATATTACGGTCATACACAAACTTTATTACACAGCGGAAGTAAGGTTACATAATATTTTTACAATACCAAAAGTATAATTGCAGTGGAGACAACTTCTTGTAGTATGCATTTTAACCCATTGTCCCACAGGCAACTGACAAGGTAAAACCTTAGAAAATTCATCGTTAAATTTCCCGTATCCTGCATCAACGTTTGAATCGTCGGGGTAATCTAATTCTTCACCTAAAAACATCAACATAGGCAAGTTGATTACTTACGTACTCGCAAGACTTTTGCAAATCCTAAAATACATGCAGGTCATTTCAATGGAAGGCTATTAAGGCTAATTTGCAGAAAGCCAGTTTAAAATATAAATACAGAATAATAGATTGCAACAAAATTTACTTTAAAAGCAGATTGAATAAATTGACAGTATATAAGTACGAGTAAATGAAATATCACACCGAGTAAATTGACCATATCTAAGTAACCATTTCCTTTGTCATACGAGAGAAATTGCCAACACAGTAGAAACCGCATTTTATGAAAATAACAAAGCGCTAACTATGTGATGACTTTACTAAGTGTCCATTACATGACGCGCTAATCGATTAGTTTTACACTCTGAGGTATCTGACTTTCCCATAAGACATGGTGACTCTTTGAGCAATCGATATTTGCACACTTCCTTTGGTGTGCCGCAGAGTCGTGTTATAAGCGTTACATTATTTAATCGACTTTGCACCAAAGACGGTGGCGATAAACCCATTCGTGGCGTAAGAACTCGAGTATAGAAATGATGGAACTACCCACGTATGGCGTACACCGTTATATTGGTAAACGTTTATTCCACGATCACCTCGGTGTGGACGTCCCGTCGAGCAATTCATTAAGAAACAGCTCGCACTACTCCGGCCTTCCAAGTGCAAAGCCAGTTTTAAATAACTTAATAAGTTAGAGCTGTCCCATACCAGCACTTGTGGTTGTATGATTATTCTTAGCCTGAAAATAACCCATAGTTCGGTCCTTAACTCGACACGGGCAATAATCTTCATCCTACACTACGTGCAAAGACATGCACACCCGGCTATTGCCAATAATTGCCCGCATCCAAATCATAGTTTTATTTTCATTTTTCCAACCAAAATACTAACCACAAAAATGGTCATATCCATTTAAATGTCATAACCAACATTTTTAATCATGTCACAGTTTTATATTGCTTTAAGCATGGCTAAGCTCGTTACTAAGTGTGAGTAATCTAGATTGACATCAAATATTGTCTAGCAGACTTTAATAAAAATATAATATGCAGTAAATGAAGATATTTGTAAAGCTGGGATCAATATGATCAAAGGGGATTGCTTGCCTTGTTGACTTTTCCTCGACGTCGAACTCTTGATCGTCGAATACACCGGGTTCGTCGGGTTCTACACGTCGTATGGCAATATATAACAAATACCAGATTTCAATAAGGCCAAAAAGAAATCAGATGGAAATACTCAAATAAAATAACTTCACAATTTCGGAAATGGCTACATGAATTACTTGCTCTTATTGGCAATTTAAAGATTTATTCTATTTGAATCATTATTGCATTATTTTACCACATATTTAACAACTTAAATTTTTCTTATAACAAACCCTAAGTATTTTTGCATATTCTGGTTTCTGAGGTTACAAGGATTCTAACAAAATTTATTTTACTGAATTTGGTGGTCATTTGCAAAAATTTCCATTTATGACATATTTCTAACTCTTACTTTGAATTTAAATTCAAAATTAAAATAAAATAAAATTCTGAAATATTTACATATTCTGAATCTACATGATTTTAGATGAATTTATAAATTTATTTCATCAAATTTGGACAGTTAGTTCAAAAGATATTCAAGTTTGAATACTATACGTTTTGAAAAATACTGAAAATCGAAAATATGCCGAAAACGGAAAGTACGCTTTCACTGGGAAAGTGTGCTTTCCCTTTTCGGGCTGAGCCAGCTGAGACGCTGACAACCGGGGCCCATCTGGCAGATACTTGCGCACGCGCAGCGCGGCTGACACGCGGGCCCGCGCGACTGCGTGATGATGAGGTGACAGCGGGGCTCGCTTAGCGGTAACACGGCTCAGCATAAGCAAGCGACAGCCGGGCCGACGGCAGCGATGACCAGCGAGGGCGCGATGGCGAGCTCGCTGCGGCGAACCAAAGACCATGATGGCGCGGCGACCAGAGATGGCCGGGAAGGGTGGTTCCACCGGCGAGGGGCGGCGAAATCCACAGCCGACTGGCGTTCCGGTGAACTAGGCCTCCCTGAGCTTGAAGATCACTTCTACGAGCATCAGTGAGCCTTAAGGATCTCATTTCTGGCTTTGGTTCGAGGAATGAGTGGCGGAGGAGGGTTCTCACCGTGCGCGGTGACGACGGAAGAAAAAGCGGGGCGCGGCGACTCGTTGGCGACGAAGGGCTTCAAGTAAGGCTCGAGATGAGCTCCTGGTGATGCCAGGAGGCTTCGGCGAGGATGGCTCAGAGTGAAATCGAGTGAGGCGGCAAAACGGCGGTTTTCCCCTTTTTCAGGTTTTGTCGGAGTTGGAGAAGACGGGAGAACGAGCGGCAGAATGGGTTGCACAGGAGAATAGCTGGGTCGGCTGCAACGAGATGAGGGGCTTTTATAAGGGATCGGAGGCGGTTGGGCGCACACGGCGGCGAGAAAGATCGTGGCGGCTGCGTCGGCGCGAGAGAGAGCAGAGAGGAGGAGAAGAAGACGCGGGTGAGAGGTTGCCACGCAGGGGTCAGATGGCAGCGGGAGCCGACATGCTTGGCTTACTGACATGCCGGGCCCACAAGTCAGCGAGAGCAAAAAAAAGAACTCGGCCAAAGGCTCGAGACAGAACGGGGTTTCTTCAACAGTTCGAACCGCCATTTAAACTTTGATTTTTCTTAAAAATTTTATCTAAGTCAGCAAGGAAATTACCAGACTCCTGTAAAATTTTCACCATTTTATGATGCATGTATAATTTTAAATAATTCTGACAATGCGGCTGTTGTTGTTCTATTAATTCTGTTTTTCATTTAATTTGCATTCGAACTAAAGTTCATATTTTGTAAAACTTTTCGTTAGAGTGTGAAATGGTATTATAAACCTTATATAAAATTTTCAGATTTTATTTATTAATATTTAATTTTTAATAATTCTGGCATTTCTATTTTCCAATTTATTTATTCACTGTTTTTCAATTTTTAAATTTATAAAATGAATTAGTAAATTATTGATATTTTTAATGAGTGTTGGAACTGTGCTGATGTCATCAGGGTAAAATTCTTGATCCAGGAGAACTTCCTGAGAATTCCACACAATTCTTTCACCAATTTACCCTGATTTTCTTTTCACATGATTTACTTTGACTAAATATTATTTTAATTAACCCAGCTCTTCCACCGACTTAAACTGTCTTTGGAGAGCCCTTAGATTTTTATTGTGACTTTGGTAAATTATTGTTGACTTGGTATTTTTACTTTTTACTTTTACTATATTATTTAATTCACTTTCTTGTATTAAAGAAAAGCCAAAAGAGTATCCAATAAATCCAAAAAATTCAGAAATAATACACAAAAGATTTTTAATTCATTTTTATTTATTTTATTTATTTTGAGGCTATTACAATAATAATTTATATTATTTTATAGCATATTTTGTTGAGAAAATAGGCATTTTTTGGTTTTATTTAATCTACATAAAAACATTATATAACATGACATCTAGTATGATGATCACATAGCAAACAACAAGTGTATAACTCAACAGAAGGGTCTCCAGATTATACCCTTGAACGGGGCCAGTCCCGGTGGCACCAGAGGCTCTATTCTGCAGATCAGTCGACATGATCGCAGTTTATCGTAGTAGTCGAACGAACTTGAAGCAGTGTAGACGGTTGTTGCAGTGCCTATTTCGCAACCAGTAGACGATGTAATCGAACACAAGGAGTAGTCACGCGGTCTTCGCGTTCCCAAAACATCGTATTCGCTCTCTATCCCGCAGCAGGAACGCAAGAGAACGACGATTCCAGAGGCCCGCTCACTCGGATTCCTGTGCGCGCAGGAGACAAGAGCGGGAATGCCTAGGCGGCAGCGCAATAGTTGAACTCCACGTCCGTTACTGGTAACTGACCGTGGTTACTACGCACGTCTCGACTCACACTCGACTCACACACGCCTCGGCACGGCTCGGCGCGCGCGCGCGTGGCACCGCATTTTCCTTTTTTCCAACCTCACAACAGATGGACACGAGTCCAAGCTATTTAAGTTTGTCAAACCTTCTCTCAACTACCCATGTGGGATAAATGTCCTTATAACTCCTAGTATTGCACATGGGTCTTGAGATTTATTGGACCAAAAAAACTAACATATTTATATAAAAATTAGGGATCAAAGTTATATGTTTAAGATCATATAGATGTCTAAATCATCGTATATTCTTACACAGGGATTTTTTCCTGCATGCAGTCCGGACACCACTAGCTGAACATTGGTTTGCACCTCAAACTAGTGAAACTACCTAAACCAAGTTGCTATTAATGTTTTGTTTTTAATTCACCGTTGTTCGATGAAACTATGCGCACTACTGGCCGCATTGGTATACTCCGTATTGCACACCTAGTGTATAGACTCCGTCTGAAGTCTGTATACGTACAAGCCATATGAATGTAATGCAATTCATGTACTCCCAGTTTATCTTTTTGCAGGCTTAATTTCTTCGCCTAAGTATGATTAAAAATCCTCGTCAAAAAAATTACATTAAAATTATATAAACTAGTGTTCAGTCTGTGCCCCAGCACGGCTAATAATTTCTATAAATATATTTCTTCATTTTACCTTCATTTTACTTTTGTGGTCATTTGATAATAGAAAAGTTTATCGAGATGTGTTCAACATCGCTTCAAACTCAATAAAGTTATCGGATTTCAATAATTTTTTACATAATTTTTGTAATTATTCTTAGTTAGCGAATTAACTATAAATCTTGTGGCTATTCATCTATTTCTACAACGGCAATGTATACTATATGATGACTTTGACAGGTTAATCTTTTCATGTTTGACCACCAATATGTAATTGTATCTTGTTTGAGAACGCATTGTGCGTCTAAGAAATAGCTTTTTTTCTATCTGAACTTAACTAAAAGTTGTACCCATTTAATGGATGGCATAGATTAGTTTGATTCTGATTGTGTACGTATACTACCTTTTTTTTAGTTTGGTTCATATCCATATATAAATTGGTTCAATCAATCTACAATTTGCATGATCAAGATATTTTCTTTTTTTGATTAATATGAGAATTTATAGCTTTTTCTTTTTCTACGATTAATGTGGCAATTTCTGGCTTAGAAGGGTACATTCTAAATTGTATCCCTAATAAATGGACAATGAGATGTAATACTAACTTAAAGATATACAAAAAGCTAATAAATTTACGATGAAACATAACGGATTATCTGTATTTATTTAATTAGCATGATAAAACCTATTTTAAATAATAATTTATTGAAATATTTAATAGCTAATATTGTGATTAAAATCTTATCGGGAAAAAAGAGAGAGTTACATGGGAGTGATATCTATATACATAGACAGAGAGGGGTTCTAATATATCATTTTCATAGTGCAATACAACATGGGAGAGTAACATTGAGATCTCTTACTTTTCGGACTCTAGTTGTACTTGATTCGGATGTGTGTATGCTTGCTACCATATTTATTGCAGTTTCTATGTCGGACACAATTTTCTAATTGCATGTTGTCTATTACATACATATATATATATATATATATATATATATATATATATATATATATATATATATATATATATAACTCATTGATAAAAATGATTAAGGAGATTGGACGACCAAGATTTTTTCTTTTTAAAAATAATGTAGGATTTTTCTAGCAATTTTTCTTTTTCTAAGATTAATGTGGGAATTTCTAGCATTTTTCCCTCTTAAGATTAACGTGGTGCTTTTAGAAGGACCTCCAATTAGTGTATATATAAAGATACTTAGAGTAAAAATGCTATAAAATAAGTCTGCAAATATTTTTTTTAGATAATAGAAGATGAACTCCCGACAAGTCTGCAAATACTTACCTTTGATTACTCCAATTCTTTTTTTTTCCTTGCATTTTACTAGTACTACTCTTGCGATTAAGCCACGTCGTTTTGTCCCCGATCGAGGCATCTTTGTTCACTTGTTGGTATGCCGACAACCATAGCTGCCACGTCAGTCAGTCTAATTATCCTTTATTATTGCCAATAAAGAAAATGGAGATTATTTCATCATTAAACAAATTGTTCATGTGCTATGTGTAATTATATGTTTAGATAAATGGAAATGTTCTTTGTTTTCCCCCGTAAAAAACACGAACTACTACTGGTATATTTCTTTACCAAAATACTAAATCGAACTTTAGAGAGAAACTTAATACTGTACTACTATAGTGACTTCTTCTGAATAACTAATCGTCAGCGATGGCCAAAATATTTACAATGAATTCAGGCACACCTCATGCATAGTATTATATATTGCAAAACCTTTTCTCCTACGTACCTTGCACATACGAATAAAAGATCGATACTCCTAAATAATTGGCATGCAGCTTTTTAAAAGACAAAAACATCTCATCTTCACCTGAAGAGGACTCTTGTTGGATAGGCACAAGAAAAAACTTTTAAAGCTTGCTTCATTTCTCCACTTTTCGTGTTCGTCTATGGCTGGAAGTTTTCAGAGGGATATCGATATCCATGGAGAGCAAAGTGGCGAGCACGTGGGTCAGCTCTCGTATCATAGGAGTAAGCCATAAGAGACTCATCTATTGCATCCAATACCCACACGTGTGTGTGTCTCCAGACTAGGCAGAGAGATCAACAATTGAGTAGTAGAAGAAAAGCTTGCATATGCGCATGCCAGTGGATTCGCACATGCGCTTTATCGTTCCAAGAGAAGATTTGGCAGTCGATGGTGGTCTGTGATCGGTGTGTGCACGTGAGAAGGACAGTCGATGATGCATGTTTTAATCTGCAAGAGCAACCCGTGGTCATAGATTTACTCATGCGTATATTGATGCATGCAAGATCGTTTTTTTGTCAAATGGACTCTGCATACGACGACGTGGAATTCCTACTTGCATATAGTCAAGAGATAAATTACTTCGATTCATGGCCGGCTTTCGTACACGAGTAACAGATCAGAAGAGAAATAAAAATACCCTGCCTAATCAGCAAGGTAGGACTTGAAAAATAGTTAAACATATTTGAAAATTAACATAGCTAGATTCGTTTCAAGTTACTCCCTTCGATCATAAATAGTTATCGTTTTGAACACGAGTGTGGTTGAACTTTTGAAACTTTGACCGTCAATATCTTTTAAATATTTAAATTAGATACATGAAACTCATATGTGTAGATTTATCTCAAAAAATAATTTTATAATTTTATTGGATTTCATAAATATATTATAATAAAAATTAGTGGTTAAAGCTATGTTTTGAAGACCGCGTCAATATCCAAAATGATAACTATTTGTAAGGGGAGTATCATTTAAACCATAATATCTTAGTATTTGAGTACGGACGTTTCTTCCTTACGTAGTTACGTATGATATTTGACAAAAGGCGTAATAATTTCTCTAATGCACACATTTGCAAAGTATCCCATTCTCACACTAGCTAGTAGCCTAGTACCCCTTGTTGTGTGCAGTGGCAGCAAACTCGATCCCAACTCCCAACCCTAGATCCATATGGATTTTTAGCAAGCAAATGAGTCATTGTCCCCAGTCTCCACCTTATGATTAGATATTCAACACTACCAGAGAGAGGTTAACTGAACCATGCAGTTAATTAATCTCTCCATTTTTTAATAGACGTGTTTTAGATTATTGTTGTTGCAACCAGTGCATACGTGGAAATAATTAAATCGTTTTCCTTTATTAGTTCACATATTGTTCTAATCTAGTATAACAGTACGTAATAAAAAAATAATGACATGTATTTATAAATGGAGGGAGTAATAAAAGACTCATCCCCTGATTAAGGGACACCTCATGTAGTCTGAGACTGAACCCCTCTAGCTTTGACGGTCAAAGTTTTAAGCGGAGCAAGGAAGGCAAGGGGTGCAATTACCGAGATAAAAACACACACCCTATCAGCCCTATCTCGACCTATCAGTACATATTACTATAATTACTACTACTCTTAGCATGGAAGGAGAGAAGAAAAAAGCACTAGTTTTTTTTTTCTGTACTGGCGTCTGATAGCAGGGAGTGAGAGAGAGACTACTGCTCTTAGCATGGAGGATCCTATGTGAGGTTCTTAGGGTTTCGCCCGTTTCTCTACGCGTTTGGAGAGAGGATGGACAAGGGGACGATAAGTTTTTATATGGGCGGAAGACAAGGGTTCATGTCGTCATCTAGGGTGCAGGTAGCACGTCTACTCTCCTTCCATGCATGAGAGAGCCATTTTTATTTTCAGGCTTTTTTGCTTGTCCTTTTCTTTTGAAGCAAAAGAACTTCATATTTTCTTCATGACAAGCGAAGTATGATATTGTACTTGCAATGTCTTTGGCTACCTGAAACTAGTATGAACAAGTAACCATATGTTGTGCATCTGTAGTGTTGCTTTTATGTATTTTTTTATTGGAATAAATTCATTTTACACCTCTCAACTTTCTAAAAAGTTCATTTAACGCCTTTAATTATAAAATCGGGTATTTGACACCCTAAACTTACAAAATTAGGTCAATTTACACCTTAAGGCATTTTTGAAAAGCGATTTTGCTAACAAGGATCCAACTTAGGGTGATTTTGGTAGTTTTTGCTATGTTAGCAACCATCTCATCGACTTTGCTAATGTAGATCCAAATGAGATAAGGAATGATGACGAGAAAAAGAAAGAGAATGTATATAGTGAGAAAATGAGTGAGAAAGAGGTTGATGATGTTGATTTCAATATCCTTGAATTGGATCATCATTACCAAAACTCGATGGCGTAGCTGCCAATATGGCGAAAATCATCTTGAGTGGGATCTAAATCATCAAAACCGCCCTCCAAAACCACTTAAGGGTGTAAATTAATCCGGTTTTGTAAGTTTGGGAGGTTAAATACCCAATTTTGCAGTTGATGGTGTAAAATGGACTTTTTAGAAAGTTGAGGGGTGTAAAATAGACTTATTCCTTTTTTATTTGCTGCTATTTGTTTTGGGGATGATGAAATATACTGAGGTAAGCTTTCATCAAATTTTGAATGGAAGTGTTTGTCCAAATAAAATCATTTGGTAACATGTGTAGATGATAGTGCTAGAGAACTTCCTGCCATAACCTGCAGCACAATGTATTGATGGATAAACCCTTTTCTGTTTCTTAATATACTTATATTATTGTATATATGATTTTTGCCCCAAGATATGAAGCCCGATAGCAAATCACTCAAGTCATGTTTGCTTGATGTTTAGTAACACTAGGATTAGCGCCGACCTAAATCCCGGTATGGAGCTATTGTAAAGGAGACTAATTGGAAAAGGTGTGTATTAGTGTATGATTGGAGTATGTATCATATTTTTTCTAAACCATGTATTAGTTGTACTAAACACATATTACTATAATTACTACTACGCTCCTATGTTTCTAGGGGAAGTATTATCCAAATTATCCAAATTTAGGGCCTCACTACTGTACATGCCACCCTTGTGGGTGTGTGTTTGTGTCAAAGGGAGGAAGGGAGAGCATATCACTACTACAAAACACTATATTACTGCCGGTTCCAAACTGGCATCTAGGACTCGAACTCACGATCTGCTGCCTCACGCGAGGCCACCTTACCATCTCACCTATCACTCATTACTCAACCAATATAGGATATATTTTCCTTTTGTTCCTTTGTCTCGAACCTTTTGATGATTATTTGGATATCTAAATGAATTCAAATGGAAAGATTGTCAACTACAAAGTTGTAGATCTGGTCGAGAGCTACAATTTTCATATAAATTTTATCTCCATCCGACTCCGTATGGAAAATTTATGATTTTTCGAAAAATGATTTGTAGCATTATTAGTGCCGGTTGGGAATACGAACCGCCAACCGGCAGTGATACTATTATTTGGATATTTAAACTACTTCAAATGAAAAAGTTGTCAACTACAAAGTTGTAGATCTCGTCGAGAGCTAAAATTTTCATATAAAATTTATCTCCATCCGACTCCGTATGAAAAAGTTATGAGTTTTTGAAAAATGGTTGGTTACGTTGGTAGCATTATTACTGCCGGTTGGGAATACGAACCGCCAACCGGCAGTGATACCATTATTTGGATATTTAAACTATTTCAAATGATAAATTGTCAACTACAAAGTTGTAGATCTCGTCGAAAGCTACAATTTTCATATAAATTTTATCTCCATCCGACCCCGTATGAAAAAGTTATGATTTTTGAAAAATATCATCACTGTCGGTTCTTCTAAAAACCGATAGTGATAGTATTACTGCCGGTTTGGATACGAACCGGCAGTAATAAGGGATTTATCACTGCCGATTCATCAGAAAAAAGCCGTTACTGTCGGTTTTCCATCCGAACCGGCAGTGATAATATTATTAATGCCGGTTTTTGATGAACCGGCAGTGATATGACGGTAAGGATAACTGATTCTGTAGTAGTGTATAGGGCTTTGTAAAAAACCTTGTCAGGGATTCAGCTTCTGCAGGTGAATTTATTGTGAGTGGTTTTAGGGTTTGAGGAGAGAACCAGGCCAGGCCTTAATTGATCATATGTGGATTCTTCAGTCTTGAGCAGTGTTTTGGCACATAGCTAGGAATAATACTTCTAGTTGGAGGCAAACAATGCATATGTCAACTGCATGCATGTATGTCCAGGCACCCAATTAACCGTTCATGTGCATCCTGTAAAATTGAAAAGAGAGATGCAAGAACATCTGCTTATGAATTGAGATCCTAGACAAATAGAATGAAGCTTAGATCTTGCAACATTTCTTTTCTCCAACAAGGATTTTTTAATCATTGTTAATTTAACTTTCTAGTCAAAAGGCCATTACAACTCATACTATTATTGAGTAAAGGTCATCACCTTAATTAGTGCTACATGTACATGCAGCATCAGAATGTAGGCATAATTAGGCATGTTTTGAGGAAAATGAGACAAAATATAGTGGACTCTCCCCCCGAAAGCAGAAGTAAAAAGTGGTTTCTGTTCAGTTAAACCGTGCCACTGTTCAGGAGTACAATTTTTTTGAAAGCTTCTCCTACGTACATAAGGTGTGTACAGCTACTTATATCATATCCCATCTATAGTAGTAGCTAGTCTCACATAGCACTAATCTCAAGGAGTAATACTATATTTTGTATAAATATCTACCCCAGTAGCACTGTTGCTTAATGCTCCAAAACTCTCTTGACCGCTCTCTATCTTCTCTAATCTTAATTACCAAAATGGCTTCTTGATGTCCCCCTCTACTTCACTACTAACAAGCTTAAGTAGCAACCATAGAAGCCAATTAATCGCATTAACATCTTGTTTTAGTGAATCAATTAATCGATCATGGCCACTGTGAACAACTGGCTGGCCTTCTCTCTCTCCCCGCAGGAGCTCCCGCCCTCCCAGATAGACTCCACCCTCATCTCCGCCGCCGCCACCGACGACGTCTCCGCCAATATCTGCTTCAACATCCCACAAGGTACATATCCATATATTCATATAGGCATATGCCTGAGTCCACGCAGTAGTCGTAGTACTGATTAAAACGTGAAATCTCGTCAATTTGCTATTCAGACTGGAGCATGAGGGGATCGGAGCTATCGGCGCTCGTCGCCGAGCCGAAACTGGAGGACTTCCTCGGCGGCATCTCCTTCCCGGAGCAGCACCACAAGGCCAGCAACATGATCCCTAGAAGTAGCGCCGCTTGCTACGCGAGCTCGGGTAGTAGCGTTGGATACCTTTACCCCAGCTCCTCCCTACAGTTCGCCGACTCCATCATGGTGACCTCCTCGGCCGGTGCCGGCGTCCACGAAGGCTGTGGCATGGTGAGCACCACCACCACGAATGGTGGCGCCGCCATTAACAACGGCGGTGACATCGGGTTGTCCATGATCAAGAACTGGCTGCGGAGCCAGCCGGCCCCGCCGCTGCCGAGGGTGCAGGCGGCGCAGGGGCTCTCGCTGTCCATGAACATGGCAGGGACGACGCAGGGCGCGGGCATGCCGCTACTCCCGGGAGAGCGAGGCCGCGTGCTGGAGACCGTGTCCACGTCGGCACAGAGAGGAGCAACGGCTTTTCGGAAGGAGGAGGAGGATGGCGGTGGCAGTGGTGGAGCCGGTGCCATGGTGGCGGTCGGTGCGGAGACGGGTGGCAGCGCCGCAGTGGTGGAGGCGGCGAGGAAGTCGGTCGACACGTTCGGTCAGCGGACGTCCATCTACCGCGGGGTGACAAGGTAGGGTACTAGGGTGCAATCATGAAATGGATAGAACTAGCACAGATTAATTTGATATTTCTCCTTTTGGATCGAATGTGTAGGCCAGGGGATAGATATGATTTCGACAATGTACATGTATAAGGATATCATTATCTGAGACATGATTGTGACATAGTAGTACCTTAACAAACTTAATCTTCTGCTGTTGATTGGTTTTAGGCATAGATGGACGGGGAGGTACGAGGCTCATCTTTGGGACAACAGCTGCAGGAGAGAAGGGCAAACTCGCAAGGGTCGTCAGGGTACTAACGCTATATATAGTGATGTTCAAGTCTGTTTAATTGCTACGCCGTGGCTAATAATTTTTCCCAATGCTGTTAATTGACATTATGTTCCTTTTTCATTGATCATTTCGGATCGATCTTGGTTTGTGGGATTGAACTCAACTTTTGAATCTACGCAGTCTATCTAGGTAAGCGAGATTTGGATCGAACTAATTTGGTTTGTGACATTTGGTTGATGAATCATTGTTTTTCTTGGGTTTTTCCATTTATGTAATTTATGTTCATCTTGTAACACTGATAGGTGGCTATGACAAAGAGGACAAAGCTGCTAGAGCTTACGATTTGGCTGCTCTCAAGTATTGGGGTCCGACGACGACAACGAATTTTCCGGTACATATATATTTGATCTTTCAAAAAGTACTTATATATTTGAACACTTATTATCTGTGAAAAAATTGAGTCTTTGTTATTGCTCGCTCTTTTATTAGTTATATTTCTAAGGCGAATGATTATCACGTCTTTTTGTTTGGTTGCCTGCTTACCGAAGTTGTACTTAAAGACGCATATATGTTTCTGAATTTTTAGGTAAGTAATTACGAAAAGGAGTTGGAGGAGATGAAGCACATGACAAGGCAGGAGTTTCTAGCGTCTTTGCGAAGGTCAGCATGAAAATGCATGTATTCAATTCCTTTTACATATAAATGTTTAGCAAATTAATCAATCAACAATGTAATTTGATGCTTACTCCCACCAATCCATATGAGTGCAGGAAGAGCAGTGGTTTTTCTAGAGGTGCATCCATTTATCGTGGAGTAACTAGGTATGCATCTATACATGTACTCCCTACATGCTTTGAGAAAATAAATAAATGCATGATTGGAGAAGATTAATGATGTTCTACCTGGCCGGACACTGTATGAAGGCATCACCAACATGGGAGATGGCAAGCAAGGATAGGAAGAGTTGCAGGGAACAAGGATCTCTACTTGGGCACCTTTAGTAAGTACACATATGTGCATTGCAAAAGGCATTTAAACTGAAATTACCATCTCAATAAGACCGCAAGAGCCATTTTCTATGCACACATTTAGGCCCTGTTTGTTTGGGCTTTTTCACTGGCTAAAAAGCTAAAACATAAACAAATGGACAGCTTTTTAAAAGCCATAAGCCTCCATATAACTAAAAATCAAAAGCCACTGGAAGGAGACTTTTTTCGGCTTATTAAGGGTTGATTTTAGACTAATACTACTAAAGTTACGGTAAAATTACCCACATCTATCACGTATAAAAGCTGTTAGCTTTTAAGCTGTTTAAGCCTAAAAGCTGACTTTAAGCTCTAAGCCAAAGACTAAACAAACATAATCTTAAACTGAAGCTATTCCACTTATTAGAACAGTAGTATATGGATGCATGCAAGTCATGGCAAGTTGTATTTACACCATTTACTTTGTGCATGCTCCTCATGTGGCTAGCTTTTTAAACGTACTCTCCATGTCTAGTGCTACTTCTGTCGACATTCACCTGTGCAACGAGTCAAAAACTCAAAATACCCAATAAGAAAGAGAGCCCTACATAATATAAAAAAAAACAGAGCCCTACAGGCTGCTGCATACAATTGCAGTAAACTGATTTAGCTCGCAACATAACTAAACTAATTAAGCTAGTCACATCTTGCATGCAATGCATACGGCGACCGTGCAGCAAGCAACAGTGTGCATCAATGTACGTAGGCACCCAGGAGGAGGCGGCGGAGGCGTACGACATCGCGGCGATAAAGTTCCGCGGCCTCAACGCCGTCACAAACTTCGAAATGAGACGCTACGACGTCAAGAGGATCCTTGAGAGCAGCGCGCTCCCCATCGGCACCGCCGCCAAGCTCCTCAAGGAGGCCGACGCCGTGTCGTCCGCGCAGAACGCCGGCGTGGTGAGCTACGACATCGGCTGCATCGCCTCGCACCTCGGCGACGGCGCCGTCGCCTACGGCGCGCACTACCACGCCGCCGCTGCGGCTGCGTGGCCTACCATCGCGTTCCAGCCCCAGCAGGTGTCCGCCGCCGCCGGCCTGTACCACCCCTACGCGCAGCCGCTACGCGGGTGGTGCAAGCAGGAGCAGGACCACGCGGTGATCGTCGCAGCGCACAGCCTGCAGGAGCTTCACCAGCTGAACCTCGGGGCCAGCCCCGGCGTCGGCGCTCACGACTTTTTCTCGTCAGCACAGGCGATCCACGGCGGCCTCGGGAGCATCGACAACGCCTCGTTCGAGCACAGCACCGGGTCCAACTCCGTCGTATACAACAGGGTCGGGGAGAGCAACGGCGATGGCTACATGATGCCATTGATCGCCGCGGCGGCTACCACCACAGCGATGGTGAGCCACGAGCAGGTGGTGCAAGGTCATGCACGGGCAGCACAAGGGATTAATGCTGGTAGCCTGAGGGATCACGACGACGGGAAGATCGGGTACGAGAACTTCCTGGTCAGCGCAGAGGCATATTGTGGCGCCGGGAGGATGGCTCCTTGGACGCCGGCCTCGGCGCCGCCCTTGGCGGCCGCGACAAGCAGCAACGACATGGCCGGGGTCTGCCATGGCGCGCAGCTCTTCAGCGTCTGTAACGATACTTAGGTTAGGTTAGCTAGGTAGGCTGGGCTATCTTCACGTTCGTTCAAACACTGACATCACATAACATTTAGGGTTCTTGAGATGATAGAGACCGTTAAGTTGTTATTGTAATGTTCTACTATTAATTAGCTCGTGGTTGGAAGGTGTTCTTCTGAAGGGAGGTAATGGCGTGTAACATTTGCTGTTATTTTGGGGTTCAAGTTAAGAAGGATATATGGGCCTGATCGTTAACTAGTGAATTAATTACTTTAGATGGGTAGAAGTGGAGGTATAGTGCCAGTGATACAGGGTTTTGTCCGATCTTCAAGACGTTGAATTTGGATACTCAGATGCTCTTTTGATGAACACCAGTTAGGCTTGTTGAAATTTACTCTTCGATCCACCAAAATCTTACATGTTGAATTTCACGGACACCAAGTGAATTATATTGATCTTCCAATTCATAATGAAAAGACAGAACGATTTTTAGAAAAAGTTGCCGAACTCCCCCTCCTTATATGCATGCAATGAGGAAGAATAAACGAAAAATACTAGTTGATACAAATAGCCATCAGATAATTAAAATAATTAAATATCCAATAAAATTAGAGTTCATCGATCTGGCAATATTTTTTTTTTTGAAAGACAACGTAGCTGTGGTTTACATTAGATAGAAAGGAGCAGACTAGTACAAGGTGCAAGGGACTTAGGGCAATATCTAATGTGACTCAATAATTCTTTTCAATCGAATAAAATATTTAACTGAAAAATGCTAAGCTAACGTGTCTCACATCATATAGCTTGCCTGCTTGTAAATTTGGAATGTCCGTGATGATGTATCGATCTTCACGGCATGGAAACTAGCTGATTCTTGTCTACTTCCGTTCTTATGATCAATGCCGGGGAGTCGAAAAGAAAAATTAATTTTGTAACAATTCTAGATGCTACTGTATTGTTCTTGTCTATGTTTCTTCGGTTGAAGTGTTGATTTCTATTATCCTGTGTTGGGAGCGGAGGATTTGGATCGCGGCTTCTGTGAGCAATCAATGCGAGCTCGCCAACAGGCGCCGCACGATCAAATCCGTGCGGTCCAGATCAAAGCTGTCCTTGTACTCATCAACGTTGTCCGTATCCGCCCTTACCCCTCGCCGCCGTGCTCGCTGCGTTCCCGCCGCCTCCGCCGCCCGCGGCAACGATTTGACTCGGCGGCGGTACGCAGACGTAGATCGCGAGCAGATTCGACTCGGCAATATTTATTCGGCTTGGTCGATCATATCGTAACATATCGGACGTTTCCTTTTGAATCGCGGATTCTGTGCGTGATCTGGCCCGGCGCGGCTGGATTTCCTTGGAACTCTGCACGAGCCGAGCTTTTTTTTTTGCCCGTATGTACTAGGCTGGGCTGGGCTGGGCTGGGCAATGTACTCATCCAATTACTTGTTGCTGGACTTTCGACAAGGCACCGACGGCCGAAATCTCCCGATTGTCAGTTGGGGCCTTCTTAGAAGCCCATTTTCAGCCCAAAACAGTGTAAAATATAGGCCCCTAAACTTTTTCAGGCTGGGCTACGAAAGTCTGCTTGGATGGGCCGGTAAACTAATAAAATTACATCCGGTTCAGCCCATTACAACCAGAAAACAAAAATTGGATGAGAAGGCAACAAATTTTTTTATGACAAATATTGGGGAGGGTGCTCGCGAGTTCTGACTCGAGTTGCGTCATTGACTCCGCCAGGAACCCTAGACGACGAGGGCGATCTCGACGGCGGTGACAGCCCTCTCTTCGGCGATAGCTCAAGAAGAGCGCTGGCATCCTCCTCCTCCCCGAGACCACCAAGCAGGTATCTCGTTCCTTCTCCCCCTCCAATTTCCTTCGTAGATCTAGACTTATACCTGTGCGCTGGTGGCCTTCAAGGCATCCCATTTGATGCTTTAGATCAATGGCTAGTGGTTAGGATCCGGGCGGGGAGCACGACTGTGTGAGGAGTTGGGCTTGGGAGAACTTGCTTATACCCATAGATTATAGCTCTTTGATTGGTCTCTATTGATGGGATATGAGCTATTGATTGGTTTCTTGTTAGGTTGGGATTCTTCAGATCGTTCCAAGGTTGTAGTAGTGTGGTGGAATTGAAGCGTGTAAATGCAGTACTTTGCATTTGGGGGAATTCTCTGTTTCTTGATAATCTAGTTACTTTCTAGTGTATGTGAGATTCGTAGAAATAGGGTTGTATAATTTGTTATGCTATTTTGTTGGTCCATGGTTTATGAATCCTGGTAGTCTTGATAATCTAGTCTTGATAATCTAGTTACTTTCTTGTGCGTTTGGGATTTGTTAGAAACATGGTTGTATAATATTTATGCTATTTTGCTGGTACGTGATTCATGATTGTGTCAATCTGTTGGGCCATTATGGTGCCTACCTTGGTTCTATCATTCTTCAAAACGCTAAGTATGGTGATTCTGTCCCACAGCTTAGCAGCTGTTTGCTTAAGCTGGCTAGCTACTTGAGTGCATAAGCTGCTTAATTGTAAAAACAAACAACTTGTCCTTTATTCAATGCACTAAACAAGAACTTAGGATTAATCAGACTTGTAATTCTTTTTCCATGCTGATCAGAATTGGTGTAAGAAGGATTTAGTTTTGCGTGCAAAGGTAGCTATTTCAAGCTATATTGTTCAGTAAATTAAGTCCATTGATTTTTGTTTTGGACAACACTGAAGTCATATCATTCTTATTTTCATTTTCAATTTAAACATCTAATAACATTATGTGTGTATAGTTCTTTTGGATCTGATAATCTAAGCTCAATCTGTGTTGGTGGTCTAACCTGGCTACTTGAAACTTTAGGTACTTTCTTTTCAGAGAGCAAGATATACTGGGATGGCTTGAGGAGTAACTTCAGATACCTTCCTTTAAGGTCCTAGTTGTTACTAGCTAGAGCTAACATGTATTTAAAGAGTGTTTTGAGAAGCTATATTAGTATTGCCTTCTGTGACACTGACTCCCTCATGCGGTATGTCGATATTGGCATCCTGGCTAACAACAAGGGGAGGAACAATATTGGTTGGCTGTTCTGGCTCTTGGCAAGGATGGTTCTCTAGATGAGGGGCACTATCCTCCCTGGGCACAAGTAGGAAGCCATGGTACATGAGCTTATTAGACCTATCCAAAATCACATTTCTAGTGCATTATGTAGAGATAGTTTTCTATCCTTTGCGTGCTTATACAGTGAGTACGTTGTTTGCAGGTCGATCTATTTTTCTACAGAGACTCTAAGGAAGCCAAGGAGTGCCATTACTGATTACCCAGCAGCTAATCAATGGACTGGAGACCAGTGGACCTCTGACGTGACTGCGCCACTAGCTGCTATCGGCACTGAGTGGGGCACTGCTCAAGGTTTGTCTTGTTATCCCCTTTTGATAAAAAGTTTATTATCTTGTGTATAAGTAGTGCATACCTCTTGATTTTATATTGTGATAGCAGTAATTATATATATGAAAATCTCATTCAAATGAAAACTATATCGTTGATTGTTGCTACCGTTGTTTCCAAAGTTTTTGATATTAGCATGAAAGTTTACGAGTCCATTTGCTTTACAGCTAGTTAATCAATCATCTATTGTTTTGTTTTGGTAACTTGAATTGATCATATTTTCTTTGTTGCTGTGTTTTTGGTGGAAGCTCCAGTTGCTACTGCTGATGGGTGGGATCAAGCGGGAGCACCGATAGCTGTGGAAGATGTCGTTCCTCCTGTCGTGGCCCTTGCTGGCTGGGATTCAGCAGCGCAGCCGACAACTTAAGGCTGGGAGTAGACTAGGCTGTCATTTTGAGATGTCTTCTAGTTCAGTTTTACTTTCACACAAACAAACTATTCCAAATACCATACATACCCAAACATATCATTATACATGTTTACAAGAGAAAACAAATACAATTATATTTCTTTGTGCCCAACAAAATATCAATGTAAACTGCTGACAAGTGGAAACAAATTTAGGGCTTTCAAGCAGGCCCTTAGTCTCAACTCCCAACTGGCTGCCACTAAGCAGGTTTTGAAAAATCGATGAAAATCGCTCAAAAATCGTGATTTTCGAGTGTATCGGGCTGGTTCGATATTTAGAACCAGTCCGATTCAACTTTAAATTTAAAAAAATTAGAAAAAATTATATAATTTTTTTGAAATTTTTTGTGTGAGGTTATGAGGCAATGTTAATGATGCTGTAAAATTTTCAAATGATGATCAAACCTATGGATTGTTTTAAAAATTCTAACAGTGCTACTGTCTTTGTATATACTCTTCAGTTTTTTATTTTCTAGGGGCACTAAATGAAGTCTAATATTTCTAGAAATTTTACTACATGATCCTTGGGCACTGTTTATGATACTATTAAAATTTTAGATCATGATCAAGCTTTTAAATTTTTATAAAAATTTGACATTGTCCGCGTTCCTTTTCATTAATTGCTATTTTTTATTTTCTAGGGGCACTAAATGAAGTCTAATATTTCTGTAAATTTTACTACATGATACTTGGGCACTTTTTGTGTTACCATTAAAATTTCAGAGCATGATCAAGCTTGTAATTTTTTATAAAAATCTGATAATGTCTCTGCTCCTTTTCATTAATTGCTATTTTTTATTTCCTAGAAGCACTAAATGAATTAAAAAAATTGTTGAAATTTCTTTGAGTGTTTTGTGTTTGACCGTCAAATTCAAATCATTGACTGTGCAAACCGTTCGGTTTCTACCGATTTTCGACAAAAATCAGTGCCCTTGGGTGGCCGATTTTCCACGTCAATTCGGTATTATAAACCCTGCCACCAAGTTGCCTTTCCCTTCTTTTCCTCACCAAACAAGCTTCCTCCTGCCTGAAAAGGCCATTTTGATCTCTCGTTTTTTTGGTTTCCTCTATTAACAATCACACAGATGACTAGAAGAGAACAAATTAAGGGGAAAGTACATAAAGGAAAAAATGCAAAGATCGTTGTTGGTTAAACCTGCTCAATTCATTCTTTCGTGGAGCAGAGAAGATAAGGCAGCCTGCAAATCTTCAACATGTTTGACCAAGGACACCTATTCTTTTTGCCTTTAGAGGTTGCTTAGCTGCTATGTTTTGGTCAGCGGGCTATTATATTTGAGCAGTTGAAGCTACACATACCACTCACTTGACAAGATAGAAAATGTGGCAGTTAATTTTCTGTTGTCTTATTGGATTCAACTTGGTATGACTTCCCAGATGGATTGGATGAACTTGCAGCTATAAATATTGGCAATGAAAGATATATGAAATAACCATTAATGGATAATGAAATGGACTGATACAGTGATATTGTATCGGGCCCTGGCACTGAAAGAACTGTGCACTCAAAACTGACCAGAACAGGTTTCACTATGAGCGATAAAGGGCTAAATACCTAAGATGCCACACGGTAGATGTTTTCCAGAATAGCTTCGATTTACTTACACCACTGTGAACGTTCCATAAAACGACATATTAGGTGCCTGATGAATTGACATCACAACAAATTTTCCCTATTGTTACCATTACAGTTTTGTCCTTGAAGATGATGCCTAGGAGATCTTGACTTATTTCATTTGATAAAGAGCCTGCGATAGCATGTTTCTATTAAGTGGAAACACCTGGAAATTGGTCAGTTTCGGTAAATAAAGCTGTAGCTTTCACCACTCGATCTACCGTGATCAGAGCTTATAAATGATAGGCCTTGAAAAAATCCTGGGGTCGCACAATACGGGTTGCATATTTGTATATTACCTGCACAACAATATATATATATAGACACACACACTGACACACGCACCATCTTGAAAGAGGCTTTCACAGTTTGCTACCCGATAGAAAACAACAAAGTACTGTGCTCTTTTAGATTCAAGTGAGATGAATTCGGTATGCAAGATACACTGCAAATATGTAGACGAAGAGCCTTGGCAACTTGCAAACCAACTTTAATCTATACACCATGCATAAATCTCGCTACTTGAATTCATGCCAATTTACCACAGCATCGCTACTTGAATTCATGTCAATTTACCACAGCACAACTAACAAATTGAAATACACTAGGCAAGGAATTCATTGTCTGAATTCACCCCACTTGACGATCTTGATCGCCAGTCTCTAATATAAGCCTAAACTAAAAGAATTATTCCAGATAAAGTGGGTATGGATTTTAGATCAGTTACAAGTCTAACTTAAAATGTACTGATTCAGAATCGTGTGATTTAACTACTCACATAATTGCGATTGCTTGGAAATTTACAGTGTTCTTTCAAAGAAACATAGAAGCAGATTTATACACACCATGTAAAGTAGTACTACAACTACAAAAGGTTATCTTAAATGTCAGTAAAATGCCATATTCTCCCAACCTGAAATCAAGTGGGGACAAACATAAACATCCGAATGACCATATTAACCCCTCACCATTCCTTACCTGCTCTCTCTTTCTCAAACATTGCCACCTTGAACATTATAAATACCCACTCATACCAAAGCCAAAACCATTCGCATCCCCCCACCCTCCTCTCACTTGAGAAAGAATTGTCAAGCCATGAAAATGAGCATCAGAGGCCAACCAAAGGGTCACCTATGGCTGGTCCTAGCTGTGCAGATTGCAGTTTTTGCAATGCTGGGTGAGGGAGCTACCAGCGTGTCATCATCTTCTCTTTTCTTATCACCAACATATGCCACTGTTATTAAGGTGATAGGGAAGGCGTACTGCTATAGATGCTTCAACGAGGCACACCCAGAAGAATCACATGGGAAGGAGCACCTAAAAGGTAAAATTTTTGCTATGACCCCAGTTCTCATGATCTAATCATGACAATGTAGTCAGCTTGAAAAAATATCAATATTGATTCCTGCTCATGATAATCTATTTATCTTGCTTAAACATTAGTTGTTGACATACAAAATGACCCACGTATATCATCCGGAAGGTCTATAGGATCAGATTGAGCTTTGTGTTCATTATTATCCGTTCAAAACTACCAAAATCTTTCAATGGCTGTATAAGAAGAATGTGCAGTTTTACTTTGCTTTCTGGCTTTTAGAAGCCCTGCACATACTAGCATGCCATACATACTTACTCAAAAGTCAAAACATCAAGTTGCTGACTAGAAATGTGAAAAAGCACACAAATGATGCAAACATTTTAAGAGTGTACATCTGAATCATGCATAGTGAACCAAACTGTAGTAAAGCACAAGATGGATGATGTTTGCAAGCTATTCATGATCCCCAAACGTCCTTCTGCGTTTCATACTTCTGTTTCTTTTTTTTATATCATGCTCTGGTGCAGGAGCCATGGTCAAGGTCACTTGTCAGGCCAATGATCAGGCACTAGTGGGATTTGGCTACACTGAATACAATGAAAAATACAGCGTGAGCATTACGGGCTTGCCACTTAGTAGCACCTATGGGGCTGACTCATGTAAGGTTGAGCTCCATGCAGCACCAGGAGGATCTGACTGCAATGTGCCAATTGAATTAAATTTGTCTGGGCTCAACGTTTACTCCAAGTCCAACGACGAAGTGGTTCTCAAAGCCAACCGAGTAATGGCATTTGCATCCAAAAAGACCTTTGGATGTTCAAAACCTCACATTCTACCACCGATGTATCCATATAATTTGCCACCACTCCCCTACCAGTATCCCTCACCTCCGTTTAACTACAAGTTCCCACCGTTGCCGTATTAGTATTCACCAACTCCTTTTAACAAGTTTCCACCTTTGTCTTACCAGTATCCATCACCTCCGCAGAACTTCTACTCTTCGCCACCACCTTACCAACAGTCCACACCTCCAAACAACTACCAAGCTCCACCAACATCTTACAATTACCCACCACCTCCACACGGCTACAACTCTCCATCACCACCACACAAATATTTACCACCTCCATACTACTACAACTCCCCACCGCCACAATACCAGTATTCATCACCTCCAAACAACTATGTATCTCCACCACAACCTTACCAGTATTCCCCCACATCCGTACAACTACAAGTCACCACTTCTACCATCGTCACCAATGCCCCCTTACTACTCAGCACCTCCATATAACTATGTATCTTCGCCCCCACCTTACCAGTATTCTCCACCGTTACCTTCAAAACATCTACAACCAAAAGTTCCTCATGCAAAGCCTCCACCAGCATCTTCAACATCTCCACAGCCTCTTCACCACTACAGCTCTCCACCACCACCTCAGCTTGATGACATGTCATCAACACCATCTCTGAACTCCTATCAAACCCCACCACCACTGAATCAGCTGCCGTAAGCGTCAAGATCAGGGCTCTTGTCAGTGTAAGTTTTCTTTTAGGCTTATGTGGTTGAATAGAATACTAATCTAAAACTTTTCATATTATGCATCATATCTTTGAAATTGAATAGTTGTAATGTGAATTCTCAACCTTTAAAAATAGATCTTCTAAACTCAAGATATATAGCTAAATTTGAGAGATGATCGTTAAGCAATTATATTCCCTAAGTACAGTGATATGTTACTCACACGATTTCATCAATCTCCTTTCAGGATCAGGTGTGAGCAGAATAAAAGTAAGAGTTGAAGTTTAGCTCAAGAAGAAGAAGTGTTGTAGCCAGAGTTTTAGTTTCCATCTCAGTGTCTAGAATTGTTTAGAACTACAGTTTCTAGAGTTGTTTCAGCTTTCATTTCATTGCCTAGAGCTATTTCAGCAATGTAATCATAAGACCGATGATCCTTCTTAGTATATCTACTGAAACCAATATATGGTGTGGGTTACAGCTCTAAACTCTTTTCTAGTAGTGTGCCACTTATTTCTCAATAAAATGGAACAACTCAGAGGATCTTGTGCCTCGTTTTTTTTGAAACAGAAGGCTTGCCCCCAATTTCATTAACGAAACTGAAAGAGGACCTTGTGCTTTGATTGGCTACTACACTTATTCCCTTTTTATTCCACAGTTTATACTGTGGCATCTGTGCAAGATACAGCAAATCCAGAAGGGAGCTCTCCACCATAAAAATCCAGGACTCAAATTCTGTTCAGCAATCAAAATTGAGCTTAGAAGACAATGTGCACATCGATCACTACCGATCACCTCAAAGTATGATATCATCAGTAGATCAGTCCGGTTCCTAGATAAAATAATAGATAGGATCCAGCACCCAACCACGCCCCGGAAGTCAGATTCTTCATCGGGTAGCGCAATTTTCAGGGAAATTTCGCTGCTAAAGCAGAAAAACAACACTCAAAGATTGTATCTTTCGCGCGGATCTCGTGGTATCTGTACTGGATCATTCGTCTGTAAATGAGGAGGGAAACCTACGCAGCCTATCAACACGAACTAGTAACTTAGCAAGCGACTCAGAAATCAGAACTCACCTGAGAAGAAGATGGTGGCCGTGGAAGCGGCGGTCTCTGATCATGTGGCCCGCATCGCATCGCATCGCTGAAGTTGGCGGCGCTCAGGCCCTGCGGTTACCGTGGGATTTGCATCGTCCGGTTGGAATGGACACATTCCGAGGTTTTTTTCGTCTAAATATACTGCCTAGATAAAGATTCAGTTTATATTTCGGTGTTCGTTCCTTAGAAACTGTTGGGAAACCCTAATGGCCCATGAAGGCCTATGCTGGTCCCTTAAGCCTAAACCCTAGGAGAGCGCTATAAAAGGAGGAGGGGGGGTCCCCCCTATGTACCAGAAATCATTAGCAATAAAGAATTTCCGTTGTTGCTCTCTCTAAACACGTGTCTCTCTCTCATTCTGTTCTCCAATTCAGATCTGTTCGGGAACCCCGGACTATTCGATAGCGAGGTTCCTTAACACGTTATCAGCACGAAGCTCTACCGGAGATCAGAATTGAAAAGGTGAGAAAGGTGGGATTTCAGCGATTGAATCTAGACGCTTGTCGTTTCTATGCATGCATCTATTCTACGCATCTTGTACCGCTTTCGTCACGTGGCACGAAGCTACACGGCGATCGCTCGAAGACTACTAGCACGAAGCTACAGTACATGTTTTTACTGTTCATCACAGAAAAAAAAAATGACGGCAACAGCATCGGGACCCGCGCTCGAAGCCGGCCCTCCCCGCTGCGCACGAAGCCACCGCTGTTGCCTCGCGCTCGTAGCGCACCGCCGTTGCCGCCAGCGTTCCAGCGCTTTCGCGGCGCCACCGCCGCCTCGGCGGCGTCGCCGCCTTCGCAGTAGCGTTGCCCCGGCCGAGCTTACTACGCTCGCGCCGCCGACCCGACCTCGGCCTCCGCGATGCCGTCGCAGCCACTGGTCACGCTTTGCCGTCGCCACCTTGGTATGCGCGCTTGAAGCAACTCCGCCGTGCTTGTGCCCGAAGTGCCGTGCCACCGCCGGTCGGCTTGAAGCCACCCCGCCGCCACGTC
This sequence comes from Otatea glauca, assembly GCA_036346275.1. Classification (NCBI taxonomy): domain Eukaryota; kingdom Viridiplantae; phylum Streptophyta; class Magnoliopsida; order Poales; family Poaceae; genus Otatea; species Otatea glauca. The sequence continues at coordinate 49,135,821 of CM070712.1, read as the reverse complement.
CTTCGGCCTCGCGCGCGCAGTCGCCGGCCCTCCCGTCGCGCCTGAAGCGCAACATCTCGACCTTGAGCACTTTCTCGCGCGCGGGCGGCCGAAGGTCGTCTGGCTCGGCCGTCGCTGCCGTCTTGCCGCCGGCTGCCGCCTCGGTACTTGCGCTCAAAGCGCTGCCGTTTCCTCGGTTTCTCCTGAAAGTGCATCTAGGCACTTATGTTATTTTGGTGATTAATGAATGTTATTTTGGTGATTAATGACAAACACTCATAATGACAATCTATGTAAATTAAGTAAATGCTTAACTTAGTGCTTAGCAAATGACAAACCTCTAATATGATTATATTGCTATGAGACTAACTTGTTATTGCCTAGTTGAGTATCAGTCTCATCTATTTAGAGGAAAATCAAATGGGATAGTTAAGCAAAGATAAGGTATGCAATTTTGGTATCTATTCTATATTTGTTATTGCATTCCTTTTGTGCAAATGCATAGTGAACTCCAAGTAGCATGTTGATTATATATATGCACATTGGTTCATGTCATATTTATTTGTGCATATATATTCATTTGAGTTCATTATAGTATGCATGTATTAACTAGAGTTAAACTTCATATTGCTATAGATTGACTTGGTGCATGCATGTTTTATTTGTATATCTTCTCATGCAATTCTCTTAGTGAAGTTTATCTAGTGTTGGATCACATATTTACTCTTACTCCAAATGTTATTTGCACATGTACAATTCGTGTATATTCTATCATGTGCTTTATTTAAGTAAAGTCTGTGATCCTTGCCATGATTTAATTGATTCATCATATTGGCAATTATATATCTCTCTAGTGCATATAGATCAATTACATATTCATCGTGATGCACTTAGTAGAGAACATTTCTTATGTCAAGTGTTTCTATTTTGTGTTGTGCTTCTTTATATGAAACACTTGTTGTAATCAACTGCTCACAAATATCAACTTATTCATATCTATTGAGCTTTTGGGACTAATGTCTTTCATGAGTAGCTTGGAAAGAATTAGGTCCGTCGTGTATGATGACCAAGGTATCTTGGAGGATGATCATTAAGTCGAGGTCAACAAGACGGCGGTGTCACCAAGAGCGAGGACTAAGTCAAGAGCAACTTGGCGTGGAGATCGTCAGAGAGGATGATCAAGTCAAGGTTGATAGGACGAGAGTCTCATGAGGTGAATCGAGTCGAGTTGGACAAGGCGAAGATGTCATCAATTATATGGTGAAGGTCTTCATGCATCGACATCAAGAAAGAAGACTGACAAGTGACTAGTTCTAGACTTATATTATCTTTGATTTAATTTGAGTCTAAGGATTGCCGTACTATTAAGAGGGATGCGATGTCGAATGACTTTTAGATGTGTCAAGTGCTCAAGTGATCCATCCTTGTGAATCTTAGAAAGAGAGTGGTGTTGGTAGTCTTGGGAAAGTGAGGGTTGTAGGTCTCTCTTGATTTCTTTGTGAAATCTGTGGTTATCCTTTGAGTTTTGGATAGTGAGATCTTGTTGGTTGTGTAGCCCTCGTTCTTAGCTTTCGGAGAGTCCAAAATCTCGAAATCGAGTCCGAGTCAAAAGTTATGCTCGTTTTAGTCGAGTTGCTTTCAGTCTTGATTCGGACTATCCGGAGTTAGTCCGAGTATCCGGATCATCCGAGTATCCGGATATTCATCCGGACTCTCGGATTGAGTCTCTCTGTTAGCCTTTCTCAGTCAATCCGAGTATCCGGATTGAAATCCGAGACTCGGTTGTGCGTGACCACCCCAACGGCTAGTTTTGGGGAGGTCTATATATAGCCCTTCCTCCTCTTTTGAGGGCTTTTGGTGAAGCTTTTGAGGGTTTTGGAGTGGATTTTGAGGGGCTTTGAGGAGCTTTTACCCTTAGATCTAAGTGATCCCCTTGTGAGAAGGGTTGGGAAGAGTTTGTTGAGTGAGATTTGAGTTGGTTGAGCACTTGATTTCATCTCCAAGCTTGTTCTTCGTGAGCATTTGTTACTCTTGGAGGTTGAGGACTCCTAGGCGGCTAGGAGGTCGCCTCGAGCCACCGGAGCTTTGTGTGGTTGGCGTGGGAAGTTTGTGAAGGCAGTTCCGCCTCCGTAAGGGAAGGAATCAAAGGAGTGAAGACCGGCGAGTGCATTTGTGCAACACCGGAGGAAGAGGGTTGAAAGAGACCCGGCTCAAGTGTGACCGAGCCGCCTCAGCGGAGACGTAGGATCCCCTCAAGGATCCGAACCGGGTGAAAAATCATCGTCTCCAAGTTTGCTTCTTTCTCTTGCTTTAGCATTTGATTTTGAATCTTGAAATTGCCCGATCTACTCTTTTGTTGTGTTTGGCTCCGGATCTTCTATGCCCTCGGTGCGACATCATTTAGATCTTTTGTATTCAAGTAGATTGTTGAAAAATTGCAAAGATTTAAAATCTCCATTCAAGTCCTCAATCCGAGTATCCGAATCCACGAACCGGACAGTCGGATAATCCGAGTATCCGGATTGAATACCGGACACTCGGGTTAGGACCCTCGAGATTGGACTATCCGAGTATCCGGATTGAATACCCGGACGGTCCGGATAATCCGAGTATCCGGATTGAATAACCGGACACTCGGGTTAGGACCCTCGGGATCGGACTATCCGAGTATCCGGATTGAATATCCGGACACTCCGGATTGTTCAGAAATTCGGAGATTTTATTTAGCTGCATATTTTTATTCCATTGCATTTAGCTATAAAGTTTTTAATTCGCCTATTCACCCCCTCTAGGCGACATCCCTGTCCTTTCAATTGGTATCGAGCAAGGTCTCTCTTTTATTAGACTTAACCGTCTAGAGAGTAAAGGATGTCGACTAGAGGATTAGAACACTCACATAATCCACTTGTGCTAGATGGCACAAATTATGCTTCATGGAAATTAATTATGACTTCTCATTTTAAATCCATGAGCCCCAAATATGGTGGATCGTAGATGTCGGCTTTTCCTCTCCATTGAATGAAGTTGCTCCAAGCTGAAGGAGAGAGGAAATGCCTACATCTCGACAGCTCAAGCTACTAATGTTTTATTTTGTGTTGTGAGCGATGAAATCTTTGATAGAATATGCAATCTCAAGAGCGCTCATGAAATGTGGATAAAGCTTCAAGAATTATTTGAATCATCCACTTCTATTGAGGATTGCATTAAGGAAGAGATGTCGGAGATGAAACATCAAGCTCCACCTCAAGCTCAAGTGATGAAGAACCGACATCTCCATCAACCTCAACCTCCGCCTCAAGTGACGATGAAGATGCTCTTCCATCACAAATCCGTTGCTTCATGGCAAAAGGTAAGAATGAGGTAAGTGACGATGATGATGATGAGCTCACTTATGATGAACTTATGAATTTGCTAGAGGAGCTCAATAAATGTCTTGGAAAGGAGAAAAGAAATATAAAATTTTGAAGCTTGAACATGAATCACTTGAAATGATTATAATATGCTTCAAGAAAATCATGAATCCCTCCTTTCCAAAGAAATTCATAAGCCTAAGGTGGACATAGGAATTACATGTGATTTAATTGATGATATGCCATGCTTAACTTCAAATTCTAGCATTTCATCTAAAATTAATATGTCCATCTCTAGTGATGATAAGCCTTGTTGCTCAAATACAAATATTGCTTCCACTTCCTCTATGCATATTGAGACTAATCTTGTAGAGGAAAACAATGAGCTCAAGGCCCAAGTCATTAGATTAGAAAATGACTTGAAGAAGTGCATAAAGGGAAAAGCCGTTCTCGACGAGATCTTGAGCAAGCCAAGGGCACCTCAAGATAAGCGAGGACTCGGCTACATCTCCAAGAGGGAGACTAACAAGACAAGGCACAACGAAAGACATTCGAAGATCATCAAGTGCTTTGCTTGCAACAAGAAGGGACACTTCGCCTCCGTGTGCCCTAATAAAGTGGAAATCAAGCCACAACCATCAACAATGAGGCAAACCGACAAAGAGCAAGTCAAGAAGAAGAAGAGACGCTCAAAGCCTACTTGCTACAATTGTCGAAAAAAGGGACACATCGGTAAGGATTGTCCCAAAGGTATTACTCCTAAGCCTATTATTGTCAATGATCATTATTTGCTTAGGAAGGACAAAAATGGCAATGTGTTTGCCAAGTTTGTCGATTCTCCCAAGTATTTGCAAAATTATGATATTCAATTGCTTAGGAGAGATGAATCTAGAAATGTGTTTGCTCAAAATGCTAGACTTCCTAAGACCAAGAAAAATCATGTTGATCATGTGCTTAGGAAAGATAACAATAGCAAACCATTTGCTAGATTTGCTAGATCCTCTAAGCCAATGCATAATTTCAATTATCATATGCTTAGAAGAGATCAAACTAGAAATGGTTTTGCAAAATATCATTGCCCTCCTAAGCCTTTTCATAAAAATACCAATCATTTGCCTAGGAGGAATAATTATTGCAAACCTATTTCTAATTATGTTAGTCAATTCAATAATATCCAAATTAGGACCATTTGGGTTCCAAAATCTATTGTGACTAACATTGTTGGACCCAACAAGGATTGGGTACCAAAAACCGCCTAAAAGATTTTTAGGCAATAAGAGATGGATTGGACGCTTGGCTTCTTCAAAAGGGAAGATGACTTAATCATTTGCAAAATGGAGCCAAGCATGAGGATGATAACTTCAATCATAAACCAATGACATCTCGGGTAACAAGTATTTAAATTGATTCTTATAGCTTATAGCCTTGTGTAGGTTATATTGCATTATTCATGAAAATCAATTTAGATTGCTTGATTATATGCTTGCTCATGCTTATTAGTTGTTTTGATTGCAATCTTGAGTAAGTTTGGGATAGTGGCACATTAAGGGGGAGTGCTAAATCATAACCATGTATATCACATCCCTACATGTGCCCATATTTATATAAGTGCAAATATATATATATTTTCAAAATCAAGCCATTTAGCCAAAAGTCAAAATTTTGTATACCATTAGTATTCTTGTGAAAAACTAGTTGCAAAATGTATACAAATATATTTGAAATGTTTTTCAAAGGTTTTGGCTTCACAAAATCCATTTTGAAAAGAAAATGAGTTTCATGATCAAAATCTAGATAGTAGTATCTTGTTTTGGATTTAAACTTATAATTTTCATAGAATTAAATGTAAAATGAATTTGAAAGTAATTCCAAAACAAAATCCTAGAGTTGGTCATTCTTAACAATTCTTGTGTTCAAAAGACTTTCAAAAGACCAACCTAGTGAAAGTTATTTGATTTTGAAACTACTGAAAAACTATATTTGACCCATAATTGTCATACTATTGCACTTAGTGAGTTTCTCCGTTTGGACCGGATCTTGTGTAGTATCTTGGTTCAAAATGGTATCTTAGACTCATACACGAAATTCAAATCTCTATATCTCATCTTATTCTTCATTTGAATCTTGTGTTGAAATATTTGGCTTTGTTTTACAAATAGCTATTTCAAAAGGACCATTTTGGTCAAAAGTCAAATCTTATGTTTAAAAGGCCCAAATTTGTGAAAAGCTTTGTAAAAGTATTCTAATATGTATTTCAAATGTTTTACAAGCTTTCAAAATAAAAATTCTATATTGAAATCAATTTTAGCCCGAAAAGTTTTTGGTTTGAACTAAAATAGCTTATTTAAGCATATTGCTCAAATCTTACCATTCAAGTTGGATTTCATTATAAATGTTGGCTAGAAACCATCTTGATAATCAATTCTAAGCCATGGAAATTGAAATTGCATGAAATCCAAATTGAGTTGTATTTTAAGGCTTTTATGAAAAACTATTTCCTATTTTAACTTGCTTCAAAAAGGGTTAAAAGCAAAATATTTGTTTGAAATGCAAAATCTTATGAAAATAGTCTTCTAAAATGTTTTCAAATGCATTTCAAATGTTTTCAAGTATCTAACCCTTGGCTAGAAGCTAAAAGTCAAACTTTGGCTTAAAAAGATCTTTGTGATCTTGCTTTTGCATTTAACTTAAATTTTTTTTTAAAGCAAAATCTATTTGGAGTTTGAAAAAGTGGTCAATACAAAACTCATAGGGTTGGTCATTTTAAGCATTTCTTTAGTTCAAAGTTTTTCCAAACGATCAACCGTTCAAAAGTTATAGCCACTTGAATTTGGCCAAAATCATCCATTTCACCCAAAATGACCCGTTGTTGCATTTTGTGGATTTCGCTATTTGAATTGGATTTATTTGCATATCTTGGATTGAAATAGTATTTCTTACTCATACAAAGCTATGAAAGCTCAAATCTCCATAAATTTCAATCCGGAATGCATTTTGAGCATTTGGTGAAAATTCAATTTCTTCTCAAACCTACAAAGCGTATTTTGCCATATCTTTTGAACGAAAATTTCTTTTAATGAAATTCTTATTGGGAAACCTTCTAAATAGTCCAATGTTTATTTCTGGAAAGTTTCAAACCATTTGGACTCAATTTGAAAAAGTTTTGACTTTTCTTCTCTTTGAGTAAAAAATCATGCCTACAAAGCAAAATTTGGCATATCTTTTGATTGGAGACTCCTTTTTGGAAAACTCTTTTTGGAAAAGTTTCTTGGGAGTCTAAATAATGTTTATGCCTAATTTCAAATAATTTCAACTTAATTTGAAATAGTTATGCCTTTTTCTCTCTTTCGATTTTATTTGGCATACTCTTGCATTAAGTTGGATTTTACGATTTGAATGGATTTGATTATGCAAATAGGCTTATAAACATCTCTCTAAATCATATGAAGCCATATAATTGCATATTACCATTCAAAACTCATTTGGTTCCATTTTGAGGATTTGGTGAAAATCTTAATGTTTTATGTGTTTCATATGCAAATTTCACCACATTTCTCAAAGTAAAATTTATTTATTGAAAATCTTTGTTAGAAAACCTTCTCTCACATATGGAGTTCATATCTGAAAAATTCTCAAATTTATTTGAACTCATTTGCGAGATTGTTGACTTTATTTGACTTAGTGTCAAAACTAAACCTCAATGCTTCTTTTGATCTAATTTTTATTGGAGGGTGATATTTGAGAAAATCCTTTTGAAAAAGTCTCTTGGATGTTCATGGATCATTTCGCAAAATCTTATGGCTATTGGACCTCATTTGATCAAGATTTGATCCAAATTCAAAATGTTCAGTTTTAGGGATGAAGCTGAACAACCCGGAGTATCCGGGTAATATATCCGGAGTATCCGGATTATCCGGACACTCCGGATCAAAATACCGGAGTATCCGGGTTGTACAGCTCGGCCCAAATTCTGAAATTGCTATCTACACTTTCTTGCAATATCTTGTTCATCCTATTTTTGGGATTTCTCCTTTGCTCAAATCAATATTCAGTCTTCATAGCCCTCGAAGAGGATTTTAGTCGGATCTCATTCGCGTTGATGATTTTTGTATTTGAGCAATAGTTTAAAAGTTATAATCGACTTTGTGCTGCTATTTGAATCTTTTTGAGATTTTAAGAGTTTTGAATTGGCATCTTGGCAAGCCTTTCAAGATGAAAACTAAGTGAACTTATTCATTGTTCCAAGCTTATAAGTGGAGCATATCTATTTAAGTTTTCATTCCAATGAAAGTGCATCTTTTGGCTAAGTTCTTTTGGAAATTGGATTTAATTGTAACTTAGCCTCAAAATGTTTTCTCTCTTGCATAACTTCGAGTTTATTATGGAAAAGAGAAAATTTCCCTTGTAAGCTCAAGAGTGAGTTTGAATGTGTTTTACTCATTGTCTCTCTTACAAGTGGATGTCAAGATTAAATTTGAATGAGTTTCAAATATTTTCATTATAAAGTGATGTAATAAAATCTTTAATTGATATCTTGAATTGTCTTAAATTGCATGCAAAGAGTATTGTCTTGTATATCATATATATCATGCATGTTGTACTTAGACATTATCAAACTAACTTGGGTCAAATTAAAAGATATTTGTTCCCGAAATCGTGTGCTTGTCTATTGATGTTCAAGGTATTGGAAAAGGGTCATCTTCGACGGTGGGATGAAGGAAATGGAGAGGAGCTCCATAGTACGAGGATCTAAGACCGGCGCGGTGATCATGACCAATTCGAACATGCGGTGGACAAGAATCGACAAAGGGACATGTTTCTTTTCTGACCATATTCAATAATGTCTGTGCACACCATTATGCTAAATTGTGTTATTCTAAATGGTGTTGTATTTTTCAATTGATATGATTAATTGGTATCTTTCAAGAGGTATCCTCTAATCCTAAATTGTTTTAAAGTGTCATCTAACTTGCATTCGGCATTATCAAGAACTAAAAGGTACATATGGGTGACACATTGCAAAGAGGTATGCCCTTGATAAGTTTATGAAATTCTTGATCATGAAAGTGCATCTTACTTATACAACCTTGATTCATGATCTTGTATACATCTTGTGATCATATAAGCAATTCCTTCTTGTGTAATCTTCTTTATATGATCTTGATTGTTAGAATTTGATTTGATCATGAGCATATGCTTAAATTATATAAATTTGCTATATGATCTTGATGTTTAAAGAATATGTGAAATCATATTCGTATGTCATGTTTAAGCATCACTTATATCCTAAGAATCATGACTTCTTCAATTTGGTATAACTAGAAAAATCTATTACCTAAATCTTGGAAATAATTGGTATCATATCTTGCCTAGATTTAGGGGGAGCTTAATATTATTGTCCTATTACTAGCTCCTTATCTTTATTTTATTTTCTCCCTAATCTTTTTATTGAGTGTGCAATCAAGGGGGAGAACAGATTTTATTGAATAAACAGTAAGAATCTTTTAAGCACCTTTTTGGGATTAATGACAAAAGGGGGAGAATTTATGGAATTATCAATTGTCCCCTAATCGATTGACAAAAAGGGATGACTTGTAAGTATGATCTCTTATTGTATCTTTATGCTTGTTTTAATGCTAAATATCTTAATATTGTCATTTGGTGCAATTGATAATAGGTTTGTCATAAATCACCAAAAAGGGGGAGATTGAAAGTGCATCTAGGCACTTATGTTATTTTGGTGATTAATGAATGTTATTTTGGTGATTAATGACAAACACTCATAATGACAATCTATGTAAATTAAGTAAATGCTTAACTTAGTGCTTAGCAAATGACAAACCTCTAATATGATTATATTGCTATGAGACTAACTTGTTATTGCCTAGTTGAGTATCAGTCTCATCTATTTAGAGGAAAATCAAATGGGATAGTTAAGCAAAGATAAGGTATGCAATTTTGGTATCTATTCTATATTTGTTATTGCATTCCTTTTGTGCAAATGCATAGTGAACTCCAAGTAGCATGTTGATTATATATATGCACATTGGTTCATGTCATATTTATTTGTGCATATATATTCATTTGAGTTCATTATAGTATGCATGTATTAACTAGAGTTAAACTTCATATTGCTATAGATTGACTTGGTGCATGCATGTTTTATTTGTATATCTTCTCATGCAATTCTCTTAGTGAAGTTTATCTAGTGTTGGATCACATATTTACTCTTACTCCAAATGTTATTTGCACATGTACAATTCGTGTATATTCTATCATGTGCTTTATTTAAGTAAAGTCTGTGATCCTTGCCATGATTTAATTGATTCATCATATTGGCAATTATATATCTCTCTAGTGCATATAGATCAATTACATATTCATCGTGATGCACTTAGTAGAGAACATTTCTTATGTCAAGTGTTTCTATTTTGTGTTGTGCTTCTTTATATGAAACACTTGTTGTAATCAACTGCTCACAAATATCAACTTATTCATATCTATTGAGCTTTTGGGACTAATGTCTTTCATGAGTAGCTTGGAAAGAATTAGGTCCGTCGTGTATGATGACCAAGGTATCTTGGAGGATGATCATTGTCGAGGTCAACAAGGCGGCGGTGTCACCAAGAGTCGAGGACTAAGTCAAGAGCAACTTGGCGTGGAGATCGTCAGAGAGGATGATCAAGTCAAGGTTGATAGGACGAGAGTCTCATGAGGTGAATCGAGTCGAGTTGGACAAGGCGAAGATGTCATCAATTATATGGTGAAGGTCTTCATGCATCGACATCAAGAAAGAAGGCGGCAAGTGACTAGTTCTAGACTTATATTATCTTTGATTTAATTTGAGTCTAAGGATTGCCGTACTATTAAGAGGGATGCGATGTCGAATGACTTTTAGATGTGTCAAGTGCTCAAGTGATCCATCCTTGTGAATCTTAGAAAGAGTGGTGTTGGTAGTCTTGGGAAAGTGAGGGTTGTAGGTCTCTCTTGATTTCTTTGTGAAATCTGTGGTTATCCTTTGAGTTTTGGATAGTGAGATCTTGTTGGTTGTGTAGCCCTCGTTCTTAGCTTTCGGGAGAGTCCAAAATCTCTGAAATCGAGTCCGGAGTCAAAAGTTATGCTCGTTTTGCCGAGTCGGTTTGCTCGGTCTTGATTCGGACTATCCGGAGTTAGTCCGAGTATCCGGATCATCCGAGTATCCGGATATTCATCGGACTCTCCGGATTGAGTCTCTCTGTTAGCCTTTCTCGGTCAATCCGAGTATCCGGTTGAAATCCGAGACTCGGTTGTGCGCAACAGACCCCAACGGCTAGTTTTGGGGAGGTCTATATATAGCCCTTCCTCCTCTTTTGAGGGCTTTTGGTGAAGCTTTTGAGGGTTTTGGAGTGGATTTTGAGGGCTTTGAGGAGCTTTTACCCTTAGATCTAAGTGATCCCCTTGTGAGAAGGGTTGGGAAGAGTTTGTTGAGTGAGATTTGAGTTGGTTGAGCACTTGATTTCATCTCCAAGCTTGTTCTTCGTGAGCATTTGTTACTCTTGGAGGTTGAGGACTCCTAGGCGGCTAGGAGGTCGCCTCGAGCCACCGGAGCTTTGTGTGGTTGGCCGTGGGAAGTTTGTGAAGGCAGTTCCGCCTCCGTAAGGGAAGGAATCAAAGGAGTGAAGACCGGCGAGTGCATTTGTGCAACAGGGAGGAAGAGGGTTGAAAGAGACCCGGCTCAAGTGTGACCGAGCCGCCTCAGCGGAGCGTAGGATCCCTCAAGGATCCGAACTTCGGTGAAAAATCATCGTCTCCAAGTTTGCTTCTTTCTCTTGCTTTAGCATTTGATTTTGAATCTTGAAATTGCCCGATCTACTCTTTTGTTGTGTTTGGCTCCGGATCTTCTATGCCCTCGGTACCGACATCATTTAGATCTTTTGTATTCAAGTAGATTGTTGAAAAATTGCAAGATTTAAAATCTCCATTCGAAGTCCTCAATCCGAGTATCCGAATCCACGAACCGGACAGTCCGGATAATCCGAGTATCCGGATTGAATACCGGACACTCGGGTTAGGACCCTCGATTGGACTATCCGAGTATCCGGATTGAATACCGGACGGTCCGGATAATCCGAGTATCCGGATTGAATAACCGGACACTCGGGTTAGGACCCTCGGGATCGGACTATCCGGAGTATCCGGATTGAATATCCGGACACTCCGGATTGTTCAGGAAATTCGGGAGATTTTATTTAGCTGCATATTTTTATTCCGCTGCATTTAGCTATAAAGTTTTTAATTCGCCTATTCACCCCCTCTAGGCGACATCCTCATCCTTTCATCTCCATTCGCCAATCTCGCGCGCGGCGCCTGCGGTAAACTTGGTGAAGCCTCGGTAGGCTTGATTCGGACGCGCCGCCTAGCCGCCACCGAAGTTCGGCCGCGAACCATGGCCTCCACTCCTTGCCGCGCCGGGCCTGCAACGCGAGCCCGGTCTTCCCGACTCGACCGCCGCCGCGCGCGCCAGCGCCGCGATAGCTCCGTCGCGACGCAGCCTCTCCCGACCGTACCCGGCTTCCTCGCGATCGATGCATCGCTCGATCCACCGCCGTCTGCGCGTGCCGGCCGTTCTTTGCCGCCTTGGCGTCGCGCACTGGTCGCCACCACCGCGGACGCTCGAAATCACCACCGCCGCGGGCACTTGAAGCCACCGCCCTGTCGAAGCGCACGAAGCGCCGACCGTCGCCTCGACGAGCGCGCACGAAGCCGTTGCTGCTGCCTTGGCCTCGCACCCGGAGTAGCCGCCGTCTCGCACCCTCGAGGCCAACGCCGTCCGCGCATAAAGTACAGCCGTTGGTTCCCTCCCCCAGCCAGGCACGAAGCCAAAGCTAGCAATCGGGGAGGCGGCCTGGTGCGTGGATGAAGAATGGCGGCTAAGGGTGAAACCCTAGCCGCCGCGCGCTTTTGGGCCGAAGGAAAAACAAGCGCATGGCCCAAATGGCCGCTCGGCTGTGAAAAGAAAATAAAGAAAAGAAAAGAAAAACAGAAAAAATTTGAAAAAATTGCCAGAAAATCAAGAAGATTTATTTGGCTTTGTTTTAATTTCTCTAGCTTTATTTCTCTGTTTTATGAATATTCTTTATGAAATTTGAATTAATTGCTTTATTTTGTATACTGCAATGCATAGCAATTTATTTCCTGTACCTTATGCTTATTGCAACCATTTTTCTATTAGATTACACGCAGTAATCTAATGTCGGAATTTTGAAATCATGAATCGTGAATCGTGAGTTTGAAGAACTGGCCCCGCACGGTCAGAACTACCTTACTTGGGCATCGGACGTGAAGATAGTTCTTGGGGGCAAGAAGCTCCGTACTGCGATTGGTCTAGGGTCCTCGCAGGACACGAAACCTACCGTCGAGCAGAACGATCAAATCGTGCACTGCCGTTTAAATGCATGAATCGCATTTTCTTTTAGATTATGGTTGTTAGCATTTTCTTTTGAATAATGAGCGATAAGCTCTAGAAGAGCATACTTCTTTCATGAATAAATCGCAATTTATTCTTTATTCGATATTCTTCAATTTTGCAAGTAATATTTGGATTGTTTTGCCTCTATCGATTAGAATTATATTTCTTTTATCTAGAAATCGTGTAGCGCCCAAATGGAAGAGATATGCATTGTTGATAGTGGCACAACAAATACCATCTTAAGAGAGTCTAAGTATTTCGATCGATCACGAAGAACATTTGGAAAGATTACTACGATCGCGAAGCGACTCATATGTAATCGGCTCGGGAAGAGCCACTATTATATTGCCTATGGGTACAACTTTGGTAATTGAAGAAGCCCTTTTGTACCTGAATCAACGTGCACTCTCTTAAGCTTTAAAGACATCGCGCCAATGGTTTTCACGTAGAAACCAATGAAGAAAATGGCAAAGAATACTTGTGCATTGTGAAGCACGCGGTATGTGGAAAAATGGTATTAGAAAATGCCCTCATATGAATCAGGTTGTACTACGAATATTCATGCACCAAGTGTATACTTCCTTGAAGACATTTTTAGAAGCTACGAGTTATTTTCTTTATGGCATGGTAGATTAGGTCATCTGGTCTTAGAATGATGATAAATATAGTGAACAACTCACAAGGTCATGGTATTAATGTTAAAAATTTCCGAATCATGAAGATTTTGTGTGCCTGCATGTGCCAGAAATTAATAACTAGACCCTCTGTCATGAAAGTGCAAAGTGAAATCCTGCTTTCTGGAACGCATCCGGGGATATTTGCGGTCCGATTCAGCCTGTCAGGGCCGTTTCGATACTTTATGGTGCTCATCGATGCTTCCTCGAAATGGTCGCATGTATGCTTGTTGTAAACAAGAAACCATGCTTTTGCAAAGCTGATCTCGCAGATCATAAGAATTAAGAATGCTTTCCCTGATCATCGCGTGAAGTCCATTAGAATGGACAATGCCGGAGAATTTACTTCAAAGGCATTTGATGATTATTACTGCAACAATAGGGATAGCGATTGAGCACTCCGCACCGCGCGTCCATACACAGAATGGACTAGCAGAAGCACTAATAAAGAGGATTAAATTCATTGCCAGACCGCTTTTGCAAAGTTGTAATTTGCCCAACACTTGTTGGGGACACGCGATCTCGCTTGGCGGCAAAGACTTATCAATTTGGACTATCGGCCTACAACATCCATTCTCCTATGCAGCTTGTGCACGGGATCATCCCGAAGATCTCCCATCTTAGAAAATTTGGGTGTATGGTATATGTACCTATACCACCCCCTCAGCGGACTGCAATGGACCCTCTCCGCAAGTCTGGGACATACGTTGGTTATGAGAGTGCATCCATAATCAGGTATTTGGAACCCATGATTGGAGACTTGCATACTGCCCGATTCACGATTGCATCTTTGACGAGGATCATTTCCCGTCATTAGGGGGAAGAAATCAACCTTTGGATGAAAAATGCCGGGAAATCATATGGCATTGCACTAGGATCCCCGCACTAATGAAGCAAATCAAGAAGTCCGAAGATAATTGATTTGCGAATTTAGCAAATGAAGCGCCTAATCATTTTGTGATCCGAAGGCGTGGTTAAGTCGCATGTACCCTCAAGAAATGCACCGAGAGGGTGGAAATACCAAAGAAAATAGAAGGTATCCCTCAACCTGTTGAGGCCTCAAAGAAAAGAACAGAAATCGGCTCCTCAAACCCAAAGTACCGGAGGCGTCTAGAGAAAGCTGGCGAGAGGACTTACCACAACCAATCATGAAAATGCCCCAAGGAAAGAAGGGGAGCCAGTTGAGACTTGGCACTGGAAAAAGCCAACAGGAAAGGCAATTCCAGACTTGAATCTTCCACTGAAGGAAGCCGCCGGAAATAATGTGTGCGCACACATAGGCGATGAAAAACTAAAGGAACTTGCTCCTGCAATAGGGAATAGCAGTGAAGAGCAAGTAGAAGTGCATGAAGCACCCCATGAAGAAATGGCCATAAACTTTGTAATAACAGGAGAATCCCTGAATAGAGCAACAACCAACGTTGATGTATACTTTTCAAAGAAGATTGCCTCGATCATTGATCATGATCCCGAGCCTGCATCTCTCGCAGAGTGCAAGAAAAGGCTAGATTGGGAAGAATGGAAAAAGGCAATCACTGCAGAGTTAGTCTCTCTGAACAAAAGAGAGGTGTTTGGGCCCGTATGCCGCACACCTCCCCATATAAACCCCGTAGGTCACAAATGGGTCTTTGTTCGGAAGAGGAATGAAAACAACGAAGTTGTAAGGTACAAAGCAAGGCTTGTAGCTCAAGGTTTCACTCAACTTCCTGGAGTTGATTATGAAGAAACCTATTCTCCGGTCATGGGAGGAATTACCTTTAGATATTTGATCTCAATGGCAGTCAACTTGAAGTTGAGAATGAAGCTAATGGATGTTGTCACAGCATATTTGTATGGAAACTTGGATTCGGAGATATACATGAAAGTACCGGAAGGAATCCTATCCAGAACCAAGGCGGAGCAAATAGAAACACATGCAGTGTGAAATTGGAGAAATCTTTGTATGGAAATTTGAAGCGATCAGGAAGAATGTGGTACAATCGCTTGAGTGACTTTCTCTGCAAGAAAGGCTACACAAACAACGAAGATTGTCCATGTGTGTTTATACAGCGATCCCCGAATGGATTCTGTATAATCTCCGTCTATGTAGATGACTTGAACATCATTGGGACGGATGAAGAAATTGAAGAGGCATGCTCATACTTGAAGTCTGAGTTTGAAATGAAAGATTTGGGTAAAACCAAGTTTTGTTTAGGCTTGCAGCTTGAACATGTCCAAGGAGGAATCTTGGTACATCAATAAACCTACACGCAGAAAGTGTTGGAAATGTTTGGATTTGAAAAAGCATATCCTGCAAAGACTCCAATGGTCGGAAGGTCACTCCAAGCAGACCTAGACCCATACAGACCTAGAGAAGAGGGGGAGGAAGTCCTGGGAGCAGAATTCCATATATCGAGTGCAGTTGGGCGCTCATGTACCTTGCGAATAGCACTAGGTAGGACATTGCGTTATTTGTGAATTTGCTAGCTTTGATGCGTGCAGAACCCACCAAAAGGCATTGGAAAGGGATCAAGGACATCTTCCGCTACCTCCAAGGAAGCAAAGACCTCGTTCTATTTTTCAGAAGAAACAATGAATTGAATTTGGTTGGCTATGCCGATGCTGGGTATTTATCAGACCCGCATACTGGCAAATCCCAAACTGGCTATGTTTTCCTATGTGGAGGAACATCAATTTCTTGAAAGTCGTCTAAACAGACTCTTGTCTCGACGTCGACAAACCACTCGAAAATCATCGCTTTGTATGAAGCATCTCGTGAATGTGCATGGCTCCGAATAATGGTTCACCACATCCAGAAATCATGTGGTTTGAACATTGAGCAAACTCTCACAATCATTTATGAAGATAATGCAGCTTGTGTTGCCCAAGCACAAATGGGTTATGTGAAGAGCAATCTCACGAAGCATATCAACCCCAAGTTCTTCTATGCTCACGAATTGCATAAGATGAACGAGATCAAGATATTGCATACTAAGTCATGTGAAAATCTTGCAGATTTGTTCACTAAATCACTCCCAGCATCTACCTTTGAAAGGTGCGTGAAAGGAATTGGGATGATGAGACTTAGAGAAGTACAGATTTCAGGGGGAGATATTTCACATACTCCCACATGAATCTCGAGCATGAATTATGAATACCCAACATGAATCTCGAAGATTAGTAATAGAAGTTGGGAGAATTGTACTCTTTTTCCTTAGCAAGTTTTTCATGAAGTTTTCTTGTATAAGGTTTTAACGAGGCAATTCGTGCAACATAATAGCGTATCTTATGTACTCTTTCTCTAAGTATTTTTCCATTGGGTTTTTCGGAGTTTTAATGAGGCATATGCATCTCATGACAAAGGGCCCGAGGAGTGTTGGGAAACCTAATGGCCCATGAAGGCCCATGTTGGTCATAGCCTAAACCAGGAGAGCGCTTATAAAAGGAGGAGGGTCCCCTATGTACTGAAATCATTAGCGATAAAGAATTTCCGCTGTTGCTCTCCCTAAACACGTGTCTCTCTCTCTCATTCTATTCTCCAATTCAAATCTGTTTGGGAACCCCGGACTATTCGATAGCGAGGTTCCTTAACAGAAACTTCACATAAAAGGTTCCGTGTGGAATCTTTTGGTACTAATTTGGAACCTAATAACAGAAATGCTTATATTAAGGAGAAGCTTGCTAGAGGCTGTTGAGTTCATCGTTTTTTAGTTCCTTTTCAAATATAATTATAAAAATAGTTTATCTTTCACCATAAAAGCATCGGAAGGTGACACATGTCACCTTTCACGCTTTTTTATCATAGTAGTTTTCCGACGTTTCCGTGATCGAAGATAAAACTATTTTTGTAATTATAAATATTTTTAAAAAAATATCATACGGAATGCTCTTGACTCTTGTCGCCGTTTTCAGGAAAAGAAAAAGAGAGGAGTAAATAGGAAAAAAGAAGCCGCAAACAGACGAAAGAAAATGGAAAGACCAGAAAAAGGTTTTCTTCTCGGCGTTTTTGTGTGTGGCGATGATGAGCTTGAGGCTGGCGTTGCAGGAGGGGCAGAGGGTCCAGAAGCATCCCAAACTTTGATGCCAACGAATATGACTGACATATTCTCTGCCGCTGCTATTGGAGGCCTGAGGCTAGGACATATCCAGTCCAACTGCCATTCGAATCCAAGCTTACTCCTATCTCCTTTTTGTTCTCTTCTCACTTGAATGTTATCCACACATCTTCCTCTGCTGGACACGAAGGCTATCGCCCACAAGATTTCAAATTTTATTTTTGTTTACATCTCGTTACCCTTCGAAATCTAAAATTTCTGCGAAATCTCGTTATTTTGAATAAAATTTAGACAAAATCCAAAAAGCAAAATTCAAATCCAGAATTTTTTGAACCAGGATTTCCTAGATTTCTGACAAATTTCATCTGAAATTGCCGAAATCTCGATAAATTTTAACCGAACGAAAAATAGTTCAAACGATGTCAAAAAATTATGATTTTTTTGTGGATGGTTCTGACACATCACTAATGTTTCCGTAAAAATTTTAGATGATTATCAAACCT
The DNA here is from genome assembly GCA_036346275.1 of Otatea glauca. Lineage (NCBI taxonomy): Eukaryota > Viridiplantae > Streptophyta > Magnoliopsida > Poales > Poaceae > Otatea > Otatea glauca. Next base: position 49,117,833 of record CM070712.1, on the reverse strand, counting down.
GAGAAATTTTTAAAATTATGACTGTGGTACTATCCTGATAAAAAGCCGACCGACAAATTTGAACTAAATGAAAAATAGAACAAACCACATTATAAATTTTCAAAATTTTTGTGGACGGTCCCGATGCATCAATAATATTTTCAGATGATGATCAAGCTTCAAGAATTTTAAAAATTCTGATAGTGCTATTGTTCTGATAAAAGCCTTATCAGCAAACTTCAACCGAATGAGAAATGGATCAAACCACGTTAGAAACTTTTGAAATTTTTTGTAGATGGTTCTGATGTATCATCAATATTTTCATAAATTTTTAGATGATGATAAATCTTCAAGAATTTTCAAAAATTATGACAGTGCTACGTCCTCGTAAAAGCTTGATGATCAATATAAAGATTTACTTGAGCAACCAAAAAAGAGTTAAATTTTTTGAAACTTTTATAGAAGTGTGCTGAGATAATTATTAAGCTCTCATAAAATTTTTGGATCATGATAACACTCTAGTGAATTTATAAAATTCTTACAATGATATTGTACCATTTATGTTTCTTGTGTTTTTTATTTTTGAAAGATAACAAATGAAATTCAATGCATCCATAGATTTGATTGAGCAAACAAAAAAGTTTATTTTTAAAAAAATTAGATAAGGGTTCTGAGGCAATTATTAAGCTCTAACAAAATTTTGAATTATGACCACATTCGAGCAAATTTATAAAATTCTGACAAGGTTATTGTCTCAATTATGTTCATTCTGTTTATGCTTTTTTAAATATAACAAATAAATTTCAATTATTTTGAAAAATTTTATGTATGATCCTACACTGCTAAATATATCATCATAAATTTTTCAAAGCATTATCAATCTTATAAAATTTTATAAAAATCTTAGCAGTGTTTTTACCAAAATTTTAAAACGTCTAAAATTTTTGATTTTTCAACAAATTTTTATAGAAAATGACTTTCTCAAGGGTTATTGGGCCAAATCTGGTAAAAAATAATACAAATTTCAGTAAAAAAACCAAAGACTTCGGCGAGATTCCCGAAATACTATAGTAATTTAATTTTTTTAATCCGGTCAGGATTTTGAATCTCGTCCCCGATCCCAATCTAATATCTCTGCCGAGATTTTTGAAATCTCTCCTGTTTTTAAACCTTGATCGCCAAACTCTACTGTATTCGAGTGCCACACCCCAATGTTAACTAGTACTGTATTCTTCTTTTAAAAAAACTACTGTACTCTACAAGTGATGTTAATAGTGGTAGAAGCGTAGAACAACCTACTGTAGTGTACCATAGATGGAGTATACGTTACTGTATATCGTATAAAACTTTGTGCCGATACATGCACACCTTGAGTTGGGTGCAATTATAGTTCGTCGCTACTCGCTACTAGTACATCTGTGTGTAGTTTACTACATCTATCCGTTATTTAAAGCAGGAAGCAAACTGCTCCTATCATCATCATCATCTTTCAGTCAGTAATGGGACCAACAAACACTAAATGCAGAATTTACCTCGAGATCCAATTCTCACCAACTCCATTCCAGATGCTGAGATGCAGCTATGCTAAACCAAAACATGTTCATGTCGTAACTTTGATTCCTTCCAAAAAAAAAAAGGGAAAAAATGTGAAATGGCGAGAAGAATCTGCAATATAAAATGGGGTTGGAGCTTGGAATCAGCGATAAAGTAGGAAACTGCTCTGCACTCTGCAGAAAAGGAGAAATTACCAAAAACGCCCACAGTCTCACTGCTCTCTCTGTCAAGTCCAGTAAAGGGGGAAAAAAAGGAGAAGAAAGGCTCGCGGCTCGCGAAGGCCAGTCTGCACCGCGATCCGTCTTGGTGGGCGTTCGGCTGTGTTCCGTTCTCGCCGCCGCTCGCCTGGTTTTCTTTGATCCTGCCGTTCTTTTGTATTTCAAGGACCAACCTTTGCGGCGGCTTATTGGTGAGTGCTGTTAATCTCTTCTTTCCATACCAAGTTCGATTCTAATCAGTACGAGTGATGCGGTTGTTCCATCTTGGATTGTCTGGTCATACTCATACTCTCGTAGAGCGGCGGCAAAGAACTGGTCGTGAGAAGATATGCTCTTTTTTTCGTTGTTTAACTGTTGTTCGAGGAACCGGGGAGACCTGTTTCTTGATCAGTGCAACTGTTTCGCGTGAGTGTTCACCGCAGCTTTTTGGATTTTGGTTAGAGAAATTGTTCGAATCACTTCGGTATTGGTTTGATAGAGCTGGGGGTGCGCGATTTTATGCTGCGGTAACTGCTTCAGTTTGCAAAGGTTCTTGATCCGCTGGGGCCCACCAGAACGCAAGGTGTTTAAGAATTAGGGTTAACTGGATTAAGAGTTGGTTTGGATGTGTTCTTGGTGAGGGTGAGTGAATTCTCACATTCCGAAGTGGCTCTTTTCCTCGGGTAATGCAGTTCTGAGTTCACTAGAACATCTCTATGCATTGGATTGTGCAATTCTCTCTTCTCCTTTTCCTCTTATGTAGAACTGCAATTGAGGGAGAGATTGATTTTCCCTATTAGTTGATTGGTCTATTGTTCTTTGGTGGATAAGACATGAGACTGAACTGGCTCACTGTTGGAGAAGGGGGAATACTGGTTGTGCGCCCTGCCTTTGCTAGAGGAATTAGCCTTTTGTTTTGTGATTAGTCATGACGTTTTTTATTTGTTTATCTCCTCTTTAGCCAGGCGTTCTTTGAAAAATCTTTGTGGTAGCTAGTTGGCGATCAACGGCAAATTTGCGTATGTTGAGAAAAAATACCATGTATAATTCTTGAACAGTTCTTTTCATAGTTACCAATTCTGTTTCTTTTCACAGAAAATATTTGATTCTCCTTTGCTGGAGTTCACCAATGTCGGCAGGGGCCACTTTAAACTGGATTAAAACCCCATTTGACACCCGAAGATTTCATGACTTTTCTAGTTTAAGGTCCTTCCCCCCTCACTGTTTCAAGACAATCCTTTGAATGGCTCCCTTGCATTTTGCATTTTGAAACTAACAATTGTTACCATTTATTGTAGTTTTAGATGCCGAAACAGTTTTGGATCAATTCAACCTTGCTGGTTGGCAACTGATCAGGACACATCCCTATTCAAAGTTCGTGTGGCTGCAGATTACTCGGACTCAGTGCCAGATTCAAAGTACACAAGAGATCGGGGTTACCATCCTCTTGAAGAAGTTAAAGAACGTCCAAAGAAAAAGGATCTTTCACTGTCAGATGTAGAAACGGCTAGGACAGTTGTAGAGGTAACCTAGTGCAACTAAGCAGTGCTTTTGTTACTAACGAGTCTAGTCGTTCTAATGTTGCATTGGGAATTTGGGATGACCCAATTCCATAGTATAAATGCCTCAACCTAAACTCCGAGTATACAAACTATAAATCTGTAAAAGCTAACACTAATGCTCCTGTTGTACAAGTAAACTGGTGATTTTATATTTTTACCTAATAGCTTACCATATGCTGTATAACATTTCCATCTTGTGTAGGCCAATAGCAAGGGATTGCTCGTATTTCCTGCAAGGGTACATAATGAACCTCATGGGCATGTTGCTTGGTCAGAGTTTCAGTATGTTGTTGATGACTATGGAGGTAATACCTTAATGTGCAACCAAAGTTTTTACAATATAGTCTTCATAGTGCTCCTCTTGTGAACCTAACACTATGTGAACTTATGTACAGACATTTTCTTTCAAGTACCTGACAATGGGAACATCCTGGAAGATGATGCTGCAAACAACCCTGTGGTAAGATCACTTCTGTTTTCTTTTCTGTTGGTGTCTCTTGACAAATGTTTTTGTATGATTGCTAGTGCTATACCAAAAGGGTCACAGTTGTTGAGTTTTTCGACAGCGATTTGGTATCATGTGGACCCTGGGACATACCGTCCACCTAGTTTAGTGCTGCTTTTGCCATAATGTTTCCTTGTTGACAATGGTGTTATTCTCAAGTGTAAATTGTTGTGCACAAATATTTTGATGGGGATGGTCTTTTTGCTTAGCTGTTATTGCAATGACATTTTAATTGCAGACAGTTTTAATTGGAATGGATGGTCCTACTATTGGAGAAACTAGTGTGGTAATCAGCGATTTTAGCGATTACATGGATGTCGAAAATTTTATAGACATGCCTGATGAGAACTACAGCAAGGTTTGCTAAGAAAGTTTTTAGCTGCTTTCAGATGGTATTTAGTGGTCATTTTTCTATTTAGCAACAAGTCCTGTCATTATTGATATTTCCATTGTGAAATGTCACAGATTGATACAGAAATAACTGATATTCTTATAGAGTGGGGGATGCCAGCAACAATGCGTGCAATACATCCAATTTATTTTGCAAAGTGTTTGACAAAGGTAAGCCATCAACAGTTATTGCAGACATCAACCATTGACGTAGTGAAACAGACAACAATTTAACTAGGAAACCTATTATCAGTGTGATGGAGGGAACAATGTACATACTGTAAGTGCTTACATCCTATTCTTTAAAATAGTCTATTAAACTTGTACTGTTATGAAGGGTTCAAAGTTGACCTTATAGTTAAAAAAAGTAACAGCCTTCCCCTCTCAGCTTGACACATCAAGACCAAAAACAAAAGTAGATAGGAAATTCAAGATATGGTCGCATTTATTTCAAGATACAGACACCCTCTCTGTCAACTGGAACAGGGAAAAAAAATCCAAAATGTGCACTCAGCCAATCAAAGAAAATAAAGACAAACAGCACGTTTGTGTCTCTCCGAGATATGCATTCCATCAGTTAGTACTAGTGGTGGATGGAAGTTATCCTCAAAAGTGAGTGAAGTGCTGAAGATATATCATTTTAAAGAACGGAGTGAATTTTGAATCTGCAAAACTAACCTTATTATATTATTTACTCTAAGGTTTCCCGTAGCAGTTCATTAAAGAGTAAAATGCTTTAGCAAGCATATTTCATAACCTGGATTATCAAAAGGAACACTACGTTATGCCCATCATTCATCAAACCACTCAAGTTTCAGAGAGCTAGACAGTCACATTATGTGTGTGTTTGTTATGCAGGCTGTTCATGATAATCATGGGGAAAAGATGGATAGTCCATCAAATGGTCTCTCTATTGTAGGTTATCTGAGACCTGCTTTCATAGAAGAAGAATCTTATCTGAAGAGCTTATTTCGTGGTGAATGCAATGGTGATGGTTATTCGTCTGGTTTGAGAGGTACTTCTTAGCCTGCTCTTGGTTACATCCATCAGTGCTATTCTTTGATCCGATTTTTTGTTCCAATAAATAGTAAATCAAACAGATGAATACAATAGAGAACATGGGCCAGCTTCTGGAACCTATGGTCTAATTGGTAATTTGATCAGTTGAGATCTTTCATTCAGTTACCCACTTGCCTTCAGTTCTTCTGTGACTAATGTAAGTGAATATTCAGATGACGAGAAAGAGAGGTTTGACTTCAATGATGTGGGAAGCAGCACTGTTTCAACAATCTACAAGCTGGAGATAATGAAAATCGAGTTGTTTTCCATCTATGGGAAGCAGGTAAGTCCTTCCCTATTTATTGCGTTGATATTGGTTCAGAATATACACATTGGTGAAGTAAAGTAAAGTTTGATCCATGTATGTAAAGGGGAAATGGGATATTATTAGCATTGTTTTCTTGGCTTGGTAGTCATCGTCATTGCTTTCATTCTGTTGTTTGCTGCAGTTGATGATTGATCCACAGGACTTTCAAGATGCAGAACCAGATCTTCTTGCAAATTATGCTTCAGAAATTATAGAACGCATCCAAGAAAACAGTGATCAGTGTACCATGGCTCTCAGGTCCCTCTGTTGGAGGAAAAAAGGCCTTACTGTCGAGGTGTGTTTCGGTTATTTAATGGCTTAATCTTGTCCCTTGCTCCTTTGGGTGCATGGGAGAACTCTGTTTATGACTTTACATTTCCAACCGGATTAATACTTCTTTCGCTTCTTTAATGGCTCAATCATGTCCCTTGCTCCTTTGGGCGCATGAATAATGGGAGAACTCTGTTTCTGACTTTATATTGCCAATTGGATTAATACTTCTACTTTTATTGAGTTAGCTAGATTTGCAGTATGATATGTTTTACGGGAGTTTCTTTTTAATAAATATGTTTTATAGGAGGCAAGCTTGATTGGCGTTGACAGTCTTGGTATTGATGTAAGAGCTTTTTCTGGCTTGGAAGCTCTGACTGTTCGATTTTCATTTAATGCACAGGTTAGCTCTTAGGCTTAAACTTCTCACATAACCTCTGGCCTTCTCATGGAACCCAGATTAATCATTCTGAACCTTTGGTTTCAGGCGCTTTCTCAACGTTCAGCTGAAAAGAAGATCAGGAGAATGCTTTTTCCGCGTTATCAACGCAAGACTGTAAAAACTTCCACTGAAGATGAATGTTAGCCTCTATACTTCTTTTCCCTTCGAACACCTAAAAATGCTGGCGAGGAGACAAGGGTGTAGAGGGAATCAGCACAAGATCTGCAATGCCAATTTGTTAGGAGAAGTGCCCATCCGTCGACTATGAAATGGCCTCAAGGATCAGAGTACTCGGTCGAGGTTTTGACTTCATCGGTGACAGAAAGGTTAATCACCCATGGTTTCTAACAAATAAAGTGGTGTTCTTGTAAAGTAGCATTATTGGATGCTATGTGATTCGATGTTGGTGGCAATCTGCAACTTACCAAGTTTCACCAGACATAAAGTTCCCACTGAAAAAGAATAAGCTGTAAGAAAGGCCAGATTAATAAGATCTCTTTGGCCTGAAATATCTTCCTCTTTTTACTGCAACTTGTAACTAACTAGCTGTCATTTTTTTTCATTCCTGAATAAATGAAACTCCGATGTCAGTATGTCGCTGTTAACATCTTGATGGTGTCACATTTAACAATCAGCTTTTGTGTCTGAAGCCTGAAACGCGTGCGTACTTCGTCATGAGTACTAAGCCACATCAGATAGAAAGTATGCTTATTGCTTACCGCGTTGTGGATTAAAGAAACTCTATGGAATGGAATGGGGCCTATTTGTTTTGTAGATGGATAGTCTTTTTTTTTTGTTTGGTTCAGAAAAGTGCCTTTCTACTGCCGTTTCTCTGATAAGATTGTGACTGAGGTTTAGCAGATAATGTTTGCGCATCGATAGTGGCCGTCGCCGTCCTGAAAGGAAATGGCGACGCCTTCTGTAAACTCGATACACGACCGGTGCCACTACCTCTCTTTCTGGCCGCGGCGCTTTCTTGTAAATCGATTCGATGAAAGGCCGATGGAGAAGCCTTTGGCGCCATCTCAAAAGGCTCGTGGAAAAAGAGCACCCGAAATGGGTGGATGGAACCAACCGGCCGGCGGCCGCCGGCGTTTGCCGGGAACGCCGCTGCGGCTGACGGAAGATTCGGGCGGGAGGCGCATGTGCAGTGAAGTGTCCTAGACGAAGTTGCATCTGAGGCGCCTCTTCTTCGTTGTTTGGCAATGACATCTTGACATCTTGCTGCGGTGTACTTTTCTTCATCTTGTGAAAAGAGATATAATACAGTCCTTGTTAGATAAACTGGTAGATCAAAAAGTGATAGTCTAGATCATTTAGTACTGTAGTAAATACTATAGTTCGTGTAACGACTGCACATGGTCCCTTCCCCCGTCTTGTATCTCGTAGTTTGCCAAAGTTGTCCAAATGCAAAAGCAGCATGTTTAGCAGTGGAGCGTTGGTGCCTGAGTGTAAATCAGTCACTCGATCGGTTCGCTTTAACAAATGGCACTTTCTGTCAACCAATGCATATTCCCGTCAAGCACAAAACACAAAGTAGCCAAGCCACATTCCGCACAAGAAGAAAGACACATCGCTAGAGACACACAGTAGATAAGGAGAGATCAAGCGCAAGAATCCTCGTCGTTTCGTTGTAACCCGTACGGCGAGAGAGCGACGCGAGCGGAAACATTAGCAGGTAAATAAAGAGAAATTTTAAGTTCCATTATACTAGCAGGATATACTGGTTGTATAAATCAAATTTAGCCAATATTGTATACAGACTTTTTCCATTTATTAATGATATTCTTAGTATTTTGTTACCACAGAGAGAGTATAAATTTTACCGAATTCTAGTTCGGCACTGCAGATCAGAAAACAAGACCTCCGATCAAAAGAAAAGCTCGTTTTAGAGTAGACCGAGGATAGCAGCACTGCAGTTTTTACACACACAAAAGAAAAGGAGAGAGAGAGAGAGAGATCCACATTGTTTACGAGCTGGTAGGTCAAGAACCGATCCATCAAAATTAGTGTACTGTAAAAGCGAGATAAAACCGCACGCGGAGGGAGAAACCCGAGAAGCAATCCATCAAATCAAGCGCGAGCCCTGACGTCTCCGAGCGCGAGAGACGGTGGCCACCACACGAGTAGGGCCCCGGCCGCCCGTCTCGTAGCTTGCAAGCTATGCGCCGACGAGAGAAACAAACACGCGCAAAGAGGAGAGAGAGAGATATATAGAGAGAGAGAGAGTCGTCGTTGTCATAACGCGTCGTCGCCGGCCGGCCTGTTGCTTGCAAGCGGTGCTACCGCGCGCGACGAGTCGGCGTCGAAAATTACATGCACGAACAGAGGAGCAAACGCAGTCACACGTACCGCTCCACCGTCCGGAGAGGAGAAAGAAGACGTACGGATATATATATATTCTCGTCGTAGTTAAAGGCTAGCTGTTTGGTGGATGAGCTCTACCGTTCTCACCATGAGCTAGCAAATTATTAGGTGTCGTGGTCTGCATTAGTTGCGAATCAGACTAATCACCCCGCGATGAATGAAAGCTTGTACAGATCGCTTTTCTTTGTATTGAGTTTGTTTTGGTGGCATTGAAACACTTCCCATCTATAGTTCGTACTGTTACCGACCGCACCCTGTATAAGCACATGCTGTTCACTCCTTTACGTAGCAAACTAGCAAAATTGCTCCGGAAATTAGTTCCAAACTTCCAACAGTGAGAAAAAGACGATTCAATCGAACGGTTCCAACGAGTGTCGCACACATTTAAACTCGATCGATCCGCGTAACTTTGCATATTCTGAAATAATCTAGACAGTGAGCCGGAGCCGATTTCATCGAAGGTGAGACACCGGTGCCCGTGCTCATGAGATAGCTGAAGACGGAGATGAGACGAAGGCACATAATTTTTCGAGCATATATCTATTTGGTAGAGCTCTGGACCCAGTTCCACTTTAGATCTGAAGTTTGTAGGCTAAAATAAAGTGAATTAAGTTTATATTTTTAGTCTAAAATACAAACAAGATAACCCATCTAAACACTCTTAATGTATCCATAGCTTTAACTCTACGGATCTGGTGAAACTAGGAATACCTGGCTCCACTAGATCCAATACTCAGCTCTATTAGATCAACGGATCTGGTGGAGCTTGTAACTGTACTAAACACAGCCTAAATGTTACAAATTCAACCGAGACGAATGGGCATGTGGCCTAGTGGTGAGAGTGAGGATATTCGTTCCGATTCGATTTTAGGATCGATGCGGTGTACCGTATTTATTCAGAGTACATACATACGTGTAAATTCAGTGGGAAAGCGGATATCCATATTCCGTGAAACTATAGAGCCTTTGTAAAAAAAATTTAACGTGTGTAGTAAACGTGCACGCGTATATGTGTATGTGTAGTATAAGTGGGGTGCGTGTCTAGTGTCTCCCCTTCTTGTACTTAAAATAAACAAATTCAACTGAGGATGTTTTTTTTCTTCTGGGCAGGTGTTAAATAGCAAAAAAAAAAAAAAACCTTCGTACAGGTGGAAACGGAAGAACACGTGCCACTGTTGTATGGGTCCCACCTGAGGCCAACAGCCAGCAATAACCGCCCTCCTCCTGCCTCCTCAAATACGAACACGACTCGCTGAGTTCGCTCCGAGCATCCGATACTACTACCACTACCAGTCCAGTGTATCATCCATCCATCACACAGTGGGAGCTCCATGCCGGCGGTGGACGCCATCGTCAAGCCGTTGCCGCGAGCGCTCTCCCTTGCGGCAGCGGCGGTGGCGACGGCCACGACGTCTCTGCTCCTCATCTCCGTCGTCGTCTCCCGCGCACGCTCCCACTCCACCTCGCCTCCCCCGTCCACCAGCGCCTCCACCACCGCTGCGCTGCCCCCGGCCCCCGCCCCATCACCGCTCCCGGAGCACCCCCACCCCCCGCCGCCGCCGGTCCCGCCCTGCCCGCCCAACGCCTCCCACCTCATCCCCTGCCACGAGCCCCCCTCCGGCGAGCGCCACTGCCCGCCGCCCCCGCCTCCTCCTCCTCCCCACCCGCCCAAGGACCCACCGCCTCACCCGCCGCATCCCCCGCACCCTCCGCCGCCGCCACCCTGCCGCGTTCCGCCGCCTCCCGGGTACCACCCGCCTCCGCCGTGGCCCGCTCGGCGGGATCGCGCGCGGTTTGCAAACACGGAGCTCCCTCTGCTCACCGTGGCCAAGGCGGCGGTCGTTCAGGAACCTGTGCACACGCGCGGGGAGTGGCTTGTGTTTCCCAAGGGGGTGGGGACTTACGTCGAGCAGCTGGAGCGCATGGTGCCGCTCCGCGGCGGCGCGGTGCGAACGGCGCTCGACGTAGGATGCGGGGTGAGTTGTTGAACTCAAATAATTTGCTGTTTTTTTTATCTGAGATGTTTGGGTCTTCGAAGAATACTGAATAGTGAATGGTTAAAATTGATGTCTGTCTCTGTGCCTGACAGGTTGCGAGCTTTGGGAACTACCTGTTGAGCTATGGCATCCTGACCATGTCTATTGCTCTGAGGGACAGACATGGAGCACAAGTACAGTTTGCCTTGGAGCGTGGACTGCCTGCGATGATCGGAGTACTTGGTGCTCACAGGCTGCCATACCCGTCAAGGGCCTTCGACATGGTGCACTGCGCGGGGTGCCTTGTTCCATGTACTGCTCATGGTAGGACATGCAAGAAATCATTACTATCCGCGACAAAGCATATTTCCTGATGTCTTGTTCATTAAACCTGTCTTCGTGTCTTCTTATGATTGCACAACCAGTAGTTTCTTGAAAGTTCAAATTTCTACTGGTAAATGTTGCAGTCAGTGAGCAGAACTGCTGCCGATATGTTAACATCATGTGCTAAAGCATTACGTTGTATGGTTGAGTGCTTTGTTCTCATTCACCTATAGCTGATTCCAGATGGACTCTATTTGCTGGAAATTGACCGCCTTCTCCAACCTGGTGGCTACTGGGTTTTCTCTAGGCCACCCATCAGCTGGAAATCACCGTATGATGGTTTGAACCAAACGGTCAAGGACCTGCAAGACGAGCAATTAGCCATGGAAGATACAGCGAAGAAACTTTGTTGGACAAAGGTTGCAGAGAAGGACACAATTGCTGTTTGGAGAAAGCCTATAAATCATCTGCAGTGTGCCCAAGAAGCCAAGCCCTTGAGATCACCACCGTTCTGTACAGGAGATGACCCGGATACCGCTTGGTAAGGTTTTCCTTGTCACCTTGTAATTTGCTTGTGCAGGCATCTTTTGTGGTGAAGCATAATATTGCACAATTTTATTTTCAGATCGCAATATCATGACATCATCCACCTCTTTCATGATCATCTGTGGCTTTTACAATCCTTGTACAGCTGTAAAGGCTAATTCTCTGAATTAGTTTAGTTTAGTATGTGGAGCATTTCAGGAGAGTTAAGTTAACAATACGACTAAAATAAAGTTTATCCACGTTATACCTTGAGTACAATAAAGTGAGAGAATGAGTACAACACCAGAGTATCCAAGGAGCTTACTGCAAAACAGGAAAAAAAGAAGGCACTTGTTGAGTCGTTGGATAATCTAGTATATGACTCCGTTGTATGCATTGAATGATTAGTCGTACAATTCGTCAAATATGACAATCTCATAAAGTATGAATGATTTTGGCTATATTACAGGTACACAAATACTTCAATGTGTATGACTCGTCTTCCAAGAGTTGAACTTGTCAGTGATATTGCTGGTGGTGCCGTGGAGAAGTGGCCTCAAAGACTCGCCGCAGTGCCACCAAGAATAGCCAATGGGGAAATGAAGGGGATATCCAATCAGACATACAAACACGACAATTTAATTTGGAAGAAAAGAGTTGATTTCTACAGAACATATTTAAAAGATTTATCTCATGGGAGTTACAGAAATGTCATGGACATGAATGCTGGCTTTGGTGGTTTTGCTGCTGCTATGTCGAAATACCCTGTTTGGGTCATGAATGTGGTTCCTGCAAATATAACAAACAGTACTCTTGGTATCATCTATGAGCGTGGCCTCATTGGAACATACATGGACTGGTAATGTTACAGAGCTGATATTTTTCTTTGTAATGGAGTACGGTTTCTATTTTTCCTGTTATATATAGTAAACAACTCACTCATTATCTTGAGCCATTTATTTTCAATATTAGGTGTGAGGCTTTCTCTACTTATCCACGTACATATGATCTGATACATGCTAATGGAGTATTCAGCTTGTATATTGACAAGTAAGTGAGTCCTTATACTTCACTTTGCTCAATTATACTTGTTTGGAGGCAGAACTGCCTCAGAAAGGCACAAGAAAGACATTGCTACTTGGGCTATAAAAGGCTTCTGGTTCACCTAATTTGATAGTGCCAAACTGTACTTTAACAGTAAGAAGTACCCAGTACCCACTGCCCCGCTACCCATCATATGGTTCACTTAATTTGCTAGTGCCAAAGTCTACTTAAACGTGAAGTAGTGCCCACCACCCATCATTTGGATGTTGGCTTACTAGCTTTGCTTTTCTAAAGGAAAGCAAGTAACTGACATGAAATGGGCTCTACTTAAGGCAGTGCTTGAATGCCTTAATTCCTGAATACCACTAGGACTAGGATATGTAATTTCTCCATCTCCAACACTGCACCTTAGGTCCTAAATAATAGAATGCTTTTACAAAGCACATGGACAATTCTTAGTTCAGAATAGTCACCATGCAGTTAAAGATTCTAGTTCACCGCTCCATCTTGACACTCTCTTCAGGTGTGGCATTCTTGATATTCTGCTTGAGATGGATCGCATTCTCCGGCCAGGGGGCGCCGCAATAATTCGAGACATAGCTGATGTTGTCATGAAAGTAAAGGAGGCTGCAGATCGGCTAAAGTGGCATAGCCGAATTCTCGATACCGAGAATGGGGCCTTGGATCCTGAGAAGCTTCTCATCGTGGACAATTCTCTCTCACTCCCAGGGAGCTAAAGCAAGCAGCAAAGAACTAATGGTATCTGATAATACTGCAATTTGACAAATTCCACCCCTTCTCTCATCCTGAGAATGGCTGGCTAGGATCTTATTACCTGTACAGAAGAAGAGTACCAGGAGAGGATGCAGTTACAGTTACAGTTACAGATCAAGATAGGCGAATAATCCAATAAATACATTTGAGCTGTTGACTCCACTGGACACCGTGCTTCGTTCCAATATGCTACTAGCTTGTACTACTTGAGCAGCACGATAGCACGACTTCCGAAGCTCTGACATCTGGTTGCCGCCGACATGATGTTGGATGTGTAGTATGCAACCGAGCTCGACTCTGTAGAGATATATTTTCTGTATGTTTGTGCAGCTGTACAAAATTTGTGATAAGTGACGTGTATGTGAGGAATTAGTCAAATCCGTTTTTGCGTCCTCCTCGGTTTGCTCGCTAAGCAATGTCATGATTCATGAAGGGATCTACCACTACTTCATAATCTATAGCATAGAGTATAGTGAGCTGTGATTGTGTTGACAAATTTCGCTTGGCTGGTTCTCCTTCCAAGTTCAGACTAGGATGCCAAGAGAGCTGTTGGTTTAGGGTGCTGTACAAGAAAAGTGCAAGATCGAGTAATGGCAACTGTTACTGGTACCGCGTGGATGGACTTCAGGTGCCCTTGCTGTCAGTGCGCACGATAAAAAATAGAGGAGGTATTTATAGACATGTCACTATGCTGATCGGTGCTGTGATATGAAGAACACTAAAAAATGATCGACGGCCCTACAACAGGTATCAGAGGCGTCGTGGCCGAAGCCACTGCGCTAGCCCCGGCCCCGATTTGGCCCGTGGTGCGTCCGCCACTGCTTGCCGTGCTGCTGGGCTAAGAGGACGATCGAGTTCTCTTTCCGGCAATGCTTCATTTACCAACTGGACAATGTCATTAGCGCTGTCTGTAGCCAAGAAGAAAGAGAGACCAGAACACTGCTGACACCATACTTAAATCCTGGTCCAATCTGCACCATGAGCAGATCCAATCATACACTAGCCAATGTCCTTATCTTGCATTATCATATATTTCTTACAACAGGAAAAAAAAGCTTCCTTTTGTTTCTTTCGGAACCAGTAAAACCCCAACAGAAAAAACACTAGCTCACCTGCCGCAGCCGCGTAACTGAAACGTGGACCCTAATGAGCACCGCCCTCCCGCAGTCCCGCCTCCACCTTATGTGGGACCACCCGCAGAGACACGTCCGGCCGTCCCATTTCCTCGCCGTTTACCGTTCCATTTTTTCGGCTCTTCCCAATTTTTTTTTAAAAAAAACTGCGCGATAAGCACTTGAAAACCCAAAAAAAATAGAAAGAAATAGAGAGGTAAAAAAAAAAGGGAAAGAAACGCGCTATAAAATGCGGCCACTGCCTCCCACCCCCGAGACGAAGTACGCGACGCCGCCTACCCCGCAAAGTCGCAAACCCCTAGAGGCAGGTATCGCCGTCGGCCACAAATCCTTTCCCCAAAATCCCACCGCTCTCGAGTCTGCTCGATCCCTCCGTTCTCGTCGCCTCGCGAAATGCGCGCGATCGGGTGGGATTCGTCGGCTGTGCATGGAGTAGGTCGGAGGCTACGCGTTCGTGTTCGGTGATCGCCTCATTGGGGTTAGGTGAGAGAGGTTTTTTGGGGGGAAGCAATTGATTAGGCGTGTGGTTTTCTGTGATCATGGTTGATGCCTTGGATCTCGGTACTAGTAGTCTGTTGCTGTTTGCGTTTGGTTCAGTTGCAGTTGAGGTAAGCGATCGTGAGGGCTGTGTATGATGTGGTCGTAGACGATGAGTTCGGTAATGAAATTTTAGTGCTTGAGGTTCATGTTAGGCGTTTTTTATGGTCGAGTCCACGTCAAATGGTGTGATACTGTGATTCATTTTTAAACTGATTACATAAATTCCTTGTACTATGATGGAGGTGATCTGCATATACACGTGAATTTGTCTTCTTCTTCTTACACCCCCGGCGGAGGGCGCGGGGGTCTAAATGCTTTGTTTGATGGAAGCACATTTTGATGGATGAAAATGCTGACCTAAACCCTTTGAACTATAAAAAATTTTTGAAAACTGATGCTACTTTCCAGCATAGATGCTGGTTAAATGACGTTGTTCTAGAATTTATGCTTCTGTTGGTTGCGAACTTCTGCGACATTTTGTGTCCGCTTCAGTGTTACTTGGACACGGACACATGAGTCGGAATCCGACTCGGATTTGGGTGTCCGATTTGGCAAATTTTTTGGGACACAGGAAATGCTACTTGGAATCGGACACGGGTGTCGGAATCCGAATGGGATTCGAGGTGTCTAATTTGCCAATTTTTTTTGACACGGGTATCCGAGTAACACTAGTCTCCTTCATTGGTAAGGAGCTGACATTGGAGCTCAAAAGTTAGCGATAGTCCTAGGCTTTTTGCTTGTAATATCCATGTTTTCCATGTTACATTTATTCCACAGTGCTTTTGGTGGAAATTTCTCAATCTTGAGAGTATAAGCTTTTTAGCATTACAGATACACATTATGCCTTTGGAAAATTTGACATAGAGTTTATGCTTTATCATGGCACATCAAGATGCTATAATGTTTGCATTGATAATGTGACATTTTCCTGATAAAATTTATGTGCTTCACAGAGTAGGGGTAAAATAGAGCAAAGAGAGTAATGTGGCGTCACTGGATTTGCTGCAATTGTCATGTGAATGAGTTTGATCAGCTTGAAGATGGACACGCCAAGGTCCCAACTAATAATGTAGATGGTATGCTCATTTGACCCTGCTTGAATCCTCTATTTTCTGTTTTCTAATTCTCATGCCATTTTAAAACTTAAAGTATGTTTCTGCTGCTTTATCTAAGATTCACCTTTCTATAAAGAATTTGATGTTATTTTCTCTTCTTTTTTTAGGAATGACAAAGTCTCTGCAAGATTCTGCTACTGGAAAAGCTGAGCCACGCAATTCAGCTCTCCCTATCAATATTCCTGTTCTATCCTTGGACGAACTGATAGAAAAGACTGATGATTTTGGGTTGAAGGCTTTGATAGGTGAAGGGTCTTATGGGAGAGTGTACTATGCTGTCCTTGATAATGGGACAAAATTGGCAGTGAAGAAACTCGATTCTACTGAAAATGAGCTCACATCAGAATTCTTGACCCAGGTTGGCTTGCTATTAAGATTGGAATTATTCTTTGGGTTGTACCACTGGCGCTTTTCAACAGATGAAGGGTTCCTAAACAGTGATGCTTACTTCCTGATGCTAGGTTTCCTTGGTTTCAAAATTGAAACATGACGACTTCATAGGTATGTTGGGGTACTGTACAGAGCGTAATCTTCGGATAGTAGCCTATGAATTTGCCACCATGGGTTCTCTGCATGATGTTCTACATGGTACGTTCTGCATATCTATCGTGCTCTACAGTCTGACAAAAAAGTTTCTATTCTTGTTGGTAACTTGGGAATTGGGGTAGTATAGCTAAGAGGATTATTTGTAAGTGTTTTTTAAAATTGTGTTAACAGGAAGAAAAGGAGTACAAGGTGCACAACCTGGTCCAGCACTTGATTGGATGCAGCGAGTGAAAATTGCTATTGATTCTGCCAAAGGACTTGAATATCTGCATGAGAAGGTTCAGCCTTCTATTGTACATAGGGATATTAGGTCAAGTAACATCCTCTTATTTGAGGATTTCAAGGCAAAGATTGCAGACTTCAATCTCTCAAATCAAGCTCCAGATATGGCTGCTCGGCTGCATTCTACTCGTGTGTTGGGAACATTTGGTTATCATGCTCCGGAGTAAAAATCCTATACTACCAAATGTTTATGAGGAATTAATATTTGGATCACTATTTTACAACTAAATTCAGTTTTCCTGTGCAGCATGTACTTGTCTAATTAACTTTGCAAAAGAACAATAAGCCATGTGATATTTATATAGTTTGTCGAAAAGGAAGAAAATATTCATGTCCATAGATAAAGTGAATTTAGGACTCCTCAAGCAACATTAGAAACCAATCCTACTCTGGCATATTTTTTTACTCAAGCAAGTATTTTATCTGCTACAAATCAGTTACTTGTGTAACTAACCAGAAACTAGTAATCTCCACCTAGCTAGCACCTAGCAGTGACCATTTTGCTACTGAAGTATTGGTTATCAAAGGTCTTGCTTAAAGTGATGTCATTGCCTGATGAATCCTAAAAATGCATATTACTGTATATAACACCATTTTTTAAATATAATATTAAACACATTATATAAACTTTATGCAGGTATGCAATGACTGGTCAACTGACCCAGAAAAGTGATGTATATAGCTTTGGAGTTGTTCTCTTGGAACTTCTGACCGGAAGAAAGCCAGTGGACCATACAATGCCTAGAGGGCAGCAGAGTCTGGTTACATGGGTAAAGCTCACTTCCTAGTTTACTCATTTCTGATGATAATAAAACACAGCCCCATCCTTAATTGGAGACTTTTGTTAACTAGTACTCTAAGCATGTCTCGCTTCTGCTTTGCAGGCGACACCGAGATTAACTGAAGACATGGTGAAGCAGTGTATAGATCCTCGGTTGAATGGTGAATATCCACCAAAAGGTCTTGCAAAGGTCCAACCCCCCATCCCCCCACCCCACCCCAACACACACACACACAAGGATAGCAAGTCATGACCTATTTTCCGATGTCACTCTTTCCTTAGCATTTTTCACCATTGCAATGCCTTAATGCAGTTTGCGGCAGTAGCAGCTTTGTGCGTGCAATTTGAAGCCGAGTTCCGTCCAAATATGAGCATCGTGGTGAAGGCTTTATCTCCACTACTCGTAAACAAGCAAACTCCACCTGCACCACCACCAGCAACTCTGGACAGTTGATATACAGAATTAACCAGATGAATAAGTTCATTCAGCAATTTGTCATTGGATAGCTAAATGTATTTAAGGGTCAGGAAGTTATGCTTGGGTTGTTGCGCAGGATACTCATGCTGCTACAGGACAACTTTTCATGTCAGGCTTCTATCTGTTAGGCTGCAAATATGCTAGGAACAACAGCTTGGATGATCTGCAACTCAAGAAAATGGAGCCATCTTGTCAGATTTGTGCAACTGTCCGCACGGAGGACGTCCTTTGGAGGACAGTAATTATTGCTACAAACTCAGTAGTACGTAATTTCTCAAATGCTATAGAAGTAAGCCCTCAGAATAAACATACAAATAAATAAATCTAGCAGCAAGAGTGTCTGCCTGAAGTAGAGTTTGCCTATTTACAGGTGCCAATGATTGCACTCAGGATTTACGTTACCGAATCGAGCTCAGAAATTGCCCCTCCTCCCGGTCGGTATCGAGTTTCATCGAAAATCGATAGAAACCGAACGAATTGCAAAGTCAAATTTTATGAACTTGGTGATCAAACAGCGGCCAAAATAAATAAAAAAACGATCGGATTTATCGATTTTTACTGATTTCCCATCGATTTTTCACCGGTTTACATCAAAAATTGGCACACTCAGTGGAAATTTAAAAATAATTCAAAAAAAATTCAAAACAATGACCTCTTATGCTAAAGCTCTATTTTGTGATGACATGATAAAAGGTTAGGGCATTTGTAGGACAATCAAGGATATTTGATGAATGATTAGCACTACTAGGAAAACAATTAATAACAACGCGAGATATAGTCATTAAAAGTCACTAACAACCACAGAATTATGATCGTTAGCCGCCATTAAAGGCTTCACGGTTAATAGTACTAACGACAACGTACAATTTTTTTAACAACAAGATAGTGTGCTATTATTAATTATGAAGAAACAATGATCGCTTTTCTAGTATTAATAACCACTTTTTGGTCACTGCTCTGCTTGATATTGTTGAGTATTAACGACCACTTTATAGTATTAATAACAACCGATTCTTTCATCACATCTGGTACCGCATTTATATTAAAGAAATAGCTCAACTATTTTATCCCCGTTCATTTCTTATAAACAAAGACATAATTCCGATTCTGTAAAAACGTCCCAGATCAATACCATGAACCAAAAATTATATTATTGCATCTGAAATGTACAATTAGAATGTATATGTATCCATGTACATGAAAGGTTTTCTTTTTTCCCCTTTTCTATTATCTATATTCGGTTTTGCTTAAAAACGTCTCACAAATTCGGTTTTTCAACAGATTTTCATGCTAGATGTCAAAAAGATATTAATACTAATTTTAGGAAACTTTTGGATAAATTCTCTCAAATTTCTCGAATTTTTTGAATTTGAATTTGAATTGGACCAGTTTATCGACCGGTTTCGTTTCTCGAGCCGGCTCGATACGGTTGAAAAATGCGATTTTTGAGCGATTTTCATTGATATTTCAAACCCTGATTGCACTGTTTGCATGGAAATATACAACAAATAGGGGAAAGGAAAAAAAAGAAAAAAGAAAAACGGAGAGGTATCAGCATAGTCCTTCAGGCTCCAGCACCTGCAACTATCATATATCCCAAATCCATATTTGCAGGGTATTACTAGCACACTGCTCCACCATGTGCAGGCAACACCAAGGTCCTTCAGAATATTGCAATCTGCAGAATGGGGTAGACTTTTCGGTGAAAGAAACCTGAGGGCGCATTTCCTACCAGTTTTAATATCGCAATCTAATCCTTCCCAGTATCCAAAGACGCGATCATTCATTATTCGCATTGTCAAGGATGTACCATGCCAACTCAAGCTGGCCTTTCAGACCAATAAAACCTGAAATGTCAACCCGCTCAAGATGACAGTGCGTGCATGGTGGAATACGCCAGAAAGCTTAAGTTCATAGGAATATGCAGTCCCTGACCCGTGTGGAGCCATCTGAAACAAAATTCATGGAAAGTTAGATAATTATTATGCGATCAGCAGAAGAGATTGAAACTTATACTCAAGACGATCACAAAGTATAACTGAATGTATCAATAGATATCACTACCATCTTTCGTGAAAAAACTGTTTTGAGGGTATTAGCTACTGCCTAGTGCCTACTGTGCACTTGTGCAGGGATCAACCAAACATTTGGCTGTGAATAAAGATGTGTATACAAGGAAGAAGTAGCCAAAGATGTGCAGACAATTCACAGTAGTCCAATTATAGCGACAGAAAAGCCTGCTCTATGAACCACTAAAGTCTACATAATGGAAAAGGACATGACAACATATCTCATAACAAGTATACCCTAATGTATTGTTATGCTCAGAAAAAATATTAACCAATCAGAAATAAAATTTAACACTAAGAATTACAGTTCCATGGAGTCAGATGTAGTATAAGCAGTCCATTGTTAACTACGTGACAAGCACAAAGCAGACAGAGTTTGTCTCGAAGATAAACAGGAGTCATGCATGAATGAAGAGGAGCATTTACGTTTAACTCTTCAAGTCTTTGCAGAAGAGAGGCCACCTCCAGAAGACTCGCCAAACGAAGAATCCCATTACTGAATCTTGAACCCCCCAGAATAGTTACATTTACCTCCAGTTTTATCAGATGAGTGAGAACTTCATAAGGCATTTTGAGAATCCAACCGCCTAAAAAACCACAAAAACAGAAGTTAAACCCTTTTTACATACATGGAAAACTAACAATGCATGCGTATCATTAGAACGGTCAGCAAACCTGAGTCTATGCAAGTCTTCGCAAGCAGTGTCTCCAGAGTGGTTCTTTGGAAGTTCTGCGAAGACATGCTTAAGAGTGTCATCATATCCCAAGATTGTCACGGTAGCTTCTTTTAGCTTCATAGATTCACCGAATGTAATGGGGTATGGGCCGACCTGAATACTCAAATTCTGCGAGATCCACGTCATGTAATTCCATACCCTCTTGCCAACATTTCTGAGAAGATAAATCAGACAGCCGGCACAGCGGCAAGGGCAAACACGCCGGCCAATGTATTGCACTTCAACAACAACAGGTCGAGATCTCCCAACATGTAAACAGATTGGAGGTCCAGCTCTCTAAGGTTCTTAAAGCCATGGAAATCGTGGGGTGGCTTCAACGACACAGAGACGAGCTGGAGTGACTCAATGCGAGATGCACCTTTACTAGTAAACATATGAAACGGCAGCGTGCATGTTCTTCCAATGACTCCACAGATCCCTCCTCGGGCGGTGAGATTAGAACGAAAACAAGGCGAACGATTCGGAGAGCGCAGTGGGAGGCTGCCCGCCGAGGGCGTCGTGTATGGGCGGTTTGATTTTTGATCACCGTCGACGGCGTGTTTGGTTTGGGAACCCTTCCGAGCTGTAGAAATCAGTAATAACAGACCGGATTGGAAAAGGACACGGTTCCGTTTCGTTTCCAGCGGCGGGTCTCGACTCTCGACTTCGGTAGATTTCAATGGGCAGCGGCTTGGCAAGAGTGAAATTGCAATATTAAGCAATGGCTATCTATGTTCCTTCCTAAATTCCTTTCCTAATTCCTCCCAACTCCAAATATCATCTAATTTCGGATTAAAGAATCAGGAAAACGACGGGACGGGATAGACACGTAGTTCAAAAAACCGCCGAAACCTCGGCCGAGATTTCGGATTCCGGCGAGGTTAAAAAAATATATTTTTTAAAATTGCTATAGTAATCTCAGAAATTTCGTCTCAGGTTTTTTTTGACCGGTTTTTGACTTTTTATGGGAAGATTTGACAGGATTAGGTCCAAGTAACCCTTAAGAAAGTGATCTTCCATAAAAATTTGTTGAAAAACCGATTTTTTGAGACGTTTTAAAATTTTGGCAGAAACACTGTTAGATTTTTATAAAATTGTACAAGCTTGATCATGATCTGAAAAATTTATGATGCTATATATAGTAGTGTAGGATCATACAAAAAAATTCAAAATAATTGAACTTCATTTGTTATCTTTAAAAAAATAAAAAAAAACAGAATGAACATAATTGGAACAATAACCTTGTCAAAATTTTATAAATTTGCTCAAGTGTGATCATTATCCAAAATTTTTATGAGAGATTAAGAGTTTCCTCAGTACCATTATATAAAATTTTCAAAAAAAATAAAGTTTTTTGTTTACTCAATCAAATCTATGTAACATTGAACTTCATTTGTTATATTTCAAAAATAAAAAACAGAAAGAACATAAATGGTACAGTGCCCTTGTAAGAACTTTACAAATTTACTGGAGTTTGATAATAATTCAAAATTTTTATGAGATCTTGATAATTTCCTTAGCACCCAAAAGATTTCATCATAGTTTCATGAATAAGTTTCAATTGGTTACATGACTACGTTTCATTAGTTTTCATTATAAAGTTTTCTTTTTTCTGGGTTGTTTTACGAAGTTCCAATAAAGTTTTATGAATATGTTCTATCAAGTTTCATGAGCTTCCACATCTATGTTTCAAAAGGTTTCAGTAAATTTCCTTTGCTAAGTTTCATCCGGTTTTCAAAAGTTTCACGAGGTTCATGTCTAAGTTTCATAGTGTTTCATGATATTTTACGAATAAGTTTCATGATATTTCACAGATAAGTTTCATTAGCTTTTATCGTGTTCCATCAGCATAATTTAGTTTACTTAGCTCTTAATAGCTTTCACGACTAAGTTTCAATAAATTTCATTCAGTTTTTACTAGGTTTCATGATAAAGTTTCACCTGGTTTCATGGGTTTCGAGAGGTTATAGCTAAGTTGCATAAAGTTCTCAGATAGGTTTTATGATTAAGTTTCATCACGTTTCTTGAGATTCATGAGGTTCACATATATATTTCATAACATTTCACAGATAAGTTTCATAATATTTCATAGATAAGTTTCATAGTGTTCCATCAACATAATTAAGTTTCCTTAGCTCTTAATAGCTTTCACGACTAAGTTTCAATATATTTCATTCAATTTTTAAACTCGTTGGATCTCTCTGAAACTTTTCAAGTTGGTTTTTTAAAACTCGGTTGAGATTCTTCTTAAACTTGTTTTTAATCAAGTTTCAGATTTGAAACTAGACATAACCTATATTTTTATATTGAAATCTACTGAATTTTTTTTTGAAAATGTGTTGAAACCATATGAAACCTGTGAAACATGCTCTGAAACTTTAGAGTTTGTATTTTTTAAACTTAGTTGAAATTATTCTTAAACTCATTTTTTAATCAAGCTTCAAAACATTTGGAACCCATCGAAATTAGTTTAAACCTTGTGAAACTAGTTTTAAACTTTTTTGAAACCTACATAATGTACTCTGAAACTTTGAAGTTAGTCTCTTGAAACTCACTTAAAATTCTTTCGAATCTCTTTTAAATTAAGTTTCAGATTCAAATTTGAAACTGAACGGAACTTGTAGTTTCATATTAGAAACTCATTGAAATTTGTTGATACATACTGAAACATTTATAAAATCCGTTGGAAACTCTTATAAAACCTACGAAATGTGGATAGAACGCTTTGAAACCTAGTGAAACATTCCTAGGGTAGCATTACTCTCAAAGAATTAAGAAATTGGGAAGCAAAGGAGGAGCTCTTCTGTTGGCCTGGCCCAACGTGGTCGTTTTAGCTCGCTACTATAGCATAAAAGGAGAGGCACATGAGAGTTCCACCATCAGGAGCTGCTGCCACCGCCTTGTGCCGCGTCGCCACGCCTAGCTCGCCGCCACACCGTCACCATTGAGTCCCTCCACCTCGACCGGGCTTGGGTGTTTGAAGCATCTAGGCCCCTAGTTTCTTATAATTTTGGTAATTAATGACAACTAAGGTTAAAAGGATTAACGTGTTGCTCTAAGTGTTGAGAAAAAAGGTTGGTCCTTGTCAACTTAAGGAGCTCATGGAGGCAAAGCCAAGAGATATGAAAATTAAGGTCAAGGCAAACGTATGAAAATTGAAGTACCATTTCATAGCATTTTTCTTTCGATCTCGGAGTTAGAGAAAAGATCGATTTGCTAAAATAGGTGTCGTACTATCAAGGGGGATTGATGACTAGTAGATTGGGTTTGGTTGATCATAAGTCATTGGGTTTGGTTGATCATAAGTGGCTCAAATCATTAAAAACTCCAAGTTGGTCTTTGGTCAAAATCACATTAGTGCAAAAAATCAGAAAAAGCCAGTTTCATCGGCACTACCACCCAGTAAAAGTTGGTACTGTCGCTGGGCTCACGATAGTACTGCTATATAGAGCGGTAGTTATTTTCCAGAGAAGACTGTTTTGGGCGCTTGAGCTGAAGTCGGCACTACCGCAGTGCTAAATCCGGTACTGCTGCTTAGGATTTTTTCATTACGTGAACAATGACTGGCAACTAGAGAAGAGAATTATAGGATTCAAATTAATTGATGTAGCACACACTGGTGAGAATATTGCTGATTGTATTGTAAAAGTTGTGAAAGATTTTGGCCTTACAGATTAATTTTTTGCAATAACATTAGATAATGCTGCAACAAACACTTGTGCAATGAACATTCTTACTCCGCTTTTTAATTCGTATGCCAAATCTTTCTTGTTACATCAGCGTTGTGCTTGTCATATTATTAATCTTATAGTTAAATCTGGTTTGAAGGGGTTAGACTCGTACATTGAGCCTTTTCGCACTGTAATATCTTTCTTAAATTATTATAATCAATGAGTAGCAGCATATAAGAACATTGTATTGCAATGAAGGTACGTCTATGTAAGTTTGATTTGGATATGCCAGTTACATAGAACTCTACTTACTTCATGCTTAAGTCACTCCTACCCTATAAGAGTATATTTTTTGTTTTTATTAATACGTACTATCGTAGCCAGGACGGTCAACCGCTACTCACATAGCAACATTGGTATGTTGCTGAATACTTGTTGTCATTTTTGAAACTTTTTTATGATTCCACAGTTGCTTTATCTAGAGTTTATTACTCAACCTCTCTTTTAATTGTGCATCATATTCTAGAAATTGCTATTCACTTAAGGAACCACGAAAATGATGTTTTGTATAAATCTGTTTATGCTATGAAAACAAAAAATTTGAAATATTAGAAAGAAATTCCTATGTTATATGCATTTGTATTTATTTTAGATCTTAGAGCTAAAGTTCGAGGATTTGGTAATGTTCTCTCACTTCTAAGTGACACGGTGAGCACTGATTATTCTAGTTAATTTTCAAATATTCATGCTAACCTATCTCAAGTTTATGCTGAGTACGATCAAAAATTTGCTGGAGTTCGCCTGCAGCGAATTCCACTAGTACCCACAACAAGTAAGAAGAAAACTGCATGGGGAAAAATATGGGGTGCAGGTGAGTCTACCTCATGGAGTTCGAGTACAACAACGTCAAGTGTGGATACAACAAGTGGTGGGGAGCTAGATGTCTATCCAACAATCCATCTCGACGCTGCCTATTTTTGATTTTTTTGATTTTTTGGCTCCAAACGACCCGGCCTCGTCCCGACATAGCCCGTCGGCCCGTTCGGACTTGTGCCGGCACGGCATGTCCCGGAAGCCACCTGGACCGTGGCCTTGGCCCGTGGGCCGACACGGCCTAGCCTGTTTGATAGCCGGATCTAAACGAACCATGCCGTACTGTGCCGAGCGGCCCGTTTGACCACCACTGCAATCTCATGGGTGTCCATGGTTTTGCATCTACACGATGCTCTCACAAAGCATGTGTAGTATCGGCCAGCCTGCCAGGCACACACTCTCCCACGGTATCACTTCACACCCCCGCTATATCTCGTTCCGTCATTTCATCTTACTAGTCAGGGCCACGCGCTACGCTGCGTCGTGCAAAATTTCGTAGCGCGCGCGACGCTGCGCCGTGCGAAATTTCAGAAATTCGGTCGTGCGATGCTGCGTCGCGCGAAATTTGATCTGACAGATATTTCTGTAAAAAATTGCGTAACTTTGGTTTTCTTGTTTTTTTTAAAAAAAAAAGGCTGCTAGAAGCCGTTGGCGAATCTGTGGATTGCTAGGATCCGGTAACTTCGGTTTTCTTTTTTAAAAAAAAATGGGCTGTTAAAAGCCGTTGGTGAAGCTACGGATTGCTAGGAGCCGTCGGTGAATCTGTGTTTTTCTTGAGAAAAAAAGCGAAGGGATCTAAACGTATTTTCTTTTTTTTGCGTAATTCCGATTTTATTGGGTTTTTTAAAAAAGAAATGGGTCACTAGGACCCATCGAAGAATCTGTAGACTGCTATAAACCATCAGCGAATCTATGGTTTCTATTTTTCGTAGAAAACAAACGTATTTTTGTTTTTTTGCGTAATTCCGATTGTGTTGTTTTTTTAAAAAAAATGGGTCACTAGGACCAACCGACAAATCTGTGGACCGCTATAAATCGTCGGCGAATCTGTTTTTGTTTTTGGGAGAAAACCACGGAGGGAACTAAACATAATTTCGTTTCTCTTCAAGTCCAGCATGGCAAAAAAAAAACGGTTTATCGGGATCTAAATGCAATTCTATTTTTCTTCGGGTCTATTTTGTTAAAAACCACCGAAGGACCTGGACGTAAACCGTGGAGGGACCTAAATGTAATTTCGGTTTTTTTGGTCTTTTCTATTAAAAACCGTCAAAATGATCTAAACGTAAATTCAAACAGGAGGAGCTTTTCGCGAGGAAGGGTGACGTGGCTGCGCTGGTTGCTCATGAATCCTCTCCACTATAATGTACAGTAGTATACATACATTCCACCTTCCATTCATCATCTATCCGTTACATCAGTCATGTGAAATCTTCTCATGCTAACAACTGCCTAGTGACCAATCCGTCAAATTACATGATCACACTGTCTTTTAATTTGTCTTATCAATTCCCATGGGGTTACGGGAGATATTGACGACTCCTAATTACAATAGCACTAGTGATCAACTAGATAACTTGTCCCTTGGATTACCTTAGTGTCGTATAACATTGTGATAACACGACGATCCAAGATGTTAATCGATATAACCTTAAAACTCTGTTGGGAGGAGTGGTAATTCTTTAAAAAAGTTTTAAGAGATCCTAAAATATTCCAATAAAATACCCGTAATGCAAACAACCCCTAACCTACGTTTCGTATAACATTGAGATTGCCAAGCGCGGCGACCACTCCGATCACACACCGCCGCAACCTCCAACTTGGCGGACCGCGCTTTCCTCCCTTTACCAACCCGGCATGCCCAGCTCGAGGTCGCGCTTGGCGACTCGATTCACAGAGCATGAAACACGCAAAACACGCACGCCATCCATAGCGAGAAGCCTTTCCCAGTGAATGAGACGCAGCTGAAGGGGTGGGCATCAGTTGCTGAACTCTGGTGCAACTGTACACACAAGAATCCATTTGCTTCGCAGTCGACACAACAGAACAAATTGCTATCTACATACCACGCGACGGAAGAATGATACTCGGTCACGGAAAGAAAAGGAGACTAGATAAATTTATTCTCGCCCATCTTATCACATCATTTTTGCTACAGCAAGGCTAAATGTATTCGTTCCCTCGGGAAGCTCGCCGTTGCACCACAGGATAGGCACCCCTTCGATAGTTCTGTATTCTGTAAACAGCATGGCAACAGTGCGGCTTCAAGTGCCGACGCTATGTTATTGGTAAGATCTATGCTGCTGCTCTCCTGCTGAGTGTCGACGGGATCATGTGTCTCAGTTGGCAGTGCTGTCAGAAATGGAAGAGTTCAGAGATACATATGACACGGATGAACTGCACTTGTTAATACACATCCCTATTTCCCCGCAAAAAATAAAAAAGAACACATCTCTACCAAGGCCGTAAGACAATTAATTACACTCTAGAAAGAAGAAGAAGAAAACCTCGGATATAAAATCAGACGGGAAGAAGTGGCTGCCTCTCATCAGATCCATGGCGGTGTTTAGCCTATATGTATAGATGGAATGACTGTTAGTTATCCAAATAATAATAATAAGGTCATCGCTTGAATTCTATATAGTATTACCTCACTTGCCACTGAATCTGTCACGTTGACATATACAGATTCCTTTAATCTGCTGAACAAGGCAACCATCAAACGGTCAAACCAAATATATTACTAAACAAACTTTGATGCCCACTAAATGCTTCACATGAAGTGCACCATGTTTTCAGTGGTTAAGTAGAAAACATTTTTTTTTTCTGAAAGGTGGATCTCAGAATGAAACTTCAGAACAGTGCCAGATTACCAGCTACTATAGTGTCAAGACTCAAGAACACAACAGGACTAACCTGTGATCCTGAGCATCAGCCATCTCAATTTTACTGCTTGGCACTTCATCCTTAATTTGATTAGAAAGATACTGAAAGAACGATCAACCAGAAACATGTCAGGGTAGGCAAACTTCAATATTAACTGAATCAACACAAAAAGAAAAGGAAGTTACCTGATGCATAGATATAATTACTATTGATATTCCAAGAATAAAATTTATAGTCAGAGTATGACCAAACAATATAGCAGACGCTACCCCAGTAAAGATTGTGGCGACTGTTGATGAGTACTTCTTCAAAATTGTATCTGCATTCATCATTATTCATTAATGCGCTTGACTCTTACCACAGTTCACTTGCCAAAACTAACCTATAGCAACCAAATTGCGCATCACAGAATTAGCCCATTCATATGTATGTGTGATTTTAAGACTAAATAACCATTGCTCGTGCATATATATATATATTCAACTTTAAACAAGAATTTGGTTAGTTGCATGGTCATGCTCATGCATGGCAATTTTTGGTGGGTACATGCAATGCAAGTAGCATAGTAAGTCCTCAAAGATAGAACAATTTTTATTATTTAACCCATTTTTTTTATCTATTTTTATTATTAACCCCTCACTAACTTTATTTACAAATCTGACTCTTTTGGCTAGCCATCACCCGTTGCCAAACAACATTGGTGGTGGCGTGACCAAACAACAATGCCACACCACTGGTGGTGGAGTGGCAGGATTTGGCCACGCCATAGTGACTAGCGTGGCAGTGTTGTCTTGCCACGCCATGAATGGTGGTGTGGCTAAAAGGGTCAGAATTTGAAATATAGTTGGCAAAGGGTTAGTACTAAAATATTATTTAATGAAAAAAGTTCTGAAAGATACTAAATATATGCAGTACAATTACAATAGCATGTGAAACAATAACTAGGGAGCTTTTTATGCCAGTAATATACCTGCATATTTGAAGAAAAATGATGAAAGTATGCCCTGTGCAGCATTGTTGCAAATAAGAAACATTGTGGCCTTTGAATGCCCTTCCAGAATGTGAAAGCTACTAGGTCCTGGAAAATTTACACAATAGCCAATTACTTATAGCATGACACATTCCAATATTCCATAGCCAAAGTTGCATCAAAGAAGTTTAACACATATCATGCAAGAGAACACTTCAGAGACAACACTGTTCAGTCACAAGATGTTATGCGTGTTGTCCAAATAGTAGCACCCCGAAAGCATAGTTAAATGAACAACATCTTGAAATGAAAAGCAAAAGGCAAACGGAAAAAAGAAACATTCTATTCAGTTTTTAGAAATTTTAGATTTAAAAATTAAAGGTTCTAAATCTGATTATTAAACTGGTAAGCCAAATCGAGTGTAAAGATATACTATATAATCATCAGCCACACAAAATTACTGAAACCAACCAAGACATTGTGCAAAACAACTAGTGTTCAAAGAGTACAATTGACATGGGACAACAACTACCTATTCAAAATCTCAAGCTCACATGGAACAACAACTAGTATTCAAAGAGTACAATCGACAAGACAGCACAGAAAAACAGAAAAGTTGAAACCAACTTATACCACATTATGCAAAAAGTACATTGCTTCTCATGAGACATGCATTATCAACAATTACCTTGGATGATGGCAGTGATCACAAGCCCAAGGAAATTAAATATTGCACCATATCCATACAGAAATAAGTTCTGTAAACATGAGATGAAGATCATGACAAAAAAAGTAGTTATTAGAGAAATAAACAAATACATAACCAAGATAGCTTAGGACATTGTCATTTAGTAGCACATGGTGCCATTGCAAAATAGCCAGAAAAATAATACATACGGATATGGTCATACCTGAAGATATATGCTGGTATCAAACTGGCTTTTCAGAGCCTTTTCATTGTAAACTGAAGCCAATGCAGGAACTGTTACCTGATTGCCACAAAGTTAGTATGGAATGTCAGATGTCACCTTTAATTCTGCTCTTTACAAATTTGCTTTTGAGTACACAATCAAATGAAAAGAAACGCCCCAAACTGTCTTCATGTGAAGTACTTGAATGTATAAATTTTATCCCAGAGTGTTTACAGCCTATTATTTTGCTTCGTGGGAGTTTACCACAAGTTCTGAACCCTATCATGGTACATATTGAAGTTCTAGAGAAATACAAATTGAACTACAATAATATGATTGACAAGACACATTGGTTGAAAGCACAGGATAGCAGGACCCAAGCAATGTATCAATGAGATAAATGGCTGCAACATTTATGATTAGCTAAAGCTAAGGAGCAGTGCAGATAAAGCACTGTACCAGAGTCCACTGACTGCCAGAATGCCATGCTTGTATTGTATATATACAAGAAAAAAGAATACAAATTAAGTCTGGATGCATAACAGTTAAACTAGCCCCCCAAATTTCACAGGAGATATGTTATACTCTAATCCAACATGTTAAATAGAGCAGCACACTGCACACTACTCAGGTACAAAAGGATGAAATGAAGTATGAGATAAACTATTTAACAAATGAACCAAAAGGTCAAAACTTACATAACATAGTGTATATAGGTAGGCTCCAGCTGCAACAGGAAGACCAAGCGCACTAGAACCTTCAGGCAGTGATTTTAGCTGATTAACAGATATTCCAATTAACAAGAGAGCAAGGGCTTCCCACTGTCAACAAACAATAGCATAATGTCAATTACACAAGTTCATGGCATCTCCAAAACTATAGCATTACATTTAGAGATTAGTCAACAGAAATGAAGAAATAATAGTGGGCAATTATCTTTGAATTGTACCGGCTCAAATTGCACTTACATTTGGACCAACTGTACTTCCAAATCTTGGAAAACTAACATTTCAAAAGTTGCACAACATGACTGATAATAATTAAGAGCAAACTTGCCTGAATTGTAGAAAAACGCCTCCTCATTATCACCTTTAGGAGCACAGCGATCACCAGAACCTACAGATATCAATATAATATGAATATATGATTACCAGAACACTCATAAGTGTATGTCAGACAAAGCCGGACTACAAATAAATGTTAAAGACCAACAGGTACATTACAAGGTTGGGATTATCAGGAGTAAATAGCTCTCCTTTTAAATATAACATGAACAAAAAAGCGTGTGCGCGTCCAAATAAATGTGTGTGTGCACATGCATGCATGGGTGGGTGCATGCACCAACCTTGAGATTACGCAACTATTAATATTCCTCAAACATCTTTTAATACCATACCTTGAGATTACCCAGCATTTTCACTGTTGCAGGATTAAAATATAGCTGCATAACACATGGGATCAATGGTTAGAAAAGATGTACCAGATCAAAGTTAGGCTAATACAAATGTTGGGCTCCTCTATTTTAGTTTCTCAAAGACATAAAAAGAAGAAAATGTCATTACGCCATCCTGATTTCTGAGGTGCTTATCGATTCTTTACCTGCATTATAAACTTCAAGTAGTTGTTGATAGCATAGAGAAGAGCAGGAACTGCAAGAAGAACATTGTTGCGAGCAGCCTGCTAGGTGACGAATAATTAGCATGGCAGATAAGATCACTAATTTTCAGCAACAATACTTTTGTCTTTATAACAAATAAAGAAAGATCGATGGTCAGTAGAAAGCAATGAATGATTACAAGATGGGCTTGTATGGAAGTTCCATGAACTGTCCGTTAAGTTATGCTATCATGTATCAACATGATAGCATATGGCCAGGTAATGGGGATCGACTACTTTTTTAAAAATAAATACCATGTATTTCCATAAGGTGAGTTTTTCAAGTGAAAATCAATGCTTGAGATTGAAATCAGGTAAGGAATTGACCAGATCCAATGCATCAGCATGACATACTTGAAGGTCATATTACCTGCAGAAATGTTGAAACTGTGAGAAGTGGCTTCTCTCCCACCTTTAGACGCCTAGCCTGCAAAAGGCAAAAGCCAAGTTGACAAGGGCATCAAGGAAATTACTAGTATTTACTAGTCAGCGCTAAAATGCAATGTGAGATTTTTAAACATAATGTTCATTCCACCCACTTAGCAGCATATTCAAGTGTAACTGCACAAACAAACAAAAAATGCCATCTTACCTTACAGAAATTAAATTTTCTGTAATACTAAAGAATATGGATAGAAAAATGCATTATACCAAGCAACAGACCACAATGGAACAATAGATGATTCCACATACCTGGAAGAATAGCATGATGATGGCAAATATAATTTTTGTAATCTCTGTCAAGAAGTTCACACTGACTGGACTAAATTTGAATTTCCCATCCACTTTACACATGTAGACCAATATAGGCTATAAAAAAGAGGTAGAAAATGTGTCAAGCAACATAAGAACTTATAATGTGGAAAATTGACAGTGAGTTAACAAAAAAATGTATGAGCGTGGCCAGTTGGATACAAAATTTGACAATGAGTTGTACACAAGTACTCCAATTCAATATCCCAAAGTTTAGCACTTGTAATTTAACCAGACATAACTTTTTTTAAAAAGGAAAAAAAAAGGAGGCTACTCATGTTAGCAATGTTTACTCTATAGTCTAGATTCTAGAATAAATTCACTATCAGTAATGCAAAGCGTGGAATGGTCATGATACTAAGTAGGCATTAATTGTTCTTCTAGCAGCTGGCGTGAGCATATAGACTAATGCTAAGGGCATATACAATAAGGTCACCTCAGCTTACTCTTAGCATGTACACATCAGTTTTGTCCTATATGGAAGAGTGAGAAAAGAGGAGAAAGAAGTAAGCCGGCTCTTATTTAGTAGCAAGCATCGCACGGGAACATAGGTGTTATCGCCGGCAGGGGTGAAGCCAGCCCAGGCCCAAGTCTCGGGCCGACCTGGGCTAGCACAAAAGTTATTGGGCTAATACCGATTTCAATTGTTGAATTTGCATTGAATTTTTGGGCCAGGCCTCGGGCCTAGGCCCGGGTGGCCCGAGGCCTGGCTCCGCCCCTGATCGCCGGCTAAAGCCGGTGTTGGAGCCGGCGCGTTAGTGTTTTGCCAATAGCCACAAAGATGAAATTAGTATTGAATGCCCAAATTAAATGTTTTAGTGTTCCTCTAGAGACAACATTTAGAGATGATTATTGTACAAGTTATAATATGGACGAGAGATAGAGTAAGTAGTAGGCTTGCTCTAAGGGCAAGTACAATAGCAAAGCCAATTACTGGCTAATATTAAGCTAAAAGCCAGCTTGTACAATAACCGTCTCTAAATATTGTGCAATAACTATCTTTTCTCTCTTGTACATAAATAATCTATCTATGCTCCCATACAAAACTGGCTACTAAATAAGAGCCAGCTCTATTCTCTCTCCTCTTTTCCCACTCTTCCCCATAGACAAAAACTAATATGTACAAACTAAGAGCCAGTTGACGTAGCCTTATTGTACATGCCCTAACAGCAGTACAGGGGAGCATTCAAGTCAAGAATCCAAGTTACCACTACTTGTTCGTCTACAAGAATCAATGAAGCCAGTCATGGAATGATGTGATCGCCTCCTGTTACACATTTGCATGTGCCTCGATCCCACAAATTTCTGTAAAGAAAACATACGTGTCTACCGATGACACCCATCTTCTGCAATATTGGCACAGACTAGTAGAATTAACATCATTTTAGAGAAGAAAAAAAATCCCAGCTCATGAAACTCCACAATTTTTTTAGCATGAACAGTAGTTAACCAAATGCACAAATCTACAAACTTTCGTGACATCATGTTTTCACTAAAAAGCAAGTCATCAATCCAAAATTCAAAACCACACAATTCTCCTCTTCACAAGTCACACCATACCATCGCAACCACCACCGACGATTCAATCGCCACGCGGCACTTCGCGATTCGAGACCAAACGCGCTGATCAAACCGAGCCGAATGCAAAAGGGGAGCAGTATTCACCTGGAGGCCGGCGAGGACGCAGTCGCCGGAGACGAGGAGGACGTTGAGCGCGCGCTGCCGCGACGACACGGTGCTCCGGTGGCTGTCGTACGCCTTCGACACCGCCGCTGGCACCGCCACCTTCGCGTGGCACACGCTGCATTCCACCTCCCCGTTCATCTCCTCCTCCGCCACCGCAACAGGCTCGCCAAACCCTACGATTCCGGTAAGCCGCGCCAAAAATCGTTTTAGGGAAGTCAGCAAAATAAAAATAAAAATAGCCGAAAAATCAGGCCTGGGCAGGCACGAACCGTGAGGGAAAAGTGGAAACCCTAGCCGCTGGTGGGCACGTCCACCATGGGGAGCTCGTGGGGGGCGGAGGCGATCGCGATTCGAAGCTTCTCGAAGGAGCGAGCGGGCGAGGGGAGAGGGGGCGGAGAGGAAGATGTAAAAATAAATATTCCGAGGGAATATCCCACGAGAACGAAAGGGAAAAGGGCTTTTCTGTGAGGTTTTGTGTTTCTATAAAAGCCCTCGGATTTTAGTAGTTTCCATAATCCATAATACGTGCCTGTAGCATCCTTATTCTCCTCAGCGCTTTCATGATTGGAATTTGGAACCGATGAAAAGTGTGATACATGTGAAAACTTTGCAGCTAAAGCAATTCTAATCTCTCCATAAATAACTAGGATAAATAGATATACTCTAGCATACAAAAAGCCTGAATTGGTAGTGTATCATTGTATACGGTTTTATGACTAAGGGTATGTACAGTAGTGTGATGTCAGTTGTTTATATGTTTTGGCGGGTAAGATTTTTATTGATATGGAAGAGAAAGAAAGAGGAGAAAGAGTATAGATGTCTCTACACCTTACATGAGTTATTATCGATAATAAATACTTTTTCATACCATAACTGAAAGATTGTAGAATCTAATTGAGACAATCTTAGGGCATCTTTGTTTTTTTGCTTTGGATTATCTAAAAGCTGATTCTGGATTGTAATTGTAGAGAAACTGATTCTCCAAAAACTGAAATCCAAAAGCACATATGAAGCAGATTGTGGATTCTAGTGTATATGGGTGTGTTGGATTGTGAGAATCGATTCTTAAGATCGGGCTGTTTGTGTTTTTATTCTGCTTTTGATGTGAGAATCTAGAATCAAAAGCAAAAACAAACAGGCCATTAAGATGTCATCTATTTTAGAAACTGTCTTTAGTTTTGTCTTTAAACGACATAGAGAAGTATATAGATAGCAATCGTCTCTACTACTATTAATGGTCTTATGGAATTAGTATCTTATCTTTGTTTCCTTTACGATCCGAAAATGTATAGTTGCTAAAATTGCTTGTTCACATGTTGCTGATGTCTTCAAATTCCCTAAAATTTTTTATAGCGAGTTAATTATAGCCATCTTAGGCGCTTAGCTTAGAATTCCTAGCATGATCCAAATCGTACCAAGAGTGGGCATTTCAACCTTAAACAAGCAGTGCAAGGTCCAAACTGTAAACTTGGCAGGGTCATTTCATTTCTGCTTGCTCACCGGTCACCAGTCACCACCAAGGAGGAGACTAGCTGAGGATAGAGACGACAAAGTGGAGACTACCCAGACAAGACCTGGGGTTCCGAAACTACCCCCAACATCTGGCCGTATTTGCAAGCGATCCCTCGAGGAGTTCGAGTGGGGAGAGGCATTTCCGGTATTTCGTACGACACAGGTGTGGCCATGCCGGAGCGGTTAGGAGGCATTAATTGCGGGTATGAGGCTTGGGTAAGCGTACACCAGGGTCAAGGCTCCACATGGAAGCTACTGAGTCATCGGGAGCCGTGCGCGTGCCACGTGTACCGCGTGTGCTGACTGGCGACTCACCGACACGAACAGGTTTTTTTTTCTTATAAATTATTATATTGAGGCAATTTAGGGGATTTCTCTGCAACAGGATCACCTGCGGTTGCAGTAACATTAAGCAACTGCACGTCATTTTGTCCGTCTATTTTTAGACAAAGGTTTCAGGTTATGTGTTTAATTTATCTGTATCATATAGAGTTGCATGTGATTTCGTCCCTTCATTTTTAGAAGATCGTTTTAGATTATGTGTTTAATTTATCTAATCCAATTAAAAAGACCATGTGTTCTACTCAAAGTTGCTAGGAGCTGAAATGCTTAATCACTTCCTCTCTCCATTGGACGCTATGTAAATCCAGTAAGATCATGTAATCTATGTGTTATTAGTAGAGGGATTCCCTGCCTTAGTTTAACACTGATATATCAGTAAGACTATAGTACTATGATCTGTGCTCAATCAGTGGTTGGATCCCCTGCAGTACTTTTTTCAGTCAGAAACCACAGATTCAGTTCAGTAGGATCACATGATATACACAGTATCAGCATCCGCAGTTTGTTGTTAGGCTGCATGAATAAATCTTTTTTTCAGAGCACTGTTTTATGAACCCTTGCAGTTGCAACATAGCAGAATCTACAATTCTATTCATGCAAATCCCTACAATGTTTACTACTTGAAAACAAATCAAAGTTAAAGGGAACAGAGGAACCAGCCATACTGGAACTAATCCAACAACGGATTAGCCACCAGGTACAGTACAACAACTGGAGCAAACGCTGCACCATGCAGAGCCCCCATGAGGAAGGACAAGCTTCTGATGCTTTCAGAAAAGCTCAGACCACGGATCACCTCGAGTTTCCTTGTTGTTCCGCGGAGTCATGAGTCCTCTGAAGTTTTGCAAAAGCATTGATCAGTTGTGTTTTTGCCTCGATACCACGAAGCACAAGCTCCTCCTCAGTCTTTGCTCACCAGATCTCAAAACCATATATAAGCAGATTCTTCAACTTCGACCGCCTCCAGTTCAGCCCGTCATACCGTACACGTTATGAGAAGAACCTGCAGACTGCCAACCTCCATTAGCTGCAGAGTTTGACAGTGCAAGCAACTGCCTGAGCCCAATATTTCAGCCTAGCCTTCACTTCTTCTGGATCATCACCTGCCAGAGCCAATATTGATCAGCAAAGTACAGTAGTCCTTTTATAGAATAAATCCATCACAAAGGAAACAGGATCTCCAGATTAAACAAACAATCCAGGTAATAGCTATGGAGAACACATTGCGCTGCTGAATTTTTTCTAAAAGACATCCGGGATAGGAAGAACAACATTTCTTCAAATTTGTGCATTTGTTTTTGAAGAGGAAATATGTGTTGAAAAAGGAGAGAAGCATAATTCCCTGTGGGGACTACTTTTGCTTTGCTTTATTGTGAAGTTTGTCTTGGAGATGACAGTTGGCAATTCTAAGAAAAGTGACATCAACGAAGAAAGCATATGTCGAGTTCTTTGAGCTTCTGTTAAGTGTTATAATTGAGAATACAAGTATTGTTTTCCTCCCTTCACCATGCTGAAAATTTCCTATCTTTTCATTTGGTATCATTTACATATAACCAAAATCATACGATGGACGACAACAAAAAAAGTTGGTAGAATATTGGAGCGTTTATCATGCCCATTCCTTTTATGAACAAAGTAAAAGGAAAGGTTTCTGATTCTCCATACCGAGCATCTTATAGAGTACAACATGCAAGCGGCATCAAGACAAAAGGTAAAACAGAAATCCATAAAACAATAAAAGGATTGAATCAATATCCTAAGACCAAGAGTTGAAGAGAGCAATCAGAACTCAGAGCAAATCAGTATGAATTAATAAATTTTCAATTGATTTCCTTAAAGGGATACGCTCATTAGCTATCCACAACACATGTACAGTTCTTTTCTAACAAAATTATTATTGTAACTTTGTATGTTTGTAACAAATACAGCTGGTGCATCGAACGAATTGAGCAAACCATTGTTAATAACTACACGAGCAAGCTTCAGCAGAAAATATGATCCAGCACCCAGGACAATCGAAATTAGACTTCCAACCATACACTAATCCACCAAAAGGTGCTTAATATTCCTTAAAAAAAACCCGTTCTACAACAATCTAGATGCATATTGTTTGATACAAACTATTCAGCATGAATATCGGGTGTCCTTCATTCGTAACAATTCATCCGACAAGCATCATAAATTCAGAATTCAACATACTGCCGTAGTATTAGCATTCTATAGTTCATCAGTTCGATGACAAAATTCGACAAATTAAACCGCAGTGTAATCTGCACGGAATTCAACATGCGAGCTAATGGGAGGAACGCGTCTGATAGTATATTGCAAACATACTCTCATGCTACCTGGGCAAAACACAATAGAATCAAATCTTTCGCGCACAAAGCATAGTTTGCCACATGCATCTCAATATCAAACCTCTCGACCACTCCCCACCTAACTGAACCCAAAGATCCCATTCTCTATACCCAAATCCACCTTTAATTCTCCCAAAATCAGAGAGCTCCCACCAAAACGACAGAAAAAAAAATCCCACCTTTACCGCAAAAAAAGTATTCACATCATCCCAAAACTAAAACTTTACCAAAATTGAAACCTGTAGAGGGAAAAAAATACCAGGGCCAGAGATTCTCCAGTTCGGGAGGGGCGGCGCCGCGGGCTCCTGCCCTGGCGCCCTCTGCTCGTCGAGGAACCTCCGCGTCATGGAGTAGCACAGCTCGAGCGCGGGCAGCGTACCGCAGAGCTCGGGGATCTTGTGGTACGCGAACCCGAAGCCGAGATCGAGGCAGCCCTTGAGCTCCTCCAGGTCCTCCTCCGTCAGGCTCCTCGTCCTCCCCACCGCGCCGCTGCCGGAGGCGGCTGCCTCCTCGAGCATCACGAAGCTGCTGCTCCGCCGCCTCCGCGAATGCCGGCCGCTGCTGCTAGGGTTGGCAGTGGAGGCGGGGAGCTGCGGCTGCGAGGAGAAGTAGGCGGTGGAGGAGATGGCCGCCATTTCTTGCCAGGTTTGGTTGCTTCGGTTCGGTTTGGGTGGTGTTTCAGGTGGGCTTGGCCGCTTGGCTCTTGGCCTATTTATAAAGAGGTAAGTATTTCTTTGTTAAAAAAATCCTTTTCATGGGTATTATTTTTTTATTAATTTTAGGTGAGTAATTTATGGTCGTCTCCTATTGGGCTAATTTTGTAGCAACTTTTTGGAGTGTGATTTTTGTTTTTACTAGTCATATGCCCGTGCGTTGCAACGAAAACTCAATTTGCGATAAAAATTTGCAAAGAACACTAACTTTAGTTATGTTTCAATAGTAGAAAAAGTTTATTCCTCCGAAGAGATTTGACTATCGGGTTAAATCCCTTTCCATCTCAACCGCTCATGTTAGATCCAACGAACGGCCCGTCCTCCCGAGGATGAGAGTGTGCCTCTAATAAGGAGTAGATGAAAGGATAGGCGGTACACAAAGGATGGAAGCCAGATCTCCCGACATCTTCGTGATTGGCACGTGATTTAGTTGCGTGATTCTTTCTTTTTAATCTATGCATTTCCAGATATGATGAGATAGAATTCTCGTATTATAGGATATGGTGAGTATATCCTTATATCCATGCAGAATATGATTAGAAAATCCTTCCATTTATAAGATATATGAATAACATATTTCTATAGTAAGAACATGTGAATAGAGATATACTAAAATAATATTTCTATTCAAAAAAGATATGATAAAATCCTTCCATTTAAGATATGATTAAATCATCTTCTATCTCAGCCGTTCATATCAGATCCAACGAATCAGATACTCTAAAGGAGAACGGATCACTGCCACCAACTCCTAATTAGAAGTAGTAGAGATAAGCTGGTTCTATTCTAGTCATGCTATGCCTAATGGCCCAGCTATCTTTCTCTCCAAAAGAGGATGTTTTGTTTAGTTTTGCATCATGATATACTCAAGTTCAAATAAGTGTTTTTTGTATAGTACCTCCTTGTGAGTATACATTGGGGTTGATAAGAAAAAAAGATGGTCGGATCTCATATTCAAGCAAATTATGCTATGTTTGATTCATGAGTAAATCTTACTCTTGCGCATTGAGTTTTCTACTTTTCACATCATGAATCTCTACAGTTGTTAACTTTTTGTGAAGGGCACTTTGTACAATACCAAAAACAGTAGATTCGCAGAGTGGTGTTCATATGTGCTTTTTGGGGGAATCTGTAAATCATCTGTGAAACTGAAAATATGCCTAGCTACACGCAATAAAAGTAGCCATCTCCGATGCGAGGTTACAAACTTATAATGGGTTTATGAATATTTCGCCTTTCTTTGTCTTTATATCTCTTCTTTATTTTCAGTAATTCAGTAAAGCTTTGATTTGATCTCCATTTTAAGAGAAAGAAGTTAAAATTTCAGTAATGTCAATCCTCGAAAAGAAAACAGGCAAATCCTCGAAAAGATTTCAGCTTGTCGCGGGGCCACCGGCAGGGAGCAGGACAAGGACCGTTCTCTCTTGTCCCTTTGATTTCCCATCAACCGCTAGTGGCCGCATGCGCAGCAGCGTAATTATTCCCAAGTTTGTAGAACTGACCCGGCTTTATCACTCGATTAATGTCGAAGCACTGTGCATGGATGATCCAGGCATGATCCATCAAGACACCATGCATCTCATGTACCCCTAGCCCACTGCTCCTACGTAAGAACCGTACGTAGTCACTGTAACCACCGGATCAAACAATTTGAACATTGAAGGAGTTCATGGTATTCTAATATGCTCTCTCCATCCAAATTTATAAGACGAATTTCTTATTGACACATAGACTAAAATATATTAAAATGACTAATTACTCTTAATTATTATCACTAAGCACTAAATTCAATGCGTACATGTATAAGTTAAAGATGGATATTTATTAGAGGTATAAAGAGAACATCATACTAATATTTGTATTGGAATATGAAATACACTCTATATTTATTAAGAGGGCTATTAAAAAAGATGTCATATAAATTTGGACGGAGGAATTACACTAGTGTTTTCAAAAAATACCAGCAGATTCCTGACGGTTTCGACCTAGCTAGCCAAACCAACCGTGGATGGTAATTTCAGTTTTTGATATGGATTAACGGACTCGACCATACGAGTATATTTAAACTTGTGGCTGATTTTGTCAAATCACAGCTATGACATCGTAAACTCTCTGTTGCACACTAAAAAACAGTGCTGATTATTACCGGAGCACGAGCGCGCGTGACGGTGTTTTTGCATTGTGTCTTCCTAGTGAAAGGCCAGGAATTAACCAACCCGATTCCGACTCATACTATTTTTACTATATCCTGGAGGTTTCCTGCCCTCCGGTTGATTTGAGCCGAGAGGCCTTCGGCTCGGCTCGAGCCGAGCCGGCAAATTCTTTTTTCGTTCGGGTCCTTTTCAAAAAAAATAAATACGGATAAGTCCTTTCTAGGAAAAAAAAATACGATTAGGCTTTTTTAAGAAAAAGAATATATGTATTACGTTTAGGTCCTTTATGCGTTTTTAAACGTTACGCTCGGGTCCTTTTACTGAAAATTAAAATTACGATTAGGTCCTTTAGGGAAAAAAATATGCCCAGGTCCTTTGTTTTTAAAAAATTTATATGTTGCATTTAGGTCCTTTTTTATTTTTCTAGCACTACGTTTAAACCCTTTTGCAGAAAACACAAAATTCTTTTTAGGTAATTTTCGCGTGTTTTCTCGATTTACTTGTGTAGAGAGCGGCGATCGCGTGTTTTCTCGATTTACTCGCGTGAGAAGCGACGCCCGCAGCGTGGCACGCCGCGTATATTTATCTAGTTGAACCCTAATCCAGACTCCAGAGTCCAAGTATCCATTTGCATGTACAAATGCAAACAACTAAATAATGGTTGTTTGTCATGCGCATACGTGGACACGATGGGCCCACCGGAGCAGTGGCGAATCTAGGATTTAAACCTAGGGTATGCCGATCAAACAATAATTCGGTAAATAATTTAAAATTTATTGAACAATTCGGTATACAAGTAAAAAAATAATTAAAAATAAGATAATATATTTAAGAGAAGCTTATATACCTATAATATTACTTCTTCTTGTTCGGTCTACGCCTTCTAATGGCCATAAAACTCTTGATTATATCATATTTTTCCATTTTGAAGAAAATATCTCGCTCAATGTTGCAGTTTGTGACGAAAGAGGAGGTGAAAGTAAAGAAATTCTTTTTTTGCATGTTTAGAAAAAGAGATGCAATGTCTCCATTCCTCTTCATAATTTAAAAACCTTGCAAATAAAATACGTCCATTGAGTGGTTAAAATACTAACTAAGATAAGCAATAAATAAAGATATAACTATGTGCTATAGTAGGAG
Organism: Otatea glauca; assembly: GCA_036346275.1. Lineage (NCBI taxonomy): Eukaryota > Viridiplantae > Streptophyta > Magnoliopsida > Poales > Poaceae > Otatea > Otatea glauca. The sequence continues at coordinate 49,075,278 of CM070712.1, read as the reverse complement.
TCGAATAAAGTATATATGTAGAATCGAAATATACTAAATTAGCAATCAGAGGGGGGTGAATGATTACGCGGAAGCTAAAATCAAATTTTTGATCTACAAAAACTTCACCCCAATTCAGACTCAAATATTTACTTCGTATTCAACAAAACAGAGTAGATGTGTTCGGTAAATCACTAATTCTCAGAGATCCAACCGTTGGATTGACCTGAAATTTGAACATAATAAAGTAGATTCCAATACGCATCTAACTAAAAAAGAATTAGCACAATCGGACCTACGGATCAAAATTTATAAATCCTACAAGGTTGCAGTGACAGATTACGACGAGAATCATGTATGGATTAGGCCAAATCTACAGGTATGCCGCGGCTCACCCGGCATACCCTATAGATCCGCCCCTGCACTGGAGGGGTGCTTACTGCTTAGGTGGATGGATAAGAATAAGCGGGGAGGTTGTGGCGGAGCGGCGGCGAACGCCGGTGTCCCCTCGATCGGCCTTGCAAGCTGAGCTCGCCCCCTACGTACCGTACGTACCCAAAACTGATGGACGTGCAGCAGAATCTTTTGCTTCGTCTGACGGACGTACGTGGGGCTCGGCTGTCGGCTCGACCAATCCCTGGCCACTATTTTAATCCCCGGCTCGTTCAGGCGTTCAGCCTCATGCACCTGGTATAGTCCTGTTGGAGCCAGCACCTAGGGTTAGTTCGGTTCAAGCATAAAACGCGAAGCTATTTATTTCGATAGGGTTAAAGTAATTCAAATTCATATTCGGTTAGAGGGATGAGAGATGGATGTGATGAGCTAGATTTTTGTTTAGTTTGAGAGATGGATACAATAAGCTAATTTTTTTTTTTTTTAAGAGATGAGAGTTAGATGGTGGATAGGATGAGAGTTTATATTTGGTTGGTAGGATATGAGTTGGATGACCTTATTCAGTATCTACGAGAAATATTACTGTTTCTTGGCCATCCTTATCCATTCGATCCATCGAACCAATACAGCGGGATAGGTATAAAAAGGTGAATCGCTTTATCCCATCCACCCTTTGCTCTTGAACCAAACGGTCCTAACTGTCTCAACCTGTGCAGGCCACACACAATGCTTACATCAATCAAATGTCTCACTATCAACGTAGGTGTCCACCTATAATATTTTCTCCGCTCGTTTTCGATCTCTTGCTATGGATCAATCCACTTCTCTGGGTATATGTGCCGCAAGCAGAATTGCTCTGAGCCAACATGTGCGTATAAAAATGGAGTTTATTTCAGTGGTTTTTGCCGATATATTGAAAAAATACAGTGTAAGTGCGAAACAGTGGGAAGTGGTCCGTTATCAAGGATGCGTCTTAAGAAGGGAAAAAAGCTCTTTTCTCATAAATCGGATGGATAAATCCATTTCTCTGCGCACAAGCGCCATTTGGTAGCACTCAGCAGGTTTTTTTCACGATCGATCAAGTGAAAAACATCCATCCACAATGGCAAATTGGGGGAGTCACGATCAATCTTGAGAAACTTGCAAGCTTGCTGCTGCTATCCAACAATCCATCTCGACCACCCATAAACTAGCTAGTGTGGATTTGGCCCCACAAAGCCCCCTTTTTTGTGGCCTGAAGTCGTGCCATTTTGAAAGGAAAAAAGAAATTAAGTTATACTAAACCGGCCGGGTTATTCTTCTCTATCTTGAAAGATTCTTTACTGGACCACCACTAATAGATAAGGTCACATAAAGTTGTTGGTGATTTTAGCCTTTTGTTTTCAACTTGAGACTCGGAACGATATCTATACTCCTTTATAATACACCTAAGCAATTTTTTCTACGTCCACCCTAAATAATGCACCTCATTAGAGATGGTCCAATGTTCGTGCACCCAGCAAAACGTCCCCAAAAACTTGCATTCATCAAAATGAACGTCTCAGATCTTTCCTCAGTTTTACTCACCCACATCCGATGGCCATTATTTAGTGTGTCTAATCATCCCTGTGGCCGACAACAAACCTCCCCCACCTACATATTTGGAAGGAGAGCGAATCAAACAAGGAAATAAATAAGGAGGATCCGTATGCAAGGAAACCAGACTTGAATTTTTATCAATCAAATTGTATGCGTACTACATATTTGGAAGGAGGTGAATCAAATAAGGAAATAAACATGGAGGATCCGCATGCAAGGAAACAAGATTTGAATTTTTATTGTCCGGCATTGTGATCGTATATTTTTCGAATATGACTCTTCTCGAGACTTTTTACGGATCTAGCCCCATAGAGCCTAATTTCACTGCATCGGAGAGCTACTGAATTTTTGTTTTTATTTTTATCTAAGGAACCAACGATTCTGTGAGTGTTGCTTAATATTTTTCAATTTTTCTCGCGGAACCAATGGCCGTGAGCATCGCTTAATTTTTATCTTTTTCCTTGCGGATCCAAATGGCGGCAAGCGCAGTTTATTTTTCCATATTTTTCCGAAATCATCCCTGTAGCCCACAAAAGACCTTCCCTCACCTCCAGCATCAACAAGGAAAAGGAAACAAACGTCTTGGAATCAAGGAAAAGGAAACAAACATCCTGGAAAAGGAAAGGACCATACATTATATGCTGGGAAAAGAAAACCGGGAGATGGGGCACATGGGCACGGGAGAACACGGTCCGCAATGGCTCCACTGTCGCTATCGGTGGCTTTTGCCGACGCGCGAGGTTCTTGGTCAAGGACCTCATGCCACCGTGCTCTCAACAAATTTATAATTTAATTTTTTTGAAAATAATTTTATTAAGTACAAAATAATCGAAAGTTTTTTGAGAATTTTTCTAGAATTTTGAACCTAATGTGCTATCTTTTCAAAAATCCTTCTATATTTAAAAAAATGAAGGCAACTCACCTGTAGCTTCTTCTAGTCTGCATTGCACTGCAGAAGCTTCTTCTCTTCCCTCCTCCATTAAAGCAAGAAAGAAGCTCCAAAGCTCCATCAATCCCGCACCAAATCTCCTCTTTCCATCTATGGTGTTAATTCCCCAAATTTCGTGCTCTATTGCCAAAATTTCCTCCCAACTGATTTGATCCCAAATTATGGTTTCCATAAATATGCTTGTTTCGGGCTATAAAGCCGCGAGCTCTCCTCCACCCCATCGCATTGCGTAAATCCCAAGTGCTCCTCTCGTAAAGATCGCGGATTTTGGAGGTAACCCACGCCATCACCGTCATCTTTCCCGACGAAATTCACCGCAACTGCGTGACTCTCCTCACAGCGCCGGCTTGGCGATCGCCAGACCAAAGATGCCAACCCATCATGCGACGCCGCCACCCCGCCTTCCTCCTTGCGCTGGCCAAGTCCAGAGAGCACACTCTGTGGAAGCTGCAAAAAAAATAATCTAAAATCAGAAAATTATGTTTTCTTTCTTTTTCTTGATTTAAAATCTTTTGGGAGCCCGTTTTCGCCCATTCGATCTCCATTTAGTTCCGTTTTTCTTTCTAAATTCATTTAAAATTCTAAATTTCTCTTTTATTATTAAGTGTTGTATTCATACTTATCTTCTCATTTAATTGATAAGCGGGTGTACTGCCGTCGTAGCGTTAGCATAGGCACTATACTAGTTGTGTGATGGTTTGCTGATGGATGTCGACTTGTGAACGTCCGTCTTGGTGTTCACAGTAAATAAATAAATTGCGAGATGGATTGATTAATGAAAGCTGCACCTCTAGCTATCTAATGATAAGTGATGAGTAGGATTTCAAACTTGGAAGATATGTCGGCAAAAATTGCAACTAAATTTTGTTGACCACTATCCTTATATACATATGTAGGGTGCAAGGTCAAATTAATATGTGATGGCAGTGCATGCATGCTTTTCTCCGTTGTTTTTTTTTTGTATATATGTTACTCATTTGAACTCTTGCATATATTAATATATACCGCAAGAGAATATTGTCTCTATAGTATTGGTCACGTAGCCGTATGTGAGAGGCTGAGACAAATCGAGACACGGAGGATCGATGCACGCCACGAGAGGGGGGGGGGGGGGTCATTAGATTATCACACGTAGCATGAAGTCATGATCACGTGAAGCATATACACAGGAATGATTCCTTTGAGTCGTTAAGGGAATTTTTTTACTATTCTAGCTCGATTGAAATTTTTTTTTCCGCAATTAGCACCCGATCGAGAAAAATATCAAAAATAGCCTCTCTACAATGAATTTCCGCGCACTGGATCCACGAGATTTTTATCTTATTTTATTTTATTCGTTTTTCGCGGATCTGATCCGCGGGATTTTTTTAAAAAAAAATTTTACCAAGTTCCAGCGGACTGCGTCCGCTGGAACTCATTTTTTAAAATTTTTTGGACTTCCAGCGGTTTGGAACCGCTGGCGCGGTGAAAGTTCGTTTGTAAATTTTCGTGGGACTTCATCGACGTCGAAAAATTTCCAAATTTTTTGTGGAGGTTCTTGACAAATCAATGTAATTTTCATAAAAATTTCAGAAGTTTATCACATATGAGTAATTTTTAAAAATTCGAACACCGCAACTGTCTTGATGGGGGTGGGGTGGTAGGGGTGATGGTAGTGTGTTTAGAAATTTTTGTAGGACTCTATCGACGTTGAAAAATTTCAAAAATTTTTGTAGAGGTTTTTGACATATCAATTAAATTTTCATAAAAATTTCAGAAGGTTATCACATATGAGTAATTTTAAAAAATTCGAACATTGCAACTGTCTTGATGAAACGCTGAGAAGTAATTTGAACCGAACGGAGAATGAAACAAACCACGTTAGAAAATTTTGAAACTTTTGGGCTATAGTTATGATGCGTCATTAATATTTTCATAAAATTTTCTGATGATGAACAAGCTTTATGAATATTTTAAAATTCAAACAGTGTTACTTTCCTAATTAAAGCCATACCGGTAAAATTGTACCAAATTAAAAATAGTGTATACCACTTTATAAAATTTTGAAATTTTTTCTGAGAAAATTTAAACTGAGCATAAAAAACATACACAAAAAATTTCAAAATTTTATAAAGTGGTATACACCATTTTTAATTTGGTACAATTTTGCTTAAGATGGCTTTAATTAGGAAAGTAGCAATCGCTTGAATTTTAAAATATTCATAAAGCTTGTTCATCATCAGAAAATTTTATGGAAATATTAATGACGCATCATAACTATAGCCCAAAAGTTTCAAAATTTTCTAACGTGGTTTGTTTCATTCTCCGCTCGGTTCAAACTTACTTCAAATGCTTCATCAAGACAGTTGCAATGTTCGAATTTTTAAAAATTACTCATATGTGATAACCTTCTGAAAGTTTTATGAAAATTTAAATGATATGTCAAAAACCTCTACAAAAAATTTTGAAATTTTTCAACGTCGATAGAGTCCTACAAAAATTTCTAAACGCACTACCATCACCCCTACCACCCCACCCCTATCAAGACAGTTGCGGTGTTCGAATTTTTAAAAATTACTCATATGTGATAAACTTCTGAAATTTTTATGAAAATTACATTGATTTGTCAAGAACCTTCACAAAAAATTTGGAAATTGTTCGACGTCGATGAAGTCCCACGAAAATTTACAAACGAACTTCCACCGCGCCTACCACCCCACCCCCACCCCGCCCCGGCCCCACCGCTGGAAGTCCAAAAAATTTTAAAAAATGAGTTCCAGCGGTCCGCTGAAACTTGGTAAAAAAAAATTTAAAAAAAATCCCGCAGATCAGATCCGCGAAAAACGAATAAAATAAAATAAAATAAAAATCTCGCGGATCCAGTGCGCGGAAAATCACTGTAGAGAGGCTATTTTTGATATTTTTTTCGATCGGGTGCTAATTGCGGAAAAAAATTCAATCGAGCTAGAATAGTAAAAATTTCTCGTTAAGGTATATCCATCTACACGTATCACCTGCGTAGTTCTAGTCCTGTTGTGCCCATGAGAGCTGGACACACCACATAAGGTATCATCTTTAGAAGATTGACGGAGTATGATAAGATCTTCTTAACATCTAAAACATCACGGATAGAGAGCCGGTGAAGTACCCAACACTTAATTAGCTACCCTTTATAGGACTGACAAAGTATGATGGGATTTTCTCCAACACATTCACTACTTCAAGGGACTAACTAATTCAAAAATATTCTGTTCCATCCGCCGCTAGCTGAAGATGCCTCGTCAACAGCCAGCATGCATATCATTAGCGTGCCAATAATAGTCGCAATTTAACTTCCGATAGAAATGAGTTGTCTCATGAGTAAGAAGAACAAAACATATATTTAAATTTCGATTATTAAATAATGATACTGCATGTACTGGTCAGCTAGCTTGGGCTCCAGTAGGAAAATAATAGATCGATCGAAGTATCCTTAACACTCATGATCAGCAGACAGATTAATTAAATTTCCTAGACCTGTACTGTCTACTTACTACTAATCGCAAAGCTAACTAAGATTATCGATCATTGCATCCTCCGCGGCGCGCGGCGCCGCATGCATGCATGCGCACTTGATCACACGTTATTCTAGGCAGCTAATTGTGGCCGTATACTCTACTATTCTACCATATAAACAAAGTGCTCAGCGACTAACAATTAATAATTGAGTGTTTTGTTGCACCTGTATGTCACATTGTCACCTTCTATCTGTTGCGCCTGGTCTTTCTGATCCAGGTGGGACTCGAGATTATAGTTTAATTGAGCAGCAGTTTATATATAGTTTAATTGAGCAGCACATATATACCGCAGACAGTTAGCCAATTTCATGCATTTCCTACACCCCAAATCTATTGAAGTACCAAGGAGTAGTATTATGTATTCTGCTAGCTAGCTCCGTTGGAGACAGAAGAAAGAGAAGAAGCATAAAAAGACACAAATAATGGAAACGGTTATATTCGTTCAGTAATCAAGCCCAAACAAGGGTTTGCAGAATTTGATCTTCGAGTTACATGCATATATAAACACCGGCCGAGTGATCAGGTTAGCTGATGAGCAAGGCAAGATACTGCCAGATTGAACAATATATATATATATACACCTGCACTTTGCACACATATATAGTTGGAAGTTGGAACTAACTGTCGAGCTCGAGCCAGCTGTATCAGCTGTAGCGTGCAAGCCAAGAGAGATACCTGTAACGAGCAGAATTATAGCGATCGATCGATGGTCCGGCCAGCAAAAACTCTTGCTCTCGATTGTACCCCACTTGTCATGATTTACACTTGTACTCAGCTTGCACGACCGTATTGGGTGTGTGCTGTAGCTGTGCAAGCATTCGACCAGTCAAAACCGCAAGATCTACTGACTAAATCATGCAGCAACCAAAGCCATGCCCCATGCACATACATACAGTACTAGCAAACATCTAAAAAGGTGAAAATTCGGTCTACCCTACGTTTCATTAGCTGCCAATAGCATCATGATTAGTTTAGCCCATCCCCTGCCCTAACATATAATATATGTGTGCTCTACTCTCTTCTACAAGCATAGTACTAGCCATCATTTGTTACTTAATTAAGCACTAAGCAGAGCTACTAGTACTAGTAGTGTATTATTGAGACCAGGTTGTTCTGAAAAGGTGCAGTAGAACGGAGGTAGCCAAGAGCTAGATCCACACTACTGCACATGCCCACATTACAGACGGTTCACAAACTACACCACAAACAGTTTTGTGAACCGTCTGTATCGAAGTGTCAGTGATGATAAAGAGTCATCACAGAAAAACTCATCACAGACGGTTCCAATTGGAACCGTATGTGATGTAGTGTCATCTGGAACCATCTAGGATGATAGACTCATCACAGACGGTTTTAAAGAAGAATTGTCTGTAAAGCTCCTACATCACAGACGATTCCAATTTAGATCCGGCCATGTGGAAGCTTCTAACTAATAGTAATCATCTTGCTACAATGGACGGGTGTGTAACATCGTAAAGTTTGCATATTTTTGTTTAAAATGTTTAAATCTGAATTTCTGAGATTTCTCTTAATTTTTTTGAATTTTATAAATGCTTTTTTCCTATTTTCGGATTTATAAAATAATTTAATGTAGATATATTTAAACTCCCATATTTTCAAAAATAATTTTATTAAGTCCCAAATATCCTATAGTATTTTTGAGAATTTTTCCATAATTTTCAACACTATTTTCTATTTTATAAAAGTCTTCTTATTTAGCAATCAAAATTAATTTGAAAAAAAAAGAAAAAACCCCTCCAAATAGTGAGACCGGACCTCACTATCAGGAGCTTCTTCTCCAGCGAACAGCCAAACACAGACCAGTGGGCACCTGCTCCTCTATCTCCTCCATTGCTTGTCTTTAAAGCTTGGAACCACATCAAATCCCTCGTCAACTCTTTCTAAAATTATGCCAAATTGATCCCCGGACTCCTCTTTCCATTCCCGACCTCCTTTCCCAAGTTTGGTGTCCAAATTTTGTGTTCTTTCCCCTCATCTGAAATCTATTCCAAATCAGTTTCCATGTATTCTCTTGCTCCTCTTAGCTATAAAAGCCACCCCCGGGGTCCCTTCCTACACCACAACATATTGCGAAGCTCCCCAAAACTTCTCCCGTATCCTAGCTTCCGAATTTCACGAAGTTCCGAGGTGGTCTTCCCAAACTCCAGCCATGCAATCCCGCCATCACACTAGAGCTCCTTCCTCATTTCTAACCACGTCACCGGGTGTGCTTCGACCCCAGAAAACTTTTCCCTCAATCAATTTGGGTTTTAGTGCACTCAATACAGGAAATATCTCGATTTGCGTTGTCGGACGCCGTTGCTTCCTCGGGGAAGTTTGTCGCCGCCAGCCAACCTCCAACCTCGCCACGCCAGCTCGCACCCCAGGCGCCGGTCGGTCGGGTGCCTTTGCCCCTCCCTGTGAGGTGCTAGCCAACAGCCAGAGAGCAGCACTCTCTACCGCGTGAACAGTACAATGCAGCTACAATACATGATGAACAATGTTTTCTGTCTTTTTATGTATTTTTGATCTTCGGAAAGCCCGTTTGAACTCCGAATTTAGTGATTCAAATTTCTAAATTCAAACTCTACCTTCCAGTACCAATTTTGTAATTTTTGGATTTTATTTGTATTCCTTTTATTTATTTACGTTCGCTTTTCGCGTGTAGATGACGTCGCCGGAGAAGTCCCGCAAAACCAACAAGAAGTAGAACCAGCCGCGTTCGACGAAGGCAAGTTTTCTTTGACCATGTTGATCCTAAATTTCTAAAATGCTTATGTTGTTTTAAATCACACGTGCTTATTTTATACAATGTATTTTAAATTCAGTCATAGCCTTTAGTTAAATTCTAGAGTTGTTATAAGTTCATTGGCATTGATCATGATGTACCATTGTCACGCTAGCTGGTATTAGCTATATTATTTGATGATGGTTAGTAGAGTAGCATCATACGGTAGAATTGCTTAAACGTTTCGGTATTATGCCATTATGGGAGTCATTTCAAACATTGTTTAAACTCATTTGTAAAGTTGTGGCAATAGGTATTGCTGCTGTTATTTAAATGAAATAAAATAAAAAAATGGTTTAGACCAGACGGATGGAATGTTTGGCGGGTGTAGTAAGCACAAGACTTTGAAAAGTGATTGTTCCTCCCTAGTCAATTAAGGATCGAAGCGTGTGTTATTATGAACTGAGTACTACCGTACAACCACAAGTCTATATAGGAGCGACCTGGCTAATTAATTTGTGCATCTCGTTATTGGCTTCACCAGTTGGAAGAATGTGGGTGTTAGATGGAGACACTCGCTAGGCGCGAGAGGGGGCTGCCAACTGGGCAGATAGAACCATTCGGTGATGAAACCTTAGCGAGTGAGGTTAATAACGGGGTTGTACATTATAAAGGTCTTGTTATGATCATCCTAGTCTCACTGTACAAGGTTAGAGTGTCTGTGGACATTAAGGGTTGATCGCATCTTGTGGGTAAAGCTGTACACACGAAATTGTTTAAAATAATATATGTTTAATAAAAAATTATAGAAATAATATGCCAAAAAATAGCAGTTCTACCCACTTGTCGCACGTCCAAATTGCGACAAACACTCTATCGCAATTTGGAATTGCGACAGAGGATGGTTCAGGTCATTGTCGTAATTCCAAATTGCAACACAGAGTTGTCGCTAACCGTTGAGCTCTCTGTCGCAATTTGGAATTGCGACAGAGGCTGTAAAAACTAATGCCCCTAGCCTTCAGCCTCATTTTCACCGAGCGCCTTCAGCCTCATTTTCACCGAGCGAACCAGAGAACGTGAGCGCTGGAGAAAAAAAGAGAGGAGAGGGGAGAGGAAGGAGGAGGAGGGGAGGAAGAAGAGGAGAGGAGGAAGAAGAGGAAGAGAGGAGATTCGTCGCGTGTTGAGGTAAATCTTGTTTCGTTGTTTTAATTTAGAATTTAGTGACCAAATGAAATAGATCAGTAAGTAATTAGGTTTGTAGAGCAATAAATATTCAGAAAGACGATATATTAACGAGATTAATTAGGGTTGTAATTAATTAGATATGTAGACTGGCAATAGTTTATTTAAATTGACGATTTAGTGATCGGTTTATGTAGGTTTTTAATTATTTAGTTGTATAGAGTTATAATAGCTATTGATATAGAAAACTGCAAGAATTATGAGAGATACAATGTGTGCAAGAATTGGAGATACAGTTTGATACAAAAATTATTTTTGTAGGACTGCAGTATTTGTTTGAATTAGTGTAGAGTATGTCGTCGTATGAGTAAATTAAGACTTGAAAGGTGGTAGCGTTATGTCTTGCGATAATGAAAGAATTCATGAAATGTTTTTACAGGTATGGAAGAACGAGTAGAATTTAAAATACACTACGGAGAAGGGGTTCCGCAGATAGGTGCACAAGGAGTGGAACTTAGTCATTTTCCAAATGTCATGGCTGGCCTGTCACGTGCTGGTGAGCGTTCATGGGGTACAGTTAATAGATGGTTGTACCACATGTTCTCGTTAGATAGTAAATTGTATGACCTCAAGCTGCACGGAGTATAGTCGCGGAGATGGGATTACACGTATTGGGAGTTAGTAGAACTGAAGGGGCCGGAGTCCTGAAGCTCGTACGTAAGATTGGCAACTGAGAATGGTTGTCCATTAGTGTTGTTGGCGCAAGCATTTGAGAAAACCAATGTTGACCATACGATGCAGGAGGAGGTTGTTGGTGATGAACCGGAGGAAGTTGGGGAGAGCAGCCGAACCGAAGAATGCTTAGTGAGGCAGGATGTCAGCTCGAGTCATGAGGGCGTGCGAGGCGAGGAAGTTGATGTTCCAATGCAAGATGTTCAGGTACCTTTGGGTGTGGCAGACGAGAGAGAAAATTTTGAATCGTTGGTTGAAGCGATAGAGGCAGAGAGTTAGGAATATGAGGATTTGAGTACCAACGAAGACGATGAAGAGCATTTCCCTGCGGAGTGGGATGCATGTCAGTTCGATAGATTGGTGGTCAACGAGGGTGAACACTTCGCATGGCAGTCGGATCAGAATGAAGTGAGGCAAGGTGCTATTTACAAGAATAAATTTGAGGTTCAGGAAGCAGTGACAGCATGAGTAGTGTTGCTTCGTAGAACCTTAAAGGTTGAGAAGTCAGACCAACGGGTGTATAATGTCACATGCCAGATGGAGGGTTGCCCATTGTGTGTGCATGCGTACTAGCCTAAGTGGGATACTATTTGGAAGTATTCTATAGTCGTCCCATACACATGCGTGCTGACGGAGTCTGTCTAATCGCATAGAAACATATCTTCAGGTTTTGTTGCAAATGCAATGTATGGAGAGATCGTGGGCAACGTGGATTTAGAGCCACGTGCCATCATACTTGCAATAGAGCAGAGGTTTCAGTACACCATAAGCTATGCAAAAGTATGGAGAGCGAAGCAGAAGGCATTGAAAAATAGCTTTGGTATGTACAAAGCTTATATCAGAATCTACCAGGTATGCTTGAGGTGATCAAAAGAAAGAAATCCTGGAACTTATATCGATATTTGTGAGCGGCCCTCGCAGCGCTTCCCTGGGAAGATGGTACTCAAGCAGGTATTCTTTGCTTTCAGTGCATGTGTCAACGCGTTTAGACGTAGTCGTCCGTTGTTATGTGTGGATGGAACATTCTTGACTGGAAAGTATAAAGGCCATATATTGACTGCCATAGGAATAGATGGCAATAATCAGGTTCTTCCAGCAGCGCTCGCATTCGTGGAGGATGAGAATACAGAAAGCTGGCTCTGGTTTCTAAGGAACGTGAAAGCCGACGTCGTGGATCAGCGGTTTGGAGTGTGTGTTATACACGATCGGCATCCTGGGCTGTTGAAAGCGGTCGTGCAGTTGCAGAAAATTGCAGAAGAAACACATCCATGGCCTAATCTGCGAAATAGGTGGTGCAAGCGGCACATGGGTGCTAACTTCTACAAGCAGTTCAAGAACAAAGACCTTACGAAGCTTTTTAAGAGGTTGTGTGACCAGACCCAACAGAGAAAGTTTGATGCACTGTGAAAGAAGTTGAACGAACTGACATCAAGGCATACAGCGAAGGCAGCGAAGAGGCCAATGTCTGGCACAGAGGAGGCCCCAGTAGCGCTTGAGTGTTACCCACGGACCCTCCGCACTTGGTCCGGAGGAATAGAAGATCCACGAAATGCTTCTCCGAATGGATAGAGCATGAGCCTAGAAAGAAATGGGCATTGCTTTATGACACCGATGGTGCTCGGTATGGGGTTATGACAACAAACTTGGCTGAGGTCTACAATTAGGTCATGCGAGGCCTGAGACCCCTTCCTCTTGTTGCTATAGTGGAGGGTATTCTTCATGGTATTGCGAAGTACTTTGTGGATCGTCATGCTAGAGCGTTAGTCCATATGAGTAACCCTGATGTGAAATACTCAGAGGTGATCTGTACATACATGGAAGAGAAAGGCAAAAAATGGGAGATGCATAGAGCATTGAAGATGAGCACAAGGGAGCATCGTTTCGACTTTCGAGGTACGACGATGGCCTACAGGTTCACGGACGTGCCTGAGCTATACGGGGTCGACACGCGCCCCAAGCCACAGCTGGGACATCACGCACGCAGATGCCCCCCCTTCAGACTTGCCAGGGGATCTAGTTGGCAGCGTTCCACGTCGTACGTCCCCATGGCTATAGGTACACCATGTGGTCACATTTTATCTATTATGTTCTTCATATTATGTGTTGTACTAATATGAAAACTTTGTCAACAGCGGTCGATCCAACACCTGACCAGAGTGCGAGCACCTCCGCTAGCTCCCCTCCCCTCGGCGATGCCTACTTGGACTTCTTAGTAGATCCTTACCAGCAGTCCATGGGTGTGATCCTTGGTCCCTCTCAGCTCGCCGATGTGCCCAGCCCGACTCAGCCGTCACAGGACATCTTCACTACTCCGACATCACCAATACGGCCTGTTGGAGTACTCGTGGGCAGGCTTCCGACCAGTTGACGTATCCCTCTGGGCATGTGCAGCGCCGTAGGAAGCCTGGGACCACACGAGGAGTAGCACCGCGCATGGGCCCCAGTTAGTTTTTTCCTTTCATACATGATGTACTAAACACAATATGTGCTTTACTTTCTCATATTATGTAACATTCAGCTATGGTATTTTGTTTTCTTAAGTTATCTTCTATTACGATATGATCACTTAAGCCTTTTCAGTAGCCCGTAAAATAACATGTTTAGATGAAAAATTATGGAGGAATAGCCCCGAAACACCCTTTGATATATGTATTACCATGATATGCAAAAAGATCTTACTTAAAACTTGCTTTGCATCTCAATCCTGCCAAAGCAAACACCCTAAACGATCACTACATGCGCAGATTCCAAAACACTTAAAACCTTTGATAGAGATGACGACCGTGTAGCAGCTTTTTCAGGGTGATTAGCCAACTCACGGGCGTGCAGCTCTGCCAGGCCGATTAGGCAAGTCACATGTAGCAGCTTTATGAGGATTAGTGAAAAAAGAAAGCCTCCATCACCTTTTGCGGCAACAAGTTGCAACACTCTACCTGTAGCTTTGTCAGACCGATTTGACCACACGCTATCATTAATGGATATTATCTTCTTCTAATGGTCAACAGCTATAAACATTTTACCACACAACCTTTCTTAATATCCTGCTTCAGTTGTCGGATTAGTTTTGCAGATGTCATTCGACGTGACTACTCACTGCACAGTACGAAGTCTCTTCGGTACACTCAGTACACACTAAGTGCACACTGCACAGTCCGAAGTGACCACTCACTGCCTACTTTTAACCCTGAATTGACCAGTTATTGTACAGTACATTTGTCAGTACTAACACCTTGCATGCATGAGTGACTTTTCAGCCCCACTTGACTACACACTCCGGCGTTTTGCTATCCGTCTGTATGTTTGAATCTTACCTTCCAACACTTAGTCCATACACCACCCATTCGAATCTATAAAAGGCCAAACCGCAGTCACACATCCACAGCTCCCACTTACACTTCACCATGGCTGCATCCTCTAGCAGAGTATTCTCGTGGACGCCAGATATGAGCACCGTAGCCCTTCATTACACGATGAAGGTTACGCGTAATGGGAAGGACGATCCATTCAAGGAGGAGAACCTAAGTAAAGTGGTGTCCAAATTGTAAGAGTGGCGTCCGATATTACCGAGGCATAACGTGACAACCTCTGGCCTGAACCTTGTGACCTCCGACGACCTCAAGGCGCACTTACAAGGGTGGCGTCAAAGGTATTTCAGGGTGTGCGAACTAGCCGACCACCCTTCTGCTACAGGTTTCTCTAAAAGATCTTACAGGATACTGATACTGCCCGATCAGTATGCACAGCATATTAAAGTTAGTTATTTCATATTTATTCACCCTACTAATCTTTTTAGCATTATACATAAGTTCACTACTTCGTATGCTTGTCTTGTGTGTTAGTTATTCCCAGAGGATGAAGAGTTGCTGAACAAAGATATCCCAGAATTCTTAGCGATATATATGTTGTTTGGCAGGGGTGTGATGCCTGATTCGCGCAGAAGACGCAGAAGAGGATCTAACTGGAGGGGTAGAGGTCGACCCAGTACTGTTGCAACACCAAGTTCAAGAGGACGTTCGACCACCACCGAAGGGGGCTTGCTTCTAATTATACAAATGACGATGATGATGACGATTTCGTATCACCTAAACCTCGACGTTCAAGCACTACCACAACAGGCCGTTCAAGCACTACTATAACAGGTCGTTCAAGAAACAATGCAAGAGGACGTTCAACCAGCACTGAAGGGGGGCTAGCTCCTAACCATACAAATGATGATGATAATGACGATTTCATGCCACCTAGGCCACGAACCTTGCGTCCTCGAAGTCCTCCAAATCCTGACGATGATGTTATATTAAGCCCTATCAGGTATCCAAACGTAGTACCCCGTCAGCCACCAATAGATAACTTTCGTTTTTTTGACCATGCTCTATCCCGACAACCATGGCCATAGAATGTATGGTTTTGTGACTTAGTCATTCACCAGAGGCATGTACCTATGTTGTATCCCAGCTGTATGAATTCTCTAAGGCATGTATGTTCCTATGTTGTATCCCAATTTATGAATTCCCTAAGGCATGTGCCTATGTTCTATCCCTGTTTGTGACTTAGTCCTGCACTTTGCAATATCAATGTCAGGTTTTATTCAATATTTTGAATATTTTACTATGAATTGTCATCGAATTTTGAAATTTGTCACACACCGAAAGAGAATGATAAAAAACGAATTCTGATTTTTTTGTCATAAAAGTTTAGTCTGACAAATAATTTTGTCAAATACTACATGAATTATCACCGACAAATATGATTTTTTCTAAATTTATTGAACCCTAGTTTGAACTGTAAAATTCAAATTCATTCTGGAAACAATATCAGTCGCACAACCAAATTGCGACAGAGACAATTGCGACAAAGAGATGTCGCAATTCCAAATTGCGACAGAGAGATTGTCACAATTCGGAACTGCAACAAAATATTTGTCGCAATTTGGACGTGCGATAGGTAGGTAAAACTGTTATTTTTTCGGCATATTATTTATGTATTTTTTATTAAACATATATTATTTTAAAAAAAATCATGTACACACTCTACAGAGTTAAAACTACTTAAATAGCCGTACCCACGGTCAAGAGCGAGCAAGGTGCGCTTTCACATTGTAGATTTTTGGTTTTGTTTTAAATAGAAATGGTGATTTAGGAAACTGTGAGTAGTTAGAGCTCTTGAGTTATGGTTTGGCAGATAGAGCCAGTCGAGTAGTTGGAACCTGTTTTAGTTGTCTTGTTAACTTCAATTATTGTAACTACATTTGATCAAATGATGCTTTATGAAATTATTAGTGGTATTTAAAGTTTTAACATTACTTTATGCTAAATGAGCCATATTAAGCTTTCAATTGTTTATCCTTGCATATAGTTATCATGCATTATGTTTTCAAGACATGCTCAAGACTTGCAGAGTACATTTTGTACTCACCCTTGCAACATACCAATTTTCCACAGAGGGGTGCACTGAAGCATAAAGTGACTATGAGTTCTTTGCTTGTGGTTACGATGAAGGAGATCTGGATTACTAGGACGCGTACCCTAGTCGATTGCCTGTTAGGTAAATGGATGGGATCATCCTACTGTTGTTTATTTCGTTTTCGCTGCTACTTTATTGAACTCAAGCCATAAGGTTGTTTATTTGTAATGATTGGCCATAAGGTCGGTACCTTTTACTTAATTAATAATATTTGGATTCGTGGTATGGATGTGTTATCATCGCTGTTTTCACTGTGTGCACTAGCTTTTTCCAGACTAATGCGGTTATACATAGAGGGTTCGAATTTGAAAATCCGGTCCCAACAAGGTGTAAGAATGATTGGTTGCGCTGGAGACCTAGACCTAAACCAACAAAACAATACCCCTATATCTATTATATATTAAAAGCTCGTGAAGAGTTAGTGAGGGAAAAATAGGCTAGAAAATTCTCACAAAAAATGAAAACATCTAGCCCTTAATCGGGTAATCATAACTAAGTTGAACTAAAGTAGCAATTGGATGCTATTATTTAAAGAAAAACATATATCTAGTGGATCCGAGTTATAGCGGCTTAGATTAAAATAAAGAGTCCATGTCAAATACAATAAAAAATAACAAAAAATTGAGACCTTACTTTATAGCCATTGTAGCTTCCGTGATAGCCGCTGTAGCTTTTTTGGGACCTTACTGCGAAGCTGCAAAAATCGTGATTTAAAACATCGGTCATATGTAACAAGTACGGGGAAACGGAGTGAGTATATTCTCTTCAATAATATATAATATTAAATTATCATAAATGGAACTGTGCAACGATATATTTTCCAAAAAGCAAAATCACATATATAGTGCCAAGTCATTTAAACATGCTTTAACGATAATGTAGGCGCAATGCACCGACCACCTTACTGGTTATTATAGAAACAGATTATCTACGCACAGTACCACAGAAGGAACTCAAAAGCCATTAGTTTGTAGTTAGAGTAAATTTCACAAAACTATAACTTTATTGTGTAAACTATAAAAAAATACAGGTTTTAGCTTCTATTTTACAAAATTACAGATTTTAGAAGAACTTGTATCACAAAACTATAGGTTTTAAAATTAACGGGTTTGACAACATATGCCCATATCGTAACCTCACGTGTGAGTGAAACGGGAAATAGAAGCACTTTAGAGTTTAGACTCACAATTGCAAGCAAACATTCACACCTTCTGCCAGGCACTTAGTCTTTTATGCTTTAGAGTTTAGACTCATCACTTTATTTTAGCTTTTAATTTTATAAGACTTAACTTATCTTTTAAATAAGAAAACAAAATGAAGATTGGAATTGGAACGTTCACACCTGGAACAGTCATTGTTGATATGCTCAGAACCCTCATGCACCATGAGGGGCTAGCAGCATTACATTTGCTTGGATTACACCTACATCATCATTTTATGCCTACAATTGGATGAGGAAAAACATGGGCAGGAAAGTATTTGCAATTTACATGAGTACATGGCATAGGCAGCATAGCATGAGAAAAAGGCGAAATCAAAGTCATACGCCAGCAAGGGGTGTCCTAAAAAATGTATTGACAAAGTATAGCTATATAGGTCTTTAGTTCAATACGAACAGGAGTCGGGAGTTACACAACACAATTTCAACTTTTGAGACATCATGAAAAAGATTGCAAATAATTAGTGATAATAACTTCACCATTAGTGTTACACTACCAAAAGGAAAGCCTAATTAACAACATGGGAGCAATACTCCTGAAATAATTATGAGATGGCTGCCCATAACATTTGAACAAGACAAGAGAGGGTATGCCAAGAACAGAATTTCTTCAGTACAACTAGAGGTACTACAACAGTTGGACAGACAACCAGTACATTGAAATATGAAACCTCAAGGAAGTAATAAAGTTGATCTAGAAGAACTATCATTTCCGCAATCATCCTTGAGCTTCAGGTCGAAACTGCAATAAGCAAAAGGTTCGTGTTCAATTTCCAAGTCAGAAAGGAGATAGTTGGCATCTTGTTGACCTGTAAGAAAATAACAGGCTTGTTGGAGCAGTTACCGAAAAAAAGTTTTGCATGCAATGGCACATGTAGATCATCCTAGTAACTTTTTGCATAAAACTGCACTTGATCAGTTACACGTCTCCAGGGTGACAGGAGAGTGCATGCATGATGTTCATAGCGAGAACATTTTTTCTTTTGGAGCAAAAAGCAACTGGCCCTGGTTTGGCAGAAACTGAATGTAGATTCAGTTTATTTATAGCAGGTTGCTAGAAAGCCATGCATTTGTGCAATTTCTTGTCACAGACATACATGTGCCACTGCATGTAAGAGGGGCAGAAGAAAGGAGGGAGGCGAACCTATTCTTGAGCTTAAGTGTGTCGTTGAAGGCAGAAACTCAAGATCGAGCTCAGATTTTGCTTTATCATCTGGATCCACCAATATCTAAAATACACAAGTAATGCAATTATCAACTGAAAGTAAACAACTGCATACTATGCATACACATGACATCAGCAGAACAAGGGGGAAAATATTTCATCTTATACTTATCAGTAATCACCATAACAGTTACAAACTTTTAGGAATGGATGGAAAAAGCATGCCAATCTACTCCAACCCTTACTCTAATTTTGTAATTCCATGTTTGTAACATAGTAGTGTGCCAGGACATCAGCTAGCCTATGAGAAATGATAACCATCAGTGATCAGAACAATCCAAACCTTTTTAACAATTAGTTCACTGCTACTGCCATTTTACTCCAAGTTACTCGTGATATTAGTCCTCTTCATTCTGGTGCATCACCAAGATGCACAAATACGTTTGATCACACAGTTGAGGGAACATTCCAAATTTGCAGAAGTTACAATATACCTCCGATGGTACATCAATGTCGTAGAGGCTGTCCATGGAAAGTTGCAAAGTGCCCATTGCCTTCTCCACCTTCTTCCGTATGCCTGATTCCGGATCCCAAAATAACACAAAACATTGCAAGGACTTAGCACATACAAACAATGTAAGAACTTACCATAAGAGAATACTGGCATAAAGGCAGTTCAGTGGAACAACAACATACGCTCTTCTCGCTTATCGCCAATCAGTTCCTGCATATCATTTCCCGTGAAACTGGCAATTTCAATTCCACCCTTAGCCCACTCGCAACATTTCATCCAATCCTCGTCACTCAGGTAGCCAGGCTTCACCACATTTTTGGACCCCCCCACAGTTGCTGCTGCAGTAGCCTTCCCTGCAGCGCTAGCCGGCGGAGCTTTCCCAACTTTACTGAGGTCACCTAGGGCTTTCCGTTCTTGCCGCCCCGCCCTCGCCGCGGGTCCACGCGCACCCCCGGCCTTCTTCCCATCAATTCCTTCTCATCAAAAACACGGGCGCCGCAATGAATCAGCATGTTCCAAAAGAAAGAATTCACCATGAATTCAAGGTGATAGGATAATTACCTCGAAAGATCGGCAAGTTCTCGTTTTGGATGATGATTGGAGCCCGCGAAGCCATCCGAATACCTATCGGCCAAACAAATAAAGCCAAAAAAATCAGTGATTCTTGCTGCGTTGTAGCGAACAATTCGGTGGGACAGTGACACTACTGGATCGCGCACTTGGCCTCCTCTTGCTCAAGCAGTTAAACTCGAAACGAAATGTGAAATTGATGTACGAGGGGGCGATAAAATCCTAGAAATCGCACGGATTAGTGCGCATTGCGCAAAACCCTAGCGTGACATTGGACTTTGGAGGCTTACTCGGAGGAAACCGACGACCGTGAAACGGAGGCTTGCTGCGGAAGAGTCCTGAGGAAACGGGAACAAGTCACTGTAACTAGATATGGCTGTGGGCCGGTATAAATGGGCCGGCAAGAGGCATGCTACTGTGCGCACAGTCCAGGCATGGGCTGGTCTCATCGCTAATCGTCTTTGTGCAGACTACCATGGCCGTGTTGCTTGAATGACATTCTAAGACGCCATTTGGCCTGTTTAATTTGAAAAATAGTTGTTTTCTAGCTGTTAAATGTTTAAAAAATTCAAAAAAAATTCTGAAAAATCTTGAATTTTTTCCCTATAAATAGGTGCCTCCCCCCTCATTTTCACACCAGCAATCTTGCATTATCTCCTATTCATTCTCTTGTGAAATATTTTTGCTCTTGGTGGTAATTTGGCAAAATTCAAATTAGTTTTGCCAAAAATCCGAAATCTGGCTTCCGGCTTCTGTCAAGAAATTAAGGTAATAATTGTGATTTAATTTTTTATTTTGTTAGTATTTTAAATGATATTAAACTACTAATAACGTAATTATTTCTTGTAGTTTTCTTTATGAAGCTGGATTTCTGGATTTTCCGTCCTTCCCAGCTTCTGATTTCGGGATTTCACCCGAGGAGCTTATTGCATCCTATGAAGCTGGAGAAGCTGCAATACCCCATTCTCAGGCTCTACAACTACTACTGCGTCGGTAAGCACCAGGGCGAAAAGATCAAGACGCAGTACATGGGAAATCTGAGAAGATTTCGAGCAGATTTTTTAGACATCAGACGACATTCTGAGCAGGTATGCTATTTGTAAATATTGTAAGCACAAATTAACTGTAAAAACTACAGGTGGAACGGGGCACTTGAAGAGGTATGTTGAGAGCTGTAGGAGAAAAGCGGGGGTGACTTTGAGAAAGACGCAGCTGCAGTACAACCCCGACGGTACGGTATGCCACTGGAATTACAATCCTGAGTTAGATCGTGAATCTCTTTGTCGTTTAATCGCTTCTCAAGATCTTTCTTTGAACTTTGTTGAGTCACCTGCATTTGAAAACTATATTAAGACAGCTCATAATCCAAGGTTTTCTTCAATTTCTAGACAGATAACAACTAGAGATTTGATTAAATATTATAATAATTATCGGAGTAAGCTAAAAGAGCAATTTAGTACATGTACTTTTTATGCGTCTTTGACATCTGACATGGAGTGGTAGGGCTAAAGAAGATTACCTTAGTGTAGTTGCTCATTATGTAAACAATGATTGACAACTAGAAAAGAAAATCATAGTATTCAAATTAATTAATGTAGCACACACTGTGAAAATATTACTAATTGTATCGTAAAAATTGTGGAAGATTTTGGTATTAGTGATAAGATTTTTGCAATAACATTAGATAATGCTACAGCAAATACTTCTGTCATGAACATTCTTACTCCCCTTTTCAATTCTTATGTTGAATCTTTCTTATTACATCAACGTTGTGCTTGCCATATTATTAATCTTATAGTTAAATCTGGTTTGAAATGATTGGATCGATATGTTGAATCTTTTCGCACTACAATATCTTTCTTAAATAATTCTAATCAATGAGTAGCAGCATATAAGACTTATTGCATTGCAATGAATGTGTGTCCGCGTAAGTTTGCTTTGGATATGCCTGTTAGATGGAACTCTACTTACTTGATGCTTAAGTCTCTCATACCCTATGAGAGCACATTTTCTATTTTTATTAACACGCACTATCATAGACAGGATGGTCAACCGCTACTCACAGAGTAACATTGGTACGTTGCTAAATACTTACTGTTATTTTTAGAACTTTTTTATTCCACTATTGCTTTATCTGGAGTTTATTACTCAACCTCTCCTTTAATTGTGCATCATGTTTTAGAAATTGCTACCCACTTAAGGAGCCACAAAAATGATAATATCTTGCGTGAAACTGTTTATACTATGAAAACTAAAATTTTGAAATATTGGTGTCGGCGTTTCGTGCACTGGCAAGTAAATTTATAAGTTAAAAGGGGTCGCGCGCTCCCTCTCCTTGAATGGTTAGACTCAAGAGTCCAAGGTGTATACTGGTTCGGGCCGAATGTCCCTACTCCAGTTCGTGTGGTGTAACATCCCAAAAATTTGGCTTATAATTTCGCTCATATGCTTTTTGGTGATTTTCTGAATTTATTGGATTTTTTTTCCGGAAATTAATTGAATTGAATTTAATTAAGTATATTGAACCTTTTGTGAAAACTAAATATATATAGATAAAGTTAATATAAAGTTTTACCAAAAATATTTTATTTGTGCTCGTAATGTCTCAAAGTATTTATGAGAATTTTCCGATTTTTCCGATATTTTAATTGCTTAAAGTAGATTAATCTAATTTCGGAATTATTTTAAATCAAAAGCTTTTGAAAATCGAGTGAATAAGATCGGGCCAAGCCCAAGATCGGCGTAGCGCCCATCGACGTGCGGCCCGATCACCGCTTGGCTCACGCCGCCGCGCGGGTCGTTGGATGAAGATCGGACGGCCGCTCTTTCGCGAACCCTAGCGCCTTCTACCGTTGGATTGAGATCGAGCGGTCGGATCGTTTCGCGTTGTTTTGGTAAGTTTAGATCTCGCCTGCTGATTTTGGAAAGAGCGGATCGGATCGTATCACCGGATCTAATCTCGCCGCTCGTTAAATCGGACGGCCGTCGACTTCGCCTCCGATTCGGTTTCGAATCCGCGCCGCCGCCGCCGCCGCCGCGTGATTTAGGGTTGTCGCTTTAGCGCATGCCGAGGCTATAAAGCCGCACCGCACACCGAGGTTCCTCATCCCGCAGCGCATCCGCCTGCTAGCCTTCGCCGCTGAGTCACCGCCGCCTTAGCCCCGAGCTCGCCGTAGTTTTCTAGCGCCGCCGCGTTTTCGCCGTGCCGCCGCCGCTGCCGCTGCTCGACGTGTGGGTTCGAGCCGGTTCGCCACGCCGAGCCGCACCGAGCAGCTACCTCTTCGTCGCCGGCAGAGCCGAACGCCGTCTGGTCGCCGCCGTCCTCGTCTCCGGAACTCGCCGCCGCGACATCGCTGCAGCTGAGCCGCGACACCGCCGGATCTCGGCGGACCATCCAGACGAGCCACGCCGCTTCGTCGCAGAAACAATGTAAGCGTGACCGCTGGATCGTGGTTGTTCGGGTGAGATCGCGCGCGTGTGCGAGAGCGTTAGCCGCCGATCGTCGCGCAGATGCGCGCCGCGTGTCGAGCATCGGCGACGGGCGGCGCCGCAGCCAATCGATGCGCGCCGGGCCGCGTGTCGGCGCGTGGTGCGAGGCGCCGTGGGCGCGCCCACGGTGGACGAGGCGGTTCCGTGGACCGAGTCCATGGACGAGCGACGGTCACCGATTGGTCCGAGTCGTATGACGCGGCGTTGCGCAATAAAATCTTTTCCAATAGAAAATAATTCGTAAAAATCGAAATTCTATTTTACGTATTTTCAGATTTATTCAAACTTCAAAAGGCTATATCTTTTGCATTTTAACTCGATTTGAGTGTTTCAAATTTCTAAAAATTTGTAAAATCAAGATCTATTTATTGGTGAATTTTATTTTATTTTTGGAGTTTGGTTGATCTCTGGTTTGGTGTTTATTTGCTATTTTGGCATCGTTTCGCGTGAGACGTTGAACCGCTTCGGTGATCCTAAGAAGATTCGCCGCCCAAGACCCAAGCTCAGATCAAGACCAGCACCTACTCCAAGGCAAGTTGTGCTTTGATCATGTTGCACCTAATTTTCACCAAATTACTATTTTGTCTTTTAAACTTTATGCATGATATTTTATGTGTATAAATGATTTCAATTAACTGGGAATTAGATAATATGCCTATTTGAATTAAACCATACCTTGTCAATTATATGCCATGATCTATTTGTCACCCTAGGATGTGGAATTATAGTTGATAATCAACATGGGCTAGTTAGATCGTCATAGATTGCTTAGCCATGCCACGTCATCACATGTGTCCGAATGTCGATACTTAATCTTGACTAATGGAATATGGAACAATGTTTATGAATTGGTGTGTCATGTGTTGTCACACAATGATATCAAGTTGTCGTGGCGAGGAGGTCACACATCGGGATTGAAATGTTGATGGCATGTGGTGCTTGGTAATCAACGGGTGGTAATGATTTTAGATTGAGGCAAGTGGCAAGGGGGTGTGCCAAGGTGGGCCAGTTTGGGTGGGTATGTGGAAGTCTTGCCTTAATCACCTTAAGGACTTAACCTTGCAAGCCTTTGACCGAGTCTCTCTTGCAACCACATGTCCGGAATGGGACTGACCTTAGTGAATAATTTGTGAAACCTAGATTTTGATCGTCGTGGTGAATAGTGAGTCCCGGTTACGGCTTAACTCACATGGCGCAAGAGGGGGCCTGTTGTGGTGGTTTAACCCTTCAAAGATGTTGAAACCTTAGCGAGCAAGATCGGGTCTAGGTGTAGCATTGTAAAGGCTTTGTTATGATCACTCGCCTTGGTGGTGTTTGGTTGTATCGTGTGGGTAAAGTGCATAACCTCCGCAGAGTGTACAATCTATTCGAATAGCCGTGCTCACGGTATTGGGCAATGCTCGGAATTACAGTTAAGGGTTAGACTTTTGTTAAACAAAACTTGTTGGGATGGCAAGGTGCCATGGAAAGTGGAAAATTAATTTAGGATTGGAAACTTGGTGTATTTCGTAAATACCAATTTATTAATTATCGTATTTGTTTTATCGCTTTCCAATCTATTTATTGTATTCTTGTTAAATGTCGCTTTATTGCAAAAATACCCTTACTAGCCATTCCTTTGGATTAAGCCAAACATATAGAATATTAGACTTGCATTATTTTGCACAACTTGTTGAGTGCTTTATGTACTCACCCCATCAACAACAACTTCGAAGAGGAAGAATCTACGCTACCATGGATGAGGATTATTTGGATGCGAATGCTTAGGTCCGAGCCTCGTCGGTTGCTCGTGGCGAATCGAGCGCCATGCGCTTATTCTATTTCGCCGCTTCTCATTGATACTCTTTTTAAGCCCCGTGAGGCATTATTCATGTAAGACAACATTATTATTAATTAATGAAGTTTATGCTATATTTCGCTATGTGTGACTATGATAGCATCTATGTTGAGCTGTGTGCACTAGCGTGATCCTCGACTAGTGCGGATACACAGAGGGTCCGGATTTGCAAATTCGGTCCCGACAGAGGTGGTATCGAGCCATACCGACTATAGGTCTTGGCCCTAGGTAGTTGGTATCTCTTAGGAGTGTCCAAAATTATTTTCTAAAGAAAACAAGAAATTGACTAATATGAAACTCTTGGCTTATCTCATCCTCCTACTCTCATCCTTGCTAAATTACCTTCTTTTCGTTGTTGCTTGAGTGGAGATCTTATTCAAAATTTTGTTTTGAATAGATGCCGATTTTTCATCCTTCGAGTCAAGACAGGTGGCTATGCCATGGAGCGTGGAGAGTTCTTCAAGTGATTGGAGGCTTTGATCGTCCGCTCTACCGAGGAAGCAATCGAACGCCAACGGTGTGCATCGGGGTTCTTCTCGCAGTCGATCATCTTCGCCGAGTGCGACGAGACCACTGCATCGATCCACATCACCGCCTGCAGGTTCACTTACGAGGCCGGAGTTCAGAGGTCGCTAGACTTGCTCTACGACGGATCCGCCACGACTACGCCTACGAGCCGCAACACCGTATTTCGACTTCACCCGACAAAGGCGAAAGGCGTGCGGCGTCGACGGATCGTGGAAGGAGAGTGTGCATCGCAGACACCTTGCCGAGTTCGCCACCGCCGTGAGGATCACTTGAGGGACACTGCAAGAACCGGAGAGAGCGTGTGAGGCGTTGAGAGTGGCAGAGCGGAGCTTCAAAAGACCCGCGACGCAGCAGCCAGAGTCATCGGCGAGTGGAGGAGGCCTTGCGGTAGCCGAGGAAATAGCGGACCAAGTCGCCCAGAGCCGGATGAGGTCGCCAAGAAGAAGAAGAAGAAGACCCTAAGAGCGTGAGTGGGAGCCTCGAGGAGCCAGCAGAGGGTCACCAGGATAGGTTCGCACCCATGCCACCCACCCACCAGTGTATGCCCGGATCGGCCTCACCAGGTGGTGGATGAGTGAGAGTCGATCTTTGAGTTGTGTTGAGACTCGAGTGTTGAGTCGCTTTTTAAGTTAGCCTTTACCCTTTTAGTAGACGTTAAAGTTGCATGTTTAGTTGGTTCTTAATTGTTTGTCGAGTGTGCAAGATGTGTTGCAAAGCCCTTAGGCATTGTAAGCAACCATACCAAGTAATAATAATAAAGATTATTTAAGTTGGGTTTAACCTGCTTCCCCGCCTTAGAAATTCTTGCATCTTATCTATGCTACATCTATCTTTCCTAACCCAAGAAGCAATCAAGCGGATGGTGAACACTGCAAAGAACAATGGGGCTTTGAAGTGGTCTACGCCAGCAACAATCCCAATGAAGGAGTACCACCGCAGCAAGCACCGCCAAAGGATATGCGTAACTTGGGAGCTTTTCTCGCGCAAGAAACTCGCTTGATGCGCACTATGATGCAAGCAGATGACCAATATGGCTGCGATCAACAACCTCACGGCGAGTAACAACAATGGCGGGCCTCGCCCTTACTCCAAGTTGTCGACTTCATGAGGACCCGACCGCCAACATTCTCGCAACGCCAACCCCTTGGAAGCGGATGATTGGTCGAGAACCATTGAGAGGAAGTTGTACATCACACAATGTGAAGGGCATGAGAGGGTTCTTTACGCATCCCATCGCCTAGAGGAACAAATGCAGAATGGTGGGAGAACCATCGTGCTACTCATGAGGCACCCATGGAAATCACGTGGGAAGAGTTCGCAACGGCCTTTCGCCAGCACTCACGCATGCAGGGAATGATGGACTGAAAAGGAAGAATTTGTGGCGCTTTACAAGGAGGCCAACCGGTGGTCGATTACTTGAACAAATTCACACGCTTAGCACGCTATGCTCCACGAAGATGTAGCGACGGACAAGGCTAGATACCCCGCTTCATGAAAGGACTAAACCTGTATCGCAAGTGGGCCGACATCCACACTTTTCCGATTTCCAAGAATTGGTAAACAAGGCTTTGATTCGGAGGATAAGCGCAAGGAGCTTGGGGAAAATCGCAAACGCTTGATGACTAACCTGTGGACGCCTAACCACCTACGAATGAGGATGACCCCGCATAGCTTGCTAGGTTCCAACCACAAGTCGTTAACAAGCCAAGAACACCGCACCGCGACCATCGTGACAAGGTTATCGACGCCCAAGGTAACAATGCTCAAGGGGAGTGCAAAGCGATCACCGCCGTAAGGTGCTACGATTGCAATGAGTGGGGCATTATGCTAATAGATGTCCCCGAAAGGAGGAATCACGCCAAGCGTTTCAACCTTGGAACGACACCGCTAAGGCACCGGCGACGGAGCGAATCGAGGAGCCGGACAGCAGGAGTGACGCCTCAAGCTACTATTCGAGGCGAGTCAACCACATCACCGCCGATGGAGCCCAGAAGCATCGACGTCGATCGGGTAAGTTTTTGTAAACTCAAGACTGCAATAAAGATTATTTGATTCAGAGCTTCACATTCATTTGTCTCTCGAGCTTTTGCATCTAAAAATGGTTTAAGCATGAAAAATCTCAAGTGTGTGATGCTAGTTCAAGCCCGTGATCCGAGTTAAGATCTAATATTGGATGTTTGGGGTAAAGTCGATAATTAACGGTAGAGTTCCTAGCGAACTTAATTATTCTAGATACCCAAGTTTTAGATGTTATCCTTGGTATGGATTGGTTAACCAAGCATAAGACGGTA
The DNA here is from genome assembly GCA_036346275.1 of Otatea glauca. Taxonomy (NCBI): domain Eukaryota; kingdom Viridiplantae; phylum Streptophyta; class Magnoliopsida; order Poales; family Poaceae; genus Otatea; species Otatea glauca. Next base: position 49,047,128 of record CM070712.1, on the reverse strand, counting down.
TTGGATTGTGGTCGAAGGGTTGTATCCATTGAGAGCCCTACAGAGAAAAGGTGGAATTCGAGCGACATCATTCGCAAGGGTCAATTAATGGTTAATAGCATGAAAGCCACAAGATTGAGGACGTGCGGTGGTCAAAGAATATCCAGATGTATTTCCGGAGGATCCGCCAGAATGCCGCTGCACCGTGACATCGAGTTTGTCATTGAGTTAGTACCGTACAAAGACCAATAGCAAAAAGACCTTACCGGATGCCTACCGATGAGTTAGTAGAGATGAAGAAACAGATCGACGAGTTATTAGAGAAAGGTTTTATAAGACCAAGTTCGCCGCCATGGGGAGCGCCGATTTTGTTTGTCGAAAAAGGATGGAAGCCTTAGAATGTGTATTGATTACCGTGCACTTAATGAAGTGACGATTAAGAATAAGTATCCGCTGCCAAGGATTGATGATCCTGCTCGACCAGCTTGAGAGGAGCCGGAGTTTTCTCCAAGATAGACCTTCGCTCCGGATATCATCAACTAAAGATTCTGACGAAGATGTTCCAAAACCGCATTTTCTTCAAGATACGGACATTATGAGTTCACGGTCATGTCTTTTGATTGACCAATGCGCCACCTATTTCATGAACTTGATGAATAAGATTTTCATGGAATACTTGGACAAGTTTGTTGTTGTGTTCATAGATGATATTTTGGTATATTCAAGACCAAGCAGAGCACGCAAATCATCCGAGGCTAGTGTTGGAAAAGTTGCGTGAGCAACGGTGATGCTAAATTCAAAATGCGACTTTTGGAAGGAAAAGGTGGAATTTCTGGTCATGTCATGATCGCAGAAGGAGTTCTTCGTCGACCCAAGCAAAGTGGAGGCAAGTGTTGCATTGGGAGCAACCAAAGTCCATCACTCAAGTCCAAGTTTTCGGGAATGGCAGGATATTATCGCCGGTTCATAGAAGGATTTTCGACGATTGCTAGACCTCTTACTCGCTTATTGAAAAAGGAAAAGAAATTTTCATGGACGCTTGATTGTGATAAGAGTTTTGAGGAATTAAAGAAGCGTTTAACAATGACCCAGTGTTGGTTTTGCCTAATGTTCGTAATACTGATATATATTGTGATGCGCCAAGACGAGGTCTTGGATGTATTGATGCAAGAGGGTAAAGTGGTCGATATGCGTCAAGGCGCTTAAGACCGCATGAAGGAAATTATCCCACGCATGACTTGGAATTGGCCGTGGTGCATGCCTTGAAATTGTGGCGCCATTATCTCATTGGAAATAGATGTGAGATATATACGGACCATAAGAGTTTGAAATATATTTTCACTCAATCGATCTCAATATGAGGCAAAGGAGATGGTTGGAATTAATCAAGGATTATAACATGGGAATTCATTACCATCCGAAAAGCAAATGTGGTAGCCGATGCCTTAAGTCGCAAGAGCTACGTGGCGAATATGATGGTGCAGAAGGACGATCGAATCATGCAGAGAATTGCAAAATTTAAAATTGGAAGTAGTTTTAGAAGGATTCCTAGCTGCTTTGGAAGTGAAGCCAATGCTCAAGATCAAATTCGGGAAGGACAAAAGATGATGAGAAAGTCAACCGAATCAAGGCTAAAAAGGATGAAGGATTAGCAAAGGACTTTACCGTGGACGACCAAGGTACCATGTGGTTCAAGGGTCGATTTGTGTGCCAAATGACTAGAACTTAAGCAGCTTGATTTTGGAAGAGGCTCATGATTCCAAGTATTCAATTCATCCAGAAGCGCTAAGATGTACCAGACTTAAAGGAGAGGTTTTGGTGGTCGAATATGAAGCGCGAAGTCGCTGAGCACACGTTGCCTTGTGCGATGTATGCCGAGAGTTAAGGCAATACATCGAGACCAGCAGAGTTTGCTACAACCGCTAAAAGTCCTGAATGGAAGTGGGAAGAAATCGGTATGGATTTCGTCCTTTGGATTGCCAAGAACTCAAAATGGGTATGATTCTATATGGGTTATCGTGGATCGATTGACCAAAGTTGCTCACTTCATTCCACCAAGACCACTTACTCGAGACCTAGGTTAGCGTAACTATACATAGCCGTAGTCGTGTGTTTGCATGGTGTACCAAAGAAAATAGTGTCGATAGAGGTACCCAGTTCACCTCGAGATTTTGGGATAAATTGCATGAAGCTATGGGAACGCGCTTGAACTTCAAAGACAAAGATATCATCCGCAGATCGATGGTCAAACAGAAGGGTAAATCAAATTCGAGGATATGCTAAGGGCTTGTGCATTAGCCTATACTACATCATGGGATAAGTGTTTGCCATATGCGAGTTCGATTATAACAACGATTACTGTGCTAGTTTGCGATGTCGCCATTGAAGCTTTATATGGTCGTGCTCGTCGCACCACCGAATTGGAATGAGACAGGGAACGTATGATATTTGGCCCTAATATTCTCAAGGAAGTCAAGAGCAAGTTGCCATGATAAGAGACAAAGTTGAAAATCGCGCAATCAAGACAAAAAGTTATGCGATAATCGACGCCGTGATTTGAGCTTCAACTGATGATTTCGTATATCTTAGGTTACCCTCCGAAAGGAGTTAAAAGGTTCCACGTTAAAGGAAGCTTGCCCCAAGATATGTTGGACCGCTCAAAATTTTGAGCCGTCGAGGGAGGTTGCTTATCGATTAGAATTGCCGCGATCACTAGCGGCGTGCATGATGTGTTCCATGTGTCACACCAAGAAGTGTCTTGGTGCGGTAGGCGAGGCTTTGGGAGAGATTGAATTGCGTAAAGATCGACCTACAAGGAGCAACCAATCGAATCTCGATGTTATGGACCGCAAGACCGTGACCAAGTCGATTCGCTTTGCAGAGTTCATGGAGCAACCATTCGAGAATGAAGCAACCCGGGAGCGTGAAGAGGATCTCAAGTCGAATTTCCAAACCTATTTCCTAGTCACCTTGAATCTCTGGTCGAGATTCGTTATGGGGAGGTTTGTAACATCCCAAAAATTTGGCTTATAATTTCGCCATATGCTTTTTGGTGATTTTTCAATTTATTGGATTTTTTTTAAATTAATTGAATTGAATTTAATTAAGTATATTGAACCTTTGTGAAAACTAAATATATATAGATAAAGTTAATATAAAGTTTTACAAAAATATTTTATTTGTGCTCGTAATGTCTCAAAGTATTTATGAGAATTTTCGGGATTTTTCCCGATATTTTAATTGCTTAAAGTAGATTAATCTAATTTAGGAATTATTTTAAATCAAAAGCTTTTGAAAATCGAGTGAAAGATCGGGCCAAGCCCAAGATCGCGCGTAGCGCCCATCGACGCGCGCCCGATCACCGTCATTCGCCGCCGCCGCGCGTGTCGTTGGATGAAGATCGGACGACCGTCTCCTTTCGCGAAACCCTAGCGCCTTCGCCGTTGGATTGAGATCGAGCGGTCGGGATCGCTTCGCGTTGTTTTGGTAAGTTTAGATCTCGCCGCTGATTTTGGAAAGAGCGGATCGGATCGTATCGCCGGATCTAATCTCGCCGCTCGTTAAATCGGACGGTATCGCCTAAATCTCCGATTCGGTTTTCGAACTGCCGCCGCCGCCGCCGCCGCCGCGTGATTTAGGGTTGCCGTTTTAGCGCGCATGCCGAGGCTATAAAAGCCGCAGCCGCACACCGAGGTTCCTCATCCCGCAGCGCATCCGCCGCTAGCCTTCGCCGCTGAGTCACCGCCGTTTAGCCCCGAGCTCGCCGTAGTTTTCTAGCGCCGCGCTTCGTTTTCGCCGCCCGCCGCCGCTGCCGCCGCTCGACGTGTGGGTTCCGAGCTGGTTCGCCACGCCGAGCCGCACCGAGCGACTACCTCTTCGTCGCCGGCAGGAGCCGTAACGCCGTCTGGTCGTCGTCGTCCTCGTCTCCGGAACTCGGCGCGCGCGCGACATCGCCGAGCCGAACCGCGACGCCGCCGGATCTCGGCGGACCATCCAGACGAGCCACGCCGTCGTCTCGCAGTGAAACGGCTCGGGTAAGCGTGACCGTTGGATCGGGGTTGTTCGGGTGAGATCGCGCCGCGTGTGCGAGAGCGTTAGCCGCCGATCGTCGCGCAGACGCGCGCGCGCGTGTCGAGCATCGGCGCACGCGGCGTCGCAGCCTAATCGATCGCGCGCCGCGTGTCGCGCGCGCGTGGTGCGAGGCGCCGTGGGCGCGCCCACGGTGGACTGAGGCGTTCTGTGGACCGAGTCCATGGACTCAGCGACGTGTCGGCGCCGATTGGTCCGAGTCGGGGCTGACGTCGGCGTTGCGCAATAAAATCTTTTCCAATAGAAAATAATTCGGAAAAATCGAAATTCTATTTTCGTATTTTCATGATTTATTCAAACTTCAAAAGGCTATATCTTTTGCATTTTAACTCGATTTGAGTGTTTCAAATTTCTAAAAATTTGTAAAATCAAGATCTATTTATTGGTGAATTTTATTTTATTTTTGGAGTTTGGTTGATCTCTGGTTTGGTGTTTATTTGCTATTTTGGCATCGTTTCGCGTGAGACGTTGAACCGCTCGGTGATCCTAAGAAGATTCGTCGCCCAAGACCCAAGCTCAGATCAAGACCAGCACCTACTCCAAGGCAAGTTGTGCTTTGATCATGTTGCACCTAATTTTCACCAAATTACTATTTTGTCTTTTAAACTTTATGCATGATATTTTATGTGTATAAATGATTTCAATTAATCTGGGAATTAGATAATATGCCTATTTGAATTAAACCATACCTTGTCAATTATATGCCATGATCTATTTGTCACCCTAGGATGTGGAATTATAGTTGATAATCAACATGGGCTAGTTAGATCGTCATAGATTGCTTAGCCATGCCACGTCATCACATGTGTCCGAATGTCGATACTTAATCTTGACTAATGGAATATGGAACAATGTTTATGAATTGGTGTGTCATGTGTTGTCACACAATGATATCAAGTTGTCGTGGCGAGGAGGTCACACATCGGGATTGAAATGTTGATGGCATGTGGTGCTTGGTAATCAATCGGGTGGTAATGATTTTAGATTGAGGCAAGTGGCAAGGCGGTGTGCCAAGGTGGGCCAGTTTGGCGGGGTATGTGGAAGTCTTGCCTTAATCACCTTAAGGACTTAACCTTGCAAGCCTTTGACTGAGTCTCTTGCAACCACATGTCCTGGAATGGGACTGAATTTAGTGAATAATTTGTGAAACCTAGATTTCTGATCGCTGTGGTGAATAGTGAGTCCGGTTACGGTTTAACTCACATGGCGCAAGAGGGGGCCTGTTGTGGTGGTTTAACCCTTGATGTTGAAACCTTAGCGAGCGATCTTGGGTCTAGGTGTAGCATTGTAAAGGCTTTGTTATGATCACTCGCCTTGGTGGTGTTTGGTTGTATCGTGTGGGTAAAGTGCATAACCTCCGCAGAGTGTACAATCTATTCGAATAGCCGTGCTCACTCAGATTGGGCAATGCTCGGAATTACAGATTAAGGGTTAGACTTTTGTTAAACAAAAACTTGTTGGGATGGCAAGGTGCCATGGAAAGTGGAAAATTAATTTAGGATTGGAAACTTGGTGTATTTCGGAAATACTGAATTTATTAATTACTGTATTTGTTTTACTGCTTTCCAATCTATTTATTGTATTCTTGTTAAATGCTGCTTTATTGCAAAAATACCCTTACTAGCCATTCCTTTGGATTAAGCCAAACATATAGAATATTAGACTTGCATTATTTTGCACAACTTGTTGAGTGCTTTATGTACTCACCCCATCAACAACAACTTCAGAAGAGGAAGAATCTACGCCATCATGGATGAGGATTATTTGATGCGAATGCTTAGGGTCCGAGCTCGCGTCGGTTGCGTGGCGAATCGAGCGCCATGCGCTTATTCTATTTCCGCCGCTTCTCATTGATACTCTTTTTAAGCCCCGTGAGGCATTATTCATGTAAGACAACAGTTATTATTAATTAATGAAGTTTATGCTATATTTATTTGTGTGTGACTATGATAGCATCTATGTTGAGCTTGTGCACTAGCGTGATCCTGGACTAGTGCGGTATACACAGAGGGTCCGGATTTGCAAATTCGGGTCCCGACATGTGGTGGTGTTGTATTCTCTTAGGTGCAGACAACTGCACAGCGTTTACAAGCAGGAGCTGAGAGCTCGAACACGAGAGTGTACGCTGTCTATTCGTAAAGGCCAAAAGAAGGGAGCCTGAGAGACCGTCCAAGAGAGAGTGTCCCGTTCTAGAAGACCCTGCCTCCCTTTATATAGTCGGAGGGGGCAGGTTACATGGAAAGTCAAGAGAGGGAAGGGTGAAGATCTCTACGCTAGCTCTGACCCTAGGTCTCGGTTGTTGGTCGACCCCCTCTTCTGCCCATACCGGGTTGGTGGGCTCATCGAGTAGATCAGTTCGCTGCTTCATTGGGAAATAGCACACCTGCCTTCTGTGAGCCTAACGGGCGCTGACGCCATATTGTGGCTTCGGTGATGCCTCGGGAGGGAGCGTATCTCTATACTGTGCGTGACCGGACGATGAGACTGGAGTCTTGACTTTAGCAGCCTTCGTGTTGTCTTGGGAAGGAGCCACTTGCCCTCGCACGGTCACTTTGAGCGGTTATGTCCGCAGACCACGTGGCCGATGGTCGGCGGAGGCCTGACACCTGGACCTTGGCGGTGATCGCCTCAGCTTTGTCGGAGCCGGTGGGGAGTCAGACCTATGGCGGGGGTCGGACGCCCCGTTAGGTCGGGGACGAGTTTGGAGCAGCTCGCTAGGTCGAGGTCGAGTGCCCTTGGCGGATCCGTGTGGCCTTTGGTCGGAGCTGGGCTTGGGACGGCCCGTTCGTTATTCTGGGCCGCTGGGGTACCCATTGTGTGAATACTCGTCAATTGGCAAGAAATTTCTATGTTATATGCATTTGCATTTATTTTAGATCATAGAGTTACAGTTTGAGGATTTTCTAATGTTCTCTTACTTCTAAGTGATGCGGTAGATACCGATTATTCTAGTTATTTTTCAAATATCCTTGCTAACTTATCTCAAGTTTATGCTAAGTATGATCAGAAGTTTGCTGGAGTTCGCATGCAGCGACCTCTACCAGCACCCACAACAAGTAAGAAGAAAACTGTGTGGAGAAAGATATGGGTGCAGGTGGTTCTTCCTTAAGGAGTTCGACTACAACAACGTCAAGTGCGGACACAACAAATGGTGGGGAGCTAGCTACCTATCTCTACAGCGACATTGTCAACTATCAAGAGCAGCAAGATGAGAACTTCAGCACTTTGCAATGGTGGCACGAGCACAAGTTAACATATCCGGTGCTTTCCATATTAGCACGGGATGTGTTAACAGTTCCTGCCTTCACGTTTTCTTCGGAGTCTACTTTCAGTCTATCTGGAAGAATAATCGAGCAGAGAAGAATAAATATGACAATTGAGATGGTGAAAATACTTCTCACTGTGAAAGATTGGGAATAAGCTGATCAACGAGCTCAACATACTACAGAAAATGTTGAGCTGGCGGAGACGTTTGAAAATCTTTATTTAGATAATCAGGAAGAATAATTGTAATCTTCACTTTTTCCCTGTATTACTGAGCTATAGATTGTACTCTTTTTTCTTTGCTAAGGTTTTCTCATATTGAGTTTTTACTTGGCAAAGTTTTTACGAGGCAGTCAAACATCAATAAAGCTCATTATTTAATACTAATTATTTATCTTATTTTAGATTTTTTGTATTTTTCTGTATTTTTCATATTTTTCTATTTTCTAATATTTTTTATGATTTATTTGAATTTTTTGGCGCTAACAAGCCGCACGGCCCGTTAATTAATCGGACCGAAACGGGCCGTGCCGCCCGTTTGGCCCACTTTAACTGTAACTAGAAGGCGGAGAAGTTAGTACGTAAATGCAAATGTGATGCAAACAAAAGCCGAAAGCGTAATTTAGAGATTACGTATTTACCTCTACAATGTTTAAGCGTAGCCCTAAGTTAAACTTATAGGTGCATATTGTGCTTACGCCTATGCAACATTTAGTAGGGGTGAAAACAGGTCAGATTTTATCCGCTCGATCTGGATCCGAATCCGGTTGGGATCAGATTCGGGATGGATTTTAGATATTCAGTCGGATCCGGATATTTAAATCCGGATACCGGATCGGATTCGAAGCATGAAATATCCGGGGAATATGAGTCGGGACCCGAATATCGGATATGTGACCATTCGGATATCCGTTTTGATTAGCCCATCCAGATTCTAGCCCACCCCATCTGGCGACTCCTCCGTGTGGTTATCACAGAGAGCACGCATAGTTATCTCCGGCTCGAACCCGAAAAATCCCCGCACACACGGATGGCGGCGCTGGATTGGGCAGTTCTCGGCCTTGGCACGGCGGCGCTCGCTCGCCGTCGCGTCATGGGTCAAGTATGTCTCCACCTCTGGGGCTCTACGGCGCGTCGCCACCACGCCAGAGGTCGCCATCCCTGACCTCCGCTCCCTTCTCGCAGGCGAAGACAAAGAATCGCGCCTCGCGGCGGTGCGGGGCCTCGTCCGCGCAGCCCCCCGAGGCAGGTTCCTCGTCCCCCAAGGATCCAGCGAGCACTTCATCGTCGCCAAGCACACCCAGACGGTGAGTCACACCGTCTCGCGCTGAAGATTTCGAATGTTTTAAGGTTCCAATAAAGCAGTAGCTATAAGGCGCTTGATGTGTTTGGGCATTGGAATATTGTGAAACTTTTGTGTAGTTTTATGTACTTTGTGCTAATTAGATACATGTCTCAAATTGTTGTAGAAATCTTAGAGAAACTCCATGCTTAATGCTATTCTGTTAGCTATGATTTAATTTTAGCTGTAGTTTTAGGAGTAGGAAGGCAAACAATATCAAATCCTGCGATTTCCTTATGCAGAATTGGATAGTTTGGAGAAGTAGAAATCAATTTTGAGGGTTTCTAATCAGGTTCTTCTTGCATTCAAATTTCTGAGGTTTGAAGATTGTTGTGTAAGCTTTGAGAATATTGATTCTTAATATATGTGAAATAGCTTTGGGCTTATATCGCATTTGGAATTAGATGGTTAATGCTGATGGTTGAATTCCTCGGTTGCAAGATATTTATAAGCTGCAAAACCAACCTTCAGTAACCCTGTTATGTTTTCATGGATTTAGGCCCTTAGAACAGTGTTGTTGTAAAATCTCAGGAAAAGTGGCACGCAATAATGGTGCAATGCAGCCACTTTTGACTTCTGATGATACCAAGTGACTAGAAGTCCATTATGATGTTGTGGTCATAGGAGATTGTTCTAGATTCATAAGTGAACTTGTGAAAATAGCAAAAGCATGGCAAGCCAATTGTGATGATCCTGGGTTATCAACTTGTTAGGATTTTGAACTTTGCTTAAACACCTTCATAGACTGAAGAACAAATGCCTTTAAGAACAAATGCCTTTATATGGAGTAGCATATAATTTTGTTATTTGTTGTTGCCGTGGAATCCGTTAATCGAGATTGATTCGAATTTCTTTGGTCTCGCGAAAGAATGAGATCTTGGAACAATGTGTTGGATTCCACCAGTTACTAATTTGGATGTAAACTATAAAATGTTACAATGGCTTAAAAATTTGGTGCAAAGCTACTTCTGGACACATTTTTGTACATGGTTGTCATTCACCTCCGGTAAGGGGTATATTAATTATCGATAGTTTTAGGATCTTCATGGATTCAAAGATATACATGGAATAAATTTGCAAGTTTCCCCTTTTTTGTTATGAATGAAAAATAGAATAGCACTTTTACACCCCAAACCCTGCCTTTGTGCTTTTAACATACGATTGTGTATCTGTTATTCTCTCCCTGTAAAGATATCTGACTGGTGTTTTGTGATCTCATACTTAATGTAGTGCTTGTTCAACGAGTGGAGAGGAATCTTTGGATGGACCTTTGATCTGCATGCTCTCTTTTTTAAATCATTGAAAGAGCAAATTACAATATCATTTATATGGGTATACTATCTATGCTTCTTGCACTGTGTCATTGTCAGAATCATTTGTACCCTAAACTTTTGCTATACTTTTCCTTTTTCAAGGTTCCATTTGTTCTTGTGGACACTGGAGCATTTTGGCTTCAGACATCCGTATATCTCTATCCGTTCCCGATTCGAATCCGTCATATATCTGACCCGTATCCGTATCCCAAATTATCCGATTCGTATCCGGATCCGACTATCCCGTATCCGGTTCCAAATCCAGGAAAAATATATGGGTTAGAATACGTGAAGAGCAATATCCGACCGTATCCAATCTGTTTTCACCCCTAACATTTAGACGTAATTAGATTTTTTATATGAACTTACGCAAGCTGAGCTCAAGGTTCAAAATCCTAGCCAAATTTCGGTTGGGGACAAGATTTCAAATCCCGACAAAATAAAAAAATGAAAATTTTTTAAATTACTATAGTAATTTCCAGGCATTTTGACCCGATTTCATCTTTTTTATCGGTTTTTATTGTTTTTGGACTGGATTTGGCGCCAATTTTTTTTGAAGCATTATAATTCCATTTATGAGGAATAGATGTAAACATTTAACAATATACTCACAAATCGAATTTAGCTCACTTGGTAGAGCGGACAGAGGGCTGAAGTCGTGCTAGGTCTCAGGTTCGAATTCTGTGGCCGTTATTTTAATCCGGCATTTTTTTTGGTAGAGCAAAAAATGCAAAAATTAAATGGGATAGCAAACGCCCAGCATGGGACTCAAACCCACCATCACAACGGTAACACCCTTACACTTTACCAATTGCACTAGATAGTCCATCCAGAACTCATTTTTTTTTCCGATTTTTTCTGCCCTCGGCAGACCATTTGAAATCACCATAATTTCAAGTATTTTGAATAGATTTCAAGTTTTTTTTTTTGCACGGCTTTGGGTCAATACCTCTTAACAATGTCATCTTTCATGATTTTTTTTTGAAAAACCGAATTTTGAGACGTTTTATAAAAATAACAGAAGCACTATCAGATTTTTATAAAAATGTACAAGCTTGATTATGGTCTAAAAAATTTATGGTACCATCTTTTGCAGTTTAGATCATATAGAAATTTTTTCAAAAGAATTGAATTTCATTTGTTATCTTTGAAAAATCAAAAGCAGAAGGGACATAATGAGACAGTAACCTTGTTAGAATTTTATAAATTCGGTCGAGGGTGATCATGATCCAAAAATTTTAGGAGAGCTTAAGAATTGCCTCAACATCCATCTTTAAAAGTTTCAAAAATTATAATCCTATTTGGTTGCTCAATAAAATCTATGGAAGCAATACATGTACTTAGCCATTTTATCAGAAATTCAGGAAGTAGCATTGTTAGAATTTTTAAAAATTCCTTAGGCTTGATCATCGTCTAAAAAATTTATGGGTACATTAGCGATGCGTTAGGACCATCGAATTTTTTTCCCAAAATTTTCTAACGTGGTTTGAACTATTTTTCATTCTGTTGAAATTTGCCGAGATTTCAGCAATTTCGGTCGAAATCTCGGAAATCCTTGTCCAAAAAATTCTGGATTTGAATTTTACTTCTTGAATTTCGTCCGAAATTCGAAATCTTGATGAAATTTCGGATTTCGATCGCCTCCGAGATATAATCCGAAAACAAAATTTGAAATCTTGACGGAGCTTGTCTAAACTTGAAGAATAATGTGGCAAGAATGTGGACTCTCTTTTCAGGACAAACAATACCGTACCATCATGAACATACCTGTACTTTCATTTATTCTGGGTTTCTACAACAGTAACAGAAATTTGTACACCTTGTCGAGAAATGTACACTCAAAAGAATATAAGCTTGAAAAAAAAGGGAGAAGGAAACGGTAGTAAGAAATAGCTTTAAGACATGTAATTTGTAAACGCTTTTGTATACAGACTTGAAAACTAGTTTTGTCAGGTTTGACGCCATTGTAGCACCACTGTACCGTCCAGCCGCTTTCAAGAACTTGTCATATGGGCTTGCAGGTGGCAGTCTGAACGACCGGTTGGATTCGCTAGATGCTAAATCACTGCATCACATGCACTCCTTCCTTGTCGACTGCAACTCGGGCTCGGATCGAGCAGATGACTACAAATTGTGACGAGATGTCAGGACTTACGAGAGTTTAAGGTTAAGATCTGCACGATGATAGATAGATTTTTCTGATAAGATGCACATGCCTCATTGGTTTCCAGTCCATTCTCCCCGGTTGAGCCATGGGAATCGGTCCTCGAGTGCTTGAAGCTCAAGAGAACAGACACCTTGTGTTGCTTGTCCATGACTAGGGCTTCACATTGGCTCTTCATCTGATCGTAAGGTACAGGATTGGCAGAAACTGGAACGTTAGCAACCTGCCTTGCTGTCTCATGAACCTGCAAGCAAGTAGTTCAATTACAAACAGATGAGGAGGCTGCACATTGTCGAAAATGAACAAAGCAGCTTTCAGGTGTCATTGTGTAGGTAGAGATGGCACGTACAGATTTTATTAGCTGATTCACGTTTAGAACATCCGATGAAGCCATAGATCCTGATGTTTTCCTGTCGGACTGATATCCACTATGTTCAAAAACGATGTCGTCGTCGTCATCCATCTCAGAAGGAATTACTTCCTGAAGGCAGAAGACATGCACCCAAAAAGTTAGGACATAACAGCACTAGTCATAATAACACAAAATCAATTATTTGTATAGGATCGGTATGGACCTCATCAAAACAGCGGGCATCCTTTTCTGCCTACATTGAACAAAGAGTGTGGTGTCTCCATGAATAGTGGAGCACCAAGAGGAAATGAATCATCCAGGGAAAACTCTTGAAGAAGCTGTTCTTCTATCCCGTTAAACTTCTGCAATTTGCAGTAAAGACGCTCAATTATCAGTTATATTCTTGATTCTGTACAACAAAATCAAAGATCAAGTAAATCTGAATATACACCTCTGGTAAATTTTCAAATTTCTCCTTGAAGTAGGACATTAAAATTTCTTTTAACTGTGTATCATCCTTACTAACAGCTGAAAGAAAGACTTGTGCATCCCTTTCATCTTCCTTGGAACCATAAACCATCTCACTATTAGAAGACTGTGCAGAGGTAATAATGAGTCTACAGTCATCAATCAAGCAAAGATGAGGGTCAATCTGCAAAATACACAAAACACAGCACATTACATATTCAAAGTAATTGCATGGAATCTATGCAAAGCAGGCAAATTCAAATAATTTTCACATGGTGGGAATCAACAAACCATTTCATCTGGCACTGCCGCTTTCACATGAGGAATTATCTGAGGAACATCAGAAACTTTTGATGAAAAAATTAGCATTGCCGATGCCATCGTATACAAACACTTTCTACGAGATGGCTGCAAAACATCTTCATTTACAGTGGAAAAAGGGTAAGAGTTAATCAAGCCATGTATTTGCCTGCTATACTGGTATGAATTATGATCCATAGGAATATAGGATAGGGATCATTGTCTTTCATTTGTTAATAGATAATGAAAAAAAAACTGCTTTTGTCTTCAAAAAAAAAACTGCTTTGATGGATCCCTAGCTGGCCACCAACTTTTGCAACATCATGTTTATGTGAGAAAAAAAAAACAAAGGCAGGCAAGTTTGAAGGAACTTACTTTCTTGATTCAGAGACCTCCTCCTGAGAGAGAACGCCAACTGGAAACAATGAACTAGTGCCACATGACTTGGGCTCTGTCATGAAAAATCATTGGTCACTCACATAGTACACAACTTAAGTCTAAAGAACATGATGATATCACTGGTCCAACTAGCCTGGCAATGTACAAAGGTGTTTCATGCTTCCTACATCAATAAAATATGCAAGATTATATCTTGTCAACAAATTTCAAATGGAGCCGAAAAGACTGGCTAAAATGAACAGATGGAGTCTATCTCTGTTCTGTGATAATTTCAATGCCTTCAGAACAAAGTAGCCTCTAAGCTCACAAATACTAATTGCATATATTTGATACGATCTTTCTCACAAATTCTAGTTACATATATTTGACCACAGCTGACGTACCGACGAGATCAACGGCCGAGATCAAGTTGGATAGTAGATCAGAGAGGCAGGCCAGTAGAATATGGAGTTGTTTTCGTCGTTTTGACCAAAAGATGAAGTTTGGTTAAGTCCTCCAAATGAGTCCATTCGCCTCGTTCACATAGGTCCTTTCCACGAGGGCAAGAACCATGTTTTCAGAGAAGTGGCGATCCGAATCCACTCTGACAAAAGAAAATAACTGACCTTTATGGGCAGTAGCGAGGAGATCAATAGTAAAGAAATAAAATGAAAACCTGTCAGAAGCGAAGCTTTGAGTTGAGTATGATCTTCTTGCCTATTGGGTAACAAGAATGTATTGTATTGAGCTTGACTTACTTTTGTCTTCAAACACAATAAAGAAATACTGTAGGTATGGCCCATTGTTTCAAAATCTGCAGGTGAGTTATCTTCCAGAGATGCTTGACTCCAAATAGATGAAAGGAGGAGGACAAGCTGGTTGTTGTTCAACTTCATAAACTTTAGGTTCTGCCCGGATGTAAGAAAGAAGATACATCAGTTGGACAGCCAAAAACCTCCAAAGCAAAAAAAACCAAACACTATAAGAATACTAGCTGGACTCCATACTTCATCTTTAAATGCTGTAAGATGATACTCATTGAGACATGGACTCCCTGAACACTGCCTTGTATTTGGTTCTGTATGTACATATCCATTCTCAGCACCTACCACAGCTTCTGATTTCTCGTTTTTCTGCAAGGATTCCTGGATCCTGCTTTTGGTCCGTACTTCATCCATTGTAGTCTCAGAAGAGAAAGCTGACAGAGCCAACAAAAGTATGTCCCGTGAACCATTGACCTTCATTGGGATCGAAAAATTTATGGCTGACCATGGGCATAGCAGTGAAGGCGCAACAATGGTGGATAGAACACGATACGAACCAATCCTTGTCTTATCGTCTGGGTGCATCATTGCTAAGAGAAGCTGATGAAACAAAGCTTCAGGAAATGCCTGAGATATGCACAAGGAATTGCCGATCAGTATTGCTGTTCTACAGCTAAAATATGTCTCCTGCGATAGTGGAAATGCCAGGAACTTGCCTTCTGGTTGTACGATGACTTGTACACAGAAGCTGCTATTTGTGTTGTGCGGTAAACAGATGAAACTGTTGTTCTGGCGATGGTGGCAGTATGAGAGAGATTCTCAAGCATTACACCGACCATGTCAAGAATAGGCCCCACATCCCCAACCTATTCAGCACAATGAACAACTTTTCTTAAAGACTGCTATGATGAAAGCAAAAAATAGTTGGTAGTAATAAAGAACCAACAACAGAATATAACAACCTCCTCTCTCAATTCCACCAGGCACTCCTCCAAGGCCACATGAAGTGCACTGTTCCATTTTTCAACATCAGCTTGAGCATTTGATGCTTCAATAGCACAGTGCATACATTTGCGCAAGTGCTTTATTAAGTCACTGATTGCACTTGCTATCATCACTGATGCATGTACCTTTGCATGCTTTGCAAGATGTGAAGCAAATTTTACAATACTGATGTGCTTGGCGGGCTTCTTGGCAACACTCTTATAATTTATGTGCTTTATAGTGAGATATAACAGCAAATGCCCATTTTTCCCTGTCAATATATAAAACACGATTTAACATTGTGTTAAATCTGCCTGCTGTTAAACAGTTCCAATTGAAAAGTAAAATGAAAAGGTAAAACAAAGAGAAGAAATTACATGGGTGGAAATTGACGCACCTGATTTGTCCATCAATGTCTGCATTTCTTGTAGAATGGAAAAGGCAACCCCATTTTCAGGAGACCAATAGTTGTGGCTATCAAAAAATGCGAAAAAGAGGATCAAGAATACGCCGCACTGTTGTTGCCTCCTTTGCAATATTGGCCATATTACACAAGCAAACCCTTGCCCAATGCGCTGGATTTTCAGATGCGGCCCTGCTAAAACATTAAGCCATTGAAGAGATGAAAACGGCGCAATAGGGTCTAGAAATGAGGTCATTACACTAGCAGAAGAGCTCACATTGTATCAGAAGTCACTTTGGCACTATTTTGCCCAGATACTGGCAACACTGTCAAGCCTCCATTGATTGCCAAATCATCATCATCTTGAAGTCTGACAACCTCTTTAATTGAGAGAGTTTGATAGCCTCATAACAGCTTATAATCACTGAGACAACCTGGGTTCAAGAATGAATTCAGAAATTAATCACATCACCAGTTTGAGATGCGACTTGAGATGAAACACCTTTGCTAACATTTTGTTTCACGAATTGTTGTTTCTGACCCACTTTCAATTAAATTTAGTGTGCTACTTTTTCTGCAGTAAGTAGGCTAGACCTACTATTTCAGAATTCGCTGAACTTTGGTTATATCTCTTCCTCTTATTCAACAATCCTATTTCTAGTACATAAGAAATTAATATATTTGTATTCAAAGACAATTGCACCAATCTTATACCATGCAGACAAGAAAATAAATATTCACCAGAGAGTATCCAGTTATCGTGAATAAAAATTAATTATTTGTAAAGGAATAAGGACTTGCTTCATCGAGTTCCATTGAAATATGTGAGTGATCGCATATGTATTGGACCTGATTAGAAGTGTTGAAAGAGTCAGATTAGAGTAAAATATTATTTTTTCCAACTTAATCTCTATACTGCTCTGATGATATTACTTGCTAGGAAGAATCGGTAATGCAAAGCAACCATGAAGCTTCTTTTCTTTTTGTAATTTTGCTCAAAAGTCCAATATCATGGCACAAAATAGAATGTCATCATATCAGCACGATGCTAGACGAATGTATCCGATTGCAAATGAAAAATGAACATAAAGCGTCAATATAGTAATATCTGACTATCTATTAGAAACCTTAAAAGCTGTATCAATATAGTCGACGTAAAAATGTCTATATTTATGAAGCACATGCAATTGTATGATAGATAGAAATAGTGATCGGTTCATTTGTTCTGCATCATTATTCCTGGTCTAACAAAATTGTGAAACAAGCCCTTAAATGGCTGGCACCACATAAGACTGCCTTATCCTTTTCATCATAGCAATTAACTAAGAAAACTGTCTTACCATAGAAGCAAGAGCTTGAAGTGCAGCAGATCGAAGGAGGAGCCCTTTGTCATCTTCCCTTAGTTCTTAACCAATTTGGCAAAGTTTTGGTATGAGGCCTTCTAAATTAAACATATGTGTGCTATCAACCTACATAAATACCTAATTAAAATTAAACAGATAACAAAAATCTGTAGAGAGATTGGCACATTCACTACACACCAAAGGCAGGGTGGCATTCTATTTATATCCCCAAAGGGAGAGATTATAGGGCAATACTAGGCAAGTACAAAATAAGGAAAGCCAAGGAAAGGAAAGCCAGGGAGAGATTACAGGGCTATACTAGGCAAGTACAAAATAAGGAAAGCCAAGGAAAGGAAAGCTAGAAAGAGATTACAGGGCTATACTAGACAAGTACAAAATAAGGAAGGCCAAGAAAAGGAAAGCCTAATATATACCAAAAATACTCTAATACCCGCCTCAATGTAATGGAGGAGTCCGGACGCAAAGACTAGACCGAAATTCTTGAAAAAGTTGGGTTGGTAGGCCCTTAGTCATGATGTCCGCGAACTGGTGAGAAGACGGCACGTGCAGGATGCGGACCTCGCCGAGGGAGACCTTCTCGCGGACAAAATGAATGTCGATCTCGATGTGCTTCGTCCGCCGATGTTATACTGGATTTTTAGACATGTAGATGGCGCTGACGTTGTCGCAATACACGACGGTGGTCGAAACAAGAGGAACATGAAGGTCCTGTAGAAGTTGACGAAGCCAGCAACACTCGGCGACGGCATGGGCAACGGCTCGGTATTCAGCTTCGGCACTCGAGCGGGACACCGTGGTCTGGCGCTTGGAGGACCAGGACACGATGTTGTCGCCGAGGAAGATGCAATATCCAGACGTAGAGCGCCGTGAGTCCGGGCAGCCAGCCCAGTCGACATCGGAGTAGGCGGTGATCGAGTTCACCGGTGAACAGCCGATATGAAGACCTGCGTCGAGGGTGCCTTTGACATACCGCAGGATGCGCTTGATAAGCGCGAGATGGGGCTCCCGTGGGTTGCACATGAAGAGGCACACTTGCTGAACGGCATAGGCCAAGTCAGGGCGAGTGAGCGTGAGGTACTGTAATGCTCCTGCAAGGCTCCCAGACTCGGACGGATCGAACATGGGGCACCTTCGAGGCCGAGAGCTTGGCATGAGTGTCCACCGGCGTAGTGGTGGGGTGACACTCACCATGCTCGCCCGTCGGAGAAGGTCGACAGCCAGATCGTCATTGGGACAGTCACAGCCGTCGGAGGATCTCGTGACGGAGATGCCAAGGAAGAAGTGCAGGGCGCCAAGGTCCGTCATGGCGAACTTCGAGTGAAGGTTGCTGATGATGCGCTCAAGGAGGTGTTGAGAGGAGGCGGTGAGGACGATGTCGTCGACGTACAGTAGCAGATAGGCCATGTCGGTCCCCTGGCGAAGGACAAATAGGGACGTGTCAGAGGAGGATGCGACGAAGCCGAGCTGTCGGATATAGGTGGCAAAGTGCTGGTACCACGCCCGGGGAGCCTGTTTTAAGCCATAGAGAGACTTTTGAAGAAGACACACATGGTCAGGGTGAGCAGGGTGCACAAAACTGGAGGGTTGCTGACAGTAAACCATCTCATCGAGAGTGCCATGAAGGAAGGCATTCTTGACGTCGAGCTGGTGAATCGGCCAGGAGCGCGACGTGGCGATGGAGAGAATGGTTCGGATGGTCGCCGGTTTGACCACCGGGCTGAAGGTCTCATCGTAGTCAACGCCGTGTTGCTGGGAGAAGCCGCGGACAACCCAGCGTGCTTTATAGCGGGCCAAACGACCATCAGAGTGAAACCTGTGTTTGAATATCCACTTGTCGGAGACGATGTTGGCGCCTGGGGGACGAGGAACGAGACGCCAAGTCTGGTTGTCCATGAGGGTTGTGTACTCGTCGTCCATCGCAGCGCGCCAATTGGGATCGGCGAGAGCACTGCGATAATTGCTCGGGACGGCCGACACAAGATCATGGGAGGCCGTCAGGTTGAAGAACTCCACTGAGTGATCAACGGCAGCCCTGGATCGTGTGACCATCTGTGGAGGTGCACCGGTGGTTCGGTAATTTGGTCGACCACGTGGAAGTGGCGAGCAGGGTCAAGGTAGACGGTGTCGCACGTGGTCGTCGGTGTAAACCGAGACGACAAAGCGGCCGAGGCGAAATGTCGATGTGGGACACCGTTGCCACCGGGAGTGGCAGCGAGTGCTCAACACCCAAAGGTGGAGTTGTCGCTGCTGGGGGGACCTGCAAGGGCGCAATGGTGCAAGGCACTAACATGGCAGGATCATCGACTAGGAAGTCCAAGTCGGCATTAGTTGTAGAAGAGGATATGGGCGCGCGATTACTGCTGGCAAACGGAAAAGTGTTCTCATCGAAGACGACATGGCGGGAGATGATGACTTTGTTTGTGGCAAGGTCAAGCAGCGGTATCCTTTGTGCTGAGGGGGATAACCAAGGAAGGCACAAGCCGTGGAACGAGGAGCAAGTTTGTGAGCAGCTGTGGCGGATAAGTTGGGAAAGCAAAGGCAACCAAATACCCGTAGGTGACTATATTGAGGAGGCGTTTGGTGAAGAATCGTGTAAGGAATAGCACCATCGGTGGAAAAGGAAGGGCACCGGTTTAGGAGGTAGGTGGCAGTAGCTAACGCCTCAGCCCAGAATCTAGGCGGCATGTGAGCATGGAGGAGGAGTGTGCGAACCATATTGTTAATTGTGCGAAGCATCCGTTCTGTCTTGCCATTCTGTGAGGATGTGTGAGGGCAAGAGAGGCGCATGGCTATGCCGCGGGAGGCAAAGAAGGATGCGTTAGCATGGTTAACAAATTCGCGGCCGTTGTCAGCCTGAACTGACTTGAGTGGGAGGCCGAACTGTGTGCTGGCGAGGGCAGCCATGTCGACTATGTGTTGGTGAACGTCAGATTTCTTTTTAAGAGGAAATGTCCAGCAAAAGTGAGAGAAATCATCGACGATAACCAAGTAGTACATCGATCCAGATATGCTAGCCATAGGGGAGGTCCGCACATCACAGTGAAGGAGTTCAAAGGGCACAAAAGTGCGCGAAGTTGAAGTAGCAAAGGGTAGGCGCACATGTTTGCCAAGTTGACAAGACTGGCAGAGCGAGTGGGCTACATTATTACATGCAATGTGCGAACTTTTATTTAAGGCGATGATAGGAGCGTTGCCAGGGCGACCAAGACGCTGGTGCCAAAGTTGGGAGGAGACGGCGATGTGGGTGCTGGCAATGGAGGGAGGCTCCGCAGGAGGAATGGTGTAGAGGTCGCCCTCACTATTGCAGCGAAGCATCACTCGGTTCGTCTGGAGATCCTTGACAGAAAACCCAAAGGCGTCAAACTCAAGAGAGCAGTGATTATCACGAGTGAACTTGCGAACAGAAAGAATGTTGCGAACTAAGTGAGGGACATCTAGAACATCGCGGAGAGAAAATTGTGTAGTTGGTGTGTGGAGCAGGGAATGACCACTGTTGGTGATGTGTAAACGGGAACCATTGCCAACAGTGACTGTTGTGTTAGGGGGAGGTTGGGAGGAGAGCAGTATACCGCCATTTGATGTCATGTGGGATGTAGCGCCGCTGTCTACAACCCAGCCACCTGCCCTTGAACCGCCATTTAGTTTAGGGCGGTGATGAGCCCCTGATGGTCCCACGTTGATGCAGGGGAGGGTTGAGGTGAGGCGAACACAGCATGCGCCTGATGGTTGAGGGTTGAGGCAGCGTGTGGCGGAGCGCCGAGCAAGCCCGGGGCGACTGATGGTCGCCACTGTCCAGCGGGAGCAGCCCACTGGGCGGTAGCAGGAGGAGACCACGGGTTAAAGTAGAACCATGGGGCGGCCGTCGGTGGTGCACGACCGCCGTGGGAGCCACCATGGCTGGCGCTGCTATACCTGCCGCAACGATTGCGCCCACCGCGACGGCCATCGCGATTGCCGACGTTGAAGACGGCCTGGGCGGTTGGGGCGGAGGTCGTGGTGGAGCGGCAGCCAGATTGGCTGTAGGAGGAGCCGCTGGTGAGCAGGGCGGTCTCGGCGACGACCTTCGTCTCGTTGGCGAGGCGCGTCTCCTTGAGGGCAAGCATGGAGCGGGCCCGAGCGAAGGAGGGGAACAGCGTGGAGTTGGCGATATCGTCAGCGGTGTTGGAGAAGCACGGATTGAGGCCACGCAGCAGATTGAGGACGAGTTGCGAGTCGGAGACGGGGTGGCCGACGTCGCGGAGGGCATCTGCTAGCATCTTGACACGCTGACTGTAGTCGGCGATGGATTGATCACCTTGCATGAGGGAGTGGAATTGACTGCTGAGGAAGATGGCACGTGATTCCTTCTTGTCGCGGAAGAGGGCCTCGATTGCGACCCAGAGATCACGCGCAGTTTCGTCATTGGCCATTGCGGAGTCCAGGGTGTCGTCGGCGACGGAGCCGTACAGCCAGCTGAGGACGGCGGAGTCGGTGAGTGTCCAGGCGGGGTCGCCTGGGTGTGCGATGTCGGAGCCATCAATGTGGGAGAGGAGGCCGAACTTGGTGCACATGGTCCGGAAGAATTTGGACCATCGAGAGTAGTTGGCCGCCTTCATGTCGAGATTGGTCGGCACGTGAGACTTGACGGCGACCGTGCAGTAGGGGTTGAGGACGATCGGCTGCGCGGTGAGCGCTCCGGGGCTGGGGACGGAGCCGTCTTCGGGGGCTGCTGTAGAAGCAGCGGCGGCGACGGCGACTGCAGTGGCAGTGGCTGGATGAGAGTTGGGCGCCGTCATGGTGGGTGGTGTGTGTAAGATCGAGGATGCCGACTAGAGGGG
Source organism: Otatea glauca (assembly GCA_036346275.1). Taxonomy (NCBI): domain Eukaryota; kingdom Viridiplantae; phylum Streptophyta; class Magnoliopsida; order Poales; family Poaceae; genus Otatea; species Otatea glauca. Next base: position 49,025,147 of record CM070712.1, on the reverse strand, counting down.
GGTGAATAGGCGGTTTTAAAAATTCTTCTCACTAAATACACACTTTATTTTCTCTATGTCAAAACCTAAACAATAACCAATGTGGAAGCGACAAACTAAGGTTTTGACAAATTAAAGCCTAAATCAACTAGGCTTACTAAGTACACTTGCTAATTATGTCTCTACTAAAGAATATACAATCCTAAAGACAATCAAGCAATTTAATTCTAGGAATGTAAATTGCAACAATGTAAATAGAGAATTGAAAGCAAACATAAGGAGACACATCGATATTTTACCGTGGTGTTCGGAGACTTGCCGATCTCCCTAATCCACGTTGAGGCAAACCCAAACCACTTTGGACCGCTCCACGAATTGAGCACCCCTCGATTCCACTAGTGGTAGCTCTTTCCCCCTCCGGGTAGGCGAGCTCCGACCTTCACAACTTTGTCGGGCCTTCTCACAATCTCCTTGAGAAGGTCACCGTGCACGACGCCTCTACACGCCATCTAGGTGTCGGCAAACACCAAGAGTAATAAGCCAAGCCGTGCAACACATGCACAAGGATGCTCAATCCTTCTCTAGATGCAACACATGCAACTAGATGCTTCTCTCCTTGCTCACAAAGTGCAACACATGCACAAAGTAGAGGAGAGGCTCACACTAGCTCAAGAGAAAGCAAATCAACACCAAAGCGATTCTACTTAAGAAACTATAAATCAAATTCATCTCAAATCACTCAAATATGGCTCTATGAGCTCTTGGGGTTTTGCTCTCACAAGAATACTTCAAATGGGTGCTAGAGCAGCAACAAAACCCTCCTAGCTCATCCCCTTTTATAACCCTCAAGAAAACTAGTCGTTGGAGGGTAGAATGGGGTAAAACGCGAGAAACCCGGGCTATACCGCCCCTACTAGGGCCTGCAGAGCACCGAATTCTAGGCCAACGGTCACTTTCGTGCATTAAAAACACCAAAACTAGCCGTTGCTACAAGACCCGGTGCTACCGCCCATCTAGGACCGGTAGCACCGCCATTTCCATCAAAAACACTTCTCCGAGTTTTACACCGCCTCGAAGTCGGTAGTACCGCCCATCTAGGCGAGGCGGTGCTACCACCGTCGAGCCACTAAAACGCTCATAACTTTTACTCCGAACTCCGATTTAGGTGATTTTTGATTCTATGCGAAGCTTATCACGAGGGCTACAATATATACTCATTTTCAAGATTTAAGCAACCATAGATATTTTTAAATATCACAAAAATAAGAACTCCAATGTAGTCATTCAAGTCTAAAACTGATTTCTCGAAATCCCTCACATAGACTTGATTAAGAGCGTGATTACAAGCTAGAGAGAGTCAATAAGATCACATCTTATGCCATTTGGTGATCAACTCATGATCAAAATAATTTGCAAAACACATTTGCAAATAAACCGAGAACCCATGAGATCAATCCTCTAGCCATGTAAGGATCAACACATGATCCTAACACTTTGCAAAACACATTTGCAAATACCAACACATGCTCTAGGATCAAAACCATAACCTCCAGATTATTTGCAAATAGAAAAATCATAAACTTTACTTAGCCTTGTGATGATCAACACATGATCAAATCACAAGCTAAAACACCGATACATGAGCTCTCACCTTTGCAACATATGCAAAACTTAGCTCTATACAAAACCACATAAACCAAATTACATGAGCTATCTCCCTTTTACAACACATGCAAATCCATAGCTCCATGCAAAACCAAATCGATTAAGATTCAATAAGAAGTGAGCATGGGCTCTCTTATTTGCAACACATGCAAATACTTAGCTCATGCAAGAACCAAATAGAGAGTGAGCTAGAGTGAACGGATTGAGTTCATCAACACATGATGAAGCTCAAGCTAAAATACTTAACCCTCTTAATAGTACGGCACCTAACTAGCAACCCGGTCTCCCATCTAAACACCGAGACAGGTAAAGACTAGGAACACATCTTTAGCACTAGCTAGTTATACCTTTGCCTCTAGCACATCCACTTAGAGCTTTTATGATTTCCATCATTTTCTCTCCAAGTCGGGATCTTCGCCTTGTTCATCAACACACGATGACATCCTTTTCCTGCTCATCCATCTCAACCTTGCACTTATCCTATTTCAAACTCATTGAAAGTGTTAGTCCAAAACACATGGTTGTCTCAATCATCATTGCACTCCATTAACACATAATGGATGCTCTCAAGATCCTTTGATCTTTTCCTTTGATGATTGACCACAACCCAAAGACAAATGATTGAAAGATTAATTGTGTCTTGAGTATACTTATGTAACTAATGCTTCATATACTCAAGAACTTTCGATTGCCCTAGGATCAACAAAGTGAACCATCAACACATGACTAGTTCTTTGTTGATTGAATGGCAACCGAACACAATTTAAATTGTATTTAAATTATCATGAGTATATATTAACTACACAAGTTTCATATACTCAATTCCATGGAATCTAAAAGTAATGATCCAATTTATATGGAGTGGTGGAAAGGGATCAATACTCTTAAAACCATTAATTATAGACTAAACTCTGTTAGATGTGTGCATGCAAATAATTGAACTTGAATCAATATGCACATATTCAATTTTGTATTGCTTTGGGGTTTATCCTATATTGCCATGAGTATACTACAACTACACAAGTTAAATATACTCAAATGGTTGTTTCAATGTAATGATCCTTAATATAGAAAGATGGATTAGATCAATACTTTGAAACTTCAAGATTAAGCATGAACTCCCCCTAAATGTGTGCATTCATGTATATATGAAGTTGAGACATTAATGCACATCTTGAGGTCTGAATAATGGTAGAGTTCATCCTTTAACTGAATCCAAAATATGCATTAAGATATCGTAAAGTGAATACGAGTGCATACCTTGGGTTTTCCATTTCTCAACGAGATGAGACTAATCAAAGATATACTCAATAAAAGAGTTAGTCTTATAAAAGATTTGTCATTAATTAACAATTGAGACTAATCAATATTATAATTATCAAAAGAGTTAGTCTCAAGATTAGATTTGTCGTTAACACCAAAACCAATTTAATGGAGCTTGAACTTTCAAAGGTGGTCGCAAGACAGAGAGGAGGAAGGGTGGAGAGGTCTCAGGAGAAGAAATCGATACCATATAGAGATTGGCACATTTACCACACACCAAAGGCAGGGTGGCATTCTATTTATATCCCCAAAGGAGAGATTATAGGCGATACTAGGCAAGTACAAGATAAGGAAAGCCAAGGAAAGGAAAGCCGGGAGAGATTACAGGCTATACTAGGCAAGTACAAAATAAGGAAAGCCAAGGAAAGGAAAGCCAGGAGAGATTACAGGGCTATACTAGGCAAGTACAAAATAAGGAAGGACAATAAAAGGAAAGCCTAATATATACCAAAAATACTCTAATCAAATACAGTACATGTAAATTGTTGTATGTTATGTCAATAACCTGGCCATTGAGAAAGTCGACAAGCATTAGACAACCCAGGACCTGCAATTCATCATTTGGTTTCTGATCAAGAAGAGTGCGAACAATGCTCAATGTGCTTGCCGCCAGTAATGGTCTGAATCAAGAATAATACAATCACTATAGTAGCTAAGATTGGTTATGAATGCATCACTGACAGAACATAACCTTTGCAATTACGTATGCTCCTTTCATGAACACAGAATTTTCCTGTAGATGCATGGCACAACTTTGGCCAATGTGAAATCCTCATGTCTCAGTTCTTTGTAGCATCTCTGCTCAAGATACTCCGTGATCTGCCCAAAAAAAAGGGTAAATACAAATCTTGGTTTTACCAAGTTCGTTCATTCATTCAAATCTAAAATGTTAAAGCCTGAACAAGCTATTAGTTAAACATCATTCCAATGAAGTGATCAGTATAAAAGTAACAATAGATCTACTGAACCCTTGCAAGGGCAATGCTCATCACTAAGACAGACAATGAGGAACTGAGCCTAGCTCAGTTGGTGGGATGTGTGGATGTACACCCCTGCCACCCAATTTCAAATCCTCTTTGATGCAGATTTGGGTACCTATATTCTTCTTAATGAAAAAAAAACCTAGTTCCTCCTAGGTATTCTCTTTTTTTAAGATAGACAATGCAAAGTGGTGGTCAGTATGAAGTAACAGAAGAGTGACTGATGGGTCCATCTCAAGAATATTTTTTGCACTATTGCATTCTTTTTTTTCATTGTCTTGATTTCAGGCTTTCAGCCTTAAGCGGCACTCTAGTATAATGATTCGTGTGACCATTCTAAGGAAAATGGGGGAGGAGATGGAACGTGTTACCTTTGGTATGCGCGTTGGATTTCTTGAGACATAGTCACACAATTTCCCAATCCTTCTATCGCTCGGTTCGCCATCCTAAACACCATACCAATATCAATTAGCAAACTCCCAAAGACATTTTTCCACAAACCCAATATGCGTAACTATAACTAATACCATCAATGACTCAAATGCTAACAACAAAGCGGGATCACCGCATCGGTGGCAATGGTAGATCTCGCAATGATCTTCTTGCATCACTTGACAGTCGACGGAGCGCGCCGCAGCCGAGGGGCGTATAGCAGAGGCGCCGCAGCAGCAACACCCGCCGCGACATCACCCCCATCTTCCTCGTCCTCTCTTAGCCTTGCCTCCCAAAAGATTTTTTTGTCCGATTGAGTCAAGCACTCAAGCAACACAATTGCAAGTTTGCAACTCTAGCTATCCGTAACCCTATTGCCGCATTGCCTTCCTATTTGCTTCAATGACTCCAAGAACTAAACTCTCTTCAATCCAACTGGCTTAAGCAATGCGAATTTTTTTAGCAGGGATTAGATGACCCGCCGCCTTCCTCCCTTTTCACGTGTTAGATCTAAGGAAACTAAAACATTATTTAGCCTAAATCATGATCAAAAATAATAATGCGGAACATTAAGCGTTAGATGAATGTACTGACCTGGTGAAGATGAAGCCATTAGGTTTCAGTGTTTTGAGCGTCGGTGATGTGCAATAAAGAAAACGGGACACCGAGATCCACTCGGTGAAGGTCAAGGCCTTCAGTAGCTTCAGCGCCAGAAACTTTAGATCGGATGAGTATATCGGAAGATGGGTAACTCAAGATTTTTCTTATATCCACGAGTGCCGGCCTCTTCCTCTTTTTATTTAGCGCTAGCTATCGAGATCTAACCAAAAATGCTATTTAGAAGCTCCCGATCAGAGTACATTTAAGGTGGGCCTAGCCCCTAAAACTCGGTTCTGTTAGGATCAAAACTGAGATCACAACTAACATTTTCCCACTTGATCAAAAGGCTAATGTCATAAGTCCACACTTAACAAACAGTACACCAAGATGAAGTATTTTAGCAGTTAATAAATGCACCGCTGAAACCCTAGTGCCTATAGTGCAACATTCTGTCTCGATAGGATATTACTTATTCTTAATGGGAGTTGTTTTATTCTCATGGTTCTAATTTCCAAATCAGAGGTAAGTGTGAAGATATAACCTGATGTGGATTTCTTAGTATCAACACAACCTGCAAAGTCATCGTTCAAATAGCACACAACTTCAAGAGTATCAGACTTCTTATATGTGAGCATGTAATGCTTAGTGCTCTGCATATAACATAAAGCTTTCTTAAGAGCTTTCCAGTGGTCTAACCCTGAATTTGATTGATATCTGCCAAGCATCCTGGTTACGAATGCTAAATCAAGGTGAGTACAAACTTGAGCATACATAATGCTTCCAACAGTTGAAGTGTAAAGAATCCCTTCGTCGATCGATTCTAATTGATTCCTCTGACATTGAAATGTTCTAAACTTATCGCTCTTAACAATAGGAGCAGCGAGCAGAGCAATTATGCATATTATATCTTTTAAGCACTCGTCAAGGTATACCCTTTGGGATAGGCCTAATACCTCTTTGGACCTATCTCTGAATCTCAATGCCCAAAACATAAGAGGCATCACCAAGATCCTTCATGTCAAAATTAGCGTAAAAATTCTCTTGGTCTCATACAACATATCCTTATCGCTGCTAGCCAATAAGATATCATCCACATAAAGTACTAAGATAGTAAATTTGCTCTCCCTAGTCTTAATGTATATGCAATTGTCCACCTCATTTTCTTTGAAATCAAAATTTCTTATGGTCTCATCAAGTTAAGGTACCATTGTTCAGACGCTTGTTTTAGTCCATAGATGGATTTCTTAAGTCGACATCCCATATGTTCCTTGCCTTCCATGACAAAACCTCCTGATTGAGCCATGTAAACATTTTCATGCAAGTCACCATTAAAGAATGCAGTTTTAACATCCATATGATGCACCTCTAAATCATAATGAGCAAAAAGAGCCATGACAATTCTTAGCGAATCTTTCTTTAAGACGGGAGAGAAAGTATCAACATAATCAATCCCCTCTCTTTGTGTAAACCCTTTTACTATAATAAGTCTTGTCTTGAATCTTTCGATATTTCCCTTAGAGTCATGCTTAATTTTGTAGACCCATCTACAACCTATTGTTTTGACTCAATCAGGAATTTCTATTAGATCTCAGACATCTAATAATCCTTATATTAGACCCGAGGGATTCCGACCGCACGCGCTTGTTTTGCGCCACGTTTTGATACGGCTTAAGTAATTTTTCCTCCCCGTTGGTCATGTCAGGCCGTGTGGCGCAGCGGTAGCTTGCCTCGCACCCATGTGCGGTGTCGCGCGTTCCAGTCCTCCCAACCTCACGCACGTGCGTTGTCCCGGTTTTTTTTGAGTTTTTTTGCAAAAAGACTCTAAAAATTCCCTAAATTACATTTAAGTCCTTTTTTTTTCAGAAAAGCCCATAAAATTTCTGAATTTTGTTTTTTTACCCGCATACGCCCTTTGAAAATCCCAAAAATACGGCCGTCTCCACTATTTCCTGAGAAGACCCATACGGATTTTTTTTGAAATTACAGCTATGTCCGTTTTGGCGCTTTTTTTTGAAAAGCCTCCAAAAGTCCCAAAAATAAAATTACGTCCTCCAAAAGCTATGTTCTTGAAAGGCCTAAAAAAAACTGAAATTCGTTCCCCTTTCATGTAGTCCCCCCAATATTTTGAAATTACGTCCGTCTCCGCTTTTTACCAACATGATCCTCTTGGGAATTCTGAAATTAACTGTGACAGCAGGTTGCTGACACCGCATTCACCTTCATGCTGAACTTGGGTACTGCGGTAGGCGCCTATCGAGCTCGTGTACGATAACACCTTTTCTTACCGAGCTCGAGTACCGTGATGCCCCGTCCTACAACGCTGTCCTAGCTCGGCACCAAGTTCTTACCGTGGCCGCGCTGACTGCTTCCAGTAAAAAGAGGATTATTTTTATAAATTTACTGTACCGTCCAATTTTGCAATAAAAATGTGTCCGGGCTAAAAAAAAAAACTTAAGGGCACGCACCGGTAGAACGTCTGACGGCTGAACTGCTTTCGCTTTCTAGTCTCCACCGCCTGACGCGATAAATATTCTTCAACCCACCACCGCGCGATAAATATTCTTCCACGGCACGAGAACGAGACGAGACGGCTGCGGACTCGTACGTCCAAACAATCCCCACGTCGAGCGTCCCAAAAAACCCCGTAAGCTCATCTCACGAGACGACTGCACGTACGAGATATCGTGTACCGACCGAAACATTACGACCCAACGGTAGTTCCTTCCACTCTGACTCCACTCCACACCACACCACACCACACCACGGCCACGCGCGATTCTCTCACGGTTTCGCAGGGCTCTCTCGTCCGAAGGGCCAGCCAGCCACACTTCGACATTTGCTCATTTTACATCACACCCCAACGCTTGCCATACAATACATATCATACCCTCTGAGATAGCAGCGCGGGGGCTCATTCCTAATTTCGTAGCTTGACAGGGGGCAAGATTACGAACCGTGTGGCACTTTTGCTTGCTTCGGCAAGCGGCCGCTCCGCTCCTCCGTCCTCGCCAAGTCGCTGAGGGTGCGAGGCCACGCACTGTCGAGTTCCTCCCAGAAAGATTCCATTTTTTTCCCCTTCGAAATCTTTGCCTCCTCACCTCGCCTCAATTCGAACACACCAACCGCTCGCGCCGTCGCCGAATCCCTAGATCCCCACCACCTCCCCCTCGCCCAGCATCCAAATCGAAGCAATTCTAGGGTTTCCACCCCTCGGCCTCCCCCAAATTAGGGTTTCCATTTCGCCCTCTCGGAGCTGAGGTGGGTGTCGCGTTCCGGGCGCTTGGAGCCGGGGAAGAGCGCAGGGTGCGGAGAGCTGGGGTTTTTCTTGGCCTAGGAGTTGGATTTTCGGCGCAGAGATGGGATAAGGAGTGTGAAGATTGGAGCTTGCTGGGAGTGCGTGCGTGGCTGTGGAGCTTCGGCGAACTGAGGTCAGGTTAGGGTTCGGTACTTTGGTGGTGTGTGAGGAGGGGAGCAGGAAATGTTCTATTCGCAGTTCATCTTGGCCAAGAAAGGCCCCCTCGGGACCATATGGATTGCTGCGCACTTGGAGAGGAAGCTGCGCAAGAACCAGGTCGCAGATACTGATATCGGCGTCTCTGTAGGTGGGTGACCTTTTCTGTTTCAGAAGGTTTTTCGGAGCTAGGGTTCGTATTATGTAATTTAGTTTGTGCCTGTTACGACTTATGATCCGACATACGTTTTAAAAAAAATAACATGACGTGTAGATAGGTCAAATGTTGTTTTGCTAGTGTCCGTTGGTGCTGTTATTGCTGTAGTTGTACAAAATTTCTTGCTAACTTTAGCTTATTTATGGTTTTCTGTATGCCTACTGCTTAGTTTTTGCTAGTGGATTAGTAAAAATGCTAGCCTTTTCGGATTAGTGCTAACAAATTGCTAGTTGTTGCTAGCGGAGCTGCCATCTTTTTCCGAGTATGCTAATGAGTTGCTTATTGTTTTTGTTTATTGCACGCTCATATGCTGGATTATCACTATTGTAATAGTGGGGACATCACTTTGTGTGCTTCTCCTCCTTGCTACCGTTAGTAAAGTAGAAGTTTCAACCTTTTTGAGTTGTATGGCTTGTTAGTGTCAATGGTTTGGGTGCATTTTTGTTTACTGTCAATAGAGCTGTAAAATTTTTCATTCTTTTAGAGGTTTCTTTTTTGCGGTTCTTGTTTTTTTATTGCTTTCTGGGGGGGTTAAAGAAAACGACGACTTGGTCCTCACTAGTTAATGGTCACTAGGTCACTAGCCTTTTATGTTCTACCGCAGCTATCCTTCTCATTAGTGGAGTTGCGAAGTCAAATCATAATTGTCAAGTAAAGCTTATTAGATTGAGGATATTAGCAGTTTCCTATGGTTTTAGACTGTTTCTAATGTCTGTGACCTAAGGAAAATTGCTCACCTTTCAAGTTAGACTACCGCTTGAGTAACTTGACTGGTTTTTATCTTTTTTGTAAATGATTATCGCTGCTATACCAGTAGACAGGGAGGACTTTTTAAAGTTGTTGTGTTATTAATGTTATTATTCATACTCAATCCAGCTCAATTCTTGTCTTACAAGGAGAAGAATTCGATATCTCTATTGGGATTCGGATATACATAGGTATCAGAGGATTTGTAGAGATGTAAACACAAGTGTAGCATCTTCTTTGATTGTATGCCTGATGCTGTTTAGGTGTCTTACTTACATTGCATGCATTTGTGTTACATGTAACGAATAGCAGAAGCACTGTATGATGGTTTTGGTACATAATGGCTCTATGGCAGTGTGTTATAATTGCAGTGGAGCTAACATGAAAGGACATATACCCTTTTCTAGTGTCATGTTCATGCAATGTTGTAACCACGTGGTTAAGGGCTTAAGGATGCGTGTTATTAGCTGTCAACTCGTAAAGCGGTGTGCCGCATGACTAAAATTGAATGGATATTTTGGAGAAGTGTATTTTTTTGGCAGTAAATGAGTAGTTTTGCAACAAAAATAACCTCATGGATCATGTTTGGAAACATCAGATATGAAAGTATTTTTTTAAAACTTCTGCCCTTTCAAATCTAACAATCACTAAAGATTATTTTGTTTTATTTTTCTTGACACGAAGAATTCCTTTTCTTTCTTTTACATGTATTAAAATGAAGCGTAAAGTGGGATGGAGACTTCCAGTAAATGTGCAATTGTAGTTGTTGATACATTTAATAATCATTGTCAACATATGATCTTGTAGTGAACGCATGGTGTATAAATTATTAATCTAAAGAAAAAAAAGGAATGAGCTTGTTCTAAACCCAGACAAAGCACAGGAAGATGATGTTTTGCAAAAAAAAATCCAATGGATAGAAAGTTAAGGAATTGAAGAGTAAGGCGCTGCTACACCTATTAAATTATCGCTTTGAAGCCAAGAAGATTGCACAAGCATCTTCAGATAAACTCAAGTTATCTTCAAGCCTATATGCTACCCTAGTGATGAACGAAGTTACGCGGGACATACAAGGAGAGATCCCTTGGTGTATGTTTTTTGATGATGATGTGGTGCTAATTGGTGAGAGTAGGGTAGGTGTGGATAGGAAACTGGAGTTGTGGCAGAAGACTTTATAATCGAATAACGGAGCAGTGACCTAAGATTGAAGGTTTAGGGGACTTTTGACTTTGATTGAGTTTCATTCTTAGCCTACCCGAACTTGTTTGGGACAAAAGGCTTTGTTGTTGTTCTATCTTCAAGCTTATATGTGGAATATCATAACTACCATTCACAACTGTATTATGGTTGTGAGTTGATTAGATTATGTCTCTCAGTGACTGTAAAATCTTGATCTTTCTCATTTTTATGTTTATCGAACCGTGTGAAAAGTTATACTCAATTAAATAATACTCCAATTAATTTTCTTCATGTGAATTGTTCTATTGCTAAAATAAAAAAGGTGATGCTTCCAAATATAGACAACAATAACGCTCCAAAGAGGTACCAACTAATTCATCTCATTATCTTATTACCACATGATGTGCTGTATTATGATTTATGAGGAAACTTGAGTTGAATCAATTAGGCAGTGATGATGCATTGTATTATGAGGAACGTTGGATTTTACGAGTTAGGTAGTGAAGAGGACAAACAAAAACTCCACCTAGCTGAGTGCTGTGCAGCAAACCGAAAACTTGTTTGGTTATTTTCCCCATTATTGTCAGGTAGCATCGGGCTAGGGTGGCAATGGTTTCGAAGCAACCAAGACTAATATCAATATTATTCCAATATCCGTGCACCATATTATATTGTGTATTAAACCATGCCATGCATAGATTGATGGGTCTACCAGCCTATCACTTCACAACGTCACTCCATGTTACATTAAGAGACATGGAGCCATGGATTTCTAAAAGCAAATCACATGCAGGTTTCTTAGTTCTTAACTAGAATATTTTGTAGAGAATTCAGCTTATGTAAGTTTATACAACACGTGTTAAACTTTAGAGCCATCAGCCAGTGTAAGGTTCCATGCCATGGCATGGACTATATCTAGAGCACAAAAAAGAAAGTTCACACGTGAAAAATTGCAAGCTGTGTCATGATTGGGGTCTGTTTGGTGGATTGCTATTATCTTTTCATTTTGTTCCTAACAAATTGGGATTTTGTATTATTATTTTGTACAACACTGTTGAAACTTTTAGCTATTTATGGTCCTATTTTTATGATTAGTATTGGTTTACTTGCCTCTTTTTTTATGACCAGCATAGAAATTCCAGGAGAGCTTGCTTGTTTTCATGCGCATGGTGGATTGTCAATTATAACTATAATAAAATAATAACAATGATAGGTTTTAACTTCCTCTAATGAAAAATGGAACTTTATGTGTTTTTAGTTTAGCTTTCTGTTAAAGGAATTATCCTACTATATCATGAGTCAAGTGGCCTGGCACACGTGAAGATGCTTTGGCCTTATACAGCTGCTTTGTTTCCAGCGTGCTGTGCAGTAGGCTCTATCCTTTGTTCCGCTACCATCCTGCTCCATAAATTGATATGCCCCTGATTAGCATGTGTCCTTGATTTATGTAATCAAATGGGCATAAGTGACTACTGACTACGAAGCACCAACATTGTTGAGCAAGAACATCAACTTAAACAGTTAATTGGTTGAAACATTCATCTTGTTTTTTTTCCGACGAATGGAAATAAAGATATCTCACAAGGCTTTAATATTTGTAAATAATCAGCAGTTTGGTAGGTAATACACAGGGAAAGGTTTCATTACAGCATGAACTCAAAATTTAGAGCAGTTGATGCCTGGCATTTATTTTCTTCAAGGAACTAGTAGAGCATATTTTTATTATATGACTTTGCCAGCCAGGTGGACAGTGCAACCCACATCCATCACTAAAACAATCTCTAGAGCAATTCGAAGGATTTTATAATAGAATGCTGTTTTCTCCTAACATTTCTCCTCTCTGTCGTCTGTTTTCTTTTATATTGAGCTGAGCACTAATCATCATTGTTCCTGCAGATTCAATTATATTTCCTGAGGTTCCAATTGCACTGCGGTTATCAAGCCATCTTATGTTAGGCGTGGTCAGAATCTATTCTCGAAAAGTGAACTACCTATTCCATGATTGCAGTGAGGCTTTACTGAAGATAAAGCAAGCCTTTAGGTCCACTGCTGTTGATCTTCCCCCTGAAGAATCAACTGCTCCTTATCATTCTATAACACTTCCTGAGACATTCCATCTTGATGACTTTGAATTACCAGAGGCTGCATTTCAGGGGTAAGGTCGTGACTTCTGTTGTGTAAGGTAATTATTTAAAAATGTGCTCTCCAGTTTTATAAATACTTTCCACCATGATCCAGCGACATTGATCATCATGTAAGCACAAAGGAACAGATCACCTTGCAAGACAACCCAGAGAGAACAGGATATTCAACATCCCAATTTGGCCTAGATGGTTGGTCCTTTCTGTGTGCACATCTTCTATTTTTCTAATTTTGAAGTCAGCAGTTTAATCATGTTAAGCATGTCTAAATATACAGAAAGATTTGGTGATGGCAATTCTTCACATTTTGGTTTGGATTTGGAGGAGGTAATCTCAACTTATTTAACCTTTCTCCATATAGCTTTTATAAATTTCTGTGATCTGCATCTTGCGTTATCTTGTCTCTACTGTTTAAGATTCCTTTTGATCTTCTTGATTGATGTCTTCCCTATGCTATTGTAGATGTAACAACAACAACAACCAAACCTTTTGTCCCAAACAAGTTGGGGTAGGCTAGGAAATAAATCCAATCAAAGTCAATAAAACCCTTAAACCTTTGATCTTGGGTCATGGTTCCGGTACGTGGATCGCAAACTTCCATGCACTCCTATCCAACGCCAAATCTTTGGGAAAGTTCCAATCCCGAGTCTCTTTTAACTGCTTCTTTCCACACCAGTCTCGGTCGATCTCCGCCTCTTCTTATGTTTTCGGGACGACTTAAAATTCCACTACGCACCAGTGCCTCAGGAGGCCTCCGTTGGAGATGTCCAAACAATCTTAGACGATTTTGGACAAGCTTTTCTTCAATTGGTGCTACCACAACCCTATCACATATATCATCATTGCGGATTCGATCTTGCCTTGTATGACCACAGATCTACCGCAGCATTTGCATCTTTGCTACGCTTATCTTCTGTACATGTTGTCTTTTTGTCGCCCAACATTTCGTTCCATATAACATCGTAGGTCTAATTGCCATCCTAACTTACCCTTTATCATTTGAGGGATTTTTCTATCTCATAGGACACCCGATGCTTGGCGCCATTTCAACCACCTCGCTCGTATCCTGTGGTTCACATCTTCATCAATCTCGCCGTTGCTCTGTAGCATCGATTCTTGATATAAAAAAGTTTCCTTCCTAGGCACTACTTTTTCCATCCAGATTAACATCTCCATCACCTGCCGTAGCACCGTTGAAAACACACCTCATGTACTCAGTTTTAGTCCTACTAAGTCTAAAACCCTTTGATTCTAAAGTCTCCCTCTACAACTCAAGTTTTCTATCAACACCTACCCTAGTCTCATCAATTAGCACCACATCATGAGATTAATGCTGCATTGTTCTTGCACTATGTATGTGGATTAGAACATAAGGATGGGAACACATAGATAATGCAGAAGAAAACTCATTTAGAGTCGCATAAGAAATTTTAGAGTGTGGATATTGGACAATGGTAATGAGTGTGTCATGCACTAGTTGAAATTGTTTGCTCTTTTAGTCTTTTAGTTGTATAATGTATTTGGGTTAATTTTGGTTTGTTACATGTTAGACTTGTTAATTCATTGAAAACGAGGTGACAGGCGGTTTATATATGTTGCAATTTGAAGAAAGTCCTATATTTCTTGTTATTCTCTTACCGTCATCTCCTATCTCTTAATAAAATAGCAGGAATCATGTAAAGCAGTGTATCTGGTGAAAATGAGATTTGGTGAAAATTCCACGAAAATCAAACTTAAAAGTTTTCAGTACTTCTAAAAAGATTATGAGATGTAGGGATGGTGTACTTGATATCTCTTCATAGTTTTAAGATCAAACTCAATCATATTTGTGAATATACCCTACATCTGGTAATTTCTTTAGAATTTTTATCAATTTCTAAGACTCGTATTTTCACCTGATATTTCACATCATATAATACCATCATTAAAGACTACTCTCTTCAAGAGCTGATTTTATTTATTTTGTCCTCAGGAATTAATGCTGAGCAAGGATCACTCAATTCAACTTGAGTCTGATGATGGGTAAAATCGCATGTTTTTCAAACACTATTGTTATTGGAGTCTTTTGGAAATTATATCTATATTATCTTGTCTGCCTGCGATGATCTGTATCTTTGCTCTCATCCCGAGGGTTGACTTTTGTGGTTCTCTAGAAACGAGTTTAAGTTTCTGCAGGCTATTTTATGTTTTGATTTTAATTTCTGACCATGTACCATAAACTTGGACTGATCCTGTTAGAAGACCAGTTATTAGCCTCTGCTGGTAGTGGTCCAGGTGTCCATATATTATTAACTGTTTGCATGCTGGGTTGCAACATTCATCGATTTGTTACTCATTTTATGAGAGCACTAATTTGTTGCCATGTTATTTTTAAAATGATGTTGCCTTGCATGCCTTCTAATCATGTTTTGTTACATTTACATTGCTTGTGTCTTTTTGTGCCTCTCTCCAGCATTATCATTCAAGGCCGATCATCAGTTCATCCTACCGATATGGATATTGATGATAACCGAACTAAAGATGAAAGCGCTGAAGGATACAACAACATGGATGATGGACCCCCTAGTCACAGCAAGCGAATTCCGTTGAATGCAGATGATATAGTAGGAAACAGTGTTCCTAACTGGAATGGTTACAATGTGCAGACCCCTGATTTGAATGATATGCTATTGCACAATGAAGGTAATGCAGGGCCATCGGCTTCATACTATCAACCTAGTCCCTTCCCTTGTGATGAACCTGCATCACCAGAGTTTGTAAGTGCCCAGGCCCCAGCTACACCTGGCTTAATGGAAGAGACGGTTCCTTCCAGAGTGCATGAAAGTCCTGTTCTGAGTCCACAGCGAAAAACTTCACCATCAAGCAATGATGAAACTGCAAAGGCTGACAATTCTGTTGCTCCACCCGCAGATTTTCTTCATTTAACCACAGCAAATGCTAATGATGTTGTGGGTGCTGAGATGACTGAACTTGTATTGGCTAAGCCTGTGCAGGTTGAGTCTTCTGGTGCTGTACAGGAGATTACAACTGAGGATTTGCCACCCCAAGTTCAAACCTCAAACTTGGAAGTTATCGTGGATAAGTCGGTCACTTCAGAGCCATGCGCTGATGGTTTTACTGAACCATCTGTGATAGAGTATCCATCACAGTTTAATGAACCATCGGTTGATATGCAAGGTAAAGTTGACTTATCTTTGCTTGTTTTTGCCGTAGTCATGGTGACCAACAGAAAATTTCAAGACCATCTGATTTGTCTTATTTTTAATTTTTTGGCAGGGGACAATCTGCGCGTGTCAAATGCGACGGCAGCAAGTTCAGATTTCCAACAGAATATAGAAGCAATTCCACAAAAAATGTCATCTAGTGATAGACCAAATAGCCTATCAGCATCAGATTTTCCAGAACGTGAGAAAATGCTGTCAGCTCCAGATGTTGAATCCTACCAGGCAAATGACTTGGGTCAGATAACTGCAGAAAAAGGAATCACTGAATCTGATGGAAGTAACAAAATAGGTAGTCTTACTAGCAGAAAAAGACACTTGGAGGATAGCTTACCAGCTCCAGAAAGTGTGACTACTGAAAAGTTATCGAGCAGACCACGTGGTATAAGAGCCACTGACGCTATTCCTGATGACGATGATTTATTGGCATCTATTTTAGGTACAGATGACTTTATAAACAACATGTCTGTTGCCTGGCTTTTGCTGCATTATCTAATTACATGCCCTTGTGTTAGTTGGTAGAAGGACCCCTGGGTTGAGGCTTGGTTCAACACCACTACCATCTAAGGCATCATCTTTGAAACGCCCGAGGTTGGCATCAAAGACTGCTACGCTCAAGAGAAAAGTGCAAATGGATGATGCCATGGTTATACATGCTGAGTATGTATATGCTTCATAATGAGCTTGTTGGTGGAAACTATGTGACTTCTTATTAATTTATTGCTGTGTCCTTGAATTTTTACTGTCACTTTTCCTCCTGTTCAGAAATAAATAGGATAATCTTGCCCTGAATCCTTACTTCCATGACCCCACTCTTGACTTAAGCAGCTATAGTACAAACATAGAACATCGTTAGTGGAACATTCATTATTTCATCTTAATGTGCTTGCTTTTAAGTGTAACATTATTACCTGTTCATTCTTTTACCACTGCAACGAACTTGTTTGTAGAAATTTTGTGACTTTCTGTTTCTAAAGAAGAAAACGCTGCAGTTTCCTTGAAGTTTTGCTTTGCTGTGGTATTTCGTGGTCTTGGATGAATAGGGTAATTCTTGGTCCTAATTTTACTACATCTACTTCATCATTTCCTTTGGAGCCCCCTCTGGTAAGAGTACAGAACATTACTGAGAAAAAACTCTGCAAGCTTTTGAGGTATTAGTTAATGCAAAATATACTTGCCAAGCTATTGCACCTTTAGAAGTGTCCTATTGTTGTCTGTCGGTATTGTACTGTTATTCTTCATTGTACAGTTCTATTGTAATTTCTGTATAGTGTATAAACACACTGATTGATTTGTCTCTAGAAACCAAATTGTAGACTATTTTGTCCAAATTATCTTCTAGTGTGAGCTTACTTACTGACACTGTCTCTTCTCTTCTCCAGCACCATACGGCAGCAGTTGATTAGTACCGAGGATATAAGACGCATTCGTAAAAAGGCTCCATGTACCCGCTCTGAAATATGGATGATTGAGAAAGGTTCACTAGAAGATGATATATTCCATGAACCCGTCTTCTCTTGTAAGTTCTCTAAATTGTGTTTGATTTTCTGTTTCCTCTTTGCACGTCAAAATTAAATTCAAGTAGGAAAGAACTGAAACATAAATGAATTAGTTTAGAAATCTGAGGATGGTTAGTGGTTATTGTGGTGATCAGTTCCATGTTCTCAAATTTTACTCATGGATGTTTTTGTATCCCAATCAGGTATATGCAAGGAGCTAAATGACTTGCACTATCGGACCTATGAGACTGTTGCTCACCTCACCGCTCAGAACATGGAACTACAAGGGCGACTAGACATGTCTCAAACTATCAAGCAGATAGCAACAATGTTGCCTCTGGTGCAAAGGACAGTGCAACTCTTGATCACCAACTTCATATGTTGCTACCAGATGGAGCTCAATCAGACACGATGCACTCAGAAGCAACTTATGTAGCAGATGCTACAGCTGCATTTGGTTTGCAAATACCATATGACAAACAGATTAACAATGAATCTTTAAATTTTGTTGGCAACACCGTGTTTGAAGGAGCAACTGAGCCTTTTATTGGTAATGAG
Source organism: Otatea glauca (assembly GCA_036346275.1). Classification (NCBI taxonomy): domain Eukaryota; kingdom Viridiplantae; phylum Streptophyta; class Magnoliopsida; order Poales; family Poaceae; genus Otatea; species Otatea glauca. The sequence goes on along the minus strand of CM070712.1, from coordinate 49,007,155 downwards.
AAAGAAATTGAACTTGTTGACAAAGCAAATGCTAATATGAGCAACAGTGCTCAAGTCGATACACTGGATAAGGACCGCTGTCAAGATGTTACAGCCGATTTGCAGGGAGTACTAATACCAATACACCTCTCTTTGTGCTAGATGACATCACCCTTGGTTCTCCTAGGATAACAGATGCTCCAGATGTGGTTCTAGATAGCTCTGGCCCAGGTTGTGTACAAACAGTGGACGGCATGAAAGGGGAGTTGAATGACATTGTTCACAGCGATATTAATGCGTTTGAGAATAAGGAGTTGCCCACTTCTGATATTACCGGTCTTGAATTTACTCAAATTGGCTCTGGTTTTCCTCAACCAATGGAGGATGAAAATGTTGTGTCTGCTATGGGAGAAAATTCTGGCTTGCAAGAAAATAACGCGGGATCTCTTATCGATCTGGACAACTTTGGGCATCAGTTTTCACTGAAGGAATGCAGTGTAAGTCCATGTAGAAGTTTGTACTTATACACACAGACACACACCAAATGCTTTATCTTTCTGTTAATTGCTTAATGCATCATGTTTTTTACTGGCCACTTCTGGCACATCTAGCTATACAAGTACTTGCACTGTTTTGTTCAGTTGTCATTAAGGCCATATCACAATTGGTATATTGTTTGAATTACAGGATTTTGGCAGTGCGATTCATGATGTTGATACAGGTAATCCTTCTGTTCTGATAGAAAGCATTATCTTGTGTTCTAAATTCTAATGTAGTGTGGAGCATTACAGGAGCTTTTGTTGATGTTGCAGAAAATGCACGTCATTTCCCTCCTTGACTAGTGTTTTTTTGGGTCTGTTCTTAAACTGTATTTTGTTACTTAATACACAAATTTTGTGGACGGGAATTCACACTGTTGACTGATCTTATAATACAGCAAGTCTTTCCTGATCATACACTTACTATTCCAGTCTTGCATTGTGAGAGATTTATTAAGCTTTTTCAGATTTTCTAAACTATGAGGATGAGGTGGACTTTGATGAGGCAAATAATGATGAGCCGAATCCTGACGAATTCCAGTCTCTTGACAACAGTGGTTGGTCTTCTCGTACTAGGTACAGTTGAACTTAGTGTTATTTCCTTCAGAGTTTAGCATTCATACTTCTTTCAGCTTTATGATAGAATGTTGTTACAATTGCTGTGCAGGGGTGTATAAGATATCTCAAGACTTTATTCGATGAGGAATCTGGTCTGGGAAGAAAGAGTGTTGCCATTGATCATCTATTAAGTGGAAAGACTCGGAAAGAAGCATCAAGGATGTTCTTTGAGACTTTGGTATGTCATCATCTATTTTGATTGATGTTTTTTTATTCATTCTAAAAGAAACGGAGTACCAACTTGCAGTACCAGTGTGTGTAGCACTTAGGATTGCATTTTAATTTTAGAGATTATGTCTCAATTTAAGATTGCATTTTACAATTAATATCTTGTGAAAACATGCTGCTAGCGTCATCTCTTTGGATAGTCTTATTCTTTGACATAAACCAGTTGTTGTACTTGCTGTCGAACTAGATCTGCAACACTTTTCCACTGAATTGCTTTCTTTGAAGTTGAACCACACCTCCTGACATCAACCTCAGTACTTATGTGCTCTGTTCCATTCCCAGGTCCTGACGACAAAGGACTACATTCATGTGGAGCAACCAAAGCCCTTCAATTTTGTCAGTATTAAGCCAGGGCCAAAGCTCCTCAAGTCAGATTTCTAGATGAAAATCAACTAGCGTGGCGTGATACATACATCTTACCATATCTGTCGCATTACCAACAACATACAGATGTCATCTTTGTCGTCACCCCCCATTTTTGTTTGTTCTTAATTTATCCCCACTGTAGTATCTGCCGCACTAATCTGAGTTGTCCAGGGTTTAGAAAGATTGTGTTGTACTCCATGTTGGTCGTTCGGTGTATATATGGTTAGCTTTTGTAAAGTTTATTATGTAATGTGATAGCATCAGCTCTAAGTTATTGCATATTGTTTCTTTGTACGATCCTTAAAATTGTGTACCTCTGATTGATACTCGTCTGTTTTTTTCAAGTTCCTTGTGTTTCACACCTCAGTTGTTACCTGGATCATCAATTCCTGAGTAGTGGGGAAAAGGGGATGGAGTTTCTCTGTTTTAGTGTGTGTATAACTACTGTTTGTTGGATGACTGACTCAAATTATAATACGATGAATAGGACCCATAACAAAGAGAGCAAGCATATTGTTGCTTTAGTAATATATCAAAGTGATTATCAAGCCCAAAGAAATTTTAAAAATTCGAACATCACATACGATTTTTGAATCGCCCGAAATTAATATCAGAGACAGTTCTAGGCTAGACCCTAAACTGATTGTTTGTTTGTATTTTTGAAGAATTTTCATTTAATTGGTTAACCTTAGGATTAAATGCTAGTCATGCCCTCTGTGTGATCCTCACTTGTTAAGATGGTATTATAAATTTTTCATAGTACGGTAAACATGTACAATTTTATAAAAATTTGAAAGAGTTCTGTCGAAATTTTAAAATATTTTAAAAAATAGTTTTTCGACAAATTCTCACGGAAGATCACTTTTTTCAAGGTTATTGACATAAATCCGGTAAATTCTAGTCATGAAACTTGAATTTTCGGCTCAAAAAACCAAAATTCCGGGCGGTAAGAGTGACATCTTGCCGAGAAAATGAGATTACTGTAGCAATTTTTTTTTTGAATTTTTCAATTCTACCAGCATTCCTACCATTCCTCTAGATCCGAAAATCGGGATCTCGCTGACATTTCTAACCATGAGCCCAACCATTTCACCTTGAACGAATTGGCATGCTGTACGTGCGCATTTCGCCGTTCGCGATATTTTTTGGTGTTGTGTGGGGGTGTGTGTACGGAAAAGGACGGCTACACTCGCACGGCCGGCTGCGTCGAGGAAAAACACTGCGGCGTCTCCATTTCATACGACCGATATAAACTTATGAAACGGCACCGGCGGAGAGAACAAATTCACATTTTACACGTACAACTCTAATAGTTTTATATAATAGTTTTTTAACGTTATAAATTCAACATATATATTCGAAATTTACTAAAAGTATAATATATATGATTCTAAGTCTTATAAATTCCAAACCATCGATTGGAACTAATTCAATAAACAAATTTGACA